>CM069309.1:3502500-4102500 GCA_035609425.1 Epinephelus awoara
ATAAATAACGGAGCGTCTATAATGTAGTTTGTTTCAAATGAAGCTGGGAGCCTCTGCAGCTGTGGTGAGTAAAAGCCCTGCTGCTGCGGTGTTGTTGTCATACAGTTGTCTACGGCAGCAAATCGTTGTGTGTTTCTACTGGTCAAAGTGACGGCTGTGATGAGAGAACTGGATCTCAGTGAAGAGCAAGTGGTCCATGACTTTAATTTTGGAGACAAAAAAATGTAGGCTTAGCGACCTGTGGTCCATTGCCCAACAGGAAATGTAGAATACTCAAAAGTACTTTAAAAGTGCTTGAGTAACTTTTCTCAGGGAGTAACGTTGGAGGTACTTTTAAAGTAATTGAGTTACTTTAGTCAGGGAGTAACGCAGTAAAGTAACTGGTTACTTTTTTAGAAAGTAACGCAGTAACGTACTTTGATTGCTTTCTATGAAATCTGAAAAATCAAACCTATCCAGATTAAACTGTGTTTAATATAATACTGTCAGTGCCACTGACTCAACGAGGCCATCACTGTTCAAACTTAAAAAACTTTTACTTGCAGTGGAGTGTTGTGCCTGTGTGGCGTCCGTACTTTTACTGCTGCAAACGATCTCGTCTCACTCTGACTGAAAGATAACAGAGCAAAAATAACAGAGATGTTAATGGACTCTCAATATGACGACAAACTCAAGAGCATCATCATCACTGTGAGCGAGAGAGGTGGGGAGGGTGTGTGTGAGTGTGTAGAAACACACACACACATTTACACACGGAGTGTGTATGAGCTGTTTGTGTGATGGCGCCACAGTTTTGGTCGTCCTGCTGGTGTGTTGTCGCACTTTTCCTCCGACACTAAAACATCATTCTCCCGACCGCCGTCTGTCCTCAGAGTCCTCAGAGACAATGAGTTTTAAAAAATCATATTTCAGCACAAGAAAAAAGATTTTTGAAGACGATGAGGGTGCACCAGCTGAAACACACTGGCTTTGTTTTGGCCTTTTGAAGGAAGAGTGTTTAGTGGCACCTAGTGGTGAACTGCAGACTGCAACCAGCTGAAACTTCTGGTTAGAGTTTATTGCTGAAGGTTTTTTTTACCAGGAGCTGAATTATTAACAGAGGTCTCTTCTTTCAAAACACACAGAGCAGCTGATTTAAACTGGCAACAACACTGAATACAACAACAATATGTAGAGGGGTGCATGCGTGGCATTGCAGTGTGTGAGTGAAAGCTGCCCACGAGCTCGGAGATAAAAATACATTTTCCAAGTTAATACTGAGGAATTTTGTGCTAAAAACAGTTATATGTTTGTCGTGCACTATGTCTGAGAAGGGAGACCACTCCATGCGGCAAAAAACAAAGGAAGAGGCCGAAAACTGCGATATGAACGCTATCCTGACGGGGCTCAGGTCGCACCGTGAGGAGTTCAAAATGCTTAAATCACAGAGTACTTAGCTCAAACCTCACATTAAGGAGGTACACACCTCCCTCGAAAAACTTTTGGATTGTAAAGTGGAGCGTCTTGAGCAACTTATCGCAGAAAATCGAGAGGAGCTGAAAGCTGAAATGGACATTAAAGTAAGGCAAATTCAAGCCAGCCTTGATTTGGATATTGGCCAGCTGTCTGCTAGAATGGATCAGATGGAGGCAAATCTGAGGGAGGCAAAGCGCCCGGCGTTCAAGTTTCAGTCTGAGGTATCTATCATTATTGTGGGTCTTCCGATTGTTGATGGAGAAATCCCTTTGGAGAGAGTGAAATCTTTACTATCTGAGGAGTTACGCTGTGATCCAGTACCGGAGATCATTAATGTGGAGCGGATGAGTCCAAGAGGACGGGGACCTGGCGTAATCAAGGTGGAGTTTCGGACCCAACAGGAGAAAGTGGCTGTGCTTCGTCATTAACGGCGTTTGAGGGATAATGAAAACTTCAATCGAGTTTTTATCCATGCAGCTAAGTCACACGTGGAGACTGGTGAAGCGGGACCAGGCGGCCCCCCAATTGCCCCGAAAAAGGCACATTCTGTATCCAAATATAGTTTTCTGGCACCAAAAACCAAGATGGCAACAGCCATAACTGGAGGTTTCTGGGCTTTATAAATAAAACTGATTGATTGATTGAACTACGTGGCGTACATTGTGACTTTGTCTTTGATGTTTTCTTTCTTGTTGTATGATGCCCCTGTGAAGCACTTTGTGACCTTTGTCTGCTAAAAGCTATATAGATAAATTTTACTGACCTACTTGCTTTATATTAGAAGATAAGGCAGCAGAGAGAAGCGGATGACACGCAGCAAAGAGCCACATGTTGGACACGAACCCGGGCCCCTGCAAGGACTCGATCTACACAGGGCGAACACTTGACCAGGTGAGTCAGAGGTTGCCCCGCCGACCTTTCTGAGAAGGTGGTTGAAGGAATGAAAGATGGAGGCTGTGCTTACAAGAAAAAAATCCAAATTAGATGCAAAGACACAAAATGGCACGAGCGACTCCGGCTGTTTTTCCAACTTTTTTCTATATCCTTGGCGTGATGTACGACATGCTGGTGCACATTAATTGGAGAATGTAAACAGCAATATCAGTGGAATATTGATTTCCACATGTGTGTGATGTGTGTAAACAGAGTCAGTGTCATCAAAACATCTATATTTTTATGTAAATATTACAGAGCAGTTTGTGCATTCATGTTTAATATTATTCTTAAGGTCACCACATGATGTGATGTCACAGCTGCAGCCTGAAGGTCAAAACTTAATGAATAATATGTGACACTGACTGAACTCGGTTCCCCCATGCTGATATAAATACCCGTCTGTGATTGGCTGACAGGTGGCAGGTGTCACACCTGAGTCGTGTTGTTGTGGTCACAAACAGGGGCGGGGCCTCGGGGCGCCCACACTGATCATTTACTAGTAAACAACAGCTCTCCGTTTGCTCAGTAGATTTTCTGAGTGGGCGTGATGGTGCGTTCAAGAGCACAGCGGCGGTCTAACAAACAACAGCAAGACGGGTCATGGGGGGGGGGGGGGGGGGGGGGGGGATTGTCAGCTGTAATTGGTTGTTAAGATGTCAATCATCAGAGGGAGGGAGGTCACAAAATGACGGAGTGGCTGAGGGGGGCTGGGTTGTCATGGTAACAAAACAGTAATTGGTTAGTTGTCAATCAAGAGGGAACATGAGGTAAAGGAACGGAGACAGAGAAAAGTTATGTTTTATTATTTCTTCATGTGCTGCTTTATGTACAGTTTAACATATATACAGACATGTTTAGCTGACACGTAATATCTAATAATATAATATTATAATGAGTGCCTTTAATGAGTCTAAATCAATAGATGCCACGAATTATTGATTCATTAACACTGCTGGAAGTTACATTTAGTTTCAGCCTTGTTTATTTTCTTAAACACAAAACACCCCAAAAATAAAATAAAATAGTATAACTGAGGTATAGTTTATGTTATTACTTCCCTGCTTTAATTGATGTTCAGTTTTGGTTTTTATTTGAATAAATAAGTGAGATATTGCCACCACATTCATTGACCAAGTGTGACGTCAAGTTTAATACGTCGGGTGTTGAAGCTGCATAGAGGTGGACTTTATGCACTTGTACCTGGAAGAAAGATCAGCAGGAATTTCTGAATATGAGACGTGAGTTTACTGGACTCACTCAGCTGCCCCACAATGCATTGCCGCTCTTCAGAGTGTCCAGTGGCGAACTGAACTCATCACATACACATTTATGATTAACAATTTTCATTCAGTGGCAGCTCAGACAGGTGATGTCATGATCCATTCAGTTATGTGATGTAGAAAAGGCTTATTAATCAAGTATACTTAAAGGGATAGTGCACCCAAAAATGAAAATTCAGCCATTATCGACTCATCCTCATAACGAGGGAGGCTCAGGTGAAGTTTTAGAGTCCTCACATCACTTGTGGAGACCCAAGGGGAGAGGAGGTAGCAACACAACTCCACCTAATGGAGGCTGACGGCGCCCCAGATTCAAACGTCCAAAAACACATAATTGAAACCCCCGTCATGAAAAGTTGTTTGGAAATACGCCATCTGTTTTTAGCCTACACACACACACACACACACACACACACACGTGAGCGCGGTGCACAGAGAGGCAGTCAGAGCTACAGGGTACAATGACGTCTTGTCTTCTCAAGTGTTTCCAGAAACATGTTTTAGCTTACTGTTACTGTGTGTGTGCTATATTTAAATTCAGAACTTTTAGAACTAACAGAGTAGTTTTACAGTGTGGTATCAGTACTTTTACTCAAGTAAAGGATCTGAATACTTCCTCCACCTCTGCTGCTGACACGACAAATGTTTTATCATTGCTGTTTTTTTTATTTTCCTGTAACACCAGAACTGACACTCTGGAAAATCACTTTTTCAAACTGTAATTAACAGTACATCAGTTTCACTGTTGCTGAAGCTTTTCTTCTTAAAGCCTTTTTTTTGGTGGCATCTCTCCAGTTCTTGGTCATGTGTCAGAGTCTTTGCACACGGTAGGGGGCGCTACCTGGGCTAATAGGTGACTGATGATCATTCAGCTCACCTGGGTCAGAGCAGATCTGGATGAATGAAATGTTTCAGATGTTTGAAATGAGTTTTTCTAATATTCTGTATTATTATTACTCTGACAGTGTGAACTTAATCTGCTTTGGCAATAGTCGTTAAAGTCATGGCAGTAAAACTAATATTAAATATCTATATTTTCTATATGAATATGAAGAAAAGAAACACAAGGGACACACAAACAAAGAGGAGGGAGGGGGAGTAGTAATTGGTGTGAGGCTGTTTGGGAGGCAGATGAGAGCAGAGTTAACGAGCTGAGCCTCCAGCACCAATTAACCAACAACCTGCAGACGTGGACAGAAGAGAGCTGCTGCAATTAAACACACACACACACACACACACACACACACACACACACACACACACACACACACACACACACACACACGATTGAAGGTGATGTGTGAGGAGGAGGAGGAGGAAGCTGTTTCTCAGCTGGTCAGATGAGTTTTTATTCTGATGAATTAAAGTATCTGTAAGTAAACGAGTGGCTCAGTGTCGTGTTGTGTGCTCTTATTTACTTGTTGTGTTTGTTTACTGCAGAGTTATTTTATACATGATCAAAACTGTGTGTTGACGTAAACAAAGTAAATAAGTGCATTTACTCAAGTACTTTACTTCACTTTAATATGACGTACTTCACTTAAATATTTCCATTTTCTGCTGCTTTATACTTCTCAGTTTCCACTTCATTACATTTGTCTCATAACTTTACGATAATAATACAAAATATAACCAACAAATAAAATAAGAAGTTAGTTAGAATAACGAGGTAAATTCATTAAAATGAGCTCCAGCTGCAACATTAAAGTGATGAACACAACATGTCTCTGTCTGGAGCCAGTGTTTGGTTTGTCCATTCTGGGCTACTGTAGAAACATGGCAGTGCAACATGGTGATCTCCACAGACGAAAACACAACAATTCTTACTTTCAGGTGGTTATACACTAAAGAAATATATTATATCCCATTTCTGCCAACATGTTCCCCTAAATCCTACACTGGAGCTTTAAATATCAAGGCTTTGGCTATTATAAACATCTGAAACCATTAAAACGCAGGACTTTTACTTGCAACTTCCACACTGTGATATTAGTACTTTACTAAAGTGAAACGTCTTTAAAGAAAGCAGTTCTGCTGCCCTCACTTTGGCACCACAGACTGTATAAATAATGGACATAGCCACTGTGACATCACCCATCGGTTTGTAGACGCTTGTTTTGAAGCGTCGAGCTCAGCATTTCAGCCGTCGCCATCTTGGATCTTTGGAGCCAGCAGTGACGTTCTGGGATGCCGTGTCAACTTCAGCGTGTTACATGCTTTGTCTGTTTTCAAAATACACTTCTGTTTTCACAGGAGATGTACAGTTTACATACAGTCGCTTTCAAAATAAAAGCACTACGTCGGTACAACACCGCAAATTGACGTGTTTTTTTTTTCCTTCAACAACAAACACACGTGGTTACGTGTAGGAAAAAAAGAACACGGTTTGGCTTCAGAATCTTCCACCACTCTCTCAGGTGAAAGTCGGTTTTTGAGACCGGGCGCTAATTATGTTTTTAAGCCTCACTGAAATATAAATCGGTGAGTCATTTTTCAGCCCCGTCTGTTTCCTCTTGTGTGGCACATACTGTACATACTGTATGTTTATTTATTACCTAACTTAGTTTAAAATTGTTTTTTCATCTTAAAACTAAGACTAAATCTAAAATAGCTAAACCAGAATGAACCCTGGTTTAAACACCAGCCTGGTCCTTTAATATTCTCAGCTGTAATCTGACATTTGATTTCCTGCGACTGCAGACTGATGATCTGTCTGATTCACTGACCCTGCGACCTGACAACGCTTTAAAGCTCTAATTATTATTACTGCTGCTGCTGCTGCTGTGGAGACAGGTGTGTGTGTGTGTGTGTGTGTGTGTAATGATAAGGGCCTGTGGGAGAGATAACAGTTATTATGGCTCTCTGTGGACACCCCCCTCCACACACACACACACACACACACAGTTCAATTTACAGCTAGCAACTGTAGACTTGCTCGTGTCCCAGCGGACTCTATTACTGTGTGTGTTGGGCCGTGGACTGATTACACACACACACACACACACACAACACGGGCACTGTGGTTACAGAGGTGGGTATCGAGCGTGCAAACACACACACGCTGGCAAGCAAGAAAACATGCAGCATCTCATACAAACATGCAGCAACATGTGTAAACACTCCACAACCTCTGTGTGTGTGTGTGTGTGTGTGTGTGTCTGTGTGTGTGGAGGTGCACAATTATAAAACACACAGAATTAAACATGAAGAGAGAGCAGCGTGTGTGTGTTGTCATTGCACTGGTTTACATAACAAATATGTTTTCTCGTCCTCATTATCGCCGCTTGGCATCATGGGAAACTCTGGCTTCAACACGTTCTCACTCCCAACTCCTCTAGTATCGCTGTTTGGTTGTTAAATACAAAAAGTCTTTTTCAAAATAAACTTAAAACAATGATTGGATGATTAATACATACACACCTGAGTACTAAAAGCTTTTCTGCTGCTGCAAATAACGACGTGTCCTGCTGGTGTTGCAGTGTTGCTCTACATGGAAATATGTCACTACTGGTGCTTTTAAGAATTGTACGTCCTTTTACATTGCCCCGTTTTCTTTTTCTTTTTTGTGTCATTTTGTTTTATTTTGGGTTTTATGTGCTTTGTTGTATTTCAGGTAGCCTTGTGTAACATGTCGGCCAATGGACCACAAATGAAAAATAGCGCCTTGGCTAATTCTGACATTTTTATATCATGTGTTTTTATTAATTTGTACGATCCCTCTTAAATAAACTAACTTTTAACATCAGGAAAACACCTCCTATTTATGCTTATGTCCTTACAAAAAACATGGTTTGGCCCAACATTCATACAGGAAGTGAACACTGGGCTCATGTGTGGAAGCCTGGTGTTGTTGGATCTATCCACCATCACTCCCACCCTCCCTATAGACTTTCCAGCTCATTAAATTAATTTCAGATCTAGCAGTGTTTCACACTAATGCCGTGTGGCAGCGTATTATACCACAGCTAAAGGGTGCCTTTTTTTTGTTGGTGTCTGACGCCGAAATCACTGCTGAAGCGGCGGTGTCTGAACAGGTCGGTCACTTGTGGCGTGAGGTTTTGGTCCTGATGGACCGCACAGTCCTGCCACAGGGGAGCGTCACAAAGAGTTTGTGTCAGTGGTCAAAGGCGTTGGCCGCGTCCTGGAGGAGGACAGGTCCTGGGAGACGGCAGGTTGCAGCCAGTCACCTCCTCTTGCTCTTTTATATGTTTCATAAACTGTCACGTTTCCTACACGTGATAAAATAAAATACTGATGTCCGTAGTATTAAAATATCTGCATGTGAGGTCATTACAATTTTTGATGCAGGACTTTTACTTGTCACAGAGTATTTTAACTTGTTCCCAGCTTGCTAATGATCACTGTCTGACACACACACACACACACACACACACACACACACACACACACACACACAGCCAATTAAAGTTGTTTGTCAGAGAGGAAAAATCATTAAAGAAGCCTCGTAGCTGCAGGTGATATTGCTGTGTGTGTGTGTGTGTGTGTGTGTGTGTGTGTGTGTGTGTGTGTGTGTGTGTGTGTGTGTGTGTGTTATTCAATTTACCTCTCTGTCTCAGTTCTATTCAACTAATCTTTATTGACTCAACCATTAAAATACGATGCTGCCTTTTCTTTAGCTGTATTAACTCGCTCATTAAAAACAATAAATCTGATCGATCACATCTGAGAAATAAGCAAATTTATTTTATTAGTATTATTATTAAAAGTCATGTACTGTGTGAAGTGTAGATGTGATAAACTCGTACATATCCTGTGTATTCATGTCTGCCCCTCACTGTTTGTTTAACACTCTGTATTTATTCTATATATTACAGACACTACGGGATGTTGCAATATTGAAAGAAAACAAGACACACATTAAATACTCTGGTGAGGGGAAGGATAACGAGACACAGGTGAAGTCATCAAAGGGAGGGGAAACACACGGGCAGGAAGTGAAGTGATCTGAAATGAGAGGAGATGTGCGTTTCAAAGTAAAACAGGAAACAACATAAATGAATGAAATAAAAAACATAACCAAAGAAACTGGAGCTGTGACACCAACACCCTGTTTGTAAAGTCGCATGCATTATTTTTTAGATCTCGTTAAATTAAAACTGCAGTAATCATGTGTAACATGAGGAAAAAAATCTACTTCAGGGCAACATTAAAGAAATGTTTTGTGACAGGGAGGGAGGTTATGATGTCAGAGGAGAATTTAATTTTAAAAAACAATGTGATCGTACAACTAAGGAGAGTCTGTGTGTTTCAGTGTGTGGGGTGACGTGTGGAATGGGCTGCGTGAAGAGTTTAGACTTTTGTCTAAATCAGTGACAGGATGTTCAGTATGTGACATTTCTCCAGTCCGAAGCTAGGGCTGACCTGCCTGCAGCCCGTGAGCACGCGCTATATTAAATAACTCAGTTAATCGCACTTAATCGCATTTTGAATTGCATGTTTAAAATTCTGTTATTTTGCAGTTTTAAGCCCATAATGTAAAGCATTTCTGTGTCTTAGTTTGGAATCAAATGAACACAAAGAAAGAATTTCCTTTTTGACCTTTTGTATTTTCTTTCAAAAAAAGAGCCATGTAGACCAACTTAATACAATACCTGAGTCTTCTACGATGTGAACTGGTCTGCAGTCAGTTGCCACCCATTTAGCGATTGCTTTAGTTAACTTCTTCGACGTGCTTTCATCCACGGGTCTGCCGTGACTCTTGGCTGGGGTGCGCCGGCTGCACCTGGGTGTTTAGCGTGGAGGTGGTAACTCAAACTCGACGTACTCCAGTGGTAGTTAAACTCTGTTTGACACAGGTTGCATTTTACTTTTGACTTGTCAACTGAACCGTCTGGAAGTTTTTTAAAGTTAAACAAGCCGTTCAAAAGTCCAGTAGCACTCTTTCTTTCCATCACAGCGGTAAGTTTACTGCAGGAAGCCGCTTCGAAGCATGACGCTACAGCTAGAGGAGCCGACTACAGGTGAGTAGAAGGAACAAAAAGGCTTGCGAAAGTAAAATGCGATTAGAAAAAATAAACACGTTATGGATTGCATTAATCTAATCGCGATTAACGCGTTAACGCTGACAGCCTTAGTTGAAAGTGTGCAACAGTAGCTAACGTTAGCTTAGAAATGGAGTTCGTTAACGTCAACAAGTGTCCACACATGCTGTACATACATTTTGCAGCTGAATTTGAGCTGTTACAGCCGCTGATTGAAGATCTGACTCTGCAGCTACTTTATTCTCGTCTCATTTGTGCTCTGATAAACAGTTAATTCATCTCATTCAGTGCCTTTACTTCCTCAAACCTAAAGATGCCCAAAACCTAAGCTCTGTTACTTTACGTAATGACGTAACGTCATTTAAGAGGCGCAAAGTTGTGGGATATCATAAAAACCTTGCAATGAGGATACGTTGATACACACACACACACACACACACATATAGATATAACCATGACAGATTTTTTTCTTTCTTGTTGGCCTTTTCACACACACACACACACACACACACACACACACACACACACACACACACACACACACACACACACACACACACACACACTTTCAAATTCATAAATCATGTGTTTGTGAATTGTTTTGATGGAAAACAAATGTTGTTTTTCTCCAGTTGATTATTTTACATCATGTTTTCCTCAAATGTTTCTTTAAACAAGTGGTGTGCAGTGTGTGTGTGTGTGTGTGTGTGTGTGTGTTTCCAGTGGGAGGTCTGCTTCTTAAGCACAACACAATCACTCAAACATTCATAACAGGCTGATTAAAGCGTCACCTTCACTCTGCTGCTGCTGCTGTTTGTTCTTTACTGTTGATGTTGTTGTCGAGTGAAAATGTTAAATATTCATTATAAACAAGAAAAAGCACATTTCAACATCTCCTCAGTCACAGCAGGAAACATATAGTCTGCGGCTCCCCTTTTATTTTGTCATTATATCGCACAAAGCTTCATTTTATTTTGAAATGCAGCCTTTTATCTCCACGCCTGTTTGAGCCGTCGGCTTTTGTTTACTGACGCAATGTGAAATTTGTCTGGTTGTTTGTAAATGAATAAATGATTCACAGCAGGATGGATCGCAGTCGGCAGCACACACAGCAGGATCTAAATGTATATGAATCATACAGGATCTGCACAGTTGACACTTTATTGGAAGCCTCTGGGTTCACGTGTCGTCGCTCTGACAGCAGGAAGCGACTCCGTTGTGTTAATATTGACGTGTTCACACGCTACATGTGAAACTTAATGCTCTGATGTCACTGTTTGGTCCCTATGTTTACTGTGTCTTCAGAATATGTGAGAGAACAATGCAGAAAGTGCAGAAATCAGTTCTTTGATGCAGAACACACAAGCTTTGCTCATATGAACATGTGAGGTGACCTGCAGCCTGATTAAGTTAGAATGACTCAGGAGCTTCTGAACGAAAAAGTCAAAGTACAGAGTGAAGAAGACAAAGACAGGAAGGACAGGTAGATCCAAAGGTGAGGAGGGAGGCAAAGTAATGTTTAGCAAATAAAACCTGCTGTATTAAGCACCCATTGGAACCAACCATGTTAAGCTACCTAGTCCAATGGGGCCTAAATAAGGCTCGAAAGGTTTGCTAAACTTTAGTGAGGGAAAAAAGAATATTGCCATTTTTCAAAATGGTGTATTTAAATATTTCCACATACTGTGCTACCTCAAGTCTTGGAATTGCATTAACTGGGTATAACTCTACACTGTTTCATTTCTGCACACAAGTTGATCAATATCTGATTAAAGTAGCACCAAGATTTAATGAATAAATGACGTAAAAACATGATTTGATCTTATAATTTAATACCTATATTCACAAGAGGTATAAAATGTTGTGTAGTGATTGTCACATTCTGTACCTGTCCTTCAGTCCTTGTGTCAGCTTTTTTCCCTCCCCCTGTCTCTGTGTCTGTGTGTCTTAGGCCTCATTTACACTGCCAGCGACGCGTTTCCGTAGTTTTAATTTCGGCAAGATTGTCTACGCGTTGCTCGAGTCACGCTGCTTTCGTGAGCAAGTTCAAAAATAGTCTTGAGCGAGTGGTCGCTGTGTTCAACAAAAAATCAAGATCTACGGTGGCCGAGAGAGGTCACAACATACGCAAACTCGTGTTTAGTAGAAATACAAAGCATGCTAATTCTCAAAGGGTTGGAATTATCACTGGTGCGCGAACCTCTCCAACTTGGGCTTTGGGTCCAAACTCTCTTCTTCTTCTTTGGGATTTATTGGAGATTTGCAAACCCGGTGCACGGTGCGTCTGTTCAGTTTGCCTGCTCCCCTGAAAGCCATCCCCCAATCAACCCCAGCAGTACCAAGCTCTGCAGTCAAGTCTCCACCAGATCCTTCAGTCTACCTCGCTGCACTAACTACGCCCTATTTGTTGCTTATTGCTTTTTTCCTCTTCCTCTTCTTCTCCATGAAAAGTGACAAAGAATTAAAAGAAGTTGGAGCCAAAGAGAGGCAGATTTAAATTGCTCTAAAGCGCAGAAAGTAAAGAAACGTCCAAAAGGCAGAGAACAGATGATATTGTAACCTCACAAGGACCCAAAATACTCACTTATGCAATCTGTCATACACAATATGTCATCAGTGCTGCCTTCGTTTAAAAGAAATCCAACAGAGCAAAAACATGAGCAGTCACACATTCTGTCAGGTTGTGTAATGTGAAACTGTAATGTAAAAATGTAAAACTCAGTTTCAAACATCCATCAGTTTGTGCACAGAGGTTTTCTGCACACTGAAGGATCATTAGCAACATTTCAGGTGTGTTCACACTCGGCTTGAGTTTAAAATAAAGTGCTTTAAATAATCTGATAAACTGTTGGTTGTTTCCAAAATGTCTGATTGTGTGACTGCTAGAGTTTCTGACTCCTCCGACTACATTATCGTGCTCAGAGAACTCAGTTTTGTAAAATATAAAACATGAAATTGAAATGATTTAAATGACTCAGTGCTGCAATTGAAGTGCAGATTAATTAGAGTTCAATAAGCTCGTTCATCAACAGCAAGTTTGCTTTTTCACATAAATGAAACATGCAGAGAAAAATGACACGTGTTGCATCAGTGCAGGAAAATATTACGACTTCTCACACTATATTAAAACAATAGAAGGCCAGAAATCATCATTTGATCTCTCTATTGATTCATTTTCCCCTCACACATGCAGGCGGCTCGGGGCAGATCTGTTCGTACATGTTCGTCCTCACTTGTTATTTTTAAAGTACATTAACGAGTTGATAACAAAAGGCCTCCTCGGGAGACACAGCACTTTCTTCACAACATATGTTCCACAGCAACACTTTGGAATAAATTACCAAACAGTCTTTATTTAATCATCTCTGAGACTGTCGCCTCTCCGTGCTGCCGGTCGCAGCATCACATCCCTGAACCTCCGCTGCAAAAGGTGACAGGACGCAGATGATTTATCTTCACCGTCTGTTTATGAGATGTTCTGGATATTCTAAATATCGTCCTTACTGCTCTTATGTTCAAGAAAGAGTAACTGAATCAAAGTCATGCATCAAGTGCAGATTCAAAATGTCGAATTTCCAGCTTTGTTAAAATGATTTGTTGTGTTTTTAGTGTGATATCATCAGCTTTTTGCTAATTTGCTAATTGGCTGTTGGTATTTATTAATTAGCATCAAAATGAGACTCAAATTGAAAAAAAAAAGATTGTGCAAAGTTCAGAACAGTTGCCTCCTGTCTGCAAACGTCTAAAACTCTGCTAATGCATTTCAAAAACGTCAGAATGGCACGTCCGTCGCAATCCAAGCACCCTGAAGCCGCGGCATGCAAAACTGACTTGAAAAGACGTAATTTACTCCACTTTTATAGCATCATTTCTCACTGTGGTCAGTTAGCCTGCAGGTGTGCTGTGTTGACATGGCAACTTGCGCGAGACTCGAGAACTAGCAGCACCACTAGCCATCAGCTAGTCTTGCGCGAGTTGCCATGTAAACCCTGTCAAAATCTCCCAACCAATAGAACGCCAGGTTTATTGTTGACCAGTGAAATGATCCCTGTCGCCTTGCGGGCGCGCTCCCTTTAGTTCTTTTTTTTAAAGCCCACCCACAATTGGTCTGGCCCATCCAAAACTGACATCCTGGAGCTGTGCCTTGCACAGGCTACGTGGGTATGTCTGTGTGAGTGTGTGATGAGTATGAGGCTGTGAGCGAACTATAGTTAGTAACGCATGATGGAGCAGGTTTCCAGACGCTCCGCCTAGCTTGAGCATTGTCATATCTAGAACCGTGTGCCCACCCGCAAAAATCCATTACCCCTCCGTTAACAATTTGCCTTTGATAAATGAGCTTTGCCCTCCAGCTTAGCTCCCACTTCACCACAGTCCTGTGCAGTGCCTGCATCAAATCACAGATCCATCTCATGCTTCATTCTACCCTCACTCGTGAACAAAACCCAGAAATACTTGAACTCCCTTGTTTGAGGCAGAGGGGGCAATCCACCATTTCCTGGAACAAAACCATGTCCTCAGACTCGGAGGTGCTGACTCTCATCACGACTGCTTCAAACCCAGCTGCAAACTGCCGCAGTGCATGCTGGAGATCACAGTGTGATGAAGCCAACAGAACCACATCATCTGCAAAAAGCAGAGATGCAATTCTGAGGTCACCAAACTGGACCTCTTCCTCCCCCCGGCTACACCACAAGATCCTGTCCATGAATATCACAGAATCATGTATCAACAGTGCCTCCAAAACCACATGGGATTTAGGCACTAGAAATGCTGGGATCAAATATACAGTCAGCTTGGTGAGGGGGAACAGTCGTGGTCAAGGTCAACAGAAAACAACACTGTCTCTGAGACAAAGTCAGATACTTTGCTGTCACATAACCATCCACCTAAAGACACTTCAACAGACAAGAGTCACATGACTACTTCAGATACTCAAACATAAGTCAATTTAAATGTTTGGAAAACAAACTGCTTGTTTTTCTTGAGAGGACAGTCTTGTGTTTGGACGCAGCTGAGTTGTTAGTTCAGTCATTCAGCCTCAATGAGACCAGACTGACTGGGATTCATAATGTTTGTGAGAAATGTATCATGCATGAGTCTCTGTGGTCGAGTGTTAGAGTACAAAACATTCTCAGTGGTTGGAGAGTCTCTTCAAAGCACTCTGGATCTGAAGAGAAACGTTGATCCACAGCAGCTGACGATGCCAAAAAACTCTGTTCAACAGAGGAATAATGAACACATGAAGTGATGAGTTTCATATTGTGTTTGACTCGTAGAGATCAGTGGTTTCCTGTCATCCTTAGAGACATAGAAACATGCAGAGGTGCTATATCAAGTCCAGTTGCCTACGATATAGCATTTACGTTTTCGTAAGTGTTATATCGTAGGCAACTGGACTTGCTTGCATTTCTTCTTCGTACCTGTCAGTGTTTTTATCACTAGTGCCAAGAGGAAACAAATCACTGTGCATGCGCAGAGCGTTCTTCTGTTGTTTGACATATGGCGTATCGCCAAATCAGAATCACTGTTGTCGTGCTGGGATGAAAACAGCAGGTAGACGTGACTTCAAGCTGCACCTTAGAAACAGCACAAACTAAACGATGAACAGAAGCATCTTGTTTCTTTACACAGCTGTAAAACCAATTCAACAGGATTAAACACAGGATAAAATCACATGCAAAGACTTGTCACCTTTTGCAGCGTCACTTCCATCCTCTCGTTCATCAACATATGTCAAAGGAAATGAAACATGAAAGCTGACAGCTCCTGCACTGTGGCTGCAGGCGTAGACGCTCGTCAATATTTACATAAAACTCACCGGGGAAACAGCTAGCATGGAGGGAAGGGTGTCATTGTCACCCTGAAATTCACAATCCTGTGCATGTGTGTGTGTGCCCCTGGGTTAAGGTTGGAAATCGTGTTTGCTGTAATTCAGAAACTTCAGGATGTGTTATTGTTGTTGCCTTCAGGAGAAAATAATGACTTTGGTTTGAACATGATTGAATCCTCGCAAACTCTGCATCTGTGCGGTAATTAAAATGGCTGAAATAAAGCAAAACATTGTGATATACAATATGTGTTGGGTTTAATTAAAGTAGATTAGTTTGTTTTGAAATTGTGAAAATGTTCAAAAACACACAGGAAAACCTTAAAACAAAACAAAGAGTCTATTAAGTCATACACAAAGACACAAGAACATACAGATGAAGATGCTCAAGAGTGAAAGCAACATTGAACCAGAGCAGTATCTGGAGGCATGAAGGTGGGGAACAGTGAAGTGAAGTTTAGGTAAAAATACACCTAAAACACACATGAAACACACATGAAACACACATTAAACACACATTAAACATGGCTTAATAGAGACAGTTTCAAACACAAATCAGCTTCACTATAACTCGCAGCATTCACAGACAAACACTTGTCTTTATCTGGACACATTTTCCCCACAAATACAACATGCTTACGTTATTAGCACAAGCCTATGGCATTTTACATTGTATAAATTAGCTTTGTGGCTAGCAGACTTTTCCTCTACTCATATGAAGCCAGGGACAACAGTAACATTTAACAAAGGTAACGCTACAAAATTCAGCTCCATTACAGCTCACAAGATTCACTGACAAAACAACTGTCCTATACTAAACATGTTTTCCAAACAAATACAACATGCTAACGTTATTAGCACAAGTCTATGGCATTTTACATTGTATAAATTAGCCTAGCAGCTAGCAGAGATTTCCTCTGCTCATATGAAGCCAGGATAAATCACACACAAGATTTCAAATGCTATTTTTGTGGAGGCTTTATTGTCTTCACAGTTTATTGTTTCTTACCTGTGAAATTAAAGTAAATAAAAGCTTTGTTTCCACTGAGGGAAATGGTTTTGCAACGTTTAGTTAAGTCAAGCTCCCTCTGTGTGCGTGCTGCAATCTGAGCTTCTCTTTTCTTTGCTCTGGGAGCTGGTCCTGCTGCATCATGGATGTATTACGAGACCTGGATACAGCATTGGTGGTGGAACACTGTTCATTCCTAAAGTTGCCACGTCGTGCATGAAGCAAAAAAAATCTATATTTCCGCTGTGTGAAATTAGATGGATAATAGGCGCTGCTTCTGCATCACTGAACCCACAGAGCAGGTGCATTAGCCACAGCTGAGTGGCTAACTTCCGGCCCTAACTTGAGTGGGGATAAAAGTATTCTTAAAATGTTATGGGAGTAAATGTATGGAACCTGGATAGTGTGACGAGGGTTGTGATGCTCAAAAAGATTTAACCTCTCTCTCCTGATTCAAGGGGCCCCATGGCATCATGTGACAGACCCCAGAAATTACAGCACCACTGTTTGGCCACTATGAAAATTGGCTTTAAAGCCTGGTGCACTTCCTGTTGGCCCTGGGCTCCATGCATGGGAGTCCTTTTGTGTGTATGCGTCCGGCTAGCTAATCACCACTGCTCTGCACTGAGTTCAGTTACAGCTGACATCACAACAGCATTGTTCCAGACGCATAATGCCCACCCTTCAGCCCCACCCCGTTATCACTGTTAGCCCTGTCAGCACTGTTGCTGCTGTTAACACTGCATCTGCCGCCATTTTGGTTCAGTCACCTCCTTGTTTGCTTGTGATATCAGAGGTGAGAGCTGTAGGACACCCGGGCCATGCAGCCACGCTGCCCGCATGAGCAGTGAAACATCCAGAGAATAGGAGTCTCACCTGTTCTTTGGTTTCTGCATAAATAGACAGTGAGAATATCTTTTGATAATCAGAGGCCCTCCAGGAGGAGCTGGAAAGTGTTGCTCAGCAGAGGGATGTCTGGGGTGCTTTGCTCAACCTGCCGCCCCTACGACACAAAATGAACACAAAGAGATGAAGAGGAGCTACAAAGAGACACAAAACAACAACAAGAGGCAAAAACCAGCACAAAGTCTGTGTGTCTGGCTCCTGTGTAGGAGAGGTGGAGGGGGGCTTTAACATGTCTGTGCCCAGGGGCCCATTGTCTCATAATCCACCCATGATTAGGTGTGTGTGTGTGTGTGTGTGTGTGTGTGTGTGAGTGTGTGTGTGTGTGTGTGTGTGTGTGTGTGTGTGTGTTTGTGTGAGGACGCAGGAGGGTGCCGTCACATCAGACAAACTGGAAACAAATAAGATGTTTATTGAGAGGCTGTCAGGTTCATTTACAAGCAAACAGGTGTTTACACACACACACACACACACACACACACACACACAAACACACACCACACTGTGTGTACATTGTTCAGTTTTTTTAATATAATTTTACTTTTTATTTTTTGTAGGTTTTTTTTCTCCCGTCCCACCTGTCAGTTATGCGAACATTTCACTCAGCAGCTTCACATCGAGACGCTGCAGCTTCACACATCAGACAGGTGTGAAAAACTCAATTATCAGAATTGTGGAAGTGTTGAAGTCAGACATGCTTCAATCAATCAGACACTAATTTGGCTCTTATTGATCACAAAGGAAGTGATCAGGGCTCTTAATATTTGTGAATCAAAAATGGAGATAAGCTGCACGGGTGGTGTCAGTCACTGTCAGAGTGAGACTGACACCAGATCAACGTGTCGACTGACTTTAATTTACAGCAGGAACGTTATGTGTCAATAAATCTGTACACTAATATATGGATTCATGTTTGTACTTTAAATATTATCACTGATCGGTGTCTCACAGTGTTTTCTAACCTGACGTAGATCAGCAGAACAATGTTGGAGAGATTGTGGATCAGGTTGAAATGAGGTCTCCCTTAAGGTAGATAAGCTTTGTCGTCATGGTTACGACAATAAAGGAACAGAGTAGTACAGGTGGAGCAGTATTCCTGAGATTAAACAGAGATTCAGGGCTGGAACGGAGTGGCACTGATGGAGCAGGGTTGCAGGTTTGGAGCGGAGCTGTAGAGATAGAGCAGAGTTACAGAGATGGAGCAGATGTAGCAGAGTTGCAGGGGTAGAGAAAAGTTGCAGAGGTGGAGCAGAGATGAAGCAGAGTAGATGGGGCACAGTTGCAGAGATGGAGCAGAGTTGCTGAGATTAAAGAAAGATTCAGGGGTGGAGCAGAAGTGCAGAGACAAAGTAGAGTTGAGAAGTGTAGCAGAGCTGTAAAGATGGAGCTGATTGTAGAGATGGAGCAGAGGTGTAGAGGTGGAGCAGAGCTGTAGAGGTGGAGCAGAGGTGTAGAGGTGGAGCAGAGGTGGAGCAGCAGAGGTGGAGCAGCAGAGGTGGAGCAGCAGAGGTGTAGAGGTGGAGCAGAGCTGTAGAGGTGGAGCAGAGGTGTAGAGGTGTAGGGGTGTAGCAGAGGTGGAGCAGCAGAGGTGGAGCAGCAGAGGGACTCCTCCACAGAACAGTCTGTTTAATGTTGTGTCTCTGGCAGATTCAGACCCAGGCGGCGTCTCATGTTTGTGTGTGTGTTTCAGTGTTTGCTGAGACGAGGTTCAGTTTCAGAGAATGTGAAAGTAATTAAGACAAACTGTAACATGCGGGAGGCGTGACCTGTGCCCCGCACGCTGACACGTTTTTTGGTTTCCTGCGGCGCGGCGCAGCCCCTCCCGCCGCTGCCCTCTGACTACTGTTGTACCTCGCCACGCGCCGCCGTCGGCAAACTTCCCTTCAAAACATTTGCACAACAACATACAACAACGACACCAAGTTTACTGGGAAGAGACGGCGGCTTTTTAGCACTTTGCTGCATCTTGCACACCCCACAGTGACGGGAATAGCACCCATGGAGGGAGGAGGGGGCTGTAAAAATGTAACAACGGGTGGTGGGTGTCAAATCTGTCAGAGTGGTGTTTCTGCGTGTGTGTGTTCGGCTTTAGTGATGTACGAGTGTGAATGAGCAGTGTGTGTTCAGCTTGCCACAATGGCGTGTGAATAACTGAGAGTAACTGAGCTCCGTGTGTGTGTGTGAGTGTATGTGTGAGTGTGTGTGTGTGTTTTGAGGTGTTGCAGAAAGTCTCATCAGTCTGAGCGCGCTCAGTGCAGTGAGCATGTTGGAGGAGAGAGAGAGGAGTCGCTCTCTGTGAAGAGTCAAACATTTAAATACGTTTTTTATTTTATTTTCTTAAATGATTTACTGAACAGACTTCAGTGTGAGTTTGTGTTTTGAAGGTATTTTCTCTGATTTTCTGTTTTAATGGGTTTTTGGCGGCGCTGTTTTCCACCTCCACACTTTGTGTAGGCGGATCATTACTTATTATTACTTGTGGATCACAAATAAATATGATAACAAACAAATTTGAATGTGAAAGTGAAAAACAGCTGGATTCACACCCAACCAACATTCAAGTTTTAAGACTGTTCGCACACAATCATAAAAACACCTCATGTCAAATCTCTCCTACAGCAGGCTGTTGGAAGAGGTTGGGTACAGACTCAGACCCTTTACTGACATAAAAACGGTAAAATACACACAACATAATTCACACATTAGAAGCTGTTTTGATGAGTTAAGAAGAGTGATTTGAACCGGGAGAGGTCGGTGCTGTTTTGAATGTGTTTGGGGAGAGTTTCAGAAGGAGAAGGCTCCATGCACTATTTAATTTACATTAAAATAATAATTTACATTGCATTAAACGTGCGCTAGGATGTGTTTCACATCATGATGTTCAAACGTCAGCTGTTTATCACCAGTTTTCAAACGCGACCTCCCTGTCATACATTCTCGTGTCAGCACGGTGGACGCGGAGCCTCCAAGCGTTCTATGACACAGCGCTGAGCAGGTTGTTTTTTCATGCAGCAAAGCCAGACGGTCAAAATCGTCACTTCCAGGGAGGCTCAGCTTCCCTGGGACCTAATGGAGCGGGTAGGCAGGAGAGGACGCTCGGTGTCTGCATGATGATTGGAGGAATTGTCTAAAAGGCTGAACCCCTTTGTGATTGACAGCACTTCGCATTTCCAGCTCAGTCCCATCTGGATATTTGCGAGTGGAGTCTTCTGACAGAGATATGGCTCATTTTCACCGTTAAACCCATGTGGAAATCTTTGAGGTGTGTGTTGCTGTGGCTCTATGGCATGAGTGTGATTGAAAAACGGCGTCAACTAAATGTTCCTTTTTTAAGTTACTGCCTCACTACAATATGACACATTTTAAGATGTAAACTTAAAGTGAGCTTCCCCTGTTTGAAAGACCAGCAGCTGCCACTGGTTAGTAGTACCAGTAAAAATCAAACCTTACTTAAAGGTTCTGTCAGTAACTTCTTACATGTACCAATTGTTATTTATTGCCAATGATGAACAGGCTGCAATGTCACCTAAAAACTGAGACCATCCTTGACTTGTATTGATCGCCTATAGCCTCTTGTGGACTGACTAAATATGTATAGGACTCTGGATTGTGTTTAAAAACAAATGATGAGATGAACCTGAAACTACACATCCCACTCAGGGCGAATAAGTCGTTGGGGATCAATAAAAAATCTAGTGCGGGAAAACTGGGTGGAAGACCTATATGATGAAAAACATCCATGGTGGTGCTGAGACATCGGAAGTCAAAAGAGAAAATCAGCCTCAAAGAATGGAGTGATGAGCTGCTGAGGAGAAGATGGGCTCTTTTAAACAGCTTATTCACAAAGTTAATAACAGCGTAAAGGTTTTCAGAAATATTTTGGTCCCTGTCTGGAGGTGAGCGGTAAAGATGATTAACACGTCAGCTGATATCTCTGAGTCCTGTCCTCGCTCTGTGTGCATTATATAATGTTTATGCTGAGTGCATGAACACAACATGCAGCATGATGAGGTGTAGATGTTACATGACAGCCTGTGTTACACACTGCTAATTATTATTCTTTCTTTTAATTTTGCCCCTCTCTTTCCCCTCAGTGTCCCCCTCTCTGTCCCCTCTCTGTCCCCTCTCTGTCCCCTCAGTGTCCCCCTCTCTGTCCCCTCTCTGTTCCCTCTCTGTCCCCTCAGTGTCCCCTCAGTGTCCCCCTCTCTGTTCCCTCTCTGTCCCCTCAGTGTCCCCTCAGTGTCCCCTCTCTGTCCCCTCAGTGTCCCCTCAGTGTCCCTTCAGTGTCCCCTCTCTGTCCCTTCAGTGTCCCTTCTCTGTCCCGTCAGTGTCCCCTCTCTGTCCCTTCAGTGTCCCCACAGTGTCCCCTCATTGTCCCCCTCTCTGTTCCCTCTCTGTCCCCTCAGTGTCCCTTCAGTGTCCCTTCAGTGTCCCCTCAGTGTCCCTTCAGTGTCCCTTCAGTGTCCCTTCAGTGTCCCTTCAGTGTCCCCTCAGTGTCCCTTCAGTGTCCCTTCAGTGTCCCCTCTCTGTCCCTTCAGTGTCCCTTCAGTGTCCCTTCAGTGTCCCCTCAGTGTCCCTTCAGTGTCCCTTCAGTGTCCCCTCTCTGTCCCTTCAGTGTCCCTTCAGTGTCCCCTCAGTGTCCCTTCAGTGTCCCTTCAGTGTCCCCTCTCTGTCCCTTCAGTGTCCCCTCAGTGTCCCTTCAGTGTCCCTTCAGTGTCCCTTCAGTGTCCCCTCTCTGTCCCCTCAGTGTCCCTTCAGTGTCCCTTCAGTGTCCCTTCAGTGTCCCCTCTCTGTCCCCTCAGTGTCCCTTCAGTGTCCCCTCAGTGTCCCTTCAGTGTCCCTTCAGTGTCCCTTCAGTGTCCCCTCTCTGTCCCTTCAGTGTCCCTTCTCTGTCCCTTCAGTGTCCCCTCTCTGTCCCCTCTCTGTCCCTTCAGTGTCCCCTCAGTGTCCCCTCAGTGTCCCTTCAGTGTCCCCTCTCTGTCCCCTCTCTGTCCCTCCAGTGTCCCCTCTCTGTCCCTTCAGTGTCCCCTCTCTGTCCCCTCAGTGTCCCCTCAGTGTCCCCTCAGTGTCCCTTCAGTGTCCCCTCTCTGTCCCCTCTCTGTCCCTCCAGTGTCCCCTCTCTGTCCCTCCAGTGTCCCCTCTCTGTCCCTTCAGTGTCCCCTCTCTGTCCCCTCTCTGTCCCTCCAGTGTCCCCTCTCTGTCCCTCCAGTGTCCCCTCTCTGTCCCTTCAGTGTCCCCTCTCTGTCCCCTCTCTGTCCCTTCAGTGTCCCCTCTCTGTCCCTTCAGTGTCCCCTCAGTGTCCCCTCAGTGTCCCCTCAGTGTCCCCTCAGTGTCCCCTCTCTGCTCCTGATGGTTTCAGGTGTCACAGATGAGCCGAGAGATCAAAGTGTGTGTTAATGTCTCATAACATACAGTTTCTATGGAGCTTCAGCAGAGACGCGTCAGTGTTCTGAGCCTCCACACTGATCATCTGCCTTTAAAAATAACTGCTGCTGCATCATGGGAGAGATCAGCTGATTAACTGACCAGCTGCCTTTAATGTAAAGCCCTTGTTTTTGGGCTTCGTGAAGATGTGTCTTAAACTGATGACAGCTTGTCTTGAGTGATGACATTTGAAAGCAGCAGCTGATCCACGGCTGAAGTCGCCTGTTATTTATGCTGCGTGCGTTTTTCCACAGGTAGAAGAAGTTCACCTGTTGCAGGTGAGCTGTTGGCAGAGGTGCAGTAAGAGCCTGTTGTCTGCTGCTCTTCATCTCACTGCGGCTGTTTCTGCTTCCACTCTTCCTCCCTGCAGCATTATCAGACGTGTCTTTATTGAAGATAAGACACTAACAATGGTCCGCTAATTCATTTCCTGTAGATTCTTCACAATAAAAGCCCCCTGTTATTTTGTCATGTAAACACTTTTATTGTGAAGCAGTGAAATAAAGAAATGTTGAGTTTTCGAGCAGCAACTTCACACAACTTCTAATCCGGCTGATAGCGAACACGAAACAGTCCCTTCAGTGTCCCCTCAGTGTCCCCTCAGTGTCCCTTCAGTGTCCCTTCAGTGTCCCCTCAGTGTCCCTTCAGTGTCCCTTCAGTGTCCCCTCAGTGTCCCCTCTCTGTCCCCTCAGTGTCCCCTCAGTGTCCCTTCAGTGTCCCTTCAGTGTCCCCTCAGTGTCCCTTCAGTGTCCCCTCAGTGTCCCTTCAGTGTCCCCTCAGTGTCCCCTCAGTGTCCCCTCAGTGTCCCTTCAGTGTCCCCTCAGTGTCCCTTCAGTGTCCCTTCAGTGTCCCCTCTCTGTCCCCTCAGTGTCCCCTCAGTGTCCCTTCAGTGTCCCCTCAGTGTCCCTTCAGTGTCCCCTCAGTGTCCCTTCAGTGTCCCTTCAGTGTCCCCTCTCTGTCCCCTCAGTGTCCCTTCAGTGTCCCCTCAGTGTCCCCTCAGTGTCCCCTCAGTGTCCCCTCAGTGTCCCATCTCTGCGCCATCTCTGATTATGAATATCTGAAAAGATGATTTTGATATTGTAGGATCTGTATTTATGGTCATTTATATTCTCCTGCCTTTTTCTATCAACTTATATTTCTATAAATTATATATATTGGTGCACCAAAGTATGAGGACGGGTCAGTCAGAGTCTAATTGTCAGCAGCTGATTGGCTGTTTGTCTCAGTGATTGATCACCTGACTGAAACGATCCAATCGCACCATGTTGTTGTTGTCGGAGGAGAGTTACAGAGAGACGTTTGAATGAAGTGCAGCCCTGACAGGATAATAACCACACACACACACACACACACACACACACACAAACACTTAACAGCCCTGTTTTTGTTACACGGATCTCCATGGCAACAGGTTCGCTTATTGTCTGACCTGCAGTCTCTTTAGCTGAATGTACTGTTCCAGCAGCTGTGACACACACACACACACACACACACACACACACACCACACACACACACAGAATAATTTCATGGTGTGTGTCTATAATTCAGACACAGAGAGCGTTGCTTATTTACAGATTTATATGAGGCAATTCAGCTCGCTTTGAGAAATATGTTTAATAACGAAGCTTCCCCGAAGCCTCTGAGCAACACAGGAACAAATCATCTGTACAGAGCAGCCTGTCACCTGTTTTCACACTAGCACTTTATTTGGCTTATGAGTAGTATCTCTGCACTGTGCAAGAGGGAACACCGAATGGTCACAGTGTAACAGGAAGTCAGTTAAACTTCAGGGATATCAATGTGTCCATTTAGGAAGCACAATGTGAATCAGTTTCAGCTGCTTTGGTGCAAATCAGTGGTTTTACATGTGGTGTCCACAGACAGTTGCTCTCTCCTTATCCTTCCTGACTGATTCTTCTCTAGTTAGGTCTTCTGCTTGTGTCCTTGTCACTACCTGCAGCCTCCTGTGTTGTCTTCCTGTTTGTGCATCAAACGCTCGTCTTGGTGAAGTAACACAAAAATGTATCTGTTTAATATCTGTGTATGTTAGAACAGATCGTCTGCTCTGAACGTCCTCTGTTCTGTTGAGCTGCATCTCCTCTCCACATGCCTCCCTCACCATGAAGGACACTGCACTTATAATTTTCATTCTTTTTTCTCTTGTTTTAAACTCTTGACTGGCATCAGTGGGCGACTAAGTAACAGAGCCTCTTAACAAGGTGAAAGAAAATGTTTCACTAAGTTTTTATGTAACAATAAATCAGATATTCCCCAGAAATATGTATTCTTTATGATCCCAGTGTCCCTCCTCGACTCCTCGACTCCTCTGTCCTCGATCTCTTGACCTGGGAATCGTTCAAGACTTGTCATCTTATAGGACGTTCCAGTTCTTTAAATGTGATCAGAGGAGTCGGGAAGGCTTTCAGTGGAGAGAGAAGCAAACCCCCTGATTGGATATCAGTTATTGATTGGACAGCGCAGTGGCTGATCTAAGGGGCCGTACACATGCTGCCTCTATAACTGCCTGGACAATGCGAGGTCAGATGCTACTCTGTGCCAACCTTCAAGGGCGCAGAGGCAGGTTGCATCTGAGGTTGCTAAGCGACCGTAACCACCACTGTATCCTGAAATCCTGAGTGCAGAGCTGATCTTCTTCCAGGAGTTTTGTAAGTGTGTATTAGGCCAAACACATTGTCCATGGGACAGATGTAAAGCTCTGACAGCTCTGCACTAACATGATCTCCTGCATATTTATCAGCTGTCTGTCAGCTGTGATTGGTTGGTCCTCGTCACATGACATGGTGCATGCTGAAAAGTTCCAAAGGTTGAACTCTGTTTGTCTCAGGGTGCAGCTGTCAGTGGAGTTTCAACCCAGAGGGAAGACAGGTAAAAAAATTGGATTATAATTTTTGCACATATTCTTTGTACTGTAAACATTTGCACATTTTATCTTCAATATTTTATATATTTTCATTTTTTTAAACTGTAAATTCTGTCACATATTTTTTATGATTCTTGACTTTTGCAGGACTTGTTTTTCATTCTGCACCAACATACCGAGTCAGGCTGATTGATTGTGATTCACACTGTGATTAATGTAAAAACATCACGACTGTTGACGTCACCTGTGTGATTGCAAATGGCAAACGTGCTGAGTGAGAGAGCAGCTGTGATTTCAAAATCCACTTTACAGCAAGAACATTTACAGTTTTACATCTTTTTTAAGCAAAATATTTTAATAGCTTTAACTTAAAAACAGGTGGATGTTAATATGCTACAATAAAAACTTCCTGGAGTGGAAAAGAAACATAATCCAGTGGTCAAGAATGTCTCCTCAGAAACACACTAACAAGTGAGGTGCTGATGGAGAAGACAGAGAAGAGGTCCAGACTCGGCTCGCACTGCCTTTGTAAAGTGTAAAGTTATTGTAATGCAGAGACACTGAGGAGGAGGAGCAGGTCACTGAAGGAGTTGTCGGAGTGGGAGTCTGGATTTCCTGAAAGCAGACTGTTGAACTGCTGACTCACCTCACATCAAAGTGTGAGTCAGTTAGACGGAGTCCACACAACACGGCTGACTGATGTTACACGCTGACTCTGACAACAGATCTGTTTATGAGCATCCTTTAGAGAAGTCTGAAGAAGAACAGACGGACTTCAGATGTCATCCACCTACATCAGCAACTCCTCCACAGTAAACTGCCTTGTTTGTTAAACTCGACTGTTGTTCAACTTTACCAATGACCCAAAGACAAAAGGCTTGTTTGAGATGAGATGAGTCTGCACAGATTTGATCACTAGCTGTGTTTCCATCCAAAAGTGATTCACATCATTGGGAAATGCGTATTAAAAGAAATACGAATCCTGTGTGTTTCCATTAAATGTACGGACTTTAGTGAAAACTACAAACTTGCACGAGTTTTCCGCAGAACCGGAAACAAAACAAGTCTCACATTCTTCTTCTTCTGCATTTTCTGGCGGTTGGCAACCAGCTTGTAAATGCATTACCGCCTTCCCGACCCGGAGTGTGGATATCACCATTTTGCCAATCAACATTTTAGTTTGTGCGAATCAGGGGATTTTAATTTGAATTTTGGCGTTTCCATCAGAATTTTCCGATGTGGTACTTCTAGATGCATCTCTAAACAGGCTGATGGAAACATGGCTACTGGTGATCGCTGCATAATACATGCCAATTATATTTGTGTCCGACTTGCTCTGACGTCATGCAAAAGTGGACAATGATAGAATGAAAAGATAATAATCCCAGGCTGAGAGACAGCAATGGGCAGCCCTCACACCAGACACCTCTCTCCTCTGCTGCTGGAATAGGAGCTGTTAAGCCCCTCTGTCTCAGACCAGGTGCACCTCGTCAGGCAATGCAGCACACCTGGGAGGAGCTACAACTCATCACTGTGACTTCAGTTTGGCAGGAACATGAACCAGTACAGCCTGAATAAACATATAGTTAAATTAACAACTCTCTGACAGTGTCAGTGTCGGTTGAGGCTGTCAGGCTTTGGATGAAGAGGAGGGACTCCAACTGGTCTGCAACATGTCCAACATGGGGGTAAAAGCAGAGGGGGGCACACCTGGGATGCCAGGTGTCGTGGGCCCACCTGATGACTCCGATAAAGTAAATTTATACCTTCTCCCACTCGACACACAAGACGCCAGGCAAGTGCTGTTTATTCTCTCTATTCACAACAAATCCTATGAGCTCAACTTCAAGACTAACAAAACCAGTTGTTTTGTAGCAACAGGTCACTGTTTATCCAGCTGGTGACAGTGCTACAAAATGTGATTCTTGCATTTCCTGTTGTGCCACTAAAATCTGGTATTTTAAGACAAAACACGACCTTTTTCGAACAAATATCAAATGTTTTTGTGCCTAAACTGAACCACAGCGCTGTCACAGGTCCATAGTTTACAGACGGGTACAATGTCAACATTTTTTTCCGGCAACTAGCTTGAGTATTCACAGGTGTACCTAATAAAGTGGCCACAGAGTGTCTGTAAGCCTGCTCTGCTGGAATATAAGCTGCTCCACAGGGGTGACGCAGCACAGTCTGCAGAAAGATGTAAGTTAGGAGTGGATGGTACACATATTTGGTGGCATATTTTCTGGTCAGTAGGACAGGTTTTTATATATTCAGTGGCCATTTTATTAGGAACACCATCAACTCTAATGCTACACTGCTACTGATGAGTTGTTTTTTTTCTTTGACTTAAAGCAACTCATTAAACTTCTGAAAACAGACATCCGGAACGGGGCGTTTTTCTTTCTTTTCTTTTCTTTCTTTCTTTTTCTCTGATCCTTTTTAAAATCGATTTAAAATAAAAACTATAAGCATTCATTGTTTTTGCACCAAATGGCTAAGATACCTGTTTTTTTGCGCCATCACATTGTTCGCTTGCTATGACGTCACTGCGTTATACTACAAGCAGTCCAAAATATGGTGAAAACGTGTCATGACGCCACTGTATTGTCCTCATGGTCATGGTGCGTGAGATCGTTGTTCACGTGATTGTGTAAAATCGATCTCAAATTTAAAAAAAGAAACTGTAATAACTAAAATGTTTTTTGTTTGTTTTTTGCAACAGAAAGCCAAGACTTCCATCTTTTGCAATAGTCCACTTGCGTTAACAACATTACATCCTGCTACAAGCAGCCAAAAGATGGTGGTGGCGCCAGAGGATATACCAACACTGGCAGACCATTTCTATGGCAGAGTTCAGAAGGTTTATATTGTTTTTTAGTAGTTTTTGAGAAACAAAACACATTATTATCATAACCAAATATCATATTGCTGTAACACATTTATTGATGAACTATAAATGTAAGATGTCTTTAAAGAAAGAGAAAGATAAAAACAATATTGTGACCTAAAATAAACCTAACCTCACCTAACTAAAATCCCAGAACTGGAACACTGCTCTCTCGGGTGACACGTGTTGGTTGGACTCATCCACCACGTCTTCCACCCGCCCCAGTTGGACTTCTGCCGCCTTCATTTTCTTCCTTGTCCTGCCGTGTTTCCAGCTGACGCTGTGGGGTACCATTAAACTGTAACCACAACTAGCTGTGTATCATGCTGACGTTAAAGGACGCAAGTCACTGCCCAAGCGCCGGATTGCGACGACTTCAGAGTGAGAGCGGTCTCAACACAAAGAAATGAAAGGGTTAATGAATTCAAAGTGTTAAAGTTGTTGAATAGAGATTTAAGGAAAATGTAGACAATCAACTTTTTCTCCATGTCGGTACGTACTGAACCGGCTGACTCCAGTGACGTCTGTGTTGTGTTGATATGAAGAGACCGCTGATCTCTTCGGAGGCGATCTCTGTTTTTTTGTTTCTGACAACTCTGACAAAACAGTTTCAGCAGGGAGTCAGAACGAGCTGACCGGTCGTCTCCAGGTTGTGCAGACGTTTAACCCTTTTCCCCATGTTGAGCCTCGGGGAGCGCTGGGTCACACTGACATGTTTTTTTTGAGGTTCAACACACAGCGAACAACAAAGAGCTTCTTCCAGCACGATAACGAGAGGATGTTTTTCAGGAGAACGTAACATGCTTTGAGTCATTTGAACCTAAAAACAGTGCTGTCTTCTTAATCGGTGAAGACTCTTCTCTCTTTGTACCTTCCCTGCTGACGAATAAAGTTCTGCCGTCATGAAGTTTGGAGCCAAGGCATCATCCTCCGTGACTCATCTTCATCGTACTGTTTTAACACACGTCTCTATAAATAAAGACGATTACTACACTGCACATTTTCAGCCAGGAGGATCTACAGGGAGCTGAACCCTGGCGCAGTGAATCAGTGAGAGGAGGACGGCGGATGTGTCTGATAGATGAAGAGTTTACAGCTTGGTATGTGATGATAAAGCAGGGAGATTATTAGATCTCATGCTGTTAGCGCCACTTCTGATGGGATTACTGCTGGACGTCACGTCCTCTCGACCAAATACGGAAAATTTAATCTGTCATACTGGAGCAAATCACTTCCTGCAGGTTAATCTGTCAGTCACAGCACCTGGAGTTACAAAAATAACCTGAGTGATGTTTCATTGTTACAGCTCCTCTGACTCAGGATGAAATTAAGATGTTTTCACTCTCAGGACAGCAGCGACATATTCTGCTCTGTGTCACGTTAAACCACGATGATGCAGCCGGTGTATGCTGCCCTTCAGGGCAAAGTTTGATCGACTCAAACATTATTCAAACTCACGTAGGAGGAAAATCTGAGCAAGACAGATTTCCATGGTTACGACTTCTGAGCATCAGAGTACTCAATATTTGGACTGTGTTCACAAGGATAAGTGGATTTTAAGTCTTTTTAAAACCTCTGGAGACTGTCTCTGTTGATTTTGGTCTTTAGCTTCTTTTAAAATCTGCATCGTCTCCTTTTTTCTATCAAGTACGGGTCTGACTTCTTAGTTTTGATCAAGCAAAGTGTTTTGGCAGCTGGAGGCAACAAGTTTACAGTTGGTATACAACGGAGGAGAAACTGGTGGTAGCGGTTGCTGGATACCCAGAGCTACATGGCCCAGGGATAGACAGCAGGTTGTCAAACTGCCCCTGAGTCATCCAAAAATCTGCCTGGAAACGTCCATGATGGAGGAGAAGCTCCTGGACCAACTGGTGGTACTCCCCATGATCCAGCCTCTTTTTTAGGGTCTCATGTACCCACACAGATCTCTGTTTATCTGCTGACAGCCTCTCACCCTCAACCAGAGCAACAGACAGCACCCTCTGCCTCAACATGGCAGCAGCTACACACTGACTACTGGGAAATAAAAATAAATAAACGAATAAATAAATGGAGAATTTACCTATAGCTAAGCCCCACCCCCTCCAGTCACTCGGACAAACTATCACCATTCAGTGAGCGGCGCTATGGCAGGTGTCACAGTACTGAAGTTTTCGGCTCAGAATATGAGAAAAGGATAACGGCCTTTTTACCATCTTTACCAAGAGTGTCTCTGCGTTAGTTTGGTGCTACAGTATTTACACTGAATCATTCAGCATAACGTTTGCCAACCTTTGTTATCTCTGCCATTACAGATAAGTTAATGAAGCTAAGCTCCAGAAGTTAACGTTAGCTTAACTAGAGCCCTTTGGACAACAGCTAACAATGATGTACCATCACCAAAGAACAAACCTAGAACAAAACAGGCTAATGAACTCCCAGCAAACAAGGTGACATGATGAACAACGCAGCTAGGAGCTAACGTTAGGCTAACTTTAGCTAATGTTAGCTAGAGATGTTAAAGATAACTTTATATTTCTTTCCAGCAAAGTGACAATATGTTGCCTCAAACACAATGTTGACTTACCTTAGAACAGATGTAGACATCATTGTTAATCTTATTCACGTTGAGTTGATGTTGTGGTCTAACGTTACCACACAACTTTATCCAAAGGAGACACTTTTCTGGCTTGAGATGTGGTTTAAAGTGTAAAAATACACCTGGTCGCCCAGCCTCTCAGGATACCTTGTGTCAGAGCTGCATGTACCCCATGCACACCGCTTGACCAGTTTTAAACTGCAAATCTCAGAAAAAGCTCATAAAACCAAACAAACTGACTTTCTGTGATGCATTTCAATGGACGTCCAGGCAGAGGATGTCCCAGTGTGTGGGAACGGCTATACGCACTGTGATTAGCTCATCGCCTTTGAGGGCGGGACTTAGCCATAGGTCAATAGATTACACAGTAAGGTTAGGGTAAGGAGGTAATGGGGTGGTTGCCTGGCAACAATAAAAAGGCGCAACAAGCATTTTTTTTAAACTAGTGGCATTCAATTAACAAAAATAGGCAGTGCAGTGCGTGTCGTGTTTTTCAACCTGCAAAACACTTTTACTGTGTCAACTTACAGCTGCCAGGACCTACACTGAAAGTGTGTAAAAAATATTGTCAAAGGTCAAAACACCAGCAGTGAACGCCGCACTTATATTTTGTCTTCATTATTTTCAATGTACAACTCAACACTGGCGGCAGCTAGACGCATGTCCCACAGCACTTCATGCCACTGTCCTATTTCCAGCCTCACCACCCCCTGAATTAAATGCTCTGCTTGTACACTCCAGCTCCCATAGCAGCTCTTTTTCTCTGCTCCTATAGCAGCTCGACTCCTCTCCTCACCATTGATGTATAAAGAGAACTCTGTAGCTGTTGCTGTGTCTCGTGTGTGACCAAGAATGTATGAGGGGAGACTCATTGTTGAGGTCGAGAAATATCCCGAGCTAAACGACTCCCGGTCCCGTCACTATAGAGACAATGTCCAAAAAGATACTTCCTGGCGAGTCACAGCTCTGGAGATCTGTTTTTCATGTGAGAAGTCAAGTTTAATTAGTGGCTGTCCAAACGTGATTTTAAGCTAACGCAGAGGTGGAGGAAGTTCAGATCTTTCAGTAAAAGTAGCAAGAACCTTACGTGGTCGTCTGTTAACGAGCTGCAGCGCACTGGATCATACCTTCCAAAATACGTGGGTTATGCACGAATTACCAACTCATGACTACTTGGGATTTGTACGAATTTAGCTTTTGGTGTAGGGTATATAAATGTAAAGTAATAAAATACAATAAAATAGAAATACAAATGTGCATGATGGACGTAGGATATATAACTTGCAGAGTCTGTAAGTGTGTAAGAATATACAATTATGTGCGCTGTGCCACATTACACTGAATAAACTAGTGTTAAAGCCATTATAACAAACTGATCCATACGACTGTGTTCTCCCTCTTTAGGTTAAAGTTAATGTAAGATGTTCAGTGTGTGTGAGTGTGAGTGTTAATGAAGTGTTATCACATGACACACTCACTGACTTAATAACAAGTTCATCTTCATTACAATATTTTGTTATTATGACAGTTCTGTTTGTTTGTTATCCAAACACTGACCTGCTGACCTGACAGGTATACACACACACACACACACACACACACACACACACGCTACACTTCTGGCACCATCCTTGGTAATAAATGGAAGTAAATGGAAGCAAGGTTGAAGCGTGGGAGGGCTGGCAGGAGTGTGTCTTTGTGTATATATCTATATGTGTGTGTGTGATTGTGTCTCCTAGCAACCAACACACTTCCCTCTCTGCAACAGATAGATAGATAGATAGATAGATAGATAGATAGATAGATAGATAGATAGATAGATAGATAGATAGATAGATAGATAGATATATAGATAGATAGATAGATAGATAGATAGACAGATAGATAGATGGAGTTATTAAATATGAGCTGGAACAATTTGTTCTTTATACTCTGACTTGTCTTTTGCAGATTCATCCTGACCAGCAGTGACTAATGGATCAGTCAACATACAGCTGCAAACATCATCATCCACACTTTTCTGATTCCCACGCTGTTCACACCATGGACCCACATGTAGACGCCACACTAACTGTGTCAGCCCGTTGCTGCCATACGTCAACGACACCATCATATTAGAGAGAGCAGGACCTGCCTGGGGAGCGGCATTCTTCTGGATAAAAAGCACTGTAATGTTTGTATTTCGTCATCTTTACATCCACAACTTTGTGATAGACAAAAAAAGGTTTTTTCTCCAGTGAAGTACAATCTTGATATTTAAGCTGTAATTGCTGCTGGACGCTCAAGAGAGGAGTGTGTGTGTTAGGCTTAAATGATATGAATTATTCAACGTTAATGTGATGTGGTGTAAAATACTTCATCGTCATAAGGAAATGGAAATGGATTCATTTTCCTCACTTAATACTTGTGTAGATGTACCTATATGATATGATATAATGTGGAAGCGTACAGTGTATAAGTGATGGACGCAGCCACAGTGATGTCGCCCATTGGTTTGTGTCGCCATGTTGTTTTTTTGGAGCCAGAGGTGACCTGGGTGAGAGGGTGCAGCAGACCAGTCCATTTTTATTCCGAAGACATCAAATATGGCGCTTTGGCCAGTTTGTAGTGGGGTTAGGGTTAGGGACCTGTTGTGACCATAAGATATGTGGACAGGTGGCGTCAGTTAATAATGCAGCCTGACGGCACCTGTCACAGCATCATGATACGCTGCTGAACGGCATCAGTTTGAAACGTTGCCAGTAAAGACATAATACAAGGAGCAGGAGGGGAGGTGGATGGGTCCAACAAACATCGGACTTTCACCTGTGTTTGCTCCCACATGAATGACTAGCCAAACCGTGATGTTTCTGAACCTAATTTGCTGCACAAGAAAATAAATGTTAAAGGGAAACTAATGTTTTTTTTCGACCTGGGCCCTATTTTCCGATCTACTTTTGCCTAAATGAGTGACAGGATGTTCAATATGTGACATGTCTCCAGTACGAAGCTAGGGCTGATCTGCCTGCAGCCCGTGAGCGCGCGCTATATTAAATAATTATTTCAATGAGCTCTACGTCCGTGTACATCCGTGTTCAAATAAATACGGGCGCTCATCAAATTCAAATAGCTCATCCAGATCCAGCTGGTCAAAATCGGGTAAAAATTTGGACGTTTGTTGTAGCAAATCAAAACGGAGTACACGGAGTACACGGACGCAGAGCTCATTGAAACTGAGGAGCGGACGAGGAGAGAGAGGGAGCAGCAACAGGCAGAGGAACATGTCTGAATCCAGCTAAAGGTAAACACAGACGTTCATTTCTCCTTTCCGTTATGTTGTCAGATAATTATACTAACAATCCGAGTCTATCTGTGTGAAAAAAAATGTACTTTTAGTGGACGTATTTTGACGTTGTTTGACGCTGTCTGAGTGCCCTATTATTTAATATAGCGCGCGCTCACGGGCTGCAGGCAGGTCAGCCCTAGCTTCACACTGGAGACATGTCACATATTGAACATCCTGTCACTCATTTAGACAAAAGCAGATCGGAACATAGGGCCCAGGTTGAAAAAACATTAGTTCCCCTTTAAAGACACAATGAATTTAAAAGGCATAAATTGACACGTCGTCCTGGAATTTCAAAACAAACATAGGAGGACACCTTGCATGTTGTGTAGACAAGAACGGCACTGACCATGCATCAATGTGTGACGAGTTGGGGTAAGAACACTGTCCCTCAAAGCACCCCGCCCTTGATTATGTTTTACTTGTGTAAACAGGTGAGTTGTATAAAAATTCATTCACGTTCTCACCACAAACGAAGCGGACAGAGACTTTCTTGGTTTTGGTGCGCACCTGAGTGAGATTGCTGTGTTCACACCTGCCCAAAAGAACCACACTGAGGGGGCAAATGAACTTGGGACGGGCAGGTGTGAGAGCATCCTAACCTGTAATTGGCTTGTGGTTTCTTTAACAGAAGAATAAATAAAATAAAGATTCAGTATTCATGTGAGGAAATAAAAAGACAAGGATTATTCTCACAAGGCTGAAATGTCCCAAAGAGTTTCCATGAAACAACTTTGCAATCTGGATCTAATTATTAGAGGAAATAGAGACAAGTTTTGAGTCTTTATTCAGAATGAACATATGTTCTCAAAAGAAGCGCTGCATTTAAATAAAACCTGCAGAAAATATAACAGCAAACCGTATTAATAAAATGTGAAGAGTTCAAATCAGAAAAAGTTTCCCTTCTGAAATCCTGTTTAAAGCTCTGATCCTGTCTTGAGATTGTTAGTTTTTAAAGTCATAACCTTTTAATTCAACCATGAAACACCAAAAGAATGAATTCATAACAAGTTTCCTTTTTGAAAATCATCAGTTTATTGGACAGATTATCCAACAAGTGAAAAAACTCTTCATCATCTTTAAACATCAGGCTGTACATGATGAAGTGAAACTCACTTTCTCAAATTAAAGACTGTAGATAAACTCTCTCTGCACATTTCTCCCGTCATGCATCCATCATCCATCAGTCCAGGAGGCTTCCCTCTCTCCTCTCCTCTTCTCTCTCCTCTCCCCTCCTCCCTCCCTCCTCCTCCTCCTCCTCTCCAGCCACTGTTGACGTCCATGGCTCTGTCACCCGCATCACCGGTTTCCACGCTGTTCTGTGGTCCAGTCATGTAGTCATTATGGCTCTCCTTATTCCCTCTGTATCCACGTCCTGTCCCTGTTTGTCTTCTCACGGCTCTTCTGCGCTTTCCCTCTCAGTTCTCTTGTAGTTAATCAGTCGTCGTTTCTGTCGGAAACTCTTTGTTTTTGCGCTTTTCTGACGCTTCCAGGAGTTCCGTGCGTCCGAGCGCCTCTCCAGCTTCAGCTCCCTCCTCTGGCTGCTCCACCTGGACCCGTTCATCTCCCCATTCACTCACCCGTGCGGTCATTTAATCAGCGTCGGGAGTCCTAATTGTTTCCTGGCAGCGTTGGAGACCACCGGGGAAAAGGCTCATATGAGTGCGCCTCCGCTGATCCGTGCGCCCAGCCCGCTCCCGTTCTCAGGGGGGACAAACAACACCAACACCGGCACCGGGGGAGGAGGAGGAGGAGGAGGAGGAGGTGGTGGTGGTGGTGGAGGGGGAGGAGGTGGCGATGTGATCTCCTTCCACATCCAGATCGGTCTGAGCCGGGAGCCGGTGCTGCTGGACGCCGCAGAGCTCAGCCTCAGTCAGGTCCGGGAGGTGGCGTGCTCCATCGTGGACCAGAAGGTAACTGAGAGCGTGGACCCAGTCCTCATCACACACTTTGTAACTCCTGCACAAGTTTTAATGGTGTGCCAAAAGTTCAAGTATCAAAAGTTAAAGTGCTGCAAGCTTTTTGTTTGAAATATTGATACATAAAAGGCTGAATCAATGTGTGTATTTATATTTTACAGTAAAACTAAAGGCAAATTCCAACTTTAAATTAATCACCTTTTTTTTTTTTTTTTTTTAGCTTTTAGTTTAATGTCAAATCTGCAAAATTATACATAAAAAATATAAACAAAGAACACAGAGTCAGTAAGCAGTATGTGCTCAGTTCAAATGAAGAAAATATAAAAGTAAAATAAAATACAGTTAGCAACTTACAATTATGGGTGAATAAATGTACTCAGGGGCCCCTGAGGCCTCAACACAGTCCCATCTGCAGGACGCACAGGGCCCACGTTGTTTGTGTAGTCATTTAATTTATTACATCACTTAAGGACATGTTGTATGAACCTGACTGGTTTGAATAAACTTTATTTTGTCAGTTTTCCAGCGTAAACTCACAGTCTATTAAAAACCTTCTTTAAACTACAGACACAAAGCGACATCAGAGACGCAAAATGACCACAAAGTGTCACAAGATAAATGCGAAGAGACACAAAATGATCACAGAAATGCAAAACGATCTCAGAGATACAAAAAATGACTGCAAATAAACTCAAAATTGCAAATAGACTCAAAGTGACCTCAAAGAGGTGCAAAATGACACATACCAACTGCTAAGAGACAAAAAATGGTGCAATATGACATCAAAGAGATGCAAAATGATCTCAAATAGACATAAAATGACTGCAGAGATGCAAAACAACTAGGAAGCGATGCAAAATGACACATACCGACTGTGTAAAATGTAAAATGACCTCAACAAGATGCAAAATTACCTAAAAGAGATACAAACAACAGCAAAGAGACACAAAATGTCAATGAGGAGATACAAAACTACCTCAAAGAGACTCAAAATGAGCACAAAGAGACATAAACGATGTCAGAGATTCAAAGCGGCCGTGAAGCGATGCAAATGGACAGAAGAGAAATGCAAAAACTGAGACTCAAAACAACCACAAAGAGACGCAAAACGACTTCAAGGACACAAAATGACCACAAGTAGACTCAAAAGCAAAATGACTTCAAAGAGGCCCAAGACTGCAAAGAGATGCAATGTGGCCTCATCGGGATACAAACGATCACAAAGAGACTCAAAACAACCTCAAAGAGCCTTGAGTCGACCCCAAAACGGCATCTTCTCAGACTTGGTCACTGAAACCTGACGTGTAGCGGACATTTTCCCACATGCAGGGACAGTACATGTATGTACATGTATGTGTGCGTGTAGGAATATTCAATAACATGTATGGATGGCGTGCGGTGCCACAGGCGATGCCGTCTATAGAAACACTAAGTCAATGACACAACATTAACCCTTCGTGACCTGCTGGACCCTCATGTGACCCAACTCCCCTCCACTACATCACACTTTATTGACCAGACGTTTATTCAACATGGTGTCTGAGGCTGTTTCTGGTGTTGTGAAAAAAAAAATGTCGGACAGAAAGTTAACTTGAATTCTTTGGGCTGTTTACACACAATCGTGTCAGAAAAAAAGTGAATGTTTGTGTTTTTACGTCTCAGGATCAGTGAAGATTCGGCAGATTAGACCAATAATGATTTAAAAAAGTGACACATTTTGTTTGAGACATAATTTTTCAACACAATGAGACGACAACACGGAGTCACCTTGTTGTTCTTTCGAATGTGCTGCTGGCGACAGTGTGATGTTTGACTGCAGGTTGGAGAGGAGACATGCAGTGTGTGGGTTTTCTATTGTTTGTTTTGTTTTATTTGTCTGGTTATTTCTCTGCTTTACTACATAATTGCATGGAAAACAACAGACGGGGCAGAGGGAAGTATTGTACGTCCTTATTCAGATGTTTTCTGATATTAAGGAGCTGTTTGTTTTTTCTGGATAATGCTGCATATGTGTCTGCACGCCTCTTGCAGTGTGAATAACGTCAGCCTAGTGAGCCAGGCGAAAGTAAGGTAGCCATTGGATGCTAGTTGTTAGCGTGTTCTCCTCACATGCAGCAGCAGTCCACTGAAGGAATCCGTCCTCGCTCAGTTTGACCTGAGACCCTCATGGACACATTTTCCCACATACACAACATGCTAATGGTATTAGCAATACGCCTATCACACTCTACATTTCAAAAAATTAGCCTAGCAGCTAGCAGACTCTTGCTCTCCTCGTATAACGTCAGGACCAACAGCAACGTTCAACAAAGGTATAGTTACAAAAGGTTCAGCTCCGTTATAACTCACAAGCCAGGATAAATCACACACAAGACTCAAAATGTTATTTTTGTGGAGGCTTTATTGTCTTCACAATTTATTGTTTCTTACAGAAATAAACAGGAAGTCTATGCATGGGCCTGCGTCACTGTGACATAGTTGCATTCCTGGAGAAGGCATGTCAGGCTACAGCGAAGGGTAGGCCTATTCGTGGTTTGCAGAGACGCACAATGCCAACATTGTCCTCTGTGCTGATTGTTGGTAGCAGACTGTAGTGGACGGTTTGACCACGTCCTCACTGTACAACAGGCTTGAGACAGTCACAGCACATCCACCTGGCATTGAGGTGGTGATATTAATTAGCGAACCATAAATTCAAACCTACATCTTTGCTGTTTACCCCTTCTGATAAAATGATAAAACCAGTTTAAGTTCAAGGTGTGTGGTGAGACGAACTTCCTCTTAAACACTGCTAGATATATGGATTGATGGAGTAACAGACAACATTCATCCACGATGGCGGGAGTGTAATCAACGGGAGACTTGAGATTTATTCGCAAAGCCTCCAGAAACACATGAACACACCACATTTCTCTGATGGCTTGCAGTGTGTTTAGCAGTGTTTCCCTCCATGTGTAAAGTGTACAGTATGTGAGCCTGGAAATCAGCGATCTGCTCCAGTGTTAGTCAGAGTGGTGACTCACTCGGAGGCTCAGTCACTTCTCGTTGGAAACAGGATGAATTCTGCCTTTGTTCGCTCGCTCTGCAGGGGTTTCTCTGTTTTTCTGGCTTTTGCTTTATGAACTGAAGCTGTTGCCAAGCGTTCACAATTAAACTGCGCAGACACACACAGACAGTGTCAGTGTCCTTATGAATGTGATAGATGTCCACGTTCTCACACACACAAGCAGAGCAATGAGTTTGTGAATGTGAGTGTGTTTTGCTCTCATTTACACAAATAATGATGTTATGAATCTGATTTTTCTGTCAACACTGAATCTGTCCCAAAATCCAAGTCAGACCCCTCAATGTCAACATGCATGGAGAGATTATATTTATTTATTTACTAATTTACCTGTTTCGTAATCATTTTATTCTACTTTTTCTTGTTTGCATAAAGCTTTCGTTGGAAGTAAATGAAAAAGTAAATGTACTAAACTTGTGGTACTGCAGGATTAAGATCAGGATGGCTGTGACGGGATTTGAACCGAATGGGGGAAAGGTTAGAACAGGAACCTAATGGTATTCTGATGGTATCCTGACTGCATCAAACATGGTACCAGGACCCAACCGTACCTTTCTTTGGTTCTTCTTCTAGTGTTGGCTAACACTAAACCAACATCAGCGAAGACAGTGAAAAAAAAACTGGTTAATTCCAACAGCAAGTTAAACAACTAGTTAATTAATTACCTAAGGATGCTGATGAAGTACAAGAGAGAAAGGACAGAAAGGGAAGGAATTTGGATGGGATCAGGGTGAGATTGGGTTTTGGATAGGGCTGTGATTGTATAGTTGAGTACTTTTCACATTTGAACTGATATGGGTACCTTAAATTCCGTACCAGTAACCAATGCTACCTTTTTCAGGTACTCCCTCATTTTTTGGGCTGAAGATGTCAAATGTGCCCTCCGTAAAGTTTTGTTGTCTGTGGAGGGTACAACTTCTTTGCTTCCGGCTGAAGGCGTGCTAATGTTAGCTGCTTTTAGGCATCAAACACAACGGTCTGTGTCTCTCTCAGTGTGCGGCTGAATGTTTGCTAAGGCTAGAATGTCAATATAATGAAAAAAAGCCCAGTTATCTCCAACAACAAATTATCCAGCTAGCTAATTAAGTACCTGAAATGATGATAAAATATACCTATCTTAAAGGGATAGTGCACCCAAAAATGAGAATTCAGCCATTATCTACTCACCCATATGCCGAGGGAGGCTCAGGTGAAGTTTTAGAGTCCTCACAACACTTGTGGAGATTCAAGGGGAGAGGAGGTAGCAACACAACTCCCCTCTGTGCACGTGTGCACACAAGACCAGTGAAAGCATGTGAACACACATGAACACGGTGCCCATGTCTCACGTGAGCGCGGTGCACAGAGAGGCAGTCAGAGCTACAGGCTACAATGAGGCTAAAAACAGAGTTCAAATTACGTTTTTCCAAACAACTTTTTATGTCGGGGCTTCAGGACACTTGGATCACTACGGACGAGCAGTATGGAGATATTTTGTGGTTTCAATTATGTCTTTTTGGACGTTTGAATCTGGGGCGCTGTCAGCCTTAATGTTTCATCGTCTATAGAGGATTCAACCTCTTTTGCTTAAGGCGTGCTAGCATTAGTTACGGCTATTGCAGGTGGCTGTCAGGGTTAGGGTGCCCCCGTGGCGCTTCACGCCTCTCTGCTTGTACATACCAGCTCCGGTAGCAGCTCTTTTTCTCTGCTCCTATGGCAGCTCGACTCCCCTCCTCACCTTTGACACATAGAGAGAACTTTGTTGCTGTTGCTCTGTCTCATGTGTCCTGTTCAGTCATTATAAGGACAAATGGCCACAAAATGTCACCTAGCGAGCCATAGATCTGGAGATCAAGTTTAATGTGTGGCTGTCCACACATGATTTTAAGCTAATGCAGAGGTGGGGAAAGTAAAGATTTTTTAATTAAAAATAGTAATAACATTGCATGGTTGTCTGTTGACGAGCTGCAGGGCGACGTGTCCAGTGTGTCCAAGGGGTGGCACTTCATGCGTATCCAGAACCTGAGGAATTTTCAGTTCCCTTCAACCCTTCATGTAGACCAGCCCATTGGTCTCGTGTTGAAATGCAACACTAAAGCAGCATTTTCAGACTAACTCGCTCTGGAGAGCAAATTAGAAAATGGTGGAAAAACATCTGCTTAGTGTGAATGTGAGCCACAAATGGAGATTAAAATAGGAACATTTTTGCACATTAGTGTGGACATTTCCTCACAGACACACACACTCTCTCACAGACACACACACACACACTGTGTGACGTGTCCATTATCTCTGCTCAGATTCACTAATCGTCTCATTTCAGGTGAAAATCACCTCATTTCCCCACAGTGAGACTTTTACACCTGAACACACACACACACCTGAAACCTGAGAGCCAGGATGGTAACGGCTTGACACTGTGCGACAGACACACAGACAAATGCATACACACACACACACACACACACACACACACACACACACACACACACACACACACACAGACACACACACACACACACACACACACAGACACACGGGTTGTTGATTAAGTGTTTGTTAGCAGGTTGTTGTATATTCTACAGAGGAATATAAAGTACAGCAGGTCACTGCGACACCTGTTCACACACCACACCTGTGTGACATCGCTCACAACATGCGACACTTAACACTTCAAATGGCACAAAATGAACTGATTAACAAGAGGTGTGTGTGTGTGTGTGTGTGAAATGCCTTTTTTATAAACGCTCCGAAAGGTTTTCAAAAACTCTGTTTCTTCAACAAAATATTAAAATTTCTGGTCCTCTAAATGTTTGTCTCACAGATCTGAGGTCCAGTCACAGCTGGGACTAAACATCTGGTTTCTTTAGCTGCTTGCTCATTGGCTGATCTGTCCGATAAAGGTGATGGTTAACTTTGTTTGTTATCAGGCTGTACAGAGCTTTAACACATTAAAACACAACTGTCTCATCAGACACTGGCTGTTTTTGTCCAGAGTTTTCTTGTTTCCACATCCAGCAGTTCCAAAGTAAACTCATTTATATTTAAATATACTCAGATATGCTGATATGCCTATTTTCTACATGCTATCAATTGTTACCAGAGGTCTGATGAAAGATTTTAGTCGTGGATGAAAACATGGAGACGTTGTGACAACACATTGTAATTACATCCATCTCGAGATGTTTAACACAACGCTACTGTTTGTTTATTTATTTTACTTCTCCCGTTTACATCCTCCTATTTTCAGGACTGACTGAAGAGGCATAAACGGCAAAATTCATACTCATGTGTGCTGTGTTGGTCGTCTTTGCCTTTGGTTGCCTGCCCTCCATCTTGAGACTGCACCAGTGTATGATGTCACATGCAGAGACGCTATTGCTTTCAAATGCAGGCTATTAAAAAGTGTGAACTAGAATGTAGTATGGGTGTTACGGAAAATATGTCTCTCTCGATTATTACTGTGTTTGAAAGTGTTATGAAAATGATCATTTTATAAATAGTTATCTTCTTGTAATGTCACGCTGACTTCCTGTCAGAACGTTAGCTTGCCAGTAGAGTTGTACCGACACCGATACCAGTATCGGAAATGCCTCTGATACTGCCTAAAATGCGGTATCCGGTTTCGGGTATCGGCGAGTACAGCCTATGACTAATCCAATACCATGTAATGCCTCACGTCATTACGCACACACACACTACAGGCAAATAAAATGGAAACAGAGCGGAGTTTAAAAAGCATTCTACTGTAGCCTTTAAAATGTCTTCTTTAACAAATTGTGTGGCTGCACTTTAACCTGTGTCTTGATCTGTGTCAACACTGGATAATAATAATAAAAAAGTTTAATGGCATTTATTCTACTATTATGTATTTATTTCTTAATATTTTACATAGAGTTTTAGGAGTTGAGACATACAACAATTCATATCCCATCCATTTTTTTCTACGTGCTGGTATCGGATAGAAATCTGTATCGGGAAGGAGAAAGTGGTATCAGTACATCTCTACTAGCCAGCATACATTAAAGGCACTGGTGATGTCACTGCTGCTACTTTAGTTGAGCTCACAGCAGAGACAGAAAAGCAACATTTTTTGGGAGCAGATTTTTTGCTGACTGTTAATGTAGCTACCTAGCTAATGTTAGTGTCAACACAGACGATGCTGCCACCCTTTTTCTGTTTTGCTTTTGGCCATAAAAGATAAAAAAACATGTAAATAAAAGGTGCAGTGATAGAGTTCAGAGACTAAACAACTGTGTTTTGCTGCTCACTCATTATCAGTTTAAGCACGTTTTCACTGCATAAATTAGCCTAGTAGCTAGCAGAGTTTTCCTCTACTCATTCTTACCATATTACATGTAATGTTATTATTTTTCTTCCTCACCTTTGGTTTAAGTCGCCGCATCTCCCGACAGAACAGCTCAGTTTAATTTCAGCCTGTTTGAACGTTTTTTTCAGTCGAACATTGTTGAAACGGAGCAGCTATATGTTGCTAAAGCAAGAAGTTAGCGAGTGAGACGCAGTCCAGGCAGGTACGTTGTGTTTTATCTCGTAATGCCAGTTTACATAAGACGTGTTCTCTGTCTGTTGACCGTTTTTTCTCCAAATTGAATACGTCTACTCTACTGATTTATTCACAAATAAATAACGTTAAATAATAACTCGGTTCTTTTATGGAAGAGGAATCAATGGTGACGAGATCCTCAGTCATCATATTGAGAAAGGTATAGTGTCTGTGCAGTTTACTGCCTTTGTGATAAAGGCAGACGGCTGAGGACAGGAAATACCAGTGAACATTTGCAGTTTGTTTTTGTGTTGCGGTGTGTGGAGGTAGTTTGTCAAACGACGGTCGTGGGACAGAATTTTTTATTAAACGGAGGAAATGAACGTGTGTGTTTGAAAATATCTGGATGCGTTCAGACAGTATGGACTCCATGGCTACGGCCTTGCCTCGGACAGTAATACGAGACTAAAATATCTTTAGGTCTTGTTCGCTAAAACTGAACAGACTGAGCTGAAATCAAAATCAGATGAAATGAACCTCTGAGAGAGAAGATATCGGACGGCTGGGCTGCAGCTCTGTGGAGGTAAAGATGGACTTTTGTTCCCGGTAATGACCCAAACACTGTCACTGGCATCTCTGTTTCCACACACACACACACACACACACACACACACACACACACACACACACACACACACAGCCCTCTGCCACTCTCTAACAGTAATAATAAAGCTGTGTGTGCTGTGTTTCTGTCGGTAGCGGTTTCTTCTTGTTGCCTGGCAACTGATGATGATTGCGGCTGTGAAGTGTCCTTCTAAGGGCCATTATGACACACACACACACACACACACACACACACACACACTGAATGAAGCAGAACAGATGTGTGTGTGTGTGTGTCATTGTTCTCTCTCTTTCATCTCCTCACTTTTTTATCCATTCATGTCTCTTTATTCATCTCAGTTTCTCTCGTTGTGTCTCCGTGTCTTGTCTTTACCTTCTCTCCTTAAAATCTGTTGATATTTTTATTTTTGTCAACGAGCTCAGACTCAAACCAGCACTGCATGTATCTATAGACAAATATAGTGTGTGTATCTACATCCTCATTATATCTTCTTCCTCTGTGCCACACAGCTCCATCAGGCTCATCAGTGATACAAAATCAACTGTATATTCATGATTTTAAAATGTTCAGTAGAAACCAATGGGCCTGGTGCTGAGAGCCACACACAGGAAGTCAGACATTATAAAGACACAGACCAACATGCTCTTAGTTTGGGTGTAATTAAAATTGTATTATCATAACTGCCACTTGTGAGGGCAAAGCAACATGAGACTTAACGCCGATCTTTTATAAACGTAGCCATTACACTGTTACATTGATGCATGCACACACAGAGAGATATTTGTTTGTTAGCAGTGTTTATGAAGTGGAAATATATGATAATGCTAACCTCGCTGACCACCATTTAGCCTTTTGTAATTTGAGGTACATTATGTCATTTTTGTAAAATGTCATTTAAAGTCTACGTTGAAGAATTTACATCATTACACGTCATTTTGATTTAGTGTCAGGAGAGATAGTTTCAGATTAATGTCTTCTACTCGTCCATCTAAAATGCTAACGGCAGATAGTGTCAGAGAAGGAAGTGCTCAGATCCTTTACTTAAGTAAAAGTACCAATACAACAATGTTAAAATACTTGATTAGAATCAACGGTTCTGTATTTGAAACTTTACTCAAGTAAAAGTTTTATCAAAATAAAAGTACTTTTAAGTTTAGTTCCCGACCTAGTGGTCGGGCCCCTCCACTGGGTCTCCCGAGAGAGAAGAAGAAGAATTTAAGTTCTGATGTGAAAAATCTTTGCTTTTTGGAAGAAATTTTGCCAGAATAAATGTTGGTCTTGTATTTCTGCCAACCACAGATATGTTACATTTGCACATTATTAAGTAGCAGATACTTTTAAACTTTATGTTTTAGCAACGCTTGCAAACCTAATAAAGAACAACTGCATTTCGTAGCACTGTCCTGGCTGGAAAAGCTGGATGGTATTGGAAAGAAACAACTGCTATTTCATGGTTCTATCTGGGGAGGGAAATGCAAGGAATGCTTGGTAAAAAACAAAGACTTGTCGTGGCAATGACTTGGTAAAAAACAACTTTCATGGCACAATCCCAGGCTGGAAAAGCAGCAATGGCTTGGCTAAAAATGTGCTGGTCATAGGACTTTGCTGGCAGGAAATGTAGGAATGTCTTAGTAAGAAACAACAGCTTTTTGTGGAAATGTCACGGTGAAAAACAACCATTTGTCATGGCTCTATCCAGGCAGGAAATGCAGGGGTGTCTTGGCAAAAAACAAACACTCATTGTGGCAATGTTGCAGTAAAGGGATGGTTTAGTTAGAAACAACTGCTTTATGTGGCTCTGTCCTGGCAGGAAATGCAGGATTGTCTTAATAGGAAACAACAGATTTTTGTGGTGGAAAAACACGTTGCTTCAAAGTGCCCACCTTTGCTGCCTATAAAGCTGGAAACACAGCAAATGGTCACTTTAACACAACCGGTTTTGTTGTTGCTGGTCTTAAACAGCGGTCTGCCGCTTTGCTGGCGTAGGAGTCACGTCATCCATCCCCTCCTCCTGACGATAGAATCAGCTCGTATACTACGTCACTTTAGAACCGTAGATAAGATACGTATGTGAATTGCAAATGTAACACAGCTGTTTTGCAGAAACACTTTGATGGAAACATGATAAGGAGCACAAACAAGCTTTTTATAAAGGGTACGGGTCGAAAATGACATGAAACACTGGATTAATCTTTAATTAATCTTAATCTGAAATGTAATCAGTAACTAATCTGATAATACTTTGAAATTGTATTTAGATACGACACTTTATGAGAGTACAGATCTTTGTCTCATACAAACACAAAAACATTTTGATTTGTTTACGCACACACACGCAGATCAAACTGTGTCTGCTGCTGTCACTGCTGATGTCACTAAATATTGACACACACACACACACACACACACCTTTATAGCTGGCATCATGCAGCATGTCCTGTCGTCATGGTGATAGCCCCTTCTCAGCCCCATTAGATGATCTAAGCGAGGACCACCACCATCATCATCATCATCTCTGCTGTAACTCCTGTTTGGATGATCTTCATGCAGCGGTCAAACCATTCTGTCTCTTTTTGTGTCTTAAACACACTCAATCAAGTTGAAACGAGGTGAAGAGTTCGGTTTGGTGATGAAGATTTCAGCTGCTGTTAGCGAGCGTTCCTGTGCGCTCACAGTCAGTCACTGATGCTGTAAACATAATGAGTGTTTCACACATTAAACCTACAGCTGTACTGGCTTCAGCAGACCCTTTTTTCCTCACAGCAGGCAGGAGAAGCACAGGTGGAGCTAATAACATTAACGATGGCTCGGCTCCAACAAGTGTCCCAGTGAGCCGCGACAGTCAGCCAGCATTCACAACAACAGCAGGGACCTGGAACTGGCTCATTTAAATGCTGTGTTGTTAATGTTATTGATTACACCTGTGATTTTACCCGCTGTGAAAAAGGCCTGTTAGTGGGCTTTTATTCTCTTTGATACTGAATCTGTCCACACAGCGCGCAGAGGAGTTCAGACCATCACCCAACTAAACATTTCATTTCACGCCGCACATTCTGGACTTAAAGGTCAGTGTGGAGACCTGCTCATCATAGGCCAAAGATGCCAGTAATAAATCTGGAGGCAAATTTGTGATCTTGTGTTACATAAATAAAACTGACCTGACTGCAGTAGAATCAAAAATCTTGTTCAGCAAAAATAAAAACGTGAAAAAATAAGAAATATAAGCAGGTTGAACAACAGAGCTCATGATGGAGTAATTTACTCAAGTACTGTGACTCGATTATAGCCTGACACAGCAGCATACTGTCGGTTCAGGTCGTGAATGACGGATTGTGTCGAACACAATAATTCATCGTTTCATCTCTTGTAGTGCGTCATAGTAGACGACAACAGACGCCACGTCTGGGACGCCTCACGATGTCCCAACAGAAAGTCTAGCATGTTCAGTTTCTTTTTATCGTTCTCAACTTCGTCATAGCCGTCACTTTGACCAATAGGAACACAGAGCGATCTGCTGCCATGGAAACTGTACGACAACACCAGCCCAGCCTTCAGATATTTCCTGTAGGGACGTTAGCACTTTATCAACTTGCTGAGTACTGCCATTAGCATCAAGCTAGCAAAGATTGTTCTTTCTTCATAATGGAGGATATAAAGGAATCAAACTCACGGATAGTGTCTGGGCCTTTACTCAGCACAGCTGCAGAGGCTACCAGCTGCACCTCACACACATTAGAAACAGGCCATCATTTGTTATTCCCTCTGGATTTATCTGTTTTTAATCCGCTCCTGTTTGTCCTGTTAAATTTAATGCGTTGCATCTTCATTTCAAACATGTCCTGTATCTGTTTAAAATTAAAAGCATCTTATAATTTTGACTGGGAGAATCCCTTCATCCTCTAAAAAGGCTTTTATTGTGAAACATTTGCAGGAACTTGTTGTGGAGGATTCAGTGACTTGCATGTTTGGACACGGTACTTCAAATGTAGCTCTGCCCATCTGGTGACACTTTTTATGTTGCAACAGCATTTCAGCTGGCACATGAACAGACTCAGTGACTGAAATAATAGTTATACAATAAAAATAGGACGAGAATAACCTGATGACAAAATGCACATCGTGACAGAAAACAAGGGATGATCGGTGTGGACCAACGTGCAGTCTGTCACGGCAAAATTTATGACTTCACAATCTGACAGTGACTGCTGGAACTGACAAAATGTTGTGTTGTCTGAACCCAGCATTGGTCTGTGCAGCCATTATATACATCTCAACATGTGGACGGAGAATTATTTTCACTACATTACTGATTAATGCCGTTTCACCGTTATTTAAATTTCTTTGTCGTCTTCTACGGTCAAATCTCACTTGAGTTACGCAACATTGCGTCTCGCAAGCACCCCGAAAAAGTGCACATATTTAGATGAAAAGTGTATAAAATAATTATCATAACTTTTGGCACTTAAAGTATAGTTTGATGCTTTGATATGCTAATACTTAAGTGAGCAGGACTTGTCACAAATTATTTCTACTGTGTGGTGCTGCTTTAGTTAAAGGTCTGAGTACACTTCTACCTTGATACTTCTGTGCTTCTGTGCACAGAGCGCACTGGAGACACTGCTTCTCACCTGCACATCTTCTCCTGCACGTAATATAACAAGTGTAGCTTAAATTATAAAAGACGTCAGGGTGGATTTTCGTTGCAGCATTCACCTTTAGATCTGACTCTTTTTTTTAAGTCAGGTAGTGTCCTGTTTGATGAGCTCACTGCAGAGCAGCAACATGTTCCCCTTCGCTGCCTTTTCTTTAGTGTGTGACCCCACTGCCCAGCTAACAATAGGCAGTGTGCTTTCTAACCTCCAGCTCACCCACAAGCACCTCGATTTCGGCATCAGGAATATTCTTTTTCTCGGTTGTTGATGTGATTTACCATATACACTGAGTAGCTGGCTCATGTCTGTGCATCAGCATTGTTGAGGTGCTTTGCATTGACCACATGTGGTTGAATGTGAGCGTGCAGAGGGTGGGATATGAGGCTGGTCCACGTGTTGACAGTGCCAAGTTGATTTGGGATTTATGAAAGGAAATTGCGCACTGGCAAGCGTACGCATGGTTTTATAAATCAGAATATTTTTTGGCGTACGTACATGTCCTTATTTGTAGGTACGCAAATTCTTAGTGTGGATCCTCTGCAGCGTCTTATGAATGAGGCCCCTGGTGTGGAAGTGGACTGGTCAGAGAGCTGGACTGTATCTGAGCTCTGTTAGTAGGTCAGCAGTGTGTGTCAGTATTGATCTCTTGTTTACAGCAGTGTTGGCTGCAGTAAACAACTCACACTCATCTCACAGCCTCCTCTTAAACTCTCTCATCGTCAAACATACTTGAACTCTTAAAGGAAAATGAAGTCCTTTTATGACAGCAGGGGAAAACAAAGTTTAACATCAAACCTCCCAACACCTGTAAAGATCACTAATTAAACTCTGACTGACGCTCTGACTGTGTCTGCTGGATGGTGCAGACTATTTACTGGAGTTCACAGCCTAGAAGATAATAACAAGCACAGCCGTTCTCAGCTTTCAAAGTCTGATAGTCCCACTAACAGTTTTGTCACGTCTCATCTCATCAATATAAATTAAACATAGATTTTGTCTTTGCTTTTGTTTTGTAAGCACAAAATATGTTGTTTGCTCATTGAACCCATTAACCCAAACAATTCCCAAAATACGAACTAAAATAAATGATCAGCAGGATCGTCTTAGATTTTATCATCAAGATCTATTTTTAGCTCGTTATCGTCTCGGTTTTTTTTGTGGAAAAAAGGACGCTGATGAAAAATTTTCATTGTAGTTTTCGTCAAAAAAATTAACACTGAAATCAAAAAGTTTTACCAGCTGTTTTCATTCATTTTAGTGTATAGAAACATGTTAGACTTTTTCAAAAACGCCAGTCAAAGAAACCTTTGATGACAGCTTGTTTTGACTTCTAGAAGCTACTGGAACAGAGGCAAGACAGGAAGTGACATCATCAATTCACACTCTGATCAGAAACATCATTATTTTATGATTTATGATATCTGCTGAGCAACAAGTGGACACGTTCAGATCTAAGCTAAGATCTGAGCTTCTGCTCCGAGACTCCAGTACCCACAATGCCTTGCACAGAGCTTAATATATGCCATCGTACATTCAGTACAGAAAGTATTGAACTGAATTGAATAATAAGCAGAGACGGAGGAGAAGGAGGAGAAGGAGGAGAGGAATCAGCCTTGAGTTCTTGCTGCCATGACAACAAGACTAGCACTGCTGCCATGGTGACACCGCACACACACACACACACACACACACACACACACACACACACACACACACACACACACACACACAGATGTATCTATGAAGTGTATTGTTGAGGACGTTATTGAGAGACACAGAGAGGTGAAGGCCTGATGAGTGAGAACATGAAAAGTGAAGAGCCTCCTCCTCTTCATCATCTTCGACTTGCTCTCTCCTTTTCTCTCCTTCATCGTCTTCATCACCCTCCTCTTCCTCCATGTCATTGTCCTCTGGATTTCTTTCTCCACTTCCTCCTGATCCTGGTCTTTCGTAATATCCTCCAAATTTGCGTCTTCTTTTCTTTTGTTCATCAGTGTCTTCGTCTCAGCTGTTAAAGCTTTATATTTTTACATTTCTGTTTGTGTGCAGATAAACACACGAGACACAAAATGATGGTCAGTGTATTAATGAACTCTGGACAGAGCTGTTTACCCCTGCATCTTAATGCTAAGCTAGGCTAACCATGCCTAGACTCCAGCTCCGCACTGAACACACACATGCAAAGTGAAAAGTGCATTTACTCAAGTATTGTATTTAAAAGAACGGTGTGTAAGATTTACGGGGATTTAGTGGCATCTAGTGGTCAGACTGCAGATTGCAACCAGCTGAAACTTCTCCTGGTTAGAATTCCTGCAGTGTTTATTGCTCGGGAGGTTTTTACCAGGAGCTGAATTATCCACAGAGGTCTCGTCCTCTACAAAACAAACTCATTATCATTTATAAACTTACGTACGTACAGAACGGGTTCTGAAAGAGGCGTACGTCACTTCCCATGCAAATGTTGTGATAAAACGGAGAATGCACACATGTAGGGAAACTCTCACCCATGCGTATAAACATTTTGGAGACCGGGGTAATTGGCAACCCAGATGGTGAGGTGGTGAATTGAAGCCAAATTGTAGAAATGAAATGGGAATCTGTAACATATTGAATTTTACTTATAGATCGACATTAAATCCAGCCGTGTTATTAGTGCTTATGTTAGTGAGCCATAACTTTCCTATAACTTTTCATTTAAAAAAAATGATAAGCCAACTCGAATATCACCTTGAATTGTGCTCATTATTTCATCAGAAGAGAGGAGAAGGTGGCGCACACTTCAAATGGCTCTGAATAAAACAGAGCATCAACAGTTTCCAGCAGTATCTTCCAGTACCGTAAATACATATCACCGCGTAACATTTAAGTTTTCAGATTTTTTGTGTGTAAAATCGCTGCAGTGAACATGACTGTGCGCACTGGAGACATCATTGTGGCTGCCACACACTTTTCCTTCTCCAGTTGACATCTTCACCTGCACACATGGATTGTGTCAATTAGTAAAGTCTGGAAATAAAGCCAGCGACAGCTCTCGCACAATTATCCTCATTTTTTGCGTCCTGGTCATTATGAAGGCCAGGATCACCACAACACACTAAAATAAATAAATGAATAAGTAGTGTTCAAACTTCCATCTTCAGATTATATCCCAGCGTCACGGACACACTGATTGTCATGATCATTTTGGCGAGGTGTGAATCAATCAGTCTAAAAGCTATAAACATATAATCACTTGAGCGACATTCAGCTGCTGCTGTAAAGTCCCAGATCAGATCAGCAGCTCATGTCTCTGCATCAGCGTTCATAAGGAGCTTTATGACCGTTTATCGTTGAATGTGGGCATGCAGAGGGCGGGATATGAGGCGGGTCCATGTGCAGACGATTCAAAGTTGATTTGGGATTTATAAAAGGAAATTGCACACTGTAGGGCATCTGTATGGTTTTACAAATCAGAATATTTTTTTTGTCCACATGAACACTTTTAGTTTGGATCCTACACACTGATTTACAAACAAAACTGCTGGTGATGAAACTAATGAAAACTGATTAAGGCAGTTTTATTGGTTTAAAAAAAACAAAGTCAGTGATTTTCTGATGCTTCTCTTGCTGAGAAGACTTCAGGGTGCAACAGATATGATTTTGAGGAAGCCTTAACGAGGACTGTAAGGAAAATCTTAACTTAAGCTTCTTTTGAGCCACCGACTCCTGGAGGTGGCACAAGGATATTCCTCTCGTGTGTTTTATGTTCATGTTTGTAAATTTTACTGATGTTGTGTATGTGGTGTTTCTGTGTGTGTGTGTGTGTGTGTGTGTGTGTGTGTGTGTGTGTGTGTGTGTGTGTGTGTGGTCGATAGTCGTCTCAGTGGTGCACTGCAGTCGGTCGATGTGTTGCTCGTTTGAGCGATGCCTCATCGATCCTCCACATAACAGTGAACTGCACCTTTAACTTCCTGTGGTTTCACTCCACCGTGTGTGTGTGTGTGTGTGTGTGTGTGTGTGTGTGTGTGTGTGTGTGTGTGTGTGTGTGTGTGTGTGTGTGTGTGTGTGTGTGTGCTCTTATACCGGTGAGGACCAATTTGAGCAATTAAACTTTACATAATGACCTCAGATGTGTTTTAAAGTGACTCTCCGCTCGTATAAAAACTCTCACCTCTGGTTTCGTCCTTCATGGAGAACAGCGACCGTCAGATTTATATCAGGATTTCAGTTTTTATTGTTTTTTATGTCAGAAAAAAATAATTTAGCCTTAGTGGAACTTATTAGAGCACAACATATTCACATATCTGTAAGGTCAACGTGTCCAAATCAAAGATGTGTCTCACATTTCATCGTCTCTCCTTCGTCCTGCTGTGACAGAAGGGACATTTCTCATCACATATTTATGAAATGATGATTATTTTTAAACAAAATGTAATAAATCCTGTGAATACATGTAATTGCCAGATAATGTAATAGAACTGTCAGGCTATTATTTGATTAATTTGATTGGATCGTCGCAGTGTGAAGTTTGAGTTAATTAGCTGAAGTTGAAAACATGAACGTGGCGGTTTGGTTCATCTTTGACAGAGTTGGCTCTCTGTTACATTTACCACATTAGTGTTTTTATATTAATTTATTCCGTTAGATTATTCTGTCCATCAGCTCCTGATGATAATTTGAATGATTTATTCATCTGCTGATGAAGATCAAAGCTCATTGTTTCTTTTTTCTCTTCTCTGTCTCACTCTAATTTAGATTTGCTTTATTGTCATGGCTATAATTAAAGGAGAGGGTCACAGTTTTCTGGTTAATTGTAAAGCAGCTCAGGAAGCAGACAGATCTGAACCCAGATGCACGACTCGAAGACGAACAGGGAGAGGAAGAAAACAGGCACCAAAAAACAGTCAGGCTTCCACCAACTCCTTGGAGACACAAATAATTTCACTCTAACTGTGTGTGGCTATGCTGACCTTACTGAATGTGAGGCTTTAAATATGTACAAATAGCACAGGTGATTAGCTTTGCAGCACAGTCGGGTCATTTCACCTTCTGCAGGTGCTTTGAGAATTACATGGTTTCTTTTTGTCTGATTTTTGCAGGTTTAACAGCTGCAAAGCTGCACAGTCTTTTTGAGAATTCCTTGTGTTAGAATTACTTGCTGACCTAACGGCAGCAAAAAAAATAATTGCAGTAAGATGGAACCCCCCCCCCCCCCCCCCCCCCCCCCACACACACACACACACACACACACACTTAACATCTCCCACTGGTATTTAACTTTCCTTGATATTATCTATCTAGAAATATCTACAGCCCGAATCCATAATGCATAACAACAAAACATTTTGTTTTGCCATTTGGCAGCAGATCAAATTAAAGCCAGGCTTGAAAGATGAATTTCAATTGATACACCTTGTTTCAGCTATCCTTGTCCAATCCGTGCTATCTATATTGTCGTCAAAGTGCTCAGGTCCGAGGGTGGGTAGGGTGGGGGGCGGGAAATATGTGTGTAATGTTTGTTTGACATAACTGTTGATTCCACTGCTTATAAAAAGAAAATATAAATAAAAACATTTGATCACAAAAAGAGAGAATTCTTTGTGTTCATACTGGCTGCGAAGACATCAAGCAAAGCCAGTGCCAGAAATCAGACAGTCAGACTGTAAGTGTGTTTCCATTAACCCTAGAAATGCGCAAAACCAAAATATCGCAATAAAAAACTGGTTATGGAAACACCTACATTTCAAAAAAACTCTCAAACATCGAGTTTTTACTCTCTCATGAGGTGGTTTTTAGGACGTGTCGATATAGAAGTATATTGCAAAAGTGTAATGGTGGCGGTATGATACACGCCAGTTTAGGGGTTTTAGAACCTAACATAAAAAGTGAAACGGAGACCAAGTATGAATGAATGAATAGTGAGCAATATATTGCTAAAACAATGGATCTGAAAGTTAATTTTAAATGGATGCATGGGATACAAAGAAATTCAGGCACAATATGAAGCGATGACTTCAGAGTGAACAACAAAACCAACAAACAAAGCCCACCTTTCTTCCCTCAGAGTGCTGCACAGATAACAAAAAGGAATACTCACTGTACTGAGTACAATCACACGCCACAAACACAGCAGTGTGACAGTTGGAAGGCCGAGGGGGAAACTGGCTGGAAGCATCAACCCTCTGTGTTTTTGTGGCTGACCTGTGCGTTATGTAAGCCAAGCCCCCCGCTCAGCCAGTCTGCAGCAGTGATGTCACGGGAGATGGGCACCTGCACCCGGAGACAAACAAAGATCTTCACAAAGCTTTCACTGCTGCCACACACCATAAAAGATATACAGTGAAAAATGTGGCTGGTCGTAACAGCCGGATAACAATGTAATAAAAGCAGCTGGAAGGTGACTATAGTGTGGACAGGATGGGTTGTTGATGGTCCAAAAAACCCCGGACTTTCACCCGAGAGCCTGGTGTTTGCTTCCCGTATGAATGATGTGTTTTTCTAAACCTAACCGCACGCATATGTTGTACAAAGAAATAAACATAAACACAAGGTGTTTTAGTGACGTAGGTTTATTTTGAAAAACACTGTTTGCATCGAGCAGGAACTGCACATTTCCTATGAAAACAGAAGTTTATTTTGAAAAGACACAACGCATGTTACAAGTGTGACAACAGATGCACCTGGAATACCTACAGCATCATGTGCAGACGTGAAAGTCCACCGATCAAATGGTGGCATTTAAGGTTGGGATGAGAACGTGTTGTGTGACACGCTCTCATAATGGCTGCTGTCCCTCTGTGCTGTCTGCTCAGTGCTCTGCTCTCTGTCTCTGCAGATACCGGAGTGTGTTTTCTACGGGATGTATGAGAAGATCCTGCTGTTTCGTCATGACCAGACATCAGAGAACGTGCTGCAGCTGCTGCGCTCGGCCTCTCAGATCCAGGAGGGCGACCTGGTGGAGGCCGTGCTGTCAGGTAACAGAGGCTGGGTGGTGATGTCACCGCAGGGAGGGGCAGGTCATGAACACGCGACACAAGAAACACAAATCAATTAGTAAAGGCAGGCAAAGATTTGACTCCTACTCAGTTAACTGAAGGCATCCCAACATCCTCTGAAAATAACAATGTGTGCTCGGCTGTCTAAGACGTAGTGATTCTGCCAAATGTCTATAAATACAGGAAATAAAAACTGGAGTAAAAACAGCTTTGGATTCAAAGTGAAGTTGTGTTTGTGTGTGTTCAGCCGAGCTGTAGGGAGTCAAGTGTTTGATTCTGTAAAGGTGTCAAACGCTCAGCGGGTCAGGCTTCACCTCATCGGGTGAATGAATGTGTGTGAAGATGTCTCACATTGCTGTCACCTCCTGGGTGATGCTCTCTTTTACACTCACACACTCGTCAACACATGACCCAAACAAACCTCATCACTCTCTTCTTTTTAATCGTCTGTCTGCCCCGCTCTTCTGTCGACTCTAACGACATCCTGCGTTTTTATTATTACTGTTGTCGACAGACCTCATGACAAGACCAAAAGAACAACGATCGATTCAAATCACAGAAACACAGTTTGTTTCTTGACAAGTTGGTTTTCACACATTGAAGGACTTTGCTTTGGTGTTTTAGTCACAATAAACACAGTAAGAGAGCAGAGAAATATGAGCACTGTACAAATCAGATACACTGGACATAAAACAGGAATGTACAGTAAAATATGAAGAATATATCTGCAAAAATATGGACTAAAGAAATGTGCAGTTGTTTACAACATGAAGGAAATATGCAGAAATAAATATTTACAAAAACAGGACACTGAGAAAAAGAAACACGTCTCAACAATTTTTTCACAAAACAAAGAAAACCCACTGCAGGTTTCATCTCACTGGTTTCAGTCTCACTCCAAAGTCATTGAAATCCAGCACTTGGTCAATGACTTCCAGCGTCAGACACCAAAAAAAAAACCTTTTGCAGTGGTGTAATACACCAGCAGGCGGCGTCAGTTTGTGACCCAGCTGGACAGAACCTTTTGTGGTGTTTTGATACGCTGCTGGTCGGCCGAACAGCACCTGTCCTGGCAATATGTTTTGCAGACGGGTTGCGTCAGTTCATAATGCGGTTGGATGGCAGCTGTTGCAGCGGCATGGTACACTGCTGGACGGCATCAGGTTGATACACTGCAGGTAATGACGTAATGTAAGAAGCTGGAAAGTCCAAGCTGGGCAGGTGGGACTTTCACCCAGGAGGCAGGTGTTCACTTCCCGTAAGCTCGTAAAGCCAAACCCTGTTCTTTTTTCCTAAACCAAACCAAGTCCATTTGTTGTCGAAAGAAAAAAATGTAAATTCCCAGTGTTGTACCAATGTAGTGCTTTTATTTTGAAAGAGAGTGTATGCAAACTGAACATTTCCTGCCAAAACAGAAGTGTATTTTGAAAACAGACAATTAGGGTTGGGACCCGTTAGGATTTTAACGATTCCGATTCCTACATTATATTCATTATACTTGCTATACTTAAACAAGTATAATAAACACAAATTCAGTCATACAAATGCAAAAACTTTATTCTAACGGTTGCACAGTACAATTAGAAAAATACACATTTGTGTGTGGTGTGTATTTCAGATTTAGAGCTTATATCATCTCCCTCAGACTATATAACAACAAAAAGTGATTCTCTGATTTCTACAGTGACACTGTTACCTCAAATTAACCACAGCAATGTAACAAAAAACACTTATATGCATTCATGCTTGGGCACTGTTACTTACGTGACAACACCTGAACACAACACACACACACACATTGGCTGTTTGTTTCTACCGCTCCACCCGCTGGAGGCCTCGGACCTCCCGCCGCCCGCTCCCGTCTTCACTATACATGTAACAGGCTGAAGTTGCCATGGCGTCCCAGAACGTGAACAACCAACACACCCAGGGTACCTTGGACGTCACATGTGGACGTGGAAAGTCCATGACCGAACATGGACATGTGACGAGGTCACAGTGAGAGTTTGTTGACAGTTAAAAACTCTATTAATCCTGAACGCTGCATTAGAAACAATCCTCCACTGCCCACTGTGCTAATTTTGTTTATTGTGATGTCATTTCATATCCCTGAAATGTTTACAACCTAAGATACAAAATTGTGTCAGTCAATTGTGAAAGTAAGTTAAAAAAAATACAAAAGTCAGACATTTGTATCAGATTTTACAAAATAAAAGCACAAATCATATTGATCCAAAAGATTTTTAAATGTAGAAACATCAGCCCTGCGATAGTCTGGCGACCCAGTGTCAGCTGGGATAGGCTCCAGCCCCCCTGCCACCCTCAAGAGGATGAAGCGGTTAAAGGATGGATGGATGGACACAAACTAAATATTTCTTAACACCCTACAAGTTATTTGAACTGTGTACATTATTTCGCTTTTGAGTTATGCTTATTTTTATGAGCAGAGTGAAAAGGCATTGTGATGGTTTCGCTTTCATTCCTTTGTGCCACAGCACGTTTTACATTTACGTTTGTTCTCCACATGTAATGTAGTGCAATAATGTCATTACGAGCAAACAATGTGATGACGTGGAGGACAGAGGCCTGAACCAGGACGGGGAAATTCACAAGGAAATTGCGGTGAAGTGTTTCGTTAGAACCTCACATAAGGTGAGGTAACGTAACGTAATGACTTGATGACATGAAACACAGAAGCTTCAGCTTTCTGCTGCAAAAAGAATTTCTCTAGCTATTAGTGTTCTTAGTTTAGATCTATTCATCAATTCTTGTGGCCGTCCGCGGGATGTTGTTTTCAAAGGGTTAACATTACCGGCAGCCTGACAAACACCTTTAAGGATCCAGATGTTAATAATAATAATAATAATTTTCTGTCTCATATTGTCGATGTATGTGAGACTCGTCAGTCTGGCTGCCGTCCAGCTCAGGACTCAGGTGTTCACACTGCGCTGCGTTAACGGCCTGACAGCTGCTGCTCCCTGGTTTCCTGCCTCCCTGTCACCACCCAGTGCAGTGTGTGTGTGTGTGTGTGTGTGTGTAATTTGCATAATGCCGTTTGTTTTAATGAATGTGTTTGCATTTGTCTTTGTGGTAATGCAGCTTCTTTACATATGTGTTTTTAGTGTGTTCCTCTTGGATGATTCTGGTTTGTTACAGTTTGGGTTTTTATTTATTTTTGTCTCTTGATAGAGTTTAGTTACTGAGATCTGTTTAATATTGAGAGGATAATAAACGTGCTTTCCTCCATAAATAACAACAAAAAGCATCTGAATGAGCTCATTTGTGCTAAAACGTTTTTGGAGCTTCTGAAAGACACTAACGAGAGCTGCTGAAGTTAGGGTTAGAGTTATCTAACCCCGCCTCTCACCCAGTGTCAGCTGGGACAGGCTCCACCCCCTGCGACCCTCAACAGGACAGGCGGTTACAGAAAATGAATGAATAGGGGTGAAGTCGGTTAGGGGAAGCCAATCAGAGTAAGGCAGGCCTGCATCCCAGTGACGTCACAAGCAGCTTGTTGTAAAATGGCTGCACCCTGCTGAAGAAACATGAGATACAGTCTTGTTTTTAGCAGATCCAGGTGGATATCAGGTGTGATTGCAGTGTCAAATCTGTCTGAGGTAAAAATCAAACAAACCACAGTCCTAATGTTCAATGTTTCATCTCCACTGTAATGTTTTCCTGCTCCTTTACCACCTCACCTCACTCTGTCTCCTCCCACCCTCATCTATCATCCTCCTCTTCTTCCTTATCATTCCCCTCTTCTTCTCCACCCCCCTCCTCTCCCACCTCCTCTACCTTTTCTCCTCCCTCCTCCTCCTCCTCCTGTCAGGATGCTGACACTCAGTTAAAACACTTTTGTTAACAGCTCTCTGTCAGTCTCGGCGACAGCTCGAAGTGTGGAGGAAACAAACAGGAAATTGACTTTGTACGGTGTAACAGGGAGCTCCAGCCAAGCGAGCTGATTGGTCACAAACGACCTGTAAAAAAACATCCTGATAATTCCCGAAACACTCATCCAGACAGGTTTTATTGGCTGTGATTTTAACCCGAGAGCTAGCTAATAAACTATGATGTTTCCTCCTGCTTTTTTTTTTTTAATCAGCTCACATGTTGATTAAAGTTGTTTACAATCCACAATAAACCCCGAGGATGATGTGATTCCACCGCTCCCATTTACTTTGCCTGTGATCTGTTGTTTTCATTAAATTTTGCCGTGATGCCAAACACTAATTTAATAATAGGCAAATTACAAAAATATAAAACAAAACAAAGCAAATGAAAGACACACACGAGTATACACACGTCCATCTGTGTATATGTACACATGCGTAATGCGTCACCATAATCAGTCATGTAGACATGGTGAAGACGAGCTGCTGAAGTTCAAACGCAGCATCAGAATGATGAAGAAAGGTGATTGAAGTGACTTTGAGTGTGGCATGGTTGTTGGTGCCAGATGGGCTGCTCTGAGTATTTACTGGGATTTTCAGCACAACCATCTCTAGGATTTACAGAGGATGGTCCCAAAAAGAGAAAATATCCAGTGAGCCAAAATGCCTTGTTGATGCCAGAGGTCAGAGGAGAATGGCCAGACTGGTTCAAGATGATAGAAAGGCAACAGGAAGTCAAATAAGCACTGGTTCCAACCAAGGTGTGCAGAAGACCATCTCTGAAGCAACAACACCTTGTCCAACCTTGAAGCAGATGGGCTACAGCAGCAGAAGACCACACCAGGTGCCACTCCTGTCAGCTAACAACAGGAAACTGAGGCTACAATTCAAAACTGGACAATAGAAGATTGGAAAACCACATTCAGATGGAAGCATGGATCCATCCTGCCTTGTATCAACGCTTCAGGCTGCTGCTGGTGGTGTAATGGTGTGGGGGAGATTTTCTTAGTACCAACTGAGCATGGTTTAAACACCACAGCCTACCTGAGTATTGTTGCTGAGCGTGTCCATCCCTTTATGACCACAGTGTACCATCTTCTGATGGCTACTTCCAGCAGGATAACGCACCATGTCACAAAGCTCCCTCCAGGTGCCTGAACTCCTCACCCTGTCTCTAAAGCTGAGCCCAGCCATCCCATTATTTCAACACTCCCCAGAGCTCATGACCTTAATGATCAATAGCTTCGCCTTCTAGCTCAACTCTTTCTTCACCACAGAAGTTCGGCACCAAACTGCCGATCTATCTCACGCTCCATTCCACCCTCACTCTTGAACTCCCATGCTCTTAAAATGTTTTTGTCAATGGATTCTGGTGTATTTGAGATAATGGCTTCAGTTCATGTTCGGAAAAGGTTTGAAATACACAGAAACGGATAGGGATATTTTTAGGTGTCTAAAAACAAACCCATTGAGGCAGCACTTGTTATGTTTGGACCCGGGGGTTTTCTACCCCGAAGTTACTGTAAACAAACATGCGATTCAATCTATTAGCTGATTCACTAAGAAACACCACGCCATACGTACGGTATAAAAGTGGTTTTACTGGATGACCGGAGGATCAGGGATAAAGGGGAGAGGGTCGAGTTCAATGGGACGATAGGGGTCCAGGGTAGGGATAAAAGGTGATCGTTTGCAAGGGAATAAAGGGGACCTGAAGGTTGGGGGTGAGGGTTGAGGAGAGGAACAAAAGGAGGTTGAATTTGTGGGATGGAGTTGTGGTGAGGCCGGAGCATCTCGATGAGCTCCATGCTGCATATTCACATCAGGGACCACCTTGTTGTGAGGTGATGGTACTCACAGCTGAGCCCCTTTGCCTTTAACCCAATGTAACCTGGGGTAGGCTCCAGCCCCTGCGACCCCCAACAGGATGAGTGGTTATGGAAAATAAATGGATAAAAAGGTGATTTGCATTAGTGGGAGAGAGAAGCGTGCTCTTGTTCTTGAACATTAGTTATTATAACGTCAGTAAATGTTTACTGTGCGTCTTTATAAAGACTGATATCTGATCATTAAAGTTTAATCTGCTGTTTCGCAAAGTTATCGAGCTTAACAGCCAAAACATGGATGTAATTATTAACGCGCCACACCCTGCTGTTGCACCACTGCTGGATTACAGTTTCTCCACCCGCAGTGTTTGTTTTCTGGTTGTGGGTTAACAAGCCAGCAGCGAGCGCTCCTTAACGCATTTAATTCCACCACAGAGAACACACACATAAACACCGCATTTATATTCAGACAAGGACTACCTAGGAAACCCTCACACACACACACACACACACACACACACACATAGACACACAAGTCATTTTCTGAAGCATATAATAACAGTTTGGGAGCTTGTTCAGACTTCCAAACGTATGTTGGCCCTCCAAACAAAAGGCATAAACAATAATTTGAATAAATGGAGGTAATTTCCTGCAGCAGAATGTCTAATCAGAGCCGTATTCTACTGGAGGACCACAGCACAGGGCGAGTGTGTATGTGTGTGTGTATGTGTGTGTGTGTGTGTGTGTAGGAGAAAGGAAAAGGCGAGAGGGATTTCAGAAATACATGCAGAGACAGAGAGAAAGGGAGCGAAAACGACATCCCAAACTACCCATCATGCCTTGCCAAGCCTGCTGGCCAACCAAACAAACACTCGGTCCATCTGCGCCCGCTAAGAGCCTCTCATACCTCCAAAACATTTACAAAATACCCGCTAACAACCCATTCATTACTCTTTGTCTCTGTTGTTGTGTTTATCTCCCTCCCCTCTCCTCTCTGTCTCTGCAGCTCTAACTCTGGTTTTATCTCTTCAAAATATTTCAGACTCAAACCAACAGTGAGCGAATCGACCAACAAGTCGTGTGTGTTTGTGCAGCCTGGTATCTCTGCTGCCTCCATTGTTGTTAGAAACACATCACCATGTCCCTGGGTGACATGTTCCTTCATTACCATGAACACACACTGTAGTTTATTTTGCCTCACGTTGCTGACACAAATACTCACCAGAGCATCAAATGTGGATTAATCTGCTGCTGAAAATAGTCCCCAAATGCACCATCTCTTCCTGTTTGTTTGATGAAAGCCACACTGAGCAGCTGTTTTAAAGAGCTGGTCCACTGTTTCACAACAAGAATGGAATCCGTGTTGCTCCTCCTGAATCCATGGTTCAACAATTGGTCGGAGCCTCCTTTCCAGCACCCTGGAGTAAACTTTCCCAGGGAGGCTGAGCAGTGTGAACCCCGATAATTGGAGCACCCCCTCCGGTCCCATCCATCCATCCATCCATCCATCCATCCATTTTCATCCACTTATCCAAGGTGGTGGGGGCAGCAGGTCAAAAAAAGCACCCCAGACGTTCCTCATCCCAGCAGCACTTTCCAGCTCCTCCTGGAGGTCCCCAAGGCGTTCCCAGGCCAGATGAGATATATAATCCCTCCAGCATGTTCTGGGTCTGCCCCGGGGCCTCCTACCAGTGGGACGTGCCTGAAACAACTTCAACAGGAGGATCCTGATCACATGTTGAATCACCTCAACTGACCCTTTTCGACGTGAAGGAGCAGCGGCTCTCAGAGACGTCTAAGCTACTCAACCTATCTCTAAGGCTGAGCCCAGACACTCCACAGAGGAAACTCATATCAGCCGCTTGAACAGCATCAGAGGCAAGGGACGGACCTGGCAGAGGCCAGCACCCAATGAGAAGGTGTTTGACTTTGTGCCAAGCATGTGGAAGCTCTCACTGTGGTTATACAAGGACCAGATGGCTCATAGTAGTGACCCTGGTATCCCGTATTTCTGCAGTACCCTCTACAAGACCTCCTGACGGAAAAGGTCGTAAGTCTTTCTCCAAGTCTACAAATCCCATATAGACTGGATGGGCAAACTCCCACGAACCCACTGTTCCAAGACCAGGATGGAATCTGCATCGGTCGGAGCCTCCTTTCCAGCACCCTGGTGTAAACTTTACCTGGGAGACTGAGCTGCATGATACCCTGGTAATTGGAGCACACCCTCCAGTCCCATTTTTTGAAAATGGGAACCACCTGGTTTACCAATCCGCAGACTCTTCTTTCTCCGTGGAGGATGGGATGGAATTCAGGAGTTCCTCAAAGTGCTCCCTCCACTGCTCGACAATATTTCCTTCTCGATTGCCTTCCCAAACTTCTCCCACACCTGAGTTTTTGCTTCAGCAGCACCTCTGGCCAACCGGTAGCTGTGTGTTGCTTCAGCAGACCCCTGGACCAGAACTAAAGGCCTCCTACTTCAGTCTGACGGACTCCCTCCCTCATAGGTTGCCGCCCTGACAAGCACCGACAGCCTTGTGTCCAGGGCTCCTAGGAGCTGCCTCCACAATGGAGGCTTTGAACATGGACCACTTGGATTCCACGTTTCAGGGCATTTGAACACGTTCTTATTCCCAAGTCGTCACATATCGCTGCTTTGTCTGTGGCCTTTCATGTCTACATATTACGCGATAGGTGTCCTCCTGCGTCTGCTGTTGATGTTCCAGGATACAATAACAACAGTCAACACCAGGACGTCAACAAAAGCAAGTGGTTAGGTTTAGAAAAAAACATCATGGTTTGGCTCTACATTTAAACTGGAAGCGAACATTGGGATCCCAGGTGAAAGTCCAGGGTTTGTTTGACCCATCCACCCCCACTTTCACTGGCCCTATAGGGACATCACAGCTCATTGTAATACATATGTATGTATTACGTGCGGTTGAAGACAGAATGGAGAAGTACCACCAGAGATCATGGATGCAGTGTAGAATATTTCAAGGTAGGGAAGTAAAACCGGAGGAGATGATGAAGAAATTAAAATCATTTTGGGAAAGAACAAATGACCAACACCGTCTCCATTTAAAAGTAAAATATTACGACGTCCTCCACTGTCACCTCGTTTGTCGTGGTGAACTTTTGAGTCTTCTTCTCATTGGCTGCATATATGCCATCATAACGGACACATAGAAGTATGAGGACAGTGACGTTCACAACATTTGAAACGGACGCATCTATTAACGTGCATAAAGGGAGGATAAATGAGTCTTAAGAGAGACAAAGGTCCAAGTGTTTCTGTTTCCTCACAGGTGCAACAGCATGCGAGAAGAAATGTTAATGAAACACTGAAGTCTTTATACACCCACCTCAGAAGAATTTTAATCAGGCACAATCAGTGTGAACACCTGTGCTGGTCCACCGTGCAGCCTGCGGGGCCTTTAAACCACATTTAGCATTAGTGAAATTTGGCTTCTCGTCACATTTACAAAGGTTTTATGGATAAACATATTTTAGAAATCAGGTATGAAAAGTAGTGTACATTTGAAGATCAGTACAAAAATGAAGGCATCTCACAATTCAAATATTGACTCTGCTTTCATGCACAAAATATTCCAGTGTTTGCTCTTATAATGAAAAAGACAACATTCCTATTAAACTGTTTACATGGCTGATGGAAATGAATATTGCACTAATATTCCTGTTTACATGCAGCCGTGCATACTCTGATTAACGTCTCCTAGCATGTCGTTTATCATGTCAGAATATGGAACAGTGCAGCGGCTGCTTTGCATCATAGTAGGATTTTTTTATATAGGATATTTTTTATTTATTTTAACTTAACTTTTGAGATTAAAGATATCTTTTTCAATAGTGTCCGAGACAGGCAGAAACATAAAGTTACAGGCAGCAACATAAAGTTACAGACAGCAACATGGAACAAAAATACAAAATGAAAATATACAGCTCTAAAACTAGTGAGATTACTACATAAAAAATGCAGAAAGTATATTAATGTATAAATAAAAATAAAATCTGTCTGGAGCTGCAAAACATATTTGAGCCTGATAGTAAAGGTTAAGGTTTTAAGTTGAATTTAGCCAATCAACATCACTAATGGATCTGTTATATGAATATGTTTAGCACAAGGTGGCTACTCTGCAGTGGGCTATTTTTGATTATTTGGTACGTACACTTTGCTGATGGAAGCAAACAAATTTGTCCACTCCTGATGAAACTCTATTTTCCCCTGAGACTTTTCCCTTTCTGGATTTTGAATCCACAGCTAGCTCAGCTAGGAAGACTCAACACTACTGTAGCCATCGCTAGTGATGTTTTCAGATGAAAAGGCGCCAGGCCAGAGACATATGACGCACATTTTAGTTCAAGAGATTTTAAAATATTTTCTTAAATCAGTGTATAGGCTATAGGCTTTTTTCAGGTGAGGAATGTAAGAATCGTTTTAGGCCTACAACAGCAAAATGAAAATTAAAATGTAAAATTTGTCTGTCAAAGCCACAGGTAGGGTTGGGTCAGTTCTCGGTAATACCAGTTCAGTTCAGTACTCTGTCTTGGACCGGGCTAAAAGCAGACGTCCGCAAGCCATGTGCGCACAAAGCTCAGATTTTACGACAGTGCGGAGTCTGCGCCGCGCACCAGTGTCACACAAAAGACTGCTCGACATGTATTTTTCACATCGCGGGGATTTTTCACAGACATTTTTTACAGGAAACTACAACGCGGAAGTGCGCTCGACTATGGAAGCCCATGACTGTGGACATTCCCCGTGGGCAACCTGCGTCCGGTTCAACGCCACTGCTCACTCAGCCTGCCGTGCGAGCACGAAAGCAACGGTTGAGCTATCGATAAACTAGCACCATAATTTGTATTTTATTGGAAACATGGGTTCAGCTTCAACTTGCGCTGTTGTCGGCTGCCACAACAACTCAAAAAAGCTCAAGATTTTGTCAGAAACCGTCTGTTTTGAACACCAGAAACTTCACAAGACATGTCTGTGCCCTGCGCCCTACGCTTTACACACCATCGCGAGCAAGGAGGAGCGCCGGCTAGCTTGGCTTGTGGCGTTGAAACGAAAATATCCTCCAAAGAAAGTTTATGTTTGCTCTTTTCATTTCGTCGATAAAAAGCCCACGGACCTGCACCCTGATCCATGGCGAAAAGCCGGCGTTTACAGTGGCTCTCACCACTAGCTCAACCGTAAACATTGTTCAACCGGAAGTGTTTAGCCTGTTTCCGGTTTGAAACAGGAAGTCAGGAATCAAGTCAGGAAAAATGTGGGTAGGACGCCCAAGTCTGTGAGAACCTGAAAAAACCTGAAAATTTATTTGTAAGGAATAAAAGAAACAACGTGTTACTGTCACTCTGTTGTCCTATGGTAGTTTTTTATTTTAAATGAGTCAATTGCGCCCCCAAGTGGCAAAAATCCAGTATTACCAACTAGATGCGGTTTTTCACAAAAAACGGACCGTTTTTTTTTTTCTCATACCGACCCAACCCTAGCCACAGGAGAGGGGCTGAAGAGCCACATGCGGCTCTGGAGCCACAGGTTGCAGACCCCTGCTATAACTGAACCATAAAAATGGAAAAAAAAAGAATAAAAACAAAAAACAGGAGCAGCTACACATGTTTACAAAGACCAGCTCGGATACACCCTGACATTGGCATATAAATGGTTGTGTACAAAAATCTTGCAGCAGTGCATCTCAGTGCAAATCCTTCTGTAGAAGATTCCACATATTTTGAGCTGCATACATAAATGCTTGTTTGCCAAACTCCCAACATACCCTCAGTACAGGCATGAAAACATGTTCTGTGGCAAGGCAAGGCAAGGCAAGTTTATTTGTATAGCACAATTCAACACAAGGTAATTCAAAGTGCTTTACAGAGACATTAAAAGCAACAAGACACAATTTAAAAAAATAAAAACAGTTGATTAAAAAGGGAAATAGAAATTGAGAATAATAGTGATAATAATAAAATACAATAACATAAAATAAAAACAGGCTCAATACATTGAACAGTCAGGATAAGAAAAGAAGTAGAATAATAAAAGGCATAAATCAACAGTGTGTAGTTAAAAAGTACGGGCAGTAGAATACAGCAGGTAAGTATTTAATCTAAGAGTATGCTTCAGTAAACAACAGTGTATTTAGCCCTGATTTAAGGGAGCTGACAGTTTGAGCAGACCTCAGATCTACAGGAAGTTTGTTCCACAGGTGAGGAGCATAATAACTGAATGCTGCCTCACCTTGCTTGGTTCTTGTTCTTGGAACACACAACAAACCTGTTCCAGATGACCTAAGGAGTCTGGATGCTTCGTAGGGAACCAGTAGGTCAAGCATGTATTTTGGTCCGAGACCATTCAGGGCTTTGTAGACCAGCAGTAAGATTTTAAAATCTATTCTTTGACTCACAGGAAGCCAGTGTAGTGATTTAATGACCGGTGTAATATGGTCCAGTTTCCTGGTGATTGTAAGGACTCTGGCAGCAGCGTTCTGGATCAGCTGTAGCTGTCTGATTGATTTTTTGTTAAGGCCTGTAAATAAGCCATTGCAATAATCCAACCTACTAAAAATGAATGCATGAATAAGTTTTTCCATGTCTTGTTTAGACAGAAACCCCTTAATTCTAGCTATATTTTTCAGGTGGTAATAGGCAGATTTAGTAATAAACTTTAAATGGCTGTTGAAGTTCAGGTCTGAGTCAATAATAACACCAAGATTTCTGGCTTGATTTGTAGCTGTCAATGACATAGAGCCAAGGTGGGCGCTGATCTTTGCCCTTTCATTTCTAGGGCCAAAAATTAATACCTCTGTCTTTTCTGGATTTAGCTGGAGAAAATTCTGGCACATCCAGTCATTGATTTGATCAATACAGTTACTCAGTGAGAGTAAGGGACTATAGTAGTGTGATGACACTGAGATATAGAGTTGTGTGTCGTCGGCATACGTATGATAGGAGATGTTGTGATGTTCCATAATCTGGGCTAGGGGTAGCATATAGATGTTGAATAGAAGTGGTCCGAGAATGGACCCTTGAGGAACCCCACATGTGATCGTAGTTCGCTCAGATTCATGGTTACCAACTGACACAAAAAAGTCCCTATCTTGTAAGTAAGATTTGAACCATTGTAGTACAGTGCCGGTGAGTCCCACCCACTTTTCCAATCTACTAAGTAGTATATTATGATCAACTGTATCAAATGCAGCACTGAGATCTAGTAATACCAGGACAGAGGATTTGAGAACTGAACTGAGAGCAACCATTTTCAATTCTTTTTTGCACAGTGTACACTGGTAAATATGATGGAAGTAGGCTCTGTTAACAAGAGAATGCCGATAAAAAAGTCTGAATCCGAAAATGATGAATTCAGAAAAAGGCCAAATCTGGAATATTTAAACTGTCATATTTAGAATAGTAGTGGAAAATTTGTGTACATGTAAACGTACCCAGCTGTCCAGCTGATGCATTTTGCTTCTAAAACCCGTCACTCTGCGTCAAACTTAAATGATGATAAACTGTCAGCTGTCACCAAACTGCAATTTGAAAGCACGCACAGTAAAACAGATGCTCATGAATCAGGAGAGTATTGATCCCAAACTGCTGCACAGCTCATTAAACCATCACACAGTGAGTGTTCTTACCTCAACCAGATGTTTCCTGCTCACCTGTCCCCGAGCTGCTCAGCCTTTACTCTGACAGTTTGTGCAGATTTCTAAACTCACAAGTAAACCTGAGAAGTTTGGGTTAACTTTTTAATGGCTGCTGCAGGCCGGTTGCTTCCCTCTGTGGTGTTGTGGGTTCGTCAGCGGGAGTCCGCCGTGCTGCCAGAGTGCCCAACTGAGTTTTTGTGAAAACAGCTGGAGGATGTTTGTGCTCAGATGGCTGTTATGGCCAGCGGCCCAGTCACCCTGGTTCAGCAGCTGCTCAACTCTGAGAGACGATTTCAAAAGAGAAATCACTTCAGAATAATACGTGTTGCCACAGAGTCACAGAGCGGTTTGTTCGCTCCCCATTAGAGAGCAGAATACTGGACTGTTGTTGTGCTGCTAACTTCTGGTTTGGATTGTTTTTAATGCTGAAAAAGTCTTTTATGGAAGACTGACTTCACTGAATGTTCACACATGGATCTCAAAACAAACATTTTGTTTCTTGGTGAGTCAACATGTGTGAAATGGGCCTTCATTCCTCTGGTGTCTCTGATGAACTGGTTGATCAGAGCGAATGATTAATCAGCTCATAAAGTGGCTGATATATTCCTTTTACAGCTGAAATGTTTTATAGTACTTAATTACTTTCAGCCCTTTCACTAATGTAACTTTAATTAAGTTACTGCCATTAAGATTGAGGACTTAAAAGTATAGTACTATATATTGAAAAAAAATAAAAATTTGTGTCAGTCTGACTCAAACCAGACTTTTAAAATCGATCTAAACATGTTGGTCTGACTGAAATCGTACTAAATCGGACTAACACACCCAGATCATGTGACTCCTGCATGTATACAGTCAATCAGACCCAAACTGGCCGAGGTGCTCTGAGCATGCTCCACAGTTTCCGCCCCGGGCTTTAACCCGGAAGTCCAATAGCATTAAATGTGTAAGAGAAGAAGAAGCCGGTAACAACATGGAGAAATCTAAATGTACAGAGCTGTGACTTTTTGGACGGACCAAATGTACAGAGCTGTAAAGTTGTCCACCATGGTACCAGTTAGCTGCTAGCTAACCGTAGCTAACTTGTGTGTCCATTGTTTGGTCTGTGACGTAATAGGTCAACAGGAAAAAGGTCCAATACTAACAAGCTGAAAGGGGGCATATCTCCACCTATCGTAGAGGAGTTGCACACACTGCCTGCCAGCCCAACTCCACCCTCTCGCGCTTGCACAGCTGCAGCTCATCTCCAATCAGCCTCTCACTTCACCTTCATGCAAGACTTAACACCATTCTTTACCTGCCTGATCTCCCGTTGCCGACTCTTCCTAGCTCTGACCGGCCTTCTGGTAAACACACCAGCCTTCTGTCCCTGACCACGAGTACTGCCTCAGCATGTCTGGTTCCTGTTTTCCTGTGGTGTTGTTGTGTTGTGTTTCGTCGACGCCGCAGTGTGAGAGTTCCCATCTGCTAACCTTGTGTCAGCTGCAGCTCAGAGACTGATGGCGACATGCCGCATGTGTTCATGTGTGCATTCTCTGTTCACCCACCTGTTGGCTCCTCGATCCCTCGTCGCCTGGTCTCTATTTACCTCCTGCTCATCCCCTGTCGCCTTCCTGGTTCTGAATCCTCTGCCTGGCCCTGGTCTTCTTCCTGCTTCTTTCTCATCAGTCGCTCTGCGTCATCGTCTGGTTCTGAACCCTCTTCCTCGTCAGCCGTGTCCCCTGCCTGCCCCTCAGGTACCGTCACCCCCCGACAGACAGAACTGTGTTGATCCGTGGGCTCATGCCCCCACTGATGGCCCCGTTTCCGGGTTCGGCCCAGTTCGGCCTGGTTTGACCCTCGAGCCCAAACCCCAGAGACAGTGTGTGGGCTACCAGCCTAAAGAGCAAACTGTTACCTGTGTTTCCTCATCTGCCCAAGTTCCTCTTTTGCCTGTGTTTAATTAAAGGTCTTTACCAACTGTCGCTGATTTACAGAGTGCTGCATTTGGGTTCTAAATACACTCTGCACATGTATATAGGGACGAGGACAGTTGTCCAATTAAATGGCCTGGTCGAGCTGTAACCATAGCTCAACTTAACTGTGTATGTGAATGTACTTGATTTTGTACATTTTAACTGATGTTTCATATTCTCTTAAACCCTTTACTTCAACATTCTTCAACTCCTTTCGGTGCTCACATCAATCAATCAATTTTATTCATAAAGCCCAATATCACAAATACAATTTGCCTCACAGGGCTTTACAGCATACGACATCCCTCTGTCCTTTAGACCCTCACAGCTGATCAGGAAAAACTCCCCAAAAAAACCCTTTACCGGGGGAAAAAAATGGTAGAAACCTCAGGAAGAGCAACTGAGGAGGGATCCCTCTTCCAGGACGGACAGACGTGCAGTAGATGTCGTACAGAACAGATCAGCATAACAAATTAACAGTAAACATCTCAACCTAAACTCTCTACTGGGTTTATTCAGGGTCTCCTGAGGACCGACCTAACAGAAAGAACTGGTTTTCTGGTTGTTGAATTAACTGGTAACATCTTTTGTTTTTCTGCAGCTTCAGCCACAGTGGAGGACTTCCAGATCCGTCCACACTGTCTGTTCGTCCACTCGTACCGAGCTCCGGCCTTCTGCGACCACTGTGGAGAGATGCTGTGGGGACTCGTACGTCAGGGACTCAAATGTGAAGGTGCGGATTTACTGATGTAATTTTCTGTTCTTGTCCATTAGTTTTCACATTTCTGTCCATGTAGGTGTTCAACAAATTAGTCAGTGGTTAATAAATTTACCGTTGTCTTACTCTCTGTCCAGGTTGTGGTCTGAACTATCACAAGCGTTGTGCCTTTAAGATCCCCAATAACTGCAGCGGAGTGAGGAGGCGTCGCTCGTCTAACGTCTCTCTGACAGGGGGGCTCGTGAACCTGGGTCGCCCCCTCTCTGCTGAGCCCTCACCGCCCCACTACACCGACGATGCTTTACTGGTCAGTAGATAATATACATCCCAAACATGCAGCATAACCTCATACAACAGTTCAGACATTGCTGCCCACAAATGACGTAACGCCTTACTGTAAAGTTACGGATGTTAGATTTAGGAAGGAGACATGACGAGGACATATCTTAACATGACTCAAAGTTAACATGGATCTGAGCACCAGTCTTCAAGGGAAAGTCCCATGTTTTGTGACCCATCCACCACCCAAACCTGCCTCCTTGGACCGCTCAGGCTTCCTTGTTTACTCCCATAATGGATTGGTCACATGATCACAGCCTTAAAAAATAACTGGGTTATGCGCGAATTACTGGCTCATCATTACTTGAGTTATGTACAAATTTTGGTGCCTTAATTTTTGTAAAAAAAAAAAAACCAACAACAACGTATGAACAGTTCATGAGAACAGCTTGAAACATGTCGCTGTTGTTGTTTTTTGGAGGACTAGTCTTGTTTAAAGAACCAAAACCTGACATCTCATCTGCACTGAAATCTGCAAATTGCAGATTTTATTCATGCTACCAAGCTAGCAGGTTCACGTACTTGATGATGCATCAGTTGTCAGTGATGATTAATACATCATGCATGATGCATCTTTTGTTCGAACACAAAAATTCTAGAGATTTTGGAAGTCTGTGCTTGATAGGATTTCAGTTCATGAAAATGAAGATACTGGTAGATGTAACTCAAAGTACAAAAGAAGCACCAAAACTAAACTGAACCAGGGTGGCACAAGGCACATAGGGATGAACTCAGGGACATACTGCATGTGACATACTGTGTATTGGGACACACTAAATCTTTCTCTGTCACACTGCATGGTAGTTTGGGTACTGGAATGCACTGATGAAAACCTAGGATCATGACACTGTTTCCGTGGTCCAGAGGATGGAAGATACTTTGCATTTAGTTTCTTTCATCAGAATATTCAGACCTCGCTCTAACTATCTTTCTTTCTTTTGTTTTCCAGTCTCCAGTCAGTCCCAGCATGGAGGTAAGTCCCACTAGTTTTGTCCATAATAATACTTTAATAACGACCTGAAGCAGTGTATCTCCAAGGAACTGAGATGTACTGTACTTTCATTAAACCTTGAATTGTAGAACACTTTATTTCCACTATCAGTTGATTTGATTATTATTGTTTTTAGCATAAACTTGAATGTATCTGATGCTTGATTCAGAATCCTGATGCTAATTGTGAAACTCAAAACTGAACAGATAAGAAAGATACTTCTTTTTTTATTAACAGCAATTTCAGCTTTTGGTTCAAGGACAATTTAAGAATGTTATAAAAAGGAAGATTTTCTTTTATACATCTGAGTCCCTCAGAACAGATGTGGACCTGAAACTTTTACCACTGTTTGTTTACCTGCTGTTTTATCAGGTATCCAGCCATTGTCTGAAACATTTTCTACGCATCCAAAATAAGTCACTCTTAAATAGACATGAACATGTGCGACAGAGTCATGACTCCACTCTGGTCTCCTGATCTTTGTCTCTCCTAACAGCAGAAGAACCAGTTAGATTACTTCTGTCGAGAGCGGCGTTCCAGCTCCCAGTCGTATGTCGGCCGTCCCATCGAACTGGACAAGATCCTGCTGTCGAAGGTTAAAGTTCCTCACACCTTCCTGATCCACTCGTACACCCGACCCACTGTCTGCCAGCACTGCAAGAAGCTGCTGAAAGGCCTCTTCAGACAGGGCCTGCAGTGTAAAGGTGAGATGTTTTTTATTAAACTATACAACCTTTTACAGCCTACATCATCACATACAAGCGTGCGCATGTTGGCAATGGAAGTGGTGTTTACCTGGTGAAGGAATGGGTGTTTTGGTCAACACAGTGTCAGATGTGGGGCTGTGACCTGCTGTGACATAACGGCTGCTCTTCTTCTTCGTTTCTCCCTCAGATTGTAAATTTAACTGTCACAAACGATGTGCTCCTAAAGTGCCAAACAACTGCCTGGGAGAAGTTTCCAAAAATGGAGGCATGTTTCTGCACACACACACACACACACACACACACACCCCTTATTATGAACCTGATTTCAATGTTAATTCAACATCAAAGTCTTAATGTCCTCACAGTGCGGTATAAAACATTCGGTCCTCACAAAACAAACAGTTCCAGATGTGTGTTTGTTTCACAGAGCTCTTGAGCCCTGGGGCGGAGTCAGACGTCGTCATGGTGGAGGGTTGCCTTGACGACCATGATGTCGACAGAGGTGGCGGCCTGTTGGATGACATGGATGAGGCGCTGACATCAGAAGGGGGTCTCCTGCTGGAGGCGGGGCCGAGCGACCTCTGCGACCTGCACGACCCCGACCTGGACGAGTCCAACCGGGCCATCAGGTACAGAAACACGCACATACAAACACACACAGACACTCAGAAACACAAACACACAGATGTGAGATTGATCATTGTCCCGCCCCCTTACAGCCCGACCACCAGTAACAACATCCCTCTGATGCGAGTCGTTCAATCCGTCAAACACACAAAGAGGAAGAGCAGCAACGTGATGAAGGAGGGTTGGATGGTCCACTACACCAGCAAGGACACTCTGGTACTGCACACGTCTGTCTCTTTGTCTACCTTTCCATTTCCATTTATTTGTCCATCTACATCCCAACCCTCACTTATGGTCATGAGCTCTGGGTAGTGACTGAAAGAATGAGGTCAAAATAGCTGAAATGAGTTTCCTCTGTAGGGTGTCTGGGCTCAGCCAGAGAGATAGGGTGAGGAGCTCTGACATCCAGAGGGAGCTCAGAGTAGAGCCGCTGCTCCTTAAAGGGGTCAGTTGAGGTGATTCATGGCACCGACTTGTTCTGGGCAAGTCCCACTTGTTGGAGGCCCCGGGGCAGACCCAGAACATGCTATAGGGATTATATATCTTGTCTGGCCTAGGAACATCTCTTTCAGCTGTGCGGAAGTTGAAAGAAGTCAAATGTTATTCTATTGAGTTTCTCTGTGTTCTCCTCCTCTGGACTTTTGTCTTTCTGCTTTTTAATCCCTCGCTTCGCTTGCTGTCTCATCTAACATCTCCTCTCCATCTCTGTGTTTCAGAGGAAGAGACATTACTGGCGGCTGGACAGTAAATGCATTACGCTGTTTCAGAACGACACCGGAAGTAAATACTACAAGGTAAGATGAGCTCTGACACCGCCTGTTTCATCACGGACGTCTTATTCCAGCGTGTTTGGAGTTTTTACTCATTATCATATCAGCACTCTGAGCAGCAGGTTTTGTAAAGAGTGAAATGACTTGTTTCTTCATCCTCTGTCCTTCGTCTGTGTGCAGGAGATCCCTCTGTCAGAGATCTTATCCCTGGAACCAGCTCAGACCCTCTCTCTGCTTCCTGATGGAGCTAATCCTCACTGCTTCGAGATCGCCACAGCGTCACTGGTTTACTACGTCGGAGAGCACCTGCAGAGAGCTGAATCATCTGTGACCGGCAGCAGCATCCTGGTGAATAATGTGGTGTTTATGTCATGTAGTAAAGCTACAACAGCTCATTCTACTTCTGACGACCGTCCATGTCCTGTGATGGAAGAAGTACCTTATTACAAGTAGAAGTCAGTAAAGGTACAGACGTATCATAATCAGGATGTATTTAATGAGGTATCCGGCCCTAGCAAATATGGTGCCATAGGCGAGGCTCCCCCCACCTTAAAAAAATAAATATAAATGTTAATATTACATATATATCACAGATAAATACGGATGACTTGTTTTACTGACTGGTTTCAGGTCAGTGGCGTGGGGCAGGATGTGGCTCGAATGTGGGAGATGGCCATCCAGCACGCTCTGATGCCGGCTGTCTCTACAGGAATTTCCCACAGCTCCCATCGCAGCGGACACAGTAAGACAACATCACAGCTCCCATACAGTCTAAAACCTATAAACGTTTGTATTATTAGTTGTGTTTGTTTTGGTTCTTTGCGTGGTTACATTGTTTTTAAAAGGTTTTGTCCTGTCATTTTTCAGATAAGAGCTCAGTGACACCGAGTGATCATAAAGTTCACATCAAGCAAACTTACTTTTACGTTAAATTGCATCAAATTCAAATTTTGGTAAACTTTGACACTTGACTTTGTACCATCGGTCGATAGCAAACTGCCTTGACCTGCTTTGTTGATCTCAGTAGCTGTTAAATGTGTGCAATGGCTAATCAGAGTTTCATGGCGCTTTATAACCTTAGTGTAAAAAATCATGAATCAATCCCTCTTTCTCTTCTTTGCTCACTCACTGTATAGATTGCATATATGGGAGCATGTGGCAACCTAGACCTGGCGGGTGGGCGGTTATTGTGTGTGATATGAAATAGAATCCTGCCGACACCACTAAACAGGTCCATTATGTTTACAGTGGACATTTGTCGTCACCTAAGTGAAAAGGTAAAACCTTTTGCTTATGTTGTATTTGGCTAAACATTCAATTACCTTTATGTCGTACAATAAGCGTTTCATTCTGCCTTCTCACAATGAGAATGACTTTCTTATTCTGAAAACAGCCTAATTGAGCCTAAAAGTTTCTCTACTGTGTAGGAAATAACATCTCCCACATACATCTCTTCCTCACTTACTATTTTAAGTGTAAGGGAGACAATACCAACTTTTTTACGGTTTAACATTGCCTGCATAAAGCAAACAATTCATCTTTCCTCTCAGGGCATCTGTACATTTAGTTTGAAATGAAAATCCCTAAGGAGTCCCACAGGGCTTGATTCTGGAAGTACTACATTTCAGTCTTTGCATGGTACAAAGACAACATTGATGTTAATCGCTATGCAGACGACACCCAGCTCTATATAGCTGTTGATCCATACGACCTGCCATCTTTAGTGGGTTGAAAACTGCATCAGCATTTTGGAAATGTTTCTGTAGCTGTATCTTTTCTACCATAGAACTTTAAAGGTGAAGTGTGCAAGATTTAGGGGGATTTGGTGGCATCTAGTGAATTGCAGATTGCAACCAGCTAAAACTTTTCTTGGCCAGAATTCTTTTGGTGTTCATTGTTCAGGAGTTTTTGTTGGGAGCTGAATTATCCACAGAGGTTTCTTCCTCTTAATCCACATTTTTCCAGGCAGGAAAAGGCAGCTAGTCCAACACATGCTAATGTGTAATCACCGTTTTTCCCCAATAACATAAGATCCAGATGAACTCGAGGCGATTTAAACCACTGGAAACACCGGATAAAGCAGTCTGACATTATAAATTAGTAACTCTGGTGCCGTCATTGCAGTTGGGCTTCTTAAAGAGTTGTCTGATGTAAGAAAACATAAAAATGCAAAAACTCGAAAACCCAAATGGCCTTATCAAGAGCCAATGTTTGGTTTGTCTGTTCAGGGCAACTGTGGAAACATGACGTCACAACATGGCAATCTCCATAAACAAAGACCTGCTCCCTATGTAGATATAAATCACTCATTTTAAGGTAACAAAAACACAATGATTCTTATTTTCAGGTGATTATACACTAAAGAAAACATACTTATTATGTTAAATTCCATTTCTGCCAATATGTAACACATAACACATAACTTCATCTTAGATTCTTCTGAAGATCCCAAAGTTTTAAATCAAATCTAGTTAAAAACTATAAATATATATATATAAAATGAAATAAAAATGAACAATAAGACTATATATATATATATATATATATATATATATATATATATATATATATATATATATATATAATCAGTGTGACATTTAAACCAGTACATAATAATCTATAAATATTGGAGTGATCAAAATTATTCATGATGAATTAAGTATGAGTCTGTACAGTCACTGGTTCAGGACCAATACGGCCCGAGGGAAGAAACTCCTCCACATCCTCTCTGATTTTTTTATTATACAAAACATGTATTGGATTTTCTTTTGGCTTGGGAATGTGTATAAAATAAAAGACAAAGACATCTAAAATTGAACATCCAATCATCAAAATCATGGAGTCTTTGATTTGAATGTTTTACTCCATAGAAATATCATAAAGCTGCAGTGAAGAGCTGGAACAACATGACACATAATAAACACATCATTCTATTGTCAGACATTATGGAAAAACACACGTTTCTGGTATTTAAGGGACATAAAAGATGAATACTTGATGTTCAGAGGTTAAAGTCACTGTTCTGTCTTTAATATGAACACAGGACATGCCTTTCTTTCACGCCGGCCTTCAGTACAACAGAGAATCTCTCTGAGAATAAAATTGGACAAATGTAAATGTCATTCTCGCGTTATTATCCCGCCTGTGAAAGGACACATTTCCAGCTCAGGTATTAATGTTCACGTTGCTGCTGAATTCTCCTGCAGACTCTCAGATCCCTCAGGGCCGTCGACACCCACACAAAACCCATCAGAGATATTTCAGACCTCCTCTGACGTCAAAGTGATCATGACTAACGCTTCACTGTTGGTCTCGGTGCCTTCTCTGACTCTGTGTATTCACCTGTGGGGAAGAGTTCACCAAAATAATATCGTGTATTAACCGGCAAAGAGCTGCAGGCGTCAGATTCATAACGTTATCAAAACGCAGAGTTCACACACTGCTTTTATACTTTAACAGAAGCTTCTGGTGACAAAATGTGCACCTAGAACTGTTTTTAACGATGATGTTTAATTATTTTTCACTATTGTTCTAAATCCAAAATAAGATACTCATCATTTGGAGTTAAATTCTGAACATCAGTGATTACCTGTGTTTTTAATCCTTCCTTTAAAGATGATTCACTCTGGTCGCTTGCCTGCAGTTTTGACTCTGAGCATGTTTGTGTCTCATCAACAGAGGAAATCTCCATCAGTATTTCTGTCTCCAACTGCCAGATCCAGGAGAACGTGGTAAGAAAACACACACAAACACAAACACACACAGGTGTAGTGGTGTGTATTCACATCTCTGGGCACGAGGATTTGACACATACGTACCTAAAATTAGCTGCTGATGCGTATCACACATGTCAGGCATAGGATGTAACCTGCAGTGGTGGAAGAGGTATCAGTACCACAGTATAAAAATACTCCACTACAAGTAGAAATCCTGCACTCAAAATTCCAATTACAAAAAAATCACAGAAGTACTGGCAAGACAATTAACTGTATCATAAGCACTCCTAATGCTCCTATTTCAAAAGAGCATGAGATGCATGACGAGACATTTTGCCTCATGTAGCAACACTGTCTTACAGTTCTTTTATATTTTCAAATTGTCTAATTTAATTATAATTTTCTGATAAGACTCCAGATGCACCAAACATTCTCAATCATCCCTCCTACTCTGACCCAGGTGTGCTGAATGATCACCGGTAGCGAACGGCCTGCATCCAAAATTATTATTTTTAATGTACAGCCCCAACATTACTTGCATTGTTCCCCCACGCGCTCTCTGCATGTACAAACCAGCTCCCGTAGCAGCTCTTGTCCTCTGCTCCTGTGGCAGCTCAACTCCTCTCCTCACCAAGGATGTTTAAAGAGAACTCTGTAGCTGTAGCTGTGTCTTGTGGCTGACAAAGACTTTATGAGGAGAGACTCATTGTTGAGGTCGAGAAATATCCCGAGCTAAATGACCCCGTCATTATAAAGGCAATGACCAAAAAGATTCTTCCTGGCGAGTCATGGCTCTGGAGATCGGCTCTAATTAGCAGCTGTCCACACATGAGCTTAAGCTAATGCAGAGATGGAGGAGGTGCAGATCTTTTAATAATGACTTTGTGTGGTCATCTGTTGACGACCTGCTAAATTTAACGTACAACATTATGATTTATGACATCACGGCACAAATCGGAGCTCGCAGCGACCCAGCTCGCTAACGTTAGCTCGCGTTTCTAGAGAAGATAAGTTTCCAATTTATTTTTATCTCTTTAAGTTAAACATGTACAGCAGGTTGTAATGGAGTTGCCTTCTTTCCTCTCGTCCGTCTCTGTCCGTCCCATATAGTCAATTCCTTCCTTTGGCGCAGTGCATCATGGGATATATTGCTTGGTTAGTGGCCTTCAGTTGTACGCTACTTTTCACGGTGCATTGTGTGATACTTTGAGTCCACTATATAGACTATAATAATTCCTACTATACATTTAGACAGCACTACAAAATGGTGAATTCACTATATAGTGAATAGTGAGTGATTTCGGACACAGTCGTAGACTGTAGCGACACCTGGCAGACAGCCTGTCGCTCAACCCGCCCGCCCTTAAATAGGCATAACGTTGGGCTTTAATCATATGTAAATATAAAAAATTTTATCTCCGCACTTTGAATGTTGAAATAAGCTGTAGAGACCAAAACTGTTTTAAGCGCTTGGCATTTCAACATGGAGCTCTATGAGGATTGACTTGGTTTTGGAGTCAGCGTCAAGTGGCCGTTCAGGGAACTGCAGTTTTCAGCACTTCTGCATTGGCTTCATTTCTCAGGCTCGGAGGTTGCCTCTTGAAGGTGGCGTGATTGCTAGTGTTTGCATCTGCCTCCACAGCAGTAGGGGAGGTGTGCAAAATGCAGCGAAGACAGGTGGTCATCATTTGTGTGCTGCATCGTAGCGGACCGCCATGTGCACGAGACGCACTGAGGGGCGCAGCCTGGTCCTGAACCTGTTGGAAAGGAAGAGACGAAGGAGAACTTGAGCAAGGAAACATTTCAGCCCTTATCTTGTAATAAATGTTGTAATATTTAACATTTAATTTATAACATACAAATTGTGTGTGTTCATGTGGGGTCAGGCCTGATCACAGCTCCAGTGTGAAAAGGACTTTTGCCTTCCCTGACCACAAACTGCATCCTGTTCATCTCCTCCATCTCATCCCTTGCTGCCTTCCCTCCCTCCTCATTCATTTGCATTTGAAGACCGGGAGAGCGTGTCACAGAGCTTCCCTGAGCAGGCCAGGGTGCATCGCGGCGCTCCCGTACGTTCACATCATACAGATTTACACCAAACGCTATTCATGCAAATGTAACGGCAGAGAACATCCAGTCCCATTTCCATGCAGTGCGTGCACCTTCGCCGTCTCCAAGGTGAGCACGTCTTCAAGCACCTCAAATGGAGATTACTGTGATTACTCACTCAGCCAAACGGTTTCCATGGCGACGGATGGTAATTAGGCAGCGAGGCTCGGGGAAGGGGGAGGAGGTTTATAATATTGTATTTCTGTCCTCTTTGCCTGAGGTGTGATATTAGGCTGTCAGCTAACGGGGGAGAAAAGGGAGACGTGATTGCAGACAAGGAGAAAATATTTAGCAGTTTTGGTGTCAAAGCTGTGGCAGATCACTGACGCTGTGTAGTTACACTCAGTGGGCTCTCCTGTACAAAAAGCTTTTCTGAGAACTCCTCCACCAGGTGATGAATTGATGCTATTCACTTTTTTGTTGAACCCACTTTGTGTCACACGGCCTCGCCTCCCTCCACTTCAGTCAGAGCCGCTTTCCATCAAAGGAACTTCACAGCTTTCACAACTTTTAACAGCTCGGGGCTTTAGGTGCATTTCCAGGGCTGGAAAGTAACTGAGTACATTTACTCAAGTACTGTATCTGGTACTGTTTGCAGGTGATTGTACTTTACATGTATGCCACTTTTTTGACTTTTTGATTTATCTTGACCCCGCCTGGAGCTACAGATACTTTCCACCGACCCTCCCTGATTTACTGAGGAACATGCATGACACTCCCTCCAACATAAAAATGCAGCATAGCAACTTAGGAGTCTTGGTGATATTTTTGAGCACTGCATTAAATCAATGACCCAAACTTGTTTTATTCAGCTAAGAAATATTGCAAAGCTCAGGTCTGTTGTGTCTCGACCTGAGCTGCAGATGATTATCCATGCTTTTGTGTCGTCCCGTCTAGACTACTGTAATTCTCTTTCTACTCGTCTGAACAAATCTTCTCTGAATCGTCATCAGTTGGTCTCTTTGGTCTTGTGACTCGGACCTACTGCCTGTCTACTGCTACAGACTGAAAACAAAAGGTGATCGTGCCTTTGTAGTTGTTAGAGATGCACTGAACCAGCTTTTTCAGTTTCGATCCTGATCCTGATGCTGCAGCTGTGATTATCAGCCGATACCCGATACTGATCCGATACCATGGTTGAGCGAAAAAGCTATATACCTTTACATGTAGAACAGAAAAGACTAGAGGAATCAGGCACTGATGACGACACAGTTCTTTGCTAAGATAAAATGAAACAAGATGAAACAGATTAATGCAATGATTAACTATTTATTTTTAACAGATTTTTAACGGAAGTCAGAAACGGAAATCCGCCTCCTCCACCCAAATCAAACTGGAATGCCAAAAAACTGGGGGTCTGCCCCCATCGGCTGTATCGCTGAATACAGCCGATGGGTTCCGAGAATGCATTTTCCGATACCTGATCCATCTATTTTGATGATATGGGGGCCGATATTTGATCCAGATATCGGATCGGTGCGTCCCCAGCAGTCGTGGCTCCAACACTATGGAACTCTTCCATCAGGTTGACGTTAGGGAGTCTCTTTAGAAACCTTTAAAAGTCACCATAAGACCCATCTTTTCACAGTAGCCTTTGTCCCACCTTAAATTGTCGAGTTCTTGTTCTCTAGTTTGATTCTTTTGGGTCTTTGAAAGGTGAAAGGTGCTATATAGAATACATTTATTATTTGTTACTGCGTGAGTGTAGCATAGACTGTAAAGCTTAGTGATTCGGGGTGTTGCATGAATCAGATGCAGGACTTTTGCTTGTAACTGAGTATTCCCACACTGTGGTAACACTACTTCTACTTAAGTAAATGATCTTCTTCCACCTCTGGTCACGTCAACCCTGAGAAGAACTGCAAATACATGAAGTTCTGTGTCTCAAAATGGTGTCGAGTACATCAAACTGTTTCCTTGTTTTGCACAGACCGCGGCTCCTAATTATCCTATAATCTTGTTTAATTGTCTAAAATGTGTCCCCGACGTGTGTCGACATGTTCAGTTCCTCTGGTGTCACTTTTGAGTGTTGCACAGCTGATTACTCCTCGATTGTCGGTTGTTTTCCTTTGTGACCCGTCCATGAGAGGTGGGAATCACCAGAGGCCCCAGGATACAGTATTATCATGATACTTGACGCAAAATACAATATTCTTGTGATTTTAAGTGTTCTGGGATATGCTGAGAACTGCAATAACAAATTATGAATGATGACTCATGTCCCCAAAAACAAAACTTGGTCAACATCAGTTTTATCTAATTAGAAATGAACATTTTTAGTCTGTTTATCTTACTGCATTTTTATTGCCGCAAATTGTTTCTATTAGACGGAAAAAGATATATTTTTTAATCTAGCAGGCTACCTTAAGTTTAATTTGTATTTGTAATATTAACTTATATAATAAAAAATGTATCTATACAATATTGCCATGGTAAAAATATCACAATACCATGCTGTATCAATATTCTCCCCCATCTGTACCATCCATGTTTGATGTGTGGAGTTTGGGATCTAAGGTTTCGGACTGCTCTTCATCCCAGCGTGTTTCCCAAAGCGTGCATCCATTGATGCTCAGGTCAGGGTCTCTTGCATCTCTGTATCTGTGGTGCACCGGGCCTCTGGTCTCTCCTGAACAGGACGCTCAGAGCTTTGACCTCAGAGCGGTTCAGCAGCGTCGCAGCTCTGAGAGTGGGCCATGTGATCTTAGTAATTACCTTCATATGAAGGCGTTTATTTCACTCTTTACTCAAACAATGTTGAATGATTGATGTGACTGTACACTCAGAGCTGTTCTGTTTTTCAGGATATCAACTCTGTGTATCAGATCTTCCCAGACGAGGTTCTTGGCTCCGGACAGTTTGGCATCGTCTATGGAGGTGAAAGAACATTTAGACATGCAGTCACTGATTGGTTCTGTCACTTAAGGGCAAGCAAGTGAGATTTTGACAACAAGGTTGGAACATAAAAAAAAAAAAAGTAAAAACACTTATTTATTGAGAGTTTAAGTCTTAATAACAGGAGAATGTTGTTTATTATAAATTTTGTTTGCCTGAATCTCATTAGACTTCTACAAAATATTTAAAGAATTAGATTGTAATTTCTAATACATAAAAAATCAATTGAGACACGCAGCTCAAATCAATACGTCCAAACAAAGTGGACATAGACTAAAGCCCCGTCTCCACCAAACCCTTTCAGTCCAGCACTCGTTGTATTTCCTCATCAGCGCAGCCCAACAGAGGGGGACCAAACATGAGGATGGTAATGAACGGTTCTATTGGTGCCATCCACAACTTTTCACAGTGGAAACTGAAAAAAAAAAGCTACTGAACTGAACTGAACTGCTTGGTTGAAATGGGGCTTATGAAAGATGAGTTTGTTCATGACGTTGATTTCCATGTGTTGTCCTGCAGGTAAACACAGAAAGTCTGGCCGAGACGTCGCCATCAAGATCATCGACAAACTCCGCTTCCCCACCAAACAGGAGAGTCAGCTGCGCAACGAGGTGGCCATCCTGCAGGTACACACACACACACACACACACACATACTGCAGTGCTGTAGGCAGTGGTGAGACTTCCTGTCGTGAACGACTTCATTACCGTGGCAACACTGTAGGGGTGTGACATCCCGTAAAATTCCAGCGCTGCTCAACCTGCAGACGCTGCTGCTGCTGCTGCAACACACACCTGCACAGGAAACACTGTTCACTTCGGTTCAGATCTGCTCTGTTCTGTCTCAGGAGCCTTTTGGGAATATTCATATTTCAATTAATTTTAATTTCTTCACATTGTCATTTTACCACATTATCAGTTCTTTTCACAGACACATGAGCAGGTGAATGTTTCATTAAAACAGACTCAGAATTTAAATCTATCACTGAAGTTGTTTCCAGTTTTATAATTTATTGGAAGAAATATTATTTGTCTGAAAGCTGCTTGTTTACACTTTAGCACAGCGCTGACTGAATCATATCATAATGTTTCCTCAATACAAAAGCCTTAAACCATTCTGGTTCTTAAAACGCTCCTTTGTGGTTAGTTTTTTCCATCACTGATCACCAGGCTAAACACATAATCTACACTCTGTCTCTCTTCCAGCATCACATCCAAAGTCTCTGAAACTGCATCCATGTTTTCCTCACGTGCGTCTTTTCCTTGCATCTTGTGTTGTGTTCACACAGGAATAAAACACGTGAGTGAATTCCATGTACAGTCAATGTGAAGATGTGATTAGATGCGAATTCTGTCTGGGCAGCGCGATGTATATGACGCAAATTACCCAGCACGAATGAAGCAATTAGCGAGATTTCATCATACACTTATTTGCGAGAGTTGAAAAATCTGAACTGCAGCGACCAATTCGCACCACGGTAGCCAATCAACTTTGAGATCCTCCGGGGACATATGACACCCAGAACGCACCGATGGCAGATCATTCATCGATTCAGCGGTTTCACGTGAGTCAGCACAAAATATTATAGCTTTCAAACTTGCGTGAGTAACGTTGTGTTCACACCGAGCACAATACAAATTCTTGTGTCGCGAATCAATCAAGTAGCTCGAATTTTCACGTTGCTTTACTTGAGTGAGTTTGAACGCTAGAATATTGTGTGTTCACTCTTTTCATATGCGTCATACAAAATATTCTAGCATTCTCACTCGGACAAGTAGCACATTTGCGCTACTAGCTTAATTTGCGATGAGGAAATTCGCATCGGTTGCTGAAGTTTAGATTTTTCAAGTCTCACTAAAAAGCATATGTTGCCAAATCGGACTACTTGCTTAATTTGTGCCGCTTACTTCAGGTATTTCATGTCACATCCATCATGTCCATCACGCCGCCATCTGATCACTCACCACTTCACATCTGATGGCGTCTTTACAGTGACTTTACATGTAATTCACTCATGCAAACTGTTTTATTGACACCCATTATGAACTCAACGTAACGCAAAGCAAAAATTCAACATTAGTCCCTCCCGCCTACGGAGAGATGCAAGGAAACCATGCAAGGAGAGAGGAAACGAGGAAATGTGTTGTAAGTGAAATGAGATTGTGAATAAAAAAACAATATATCAAATTTAGGATTGTTACACTTTAGTTTAATCTCTCATCTGTCTTCACTCCAGTATGATGTGATGTATCAGATCAGTCCGATCAGCTGCTGCGTCCAATCAATATAATACGGGGCATGTCGGCTGATGAAAGACTTCCCTGAAGGCTGCTCTCGTGCATCCTCAATCGTCACTCCTCTGAGATCCCTCCTAGGTCCTTGACAGTTGGCAACGTCGCAGAGAGAAATCCTTATTAAATTACATTTAGAGAACGACCACATCCAAACCTGAACTTCCTGAACCTTGAATAATTTCCTCCCCTCCTTCCTCCAGAGTTTGCACCACCCGGGCGTGGTTAACCTGGACTGCATGTTTGAGACACCGGAGAGAGTGTTCGTCGTCATGGAGAAGCTCCACGGAGACATGCTGGAGATGATCCTGTCCAGTGAGAAAGGACGACTTCCTGAGAGGATCACCAAGTTCCTGGTCACACAGGTGACACATACACACACACACACACACACACACACACACAGAGTGTGCTTTACACTTTAATGCTCTTACGCAGCTTTTTGAGATCAGATAGCTCAACACGCATAATGTGAGTCTGAAGTTCTGGACAAACATGAAAAGACTTGCTGCGTCATGTGGTGGAGTTTGTGGCGTTCGTCATTCAATCAGGCACTTGTAGTGTGGAGAAATCCAAATAGCATTTCAATTAAATACTCACACTCCTGCTCCCCAGAGGATGAACCCTGCTGGCAATAACAACACTGTGACTTTTCCTCCAGCACCACCCTAAAAATGTTTCTCGTACAGTTGTTATGGTGAATTATTACTGACAGCTGTGTTGTGTGTGTGTGTGTGTTTCTGTGTCACTGTCAGATTCTTGTGGCTTTGCGTCACCTGCACTTCAAGAACATCGTCCACTGTGATCTGAAACCTGAAAACGTCCTGCTGGCGTCTGCAGACTCATTTCCACAGGTACTGAGTGTGTGTGTGTGTGTGTGTGTGTGTGTGTGTGTGTGTGTGTGTGTGTGTGTGTGTGTGTGTGTGTGTGTGTGTGTGTGTGTGTGTGTGTGGCTGAATTGTATTAACAGCCTCTTTTGAGTCTTTTTGATGTGAATTTCTATTTATTTATATTTTCTGAGAGAATTATGCAAAGTTATTCAAGTGCTTTCAGTTTTTGTTTTTGTGTCTTTCTTGGTTAAAAATGCATTTTGTACGAAGCCTCAGTGTGCAGACTTTTACATTTATTTGAAAGTATAATTAATCATATTTACCCTTCTTTTTTTGAAGCAGAAACTATTCAAATTTTTCTTTTCCCATCTTGACAATTTAAAGGAGAACACCACTGCCCTCTGAAATCACAAATATGAGTTTTATCACTCTAGTTTTTGGATTTCAGAGAAAGTTGTTCATGTTAACTAATATTCTAGTAAAGTAGTAGACAGTCTTAGACCACAGGAATAATGAGTGAGTTTTAAAAATGGGCTTATTTCCCCTGTAAATCTAGAACGCTGGATGTTTTTGAAACAGATTTTTCTAGGAATTACATTTTTTAGTAGGCAAACAGAAGTTAGTGTCACCCCAAATCCCTGACCAAAAAGCCTCTGGGATTTTTCCATTGGATTTTGGATTATTGCTGAAAATAAATTCTCTGTCAACAAACGTTTATGATCCTCCCACATTTTGTTCAGCAAGAGAATCTTCAAATGAACACCTCTTGTGTTCTTTGAGGTCTAAATGCAGTTGCCAGGAGTAAAAAGCTAACGTGCGGTGATGTTCTTTAGTCTCATTCAGCCACTTGCATCGACTTATTTCATTTAAAGCTTTAAAATGTGCAGTGGGGTACTTACTGGCGTGTTTATTTTTCATAGAACAAAACGTGAAAGTGTCTTTTGTGTGAACCACAGACCTTTTTTCATGCATCTAAGCAAAAACCCATTCAGAAAACCCACTGACTTTGAGATGGAGTTACCAGGAGTGCAAAACTGTTATCTCATTTTTGGGTTTTAGGACTAATTTCTGGGGCACTCTACTGTTTGACACATGCTGGGGTGGGCTCCAACTTATATTAGAGAATACATTAGACAGCAGGATCATGGACAAAATGTTAAGCCAAAAGGAAAACTGACACCAGGCTGGTAAAAATAAAAGCTTACTTGAGGTCAGAATCAGGCAAAAGTTAAAACCTGGCAGAAAAGAAATGGCTGTAACACTGAGGCACAAGCACCATGAATGGAAGTGAGCCAGTGTGTTTGCTACTGGGCTGATGGGGGAGTGGGAACAGGTGTGCAGGTGGGCAGGGGGGGGGGCAGGTGAGGGAAGATGGCAGGAACACAAAGGTTACTGCAGGGCAGGTGAGAGGAAACTTAGAAGAGTCTGGCACTGTGACAGTAAAGATACAAAACTATTTTAAAACTCTGGATGCATGTTGACCAAACAGCAACAAGATATATATGAAATAATCTCGAGGAAAACTCAAATATGGAGCTACACAAGGTACATGTGAGCACAGAAACGCTCACTGGTGTTAAACACAACCAGGCTTCATGATACTAGGAGATGACACTAACAGAAAGATATGTGTATGTGTGTGTACATATATATATATATATATATATATATATATATATATATATATATATATATATATATATATATCATGATTTAGGCCACACACACACACACACACACACACACACACAGACACGTACATAGAGATGGAACAGGAAGATCCAGACAGGCAAACAAACCAGACGCAGACAGTCGGTCCATTAGCTTTCAGTGTAACTATTAGCAGCTTTCTGCAGTTTTCAGTCTCCTCTCCAGAAATAGCTGTTTGTGTCAGACAGACTGTTAGCTGTTAGCTCTAATGATGCATCAGGCCGGCTGCTGGGCTCACACACTTTACTTTCTGTGGATAAATCTGCAGAGCCTGCTACTCAGTTATCAGGAAACAAACAAAATGCTCATGTATTAAAAAGGTAGTGTGGAACTGCTGCATTAACATTAGCTCGGGCGCTAACGGAAGTTGCTCAGTGGTGTATGACGCCAAAATGGTTCAAGTGCAGTGTATAAAACTACCTGCAAGATGTGGAGATGGTCAGCGCTACTTCTGCACTGTGCGGCCAATAGAAGAAGCGCACTAGAGATGTATGTTGTGTTCACACCGGGCGTGAATAAAAGAATTTCCGCAGGTGAAAATAATGGAAGTCAATGTAAAGACGTGATGAGACGCAAATTTCTGCTGGGTGCAATCATGGACACGATGCAAAATATGATGTGACAGGAAATACACAAATTAAGCGGCACAAATGAAGTGAGTAGTGCAATTTTGCGTCATAGGCTTATTTGTTAGACTTGAAAAATCGGAAATTCAGCAATCAATTTGCAGTTTGATAGCCAATCAGCATTGAAATCCTCTGAGGACGTATGACACCAAGGATGTACCTGCTAAAGTTTACTCATTGATTCAGCAATTTCACGCACGCCAACAGAAAATATTGTAGTGTTCAAACTCATGCAAGTAACGCAACACAAATATTTGCATCCCGTTTGGTGTGAATGCAGCATTACACTGGTTGAGCATTCAGCCGGCTGAATGGCTAACTCCTGTTTTAGCACTTTGTTAACTTGAATCAGGATAAAATTATTTAATTGTTTGGCTCATCTAGACTAAATATTTTCGGACTGAATGGATCAGATCCCAATAATGAAACTAGTCAGTTTGCGGAGGTTATGTGTGCTCAGAAAAACTTATTGGACATTTAGCAATTAATGATAGCAAGCAAGCTAATTGTATTGTGATTCATAAAGTTGGTTTTAATTATTTTCCAAACCCCCCAAAACACGACCTTCCGTTGCTAATGAGCTAACATTTGTCAGCAAGAGAGCTTACGTTATCTAGTTGGCACATTAGCTTAGTAGCCAACCAGCAGCCAAAGACTATATTAAAGAAACTGTCCAATATTTGGTGAAATAGTTATTCTTCAGGTTCATTTCTGTGTCTATTGCAAAAAAAAAAAAAGTCTAAGACATCTTTGGCGTAGCTTAGCACAAAGACTGGAAACAGGGGGAGATTAGCCTAGCATGATCAGAAGAGAGAAAAATAAATCTGAAATCGGGTGGAATTGAGTTGATAACAAAGACGCCATACTTAATAATACATACATAATGCCTGAAGGTTATGCTAACAATAGCTAACAAGCTAACTGTAGTCTCCAAACCCCCCAAAACACAGACCTCAGTTGCTTGTGAGCGAATATTTGCTAGCTAGATACCTAACGCTATCTAAGTGGTACATTAGCTTACTAGCCAACCAGCAATCGGCGCAAATGTGTGATTAACTTAATTATTTTTTAATTCATGTAGAACACAATGCTCTGTTTCCTCAGACAACAGGACTGTAATTTTAGTGTAGAGCGTCAGATGAACTGTCCACATGTGGTGAAATGCCCTCATTCGTCAGTTCTATATTTGTGTCCAGTGCAGAAAAAAGTCCGGGATGTGTTTAGCCTAGCTTAGCACAAAGACTGCAAGCACGGGGAAATTGCTAGCTTAGCATAATCAAAAGCGAAAAATAAATCTAAAAATTAGCTGGAATTGAGTAATCTTTAGCCAAAGTGATAACAAAACATTAAGAACAAAACGGCACGGATATGCTAACAACAGCTAGAAAGCTTATTGTATTCTGACTCTTCAATTCTATTTTTCTTGAATCCAAGCTGGAGAGCTAACATTATCTAATTGGTACATTAGCTTGCCAGCTAACCAGCAGCTGAGGGCTATATCAAAGGACCTGTCCAAAACCTGGTTAAATTCTCATTCTCCAGTTTCCTCTCAGCGTCTGGTACAGAAATAAGTGATTTCCTGGAGGCTTCACCAGCACCTGAAACAGTGTCAGTCCTCCTACATTAGAATGTGCACCTGAATGAGGAGAGACCGTCTCTAAATCAAAGGGAACCCAAAATAGATGTGAGCTGCAGTTTCGATGCTGAAGAGCACTGATTCATCACAAGCGGACTGTGAAGCGAGCCAACGTATCCCCGATCACTTCCATCTCTCTCCTGAGTGTGTGTGAATCATCCTGTAATGATCGCAGCCAGCAGCTCTTCACTGTCAGCAGCTTCATCACACTCATCCTCCCCCCTGTGTTCACATCTAACCAGGATGATTGAATGCAGGGTTAACCATGGCCCGGGGCCAGAAAAGTTACTCTGTGTCCACCAGTAATCGCCTGTAGGTGGCCCCCTGTGTCCACTAAGTTTTATCAAGTCTTGATGAGATTACCTGGCTAAATAACGGTCAAATAAGGAAAATACCTCCAGTCTGAGCTTTCGCCAAGGCAACGTCACAGTACCACAAACATTCTGATTCATTTGCTTCTTTTTAGTTCGACATTCTCCAAAGACAGCAAACAGTATTCGTCCCGGTGACAATAGAAAATGTGCTTGGGAGCAACACTGGTCTTCCCTGGACCCCCCCGGGATAAAAAGACTGCCAACAGTCCAGATGATCTCCATCCAGTGAAATGTTCAGTCCTCATACTTCATACTTCACATATTATCCAGAATTTCTCTCAATCTGCATGTCATCAAACTGACTGATGTGTTTTGCAATGGCGGTGAACTCCTGGCCTTTTCCTTGACACCTCACTTGAGCCAATAGGAGCTTTCCAAATCTGTTGCTATGACCTCAACGTTTCAAACCAAAGATCTCGGTAACCAGGAAGAAAAGTCATTTGTCATGTGAAATTTATTTGAAAACACACCTCTGTCCTCACCTGTGTCAGGTGAAGCTGTGTGACTTTGGCTTCGCTCGGATCATTGGCGAGAAGTCGTTCAGGCGTTCGGTGGTCGGCACGCCAGCGTATCTTGCTCCTGAGGTCCTGAGGAACAAAGGCTACAACCGCTCCTTGGACATGTGGTCGGTCGGAGTAATCATCTACGTCAGGTAGGAGACTCATCTAGCTCTTGATTTATAACTTTTGTTTTTGTTCACGTCTCCAAAATTTGACCAATGAAATCACTACAATGTAAAACATACAAAACTATAATCATCGTCATTCCATAATTATTAATCCATACGAAAATACAGGTTTAATCTGCAATGGAATTTCTATTTTCGTGTGCTCTGCAGTCTCAGTGGGACGTTCCCTTTCAATGAGGATGAAGACATCAACGATCAGATCCAGAATGCTGCCTTCATGTACCCTCCTCATCCCTGGAAGAAAGTGTCCCAGGAAGGTATGTAACACCATGGAGGACAACCACAGCTGCCGAGTGGGCCTTAAGTTCAATCAAAAACCAAAGAACAGCAATTAGGCCATACGTTGAACGAATTCTGACATCGACATTGAGTACTAAATTGTTGTATGTGAATGCTGTGCTCTGAATGTGATCAAAACCAGGATGTCTATAAAACAGAGATAAAAATACACCTGATGTGTCTGTAATACACCTGTGGGTGGCTACAGAGGTCGCTTTGTAATGAAACCATGTATCAGCCGTGCTCTACCAACAAATATAAATAGCGTGAACATCCCCCGTAATGCCATGATCATAGATGAGTGCTTTGTTTCACCTCTCTGTGACTCGGTGGTTATTTTTTGTCCTCAAACATCAGCGCAGGTTATTATTTCCTCCTGCTGCAGTATGATATCTCCAACACGTCCTTGAAGTCAGTTCCTCTGCTGCCGCGTGACTCATGTTGTTGTCGTCATTGTCTCTAAAAGCGTCCGTCGTGCGTGTTGGCTGGAGTCGTCCTGTTGACTACGAGACAGATTTAAATCAGCCTGACTCACTCGCTCCTCGGCCCGGATCCCCGAAGTGCTCTCAACCTCCCCTCCACCTCCTCATCCCGCCACAGCGACTTCAGCTGCGCTTCAAAATAAATGTTGTAAAAAGTTGTTTTCTGTCAGTCGCAGGAGGATTAAATGTCAGAGAATAAACTGTGAGTGCGTCAACAAATCTGCATTTTCAAAGATCACTTTAAAAGAAGACACTTTAAATGGATTCTGTTATAGAACTCATTTTTTCCCTCTGCCCACAAACGCAATTCAAGTTTCATAATGGTGACACTGGAATAAAGAAGTTATATTGTTTTATCGTCACCATGCTGTGAACGTAGACTGAATATTATGCAGCATCTGTCAGAGAGAGATGCAGCCTAACAGTCTGATGGCAGCGAATTACAATCTGTGTTCCTGACTGTATCCATGTGCACTCTGAAAGTTGTGTTCAGGGGTACAGATATACTACTTTATAAATGTTTATCTGCTGCCACAGAGCTTGATGTGGTCCGTCAGTTGTCTATTTGGACATGGAGAACAAAATGTTGTACGATGGTTCAACCAGATTGAAAACTGAAAGAAACAAAAGCTGTTTCTACTAAGCTGTCTGGTGCAATTCAGTCTAGTTGTGGATGGTACTAATAGAACCGTTCCCATGTTTGGTCCCCCCTCAGTTGGGATACCTAGCACACTAATCTGGTACTAACAGGTTGAGCTAGAAACACTGCACTGGCAGTACTTCTGTAGCTGGCTAGCTCTTTTAACCGTCACTACATGAGCTCGCTGAGCGTTAGCGGAATGACCTTTTGAGAAGTTGTCATGTCACTGGTCCTCAGCAGAGCACAGTGACAACGTCTTTTTGCTCCTTGCCTGTAACGTTACTCCGCTGGTGTCGGCCAGCTGCTCCTCTGTCCACCGCTCTTTCCTCCTCTTCATTAAGTTAAACAGTTTGTACTTTTTATTTTTCTCTCTGACCTTTTCTGCTCTACCTTTTATTTTTTCAACTCCTTTATCCATCTATTTTTTTATTTCCGTTAACTTTGCTTAATTTAATAAGTGAACCTGCATGTTTTTACAACATTGCAGAACAGCGCATCGCAACTAGTTACATGTTTCAGCTCATCTCATCACAAATCTTTGGTCTGAACTGGGCGTCACATTATAGGTAGTCCCTTGAAAATTTGGGGACCGTGTAATCTCTTATGAGATGGACTGTTCCAACATCAAGTGGGCTGCAGCCGGCAGGTCTTTCTTTTTTCCTACAATATTTTTGTTTTCAACATTGTTTGCTGTGGCCTTGCAGCCCACAAAGTGGTCCGGCCCATCTGGCGTTTACCATTATTACCCGATGGCCAGTCCGAGTCTGGCTGTAGACATGTTCCTCTGAGCTGCTGTAGGACAGACTGACATCGCCATCCTTTGGCCCCACTGCTAAAAAAAGAAGTGCAGATTAAAGGTGGGTCATGTGACTCCCCTGTGAAAGAGGAATGAGGGCGGGGATAAAATATCTGAGAGAAAAAAGCCCTGAGAAGCAGCGAGAGTCCGGGCAGTTCTTGGAAAGAGAGTTAGACGGACAGATTTGGGGGGTATTCATGTGCTGGGCCATTCATGTGCATAATGCCAAGCGATGGAGGCCCCTGTAGACCTGAGGGGCCCGGGGTCCTCAAGCTGTTCAGACCGCTGACCCCTGAAGAAATGTTAACATCATGTTAGCTTTGCTCATTAGCCCCGACTGGCCCCTCACCACAGGGGGGGGCCTGACCCTACATCCTCCTCCTCCTCCTCCTCCTCCCCTTATTCATCCCTCCCTCCGTTGGACATGCGCTTTACCTCAAACTTTTCTCGCTCATCACTTCTTCTGTCTTTCTTTTTCTTGTTTCCTCCTTTCTTTACTTTCCTAACTTCCTCGCAGCGATTGACCTGATTAACAACCTGCTGCAAGTGAAGATGAGGAAGAGATACAGCGTCGACAAGACCCTCAGTCACCCCTGGTTACAGGTAAGACAATAAAATAATTTATTCTCCGTCATTTTTGGTGCATTTCTGAAATGTTAAATTGCTGTAAAATATAAAGACTAAAAAGATAAGTTAAACAACCAAACTTTAATTCTTCAGTAAATAAACAGTTGTGTAAATACTAAATTTAAAGGTGAGACAAAATGTTGGAGGACATCTGGGGTTTTAGCAATAAATACCAGACTAAATAACATGTTCTGCAGTAAAGAGCTCAGTAATAAAAAGTAGACTTAAAACAACAAAGATTGAACATGATAAAAATCAGTGGTTCGTTTGGATCAAGCAAATCAGAGTGGAACACATACAGATTTAAAATTGTAACTGTTTTTGATGTGTTCTGTTTTGCATTCACTACTCTGATTTTACTTTTTGCTGTTAGAAGATTTTCAGAACAGTCTGTGTAAATGTGCCAATTAATTATACACTATAGACCCTTGTGGCACCAACCGCATGATGATGTCATTCTGTTACCTGGAGGTGCAGCTGCCTCTCCCCCACAGGGCTGTAGGCTACACAGGAGTGTTGAAATGTGTTTGTCTTGTTGTGTTATTGGAGCCAGAATAGAAGGAGTCATGGCTCAAAACCAGCCGCCACTGCCCGTCAACAAAAACAAAGACAACTATGGTTAAATGTGATAAGACCAAAGGACTGGAGCGCACACTTCATATCAGGTCATCACACATTCACTCTACTCAGCTGCTCCGTCTCCACAGACAGAGCGTCAGTTTGCTACTCGGAGAGTGCGATACTTTGAGTAACTGAATGGTACATTCAGATAGCGTTACGGCGTTACGAATTAATGAACGGTCCAGTTTGTGCCAGAGTGTGCTCCGACACAGAATGAGTCTTTCCGAACGCACCCTATTCAAAAAGACGCATCAAATTTTTCTTAGACTCCTCTGCGTAACACTTGAGGGCGCTCACGTACCACCAGTGGTACACGTGCGATAGTTTGGGAAGTTTTGTTTGAAAGGAATTAAAGGCCTGTCCCTAATAAAGGCCCATTGATGTCAGTGATTTAAGCAAATAATAGCACTGGCAATTGAAGTTTTACAGTAAACATGAACAGCTCTGTATGTAAGAGGGTACGTTTGTTTTCTTCACCAGGACTACCAGATGTGGCTGGACCTGAGGAACCTGGAGTCCCGGATGAACGAGCGCTACATAACCCATGAGAGCGACGACCTGCGCTGGCATCACCACGCCCAGCTCAGCGGCCTCGACTACCCCTCGCACCTTGTCAACGGTCCCCCGCGTGGCGACAGCGGTCAGATAATGGAGCATCATTACAAGGAGCAGGAGGAGGAGCTGGAGACCCTCAGCGAGAGGGTCAGTGAACTCTGAGGACGGAGCTCCAACACAAGACAAGAAACAGCAACTCCAACAAAAGAAAAGTAGAAAATTAATTGAAACGCAAATTTAGATTTAGAATTAAACCCAATAATTGGTTATTTTTTATGGATATGAGGGAGTTTAAGGTGTAAACCCGGCCTTATTCTATGAAAACGTACTACATTCACAAAAGAAAAAAATAATTTCATGATTATGACTTAACATCTTAAAATTTCATCGCCTATATCTCATAATTATGAGAAACATATCTCGGCTAGTTAGCTTCAGCAGGGAGCTTTGTCTCGTTAACATCCTTGTTTTGTCTGTACAAGGTCGTAATTATGAGGAAAGAATCTTAAAATTATTTGTCATAATTATGAGATCCCTGTTTGTATTGTAAATATTTGATCCCGTCAACAGGAAGTCCTTGTTTTAATGTACAGGTCGTTCATCAAGATCATCTTTCATTTATTCCTGTTACAGGGTTGAGATCTTTTGATTATTTTATCAAGTGATTACAATTACAAAAAAAGATACGGATCTTATAAGTACGAAATGCCGAGTCATAAGATAAAACAAGTACCGATAAGATAATTATGAGATAAATATCTCCTACAGTGTCCATACCTTGTTTCATAATTTCTTTTTGTCTTTTAACAACATTTATCTTTATAAATTAGATTAGAAATAGATAACATCATTACAACATCCTTACATTGTATACACAAAACAAGGATCTGTAACTTACGAATGTATTTCCGAGTATGTATACAGTCACATAAAGTTTTTCTTTGGTGATTATAATGCAGGTCTTAAGCCTCGACCCATCGACTTATTTGTCACAGAGGCTAAAAGTCGCACTTCTTCTTTGAGACAATCAGAAAAAGACGCTACGATAAGCAGCTTTCATTTATATTCGGAAAACATGAAACTTCCCAGTTTGTGCCTCTGGTGTAATCATCACTTTTCTACATAAAAGACTTTGCACTGATGATTACGGTCAAGTTACGGAAACAAGCCACGGCTTTAAATTAAGTAAATCATTTAAGACAGAGGCAGATTATTATTATTAAAAATTTAATAAGACGTCCATAATTTCAGATTCTTCTGTCAATAAGTTTTAGTAGAATTTTGTTAAGTTCAGCTCTCTCGGCCAGTGTGTATTCTAAAACTTGTTAAGCCGCACAACTAAGAAAAGCGTCATTAACGTTCATCTCCAGCCTTATTTTTGGAATTTCAACTCCACTAAGGACCATTCACACATGTAGTTCCAGATGTTTTCCTTTGTAGGGTAGCAATGATGTGTCGGGGGTTTCATTCCAAAAGGAGATATCCAGAATTATGGAGGTTATTTATAAAGAAAGCGACTGCATCCGTGAAAAAAATGTCGCCATGATGGAGAACTGTTTTCTGAAAATGGATATGTAACATTTTGGAATGAAGATCCTCAATCGGTAAAAAACAAAACAAAAACAGTGTCAACAAATACCAAAAACACACTCTATTAACAGTTATCCAACATTGACGGAAATGTTAGGATGTTTTACATCACTGGGGTTTTGTTGTTTCTTTTTTCAGTTGATTTAAGGCTGTTTGGACCACAGGGAGGAGACAGTAGCAAAGCTCCCATTTCAGTGGGTGTTGCCAACTGTGGTTTAATGAAACAGCCATCTGTCACGCAATCTTAATTTTTTTTTTTTTCGTTATTAAAAAAACAGTTACTAACTTCAGTTTAAGTTAAAAAAAAAGAGTAAAATTGTTGCGTTTTCTAAAGGTATTATACAGCATGGTGTGTGTGTTTTCAGTTGGACAGGAAGTTCACCTGAATGCTACGTAGCGTCTTCTGTAAACAGAATGAATGTTGTTAGTTTCTCAGCATCTTTAGCCCAAATACATACTGTTCTAGCTTTGTATGGGATATAGCATCAAGGCCATGATCACACTGGAAGCTTTTCAGAACGTGTTAGCTGAAAATTTTGCTGACTTAGCTTTTTGATTTTACAAGTTTTGGGAAGCTTATCTGGCTTTGAGTTGAATTTTAAATGTCAACGTTAGCTAAAGAAGACCGATTACAGAGTTAATCACAGGTAGAGTTCCCAGATAAGATAATATAATGGCAGGTGGATAAAAAACTGATAAGTTTGCTAATGTTAGCGAGGCGAGACTGCTTTTTAACCTGTTTCTAATGACACAGTTTTGCTTTATGTTTTAGATTAGAGGGGAAAAACAGGTCTGATCATGGCCTACAGTAAACCCTGCTGGTCCACAGTTGCCTTGCTTACTGATAAACAGTATCTGGAAATGCTGCATTTGAGTTGCACAGTTAAACAAAATGCTACCATCCATCCATCCATCCATCCAACCATCCATCCATTTTCACCCGCTTATCCAAGGCCGGGTTGCGATGACAGCAGGCTAAGCAAAGTTAACACTGATGAATAAATGGTTTAAACAGTTAGCTAAAAGTAACCAAAGAACAGTTTAAATATAATTAGTTAGCTATAAGTAACATATGAACAGTTTAAATATTTAGCTAAAAGTAAGAAATAATGATTGGTTAGCTAAATGTGAACTAAAGAACAGTTGAAATAGCATTAGTTGGCTAAAAGTAACTAATGAACAGTTTTTAATATAGTTAGCTAAAAGTAACAAATAACGACTGCTAGCTAAAAGTTAACAAAAATCAGTTGAAATAGCGATAGTTACCCAACGCTGATGAATAATGGTTGAAAAAATTGGCCAAAAGTAACGAAATAGTGTTAGGTAGCTAATGGATCAACATATGAAACATCTGACAGGGCTGTTAACACAGAAGGGTTTTTTCTGAAATGCTTTCTATAACAATCAAATTACATTTTCCGTCTATGTTAAACTAAGAAAAAAAACAAACTGTCGGAGGGCTACCTGGAGGGCTCGGTGAAAACCACCCCTCGATCCCACATGCAGCCGCCCTCAAAACGGAGTGGTAGGCCTGGGAGGAGTTGGGACTGTACTCAACACATTTGCTTGTCTGGCCAAAGACAAGACGGCAGTTGTTTCAGTTGTGCACCCAACGGCATACAAAATATCCACAAGTCAAGTCAGATTATTGGAGAAATACCTTTGTTTTGTTTGGATCACATCCAGCGTGAGTTCCAATTATCTGACGATACCTGCTGCCTGTGTGTTCATCAAACTGTTCAGTGTAGGATAATAAAATAAGGATTTATCACCTCCTGTCCTTCATCAGAATTTCACAGATCATCTTTTTGGCCATTCACTTTGTTACGCTGTTTTAATAAACATGGATTTTTTTAATTTTTTTTTGTAGAAGTACCAGAAAATTAATCTTGTTACGTTGATATAATTACTAGTACATCCCCATCTGTCTCGCTGTATTTCTGGCTTCCATGCAGTAAAAACTGAGGACATTTTAAAGTTTTTTTTTTCCACTCACATCATAAAACATGACTTCAAGCCTTTTTTTTCCAATTTATTTGATACTTTGGCACTTGAGCATTCAAAATGTCATATTTTTCCTTCATGTTCCTCCTACAATCTTTTTCCACCAGAGCACATGGTGGGCGGCTGTAATGATTACAGCAAATTAATTTTAAAAGTTTATAGTTTATTGGCCTTTGTGCTGCTCAGTGGACAGTAATGGTTGAGAAAAGGCCTCCCGTTACGCTCTACAAGATGTCTGTTTACCGATAAGCAAGGCAGAGTTGAACTGCCACATTTTTGAACTTCTCCCATACAGACACAAAGGAGAACAGCATGTATCAGGGTTATTATATTATTATGATACTGCCATAGATCTGAAAAATAAGGGCTGTTTCTCTGAAGCCTTCATGGCCTTGTCTTCTTTGTGCCTCTCTCGCTGATCAATGCTTCTGTCTTCTTTGACGTTTCAGCTTCACCTGGAACAGAAATGTCACCTGTCTCTTATGTTTCTCTCTAAAGAGGTGACTAATCAATTTGTTCGAATACTTGTTTTGTAATTGTGGGTACAATTGGTCCAACAGTGGTGTTTGCTATCTATTTTTAAGAAGCTGTAGATGGCTGGTGCAGCTCCAGGTGTTCATCCACGCAGCAACAGTCTGCTACTGAAGGTATACACAGGAAGTAAGGACTAATAAAGGGCAAGGTGAGGCAATTCTCATGCACTGCTCGTACGTTTTCCTACGAAGAGTTATTCACCAAAATTTGTACATATGCTTTGAAACATGAGCCAGTAAGTCATGCATCACCCACGTATTTTGAAACGCTACGCCGATGGGAGTGAAGACGGAAGTGGTCCAGAAAAGTCAGGCTAGGAGGCAGGTTCGGGTCAAAAAACATAGGACGTTCCCCAGGAGACGGGTATTGGGAACCATGTGAACTTGAGTGAGTCATTTAAGATATGTCGTCAACATCAACTCATTCTCACTCCAAACTCGTCACATGTCACCACTTGGTCTAGGGACTTTTACGTCTACATATTACGTGCTCACTTCGTCCTCACGAGTGCCTGGTGAGGAGGCAGGTTGGGGTGGTCAATAGGTCTCAAAACATGGGACTTTTCTTCGGGACTTCAAGTTTTAATTACCTTTGAGTCATTTTAAGTTACGTCATCAACATGTTTCTTTTCCTAAACCTAACCTTCATAACTTTACATTAATGTGTAACTTCACGTTAAGTACTTTCATGGGCCACTAATTCATAGCATATCATACGAACTGTTGTATAAGGACATGTTAGAGGTTATGTCAGGTGACCAGGTAACAGTGCTACTCATTTTCCCATAGACCAAAAGCCTTTCTTAATACAAAGAAAGTTTGAGTTCTTGGGTGTTCAAACTCTGCATGTTGAACTCAGGAGTCCAAACTCAAGACTTGGGAGGACGCGGAAAAATAACATGGACAGTGAGATGTGACACAATTCCTGAGATCCTCACCTTGAAATTAAGAAAGACGGATCCAAACTTCTAGATAGATTTTTCAAGCATGTATAGTCATAGATATTTTTTCTTTAGTGATTATAATGCACTTCCATAGCCCTCAGCCTTGACCCACTGAGTTATCTACCAGAGAGGCTAAAAGTCGCACTTCTTCTTTCAGACAATCAAAAAAAGACGCTAGGGTAAGCAGCTTCCATTAACATCCGAAAACACAAAACCACAATTCTAAACTTGAAAATTACTCTGACAGTCAGATGTGGCCAGCTGATACATCTGTAATCCTCATTTTAATGTTTATTTATAATATACTGAATCAAATATCATACGCCACACTGCAAATGCTTGATTTCATTTATATATATTTAATAATTTGTATTTAAATGTGTTAAGATCTGTAAATAACAAGAGCCAGAACTACATAAAGGCGGAAATGCTGTTATGTAACGTTCATGTACCTTCAGTCAAACCAATCTGGCAACTAAAATTATATATTCCGAGTTATTTAATGTACAAAAGTTACTGTATTTTATGTTTAAATGCTACGGAGACATCAGAACCACCAGTAAATAATCAAGGGCTTCTTAGATAAGACTGTTCTCACCAGGGTTGACAACAGATATTGCAATCAGGCTATGAGATGCTAGCAGGTCCTCATATCACCAAAAACACAGGAGAGTTGAGGATTCCTGTAGAAGTCTTCGCTGGGTTCATGGACACGTCATGGTGAGGACAACACTTGGAAGGTCACTGCCAAGAAACATTCCTGCACACAGTCCCCTGAAAAAAACACAACTTGACTTTGTTTTTGTGTCATTTAGATAAAAAAAGTAAGTATACTATGTCAGTATTTTTTTCCCAAATGCACAGACAGATATGTGATCAGTATCGAACATCTCATATCTGATTTTCAGCAAAGGGTTAAGGTGATTTCCCAAAATGTCGACTGCTCTTTAAACGCAAGTATACCTTTACCCGAAGCCAAACTTTACCTCTAAATATTTCAGAAAGGAAAAATCTACTTAAAAACCTCGCGTCCTTATGTTTGGGGTTTGGGTATCTCAAGACTGTATCCATCAGCAGTGGATAATAGTCAAGATCCAGGGATTTGTAAATTAAATTTAGGACTTTAGACTGTCCTTTGTGTGAAAGGTCACAGGTTTGATGTTGTGAGTGTCACTGTAAAACAGACTGTAAGTGGAGTCATCTCTCGTTTCCCAAGGTCCTATGTTCCCCAGCTCTGTACTCCTTGATTATAAGACATTACAGACATTGGTAAGGACTCTCTTCACAGTTCAAAGTGCAAGAGCATGCAGGGAGCTAGATGTTATAAATGCAGTTTAAATGGTAAAAATCTGTTCAGCTACTGTGTAGATAAAACTGTCTGGCCCACAAATATGAGGCTACTGGTATAGACCCTTTTAGGGGCAATGTCACAATGACATCAGTTTGTTAGCAGGAAGCAAAACCTGCCTCTCCACTGGACTCGTCCTCTTTCCTTCAGCCTTACACAGGAGTGTTAAAATGTGTTTGTCTTGTTGTGTTATTGGAGCCAGAATAGAAGGAGTCATGGCTCAAAACCAGCCGCCACTGCCCGTCAACAAAAACAAAGACAACTGTGGTTAAATGTGATCAGACCAAAGGACTGGACGGAGGCCATCATCAAAAATGCTCACATGTGCACTCACATCACCTTCCTCTGTTGTCTAAAAACAAGCCAACAGAACTTGCTAGCTAGCTCCAGCTAATGTCTGTGGAGAATTGTTTTGCCACCAGCTAAGCTCCGCCCACCAAACAACGTTATGCTGTTTACTAACAGTAAAAGGGTCTATAAAATAGTGTAACATCAGTAGGCTTTAAAGTGATGGTGGAGGACTTCAACACATTGTCCCAGGAAAACATTAACTGACTGAACATTTAATGTTGTGGGAAAAAAGCTGCTGAGAACATTAAAGTCTTTGAAAGGCTTTAATGTGTCGTGTTGGGAGGATATTGAGCTGGGGAACATAAAACCCTGGGAACATAGATTTGCTCCCCTGTAATCACTCTGGGTTAAGTGTGTTGGCAGAGGTGTGTTGACTTGGATTATAAAATGTGGCTGATGAACCGTTAGCTGTGCGTCTCAGCTCAGTATTAGTGGAGGGGTGACTCCTCCGGATGTCTTTAGCTTCGGGCTCAGAGCTGTTAGCCTGTGTGTCCATGTTGCTGAATGGTTGACTGTTTCTTATGTGGCTTCACTCCTCTAGCGTCTGTGCTCTGAACAACCTGCCTGAAGTGCTCACAAAGTGTTTGCTAACTGCAGGAACTTAAAAGATGTATTTTTTTCTGGATCATGTTTAAATAAAGACATTTTAAAATCAACTCAGAGGTGGTTGTTGCTTGTTAAGTGGCATTTTCTTGAATCTCGTTCTTGTTAACGATTGGTTGACTCAAGGCCTTAACACACCAGGGGTCGCATTTATAAAACGATATAGGATCAATACTACAAAAGTACGTATGGACAAAAGCCAAAACACGCTGTTTGCCAGAAAATATTTTATAATTTCTACAATCTGGCTTCTAGCTCACCATCTGTGTCGCCAGTTTCCCATCTCCAAAACTTTGGTAAGCATGGGTCAAAGTTTCTCCCATCAAGTCTGTTTTTATAGATCACAACTTTTACAATATTATGATGGAAAAAGTGACTACATTTTTTTCTGAACAAGGTAGATTTTCCTGAGCCTTTGTACTGAAAACAGAGGAATTAAAAGAAAAACTCAAATAGCTTATAGTAGCTAATACTATACAACAGTTTACCTTCCTGATGCTAATCTAGACCGAGACAAAAGAATCCTGGTAGCTGTTGCAGATTTACATGGCTGCCGGTGTAACTACTGAACAAGTGTTCCAATTCTCGCAAATTCGTATCTGCCGATATTAGTAGTTTCAATGCACAAAATTGCAGATAAGTATTTGATTTTCTGTATCATCTAGTTATTGCGCACCTGGTGTTCAAAGGCCTTTGCACAGATAATACAGTAATAGTTTACTGTCATGTGGACATTTGTTTGATTCCTCAGTAAAAAAAAATAGAATGAAATTTTGTACATTCTCAGCAAGTTTTAATCACATGGTATTTTTTGAAATTTTACCTGATGACAGAATGTTTAATGAAAAAGATCATTACGCTTCGAATGAATTAGAATTTGTTCAAATTAATCTGTAATGTCGAATTGACATTCCATTATTCTGCTGCCTCACTCAGTGACAAGCTAACGTATCTGTCGAACCGGTGCGCTTCACAAAGTGAGCTTACACTTGGTAATCTTTATTCAGGGTTTTTCCATCTATCCAGAATGCCGCCACCATTTATTTCTCATATTGTGCTTATCCGTTAACATCACTAGTTTTGATTTAGAGTGCAGCATAGTAAATCTTTTTAGGTAGTAAACATCTACCAAGACAAACCTGTCTCCTACAACTATTCCTCACAGTAAAGTTTGAGAGTGTTGTCATTAGTTCCCCTTTTCCACCAGCAAACATACAAAAAATACATTGGTTCAGAACCTGTACAGTTGGTTCTCAGCTATAGCAGACGTTCTCTTAACCTTTAGTGCAAACTCCAACGACGTTGGGGCCACATTCAAGGGTTGGAACGACAGGATGGAGAAGGCAACCATAAAGGACGTTAAGTGAGAAATCATCGCGAAAAAAGAGCGCAGTGGTCTCATTGATGGTTAGTCCATGCTTGTTTTTAGATAAAAAAACAAATTTCTGTAATAACAGAACAAAATATGATCTAAACACGGGCTGGTTCGCTGGATAGTACCAAGGTTCTAAGGGTCCAAAAGGTAACTAGTTCAAGAACCAGAGCGAGGTGCTGTGGTCCATGTTTTATTTTCCGATCGCTCAACAAAAGAGGATTAGGGTACCGTTAGCTAACAGTTACCATAGGAAAATGTTCATCCTGGTTCAGCGCTGGAAGTCATGCCTGTAATTCTTGTAAGGCATCATGGGGGCTAGGAATGAGGTGGATAGGTTTTGTGATCGTAGGTGTATTTTCTCCTGCTTCCAGGCACGTAGTGGAAAAAAAGTGCTCAGTCCTCTTTATGGTAAGTCATGCTAACCCTCTCCAAATGTGTGGTTTAATCTCCTCTGCCTTCACTCGTCTTCTCCACACTGACAGTATCTAAGGATGAAGTCAAGCATCCCGCTGGGGAAGAGCTCCGTGTCAATGGAGGGTTTTCGCTCGCTGAGAGCCTTTCTAGTTTTCCTCCGTGTTCAGGTTTGATGGTAATGGGGGGTGACGGAGAAAAGGCCTCGGGGGGACGAGGCGGAAACAGCTCTTTAGAGAGACAAGTGGAAAGAGTCAACAACACCGACCGACGGGTTAGATGTAGAGTAATCCCTCCAGCTCTGACAGAGAGGACGATCCAGGTCCTGACGGGACAAACAGACTTTTTTTAATCACGTTATTGATATTTGATATTGATTTAAAATGTAAATGTATTGGTCAAGACAGTTTTGTTTTTACACACTGAGGTAGAAATACTTTAGATTACATAAAACAAACTACTTAGATTCTAGGGATACTAGAACTCTAAATACTATACGATTACTTCTCATAGTTTTAATTTAATTTAATTTCAATTTTGTATAATTTATTAATCCCCGAGGGGAAATTCAATTTTTCACTCTGTTGTCAATTACACACAGGTCCGAACACACACATGCACAAACTGGACCTATACATATACATATAGTGCTGAATCTACCACTACTGTGAGTAAAATAACTGATTGTACTACTATTGAAATTGAAACAAACAGGTCTGCTGCTGTTAGTACAACTGCTTTACCATCACTACTGAAGAGTACTGTGCTGCTGCTTCTCCAAGTACTGCTAATATTAATACTGTAACTCCAAAGCCTAGTATAAAGGTACTCCCCCCACAGTGTACTACCCACACCCCTGCTGCAGCCATTAATATTGCTACTGTTATTCTAAGAGTACTACAGGACAACTGTAAATACTGCATGATTACTTCTCCTGGTGCTAAATCTACTACAACTAGTACTACTACTACCTCTGCAACTGTTAATATAATATTGCAACTTGGCTTAGTGCAGCATTATACTCACCTACCCATACTGCTGTGGCCAGTAGTACTGATACTGCTATACTACAAGAGCACTGTAAATATTTCATGATTACTTATTAAAGTGCTACATCTGCCACTACTACTACCTTTGTTAGTACAACTACTGCAACTGTAGCTATTATTAAAATACTGCTGCTATAACTACTAGGCCTGCTGCTGTTAGTGCTACTGCTTTGCTGCCATTACTGAAGAGTACTGCAAGAATGCTCTGAATACTACAAGACTACTGCTGTTAGTACAGCTGCAGCTGCTTTTATACCAATATTACTGCTACAACTTCTTGGCCTGGTTTAGTACCATGAGTCTTATAGTATCACCCAGTAGTACTGCAGCCATACTTCTACTGCTGCTGCTGGTATAATAAGAGTAGCACTAGTGCACTGTAGATACTACATGATTAACTCCCTCTAGTACTACGTCTGCTACCACTGCCGGTGCTTCTACTCCCACCTGCTACTGATGTCACGGTTTTACTAAGAATACTAAATGAACACTGTACATAGGGAGAGCATTACCACACTGCACAGTTGCTACTGTTCTACTTAACAATTATCTACCGGAATTGTTGTACTATTACTGTCACTGCCACACTTGTGGTACAATTAATGCATGTTACACTACTGTTGTCTGTGCCATAGATACTGCTTGACTCATCTGCAAACCAATAAGGGACTGTTCTTCACTTATCAGAGGCGGGGGGTGAGGAGGGTTGCTGGGGTGCGATTTTGTTTTTTTACCCTCCTCAAAGCTACAGATATTTTTCCTTGAGCCTCCCTGAGTGACTAGTGGAAAACTCACAACCTTCTCTTCACCATAAATGCGTATTAGATTTTAAAAAGTTTCACACAAAATCCTGTAGTTGAAAAAAGCCATTCTCTTGACTCTTGACATGCTGGTTAGTTCATGCAAATGGTTTATGTTTTGGCAATTTTAAATGAAAGGTAGAATAAAGTGATTCTAATGAAATATCACTATTCAATCAGATTTCAATCAGATTTTGGTTGTTTTTTTGGTGATTTAAGCATTCGTTGCACATGATGTGTCCAAGGGCCGTTGGAACTTTAAAATCCAATGATAATTTCTTTTTTTTTAATTGATGGTTGTGATAAATGCTGTAAATGTGGCGATTTTTAAAGAAAACATGCCTTCGTGAGACAAGTTTTCTTTAAAAATGGCAGTAAAAATATATATATGTACAAAACATTACCATTTACATTTGTATGCCCCTCCACTAAGAAAAATGGTTTATTTTTGGGGCAAATTTTTAATGACATGTAAAATTCAATTATTTTTGATGGAATATCACTATTTAAGGCTCATATTTGGTTGTGTCTTTTTTTTTCAGATTTAAGCATTCATTTCACATGTACCATTGGAAATTTAAAAATCCAGTGATAAATTATATTTTTTACAGTTTCTTGTTGTAGTAAATGGTATAATTTTGGCTATTTTTAAAGAAAACATGTCTTCCTAATTCATGTTTTCTTTAGAAATAGCAAAATCCATCTGCAGTAATAAATAAATAGATATAAAATACATTTTTAAAAAAAACATTTAAAGTTGTATGTCCCTCCCATGAGCAAAACAAAAAAAAACATAAGTCCCTCCCGAGTGCTTAAAAAATTATGACATCTTTCCCTTTTTGCACCCACCTCCCCCCAATAAATAACGCACAGTCCCTAACCAACTGTAATCACTCACCTAGTGCATGATATATGATTTCAAGTTATTTTGGCAGCGAGACAACAATATTTAAGAGCCATTTAAATAGTCCTGTTCATGTAAAATACAGCAGACACTGTGTTTTATGTTCATATATTTGCTAAAATTCTCCCCAAAACAGAACTTGCAAACTGTCACCAGATCAACCAAACTGCCAACAGTGATACTTAATGTCTTATTTTTATCTTGTAAAACAAAACACAGTTGAAACAACATGTTCCTGCTTTGGGATAAAATCTCCTGCATTTTACAAACTGCATTCTATCTGAACAACAGACCTGAAAACAGACAGTTTGTAGTTTTAACAGGAAACAGGAGAAAACTGAGACACACTGAGTCCCTGCAGGTGTCTGCTGGCTCTGATGGTCGATGTGGCCACAAGATGGCGCCCCATGAGAAGCAACTGGTTTCCACTGAGTGTGTGTGTCTCTCACTTACACTGTGTGTGTGTGTGTTTCTCTACGAGGATGTGTGTTTTTAATGTTTTTGTGTGTTTAGCGGGTTTTGTTGTGTGTGTGTGTCTACGTGTGTGTGTGATTTCCCATGGTATGAGTCTTTGTGTGTTTGTTGTCTTTGTGTATTTCTGTCTTTGTCATCTATTTTGTCTTGTGTATTTTTGTGTGTGTGTGTGTGTGTTGTTTTGTTGTGTGTGTTTGTGCCGCCGAAAGCGCCTCCCAACACCTACCGCGGTGCTTGTTGGGACACCGGGGGCCACATGAACACGAACACACACATTTAAGAAACAGCAGACAACAAAAACAAACAAGCCTCCCTATATGCCAATTAAAAAAACCGAGAGAGAGAAACAGAGAGGAAGAGAGGGAGGCGGGTTTAAGACAAAAAACTGAATTATTTTAGAGACTCAGTGCGAGCCATTAAAGAAAAGCAACCATTAGCAGAGACAAGCGTCTTCGCTCTGCAGCTCCGAGGCTTCACATCCTCCAGATTTTTAATATGAAACCTGACAAATAACCACAGAAGAAGAATCATTCATTTCATCTTAAGTGTAAAAAACAAACAGCAGACAGTTTGAGCTCAGTTTGTTTTTTCTGCAGCAAAACACAAGTCGATACCCCGGGCTTCGTGTCCTCACACCGGTGTGGTACCCATACACACACACGCACACACACACACACACACACACACACACACACACACACACACACACAGTTGTTGTTTAACCAAAGCAGCTGCAGGAAAAAACTGAACCGAGTCTTCGTTGTGTTCACTTTGTCTTTACATACTGTTTTATTACAACAATAATAACCAGGAATAATAAACACTTTTATTATTAATGCACAATAAATACAGATACAGAAACATGTTGCAGGCTTTTTAATTTAATCTTATTTCAATTTGAATATTGAAACAGTTTTTTCACTGGTTTCACAGTAAATTTCTTATATATTCAGATACTGTTTCTACTTCTGTATAATATTATTGTATTATTGAATTATGTAGATTCTACTGAGGCCTACATTATACATTACAGAGTGCAAGATTGTATGGGGAAAAAGCACATATTTCACATTTATTACTGTACATATGCATCGAACATGTACATACAAGTTATATATTTGTGTTTATTCATTATTATTATTTAATTGTTTTCCATTATATACAATTATTAGCAACACAGACTGTATTGAAATAAGAATTTGTCTTCATAACTTGATGTCAAATTTGAAACAAATATTAAAAATAACAAAAATAATTTATTTGTACTTAATAAAATATAAAAGTTATTAAAACTGCAGCAGATGTTAATACTGCAAATAACAATAATAAAAAGTAAAAACTAAACTGTCATTAATTAAATTAAATTAATTAAATTTAAAAAAAAAGAGTGTCAGCACATAATATGAAACAGATTATGTGATTTATTATGGGAAAGGTATGCATTTCTAATTATAACTATAAAATAATAACAACAGTAATAGGTGTTTTATAATAATGTTGTTTAAATAATTACTTGTTTACTAATGCAGTTTTTATTAATAGGTTTATTTCAGTAAATTTGGAAACAACCTGTTTACAATTGAATTGAACTGACTCACACATGGTGGATTTATTTGGGAGCTAATTTCAGTATTTTAAAGTGTATATGTTCAAATTTTACAAACGATTAGGACAGTAAAATAATGAATAAATCAATGCCTCAGAAATTAAGCAAACATGTATTATTATATACACATCTGTTCGGCTGTGTGACAGAGGTTTTAAACTGAATTAAGAGCTCAGTGTAGGAAAATAAAATTGACAGAAAGCATCCCCAAAAATAGAAAATGAAATACATTCTTTATCATTATCATTAGGACGAGGTTTTACTATTAAATAAGTTAAATTATATTTATTTGTTTGAGTACATTTTGACATTTTTAATACTGTACAAGCAGCTATACTGTCAGATGTTTTTGTGTCTCAATCCTGCAGAAGTTTCTGTTTTGGTTTTATTTTCTTATACTTTTGTTATTTGCACATTTCCTCCCTCTGCTCTCCGTCTCCTCTCTGCCTGGTTCGTTCAGTGGAGCCGTTTGTTTCTTGTCTCTGCAGCAGAAAGAAGCTTCAGTCTGTTCAGCTGAACGAAGGAGAAAAAAAAAACACACATTCTTTGTGTTGAGACTCTCGTTAAGCATCCGCCTGCTGAGGCAGCAACCAAACCATAAAGAAACCTACATATAACACCTCATCAATTATTCTATAGCATGTACAATGAGCGCTCTACAGGGAATTAAAGCTGCACGCATGAGAACCTTCAGGTTGGAGAAGACACGTCGACGCTGCTGTGATGTGAGGATTAAAAGAAAGGTGTCATTTTAATAGAGCAGGAAATAAGAGGAGAAGGAATTCATGTATTTATTATGTTTGAATTTAGTTTGGAGTAAAACAGATTATTTTATTATATGCAAATAGTGAGCAAGTAGACAATAATAATAATAATAATAATGAAAAAGAAAGGGAATTAAATAAAAGAGGGGATGATTTCTGTGCAGATGTTTCAATTAAATACACATTTATTCATCACAAAATACAACATGTACATATAAAATACATTTATTATGTGTTTTATTCTGCTCCTTATTTTCTCTGTGAGCTTCTCTCCTGGTGCTTCGGTTTTTGATTCTAATTTTAATTTGTATTTTTATGGTTAATTTATCACAATTGTGATTTTCTAATACATTTTATTTAATGTTAATTATCATAGGAAGGAGCACAGCAACAGCACAGATTAATGCGACACAACATTTAAAGCTAATTTGCAGATTCCTTTATTATTATTTTGAATGCTGTGATAAATAAACTCTTAAAATCGTTTGGTTTTTATATTTTAATCCTTTATTTTTACCTTTATTACTTCTAGTATTGTCTTTAAATGCTCACATTTCTCTGCCACTCTTGAAACACAAAGATTTGTAATTTAATTTTGAAACAGAAATGTTTCTAATTATCGAAATGTTTTATTTTATGTTGTTTTATCGTTTATTTTTCTTCTCTTTTATTTAAAAATGTATTTGCAGTTTAAATATTAGAAACAGCTGTATGGAAAAATAATAAAAATTGATATAATGTAAAGAAAACACAGATTTTAATAGATATTAAACACACACACAGCACTTTTTGTGTGCTTTATTTATTTCTGTAATTTTGTTTTTTTCCTTTTAAAATCCATCTCTGTTGCTGCTGTGATATTTTGTTAATCCTCTTTAATCTGTAAGATTATGTTTCACTGTATATTTAAACACACAAACATCAGATAAGATCAGATTTATCCCTGTTTTGTTTTAAATTTACATTTAATTCTATTAAATTTCCGTTTTATTTCTTTTATTTGAATCTGTGGATCCTTCGTCCTTTCTGTTTCTGATACGACAGAAACCTGAATATATATATGTTCCACACAGACCTGTATTTCAGGTTTTTTTCCTACTTTCTCCACTCGTGCCTCTTTCCATTGTCTCTACCTTTTATTTCTATTTTTACATGTTGTGTTCCTGTGTTATTCAGAGCGGTGAGGCGAGCTGTCAGCTCGACGCCGCGAGGCAGAAAAGTCTGCAAACCACCAGCCGCCATATGTCTCCGCTCTGCCTCATTTTCTCGCTTCATTGCTCCCTCTCTCTCCTTTCAGTCCTTTTCTCTGCTCCTTCATCCTTGTCGCTGTATTGATTCATTTCTCTCTCTTTCATCGTTTAATCTCCGTCCCTCTGCCGCTCACTGTCAAATCTTAAAATCCAGAATGCTTTGATTTCACATTTAGACACAGTGTTGCTGAGATAATGAAGATAAACCTGCAGATTGTTTCTGTAACTCTGGTTTTTATTCTATATTTTCTGTTCAGACTCGACACAACACAAATACGTGTGTGTGTATCCAAACGCTGTTTATCTTCTTCCTCCATTGTTGTTCAAACACATCAGTGATCCACACTGTGTCACCGGGTGACATGTTCCTTCATTACCATGAACACACACACTGGAGTTTATTCTGAAACAATTCCACATACACCGTCCTGCTGCCACAAATACCCTCGACACCAAATGTAGATTAATCCGCCGCCGCAAATAGTCCCTAACAAACTAGCACCATGCTAAAATAATATCTGTTTATGGTAACGTACAACTTAGAATAATGACGCTACACTTTGACACAGCACCACCAGATTAGTGAATTAAACAGGATTTTTAATTTGTATTGAAAGCTCCAAAGTCTAAAATAAATTTGCAGCTAATCAGATCATCAGATTTCTCTGCAGTGTGTCGTCTGGTGCTTTGGTATTTTGCAAAACAAGATGAAACATGGAGGAACTTCAGAGATCAAATTAAAACAGTAATGCATGCTCAAATTTGTCCTTTCTATGGGCTTTAATTGAAGTGAATGGGAGACAAACAAAGTGTAGCGTGACCAAACCTTTGGCCTGGGATTGTGTTTTTCAAAAGATGCATGTCAGCATCTCTGTAGGTTCACACATACAGGGCATTATGGGTAACAAGTGATGGTAATGACATCAAAGTTTTCATAAACAGATTGAGGTTTAAATATAAAGGCTAAACATATGTTTAAAAAATAAGAATAGGCCAAAAAAATAAAAAATAAAAAAAGCTCAGGAACTAATGATCTGTCACTCTGTTTTTACTTGTACATGAATAATATGCGTAGTTACATCCCACCACTGTTAACATAAATACATACATATAACTGTTTTCCCAACTCTGGTCGATACATTTTTAATAATAACGCCTGTAAAGTATTCTATTTCTACTCGATACTTATCACTAACAGCTACTAATATTTCTAACATCACAATTCATAGTTAATGAAGAAGATTTAAAAAGTTTTTAGAGGTTAAAAAGTTGCCAGAGTGCATAAAAAAGCATTGACATAGAAAGTGGAGGATCCCCTGGACATACATGTAAGTCCAAAATTCAACGTATCCTCACACAACGATTTGTTTGGTACCCCATGAAAATGCACATACAACAGTTTGAATGGTATCCGATGCATTAGCGCCCCAGGAATGACACAACATCCTCAACGTAAAATTGCAAGTAAAGTTACTTGGTTAGGTTAGATGACTTAAAGTTCCTCACATGGGAAAGTCCTTGGTTTAATGACCCATCCACCACCGTAACCTGCCTCCTTACAATACCGCATATTGGTCACATGATCACAGCCTTCCAGAATCCGTGGGTTATCCATGAATTACTGGCTCACTATTATGTGGAATATGTACAAATTTTGTAATGCTTGAAATGTACAGCGGTGGCTGCTGTGCATGTACACGGAGTCTGACATTCGTTTTTTGTTGCTTGCTGCTAAATAGCTGTAAGACTTGCATCTTAAAACAGGGACAACAAACCTGGACAAAGACAAAACTTAAATATTTAATATTAACTTGTAAACTGCAGATTTAAAGATGGAGGCGTTGCCTGCGAGCTACTTCAGGTAGTCAACTCGTCCTGCACTGATTCATACACACACGTCACTCTCCAGATGTCACTACAAAACCCTCGCACCTCCCTCCCAATATAGCGGTCACATCAGTAGGGAGCGATGAGGCCGGAGTCTAGACGCCGAACTCTGACAATGTTCTTTTGTTGGAATTTAAACGTGAGTTATCTGTCTGAGCTTAGCTCCATCGCCTGACTTTAACACCTGTAATGCTCATTTATACATCCTTTACGTACGACAATAGATGCATTTGTTTCACGTCACTCATACTTCTTTGCGTCCTTCATGATGGCATTGAGTCAAAAGTTTGACACAGCAACAAACAAGGAGACAGTGGAGGAGTTCGAAATAAGATAGATAGATAGATTAAGAGATGGGACTTTATTGATCCCAAACTAGGACATTCTTGAAGTTTGGGATCAGTAAAGTACCATCTATCTATCTATCTATCTATCTATCTATCTATCTATCTATCTATCTATCTATCTATCTATCTATCTATCTATCTATCTATCTATCTTATTACAACCTCCTCCACCTTCAAATGGAGACAGCGTTGGAGATGGTGGTCTATGTGGCCATTAAATACATCCCTACGTTGACAGAGAATCCTTTTGTCTCACGTACGTTTTCAGAAAATGGACAAAAATATGTCTGAAATTATAGTATGGACAGAAGGCTCCGTCCGTCTCCGTCTCTAACATTGAGCATGAATAAGCCCTTAGATTTAAGACTTTTGAAGACTTTCTAATGCCACTTGGAATGAAATTTAAGACCAATTTTACAATAAGCAAAACATCAATTTCTTAGGTTTTGTTCAGTAATTATTTTAAAGCGAGAATTGCCACTCTGCGGTTGTATACCTCCACGACCTCCATTTTTTACATCTACGCATGTGAACGGAGAATTCTTTCCACTATACATTATTATATATTACTGATTCATTCCCTTCTGTTAATATTTAAGTTTCTCTTTCAGTTATATCTCACTTGATCTATGCTACACTGCCTCCATGATCTCCTGCGGCACAGCTCTACCTCCTCAGTATCCGCTAGCTTTCAGGAAACGTGCACAAATACGGACGAATGTAGCAGAGTAGGCTGCATCTCTAACGTTGAGTGTAAGTGTGCCCTCACTCTGCATCTCTTTACATAAAGGCCACGCTGCTTTCTCTGCTGCTTCTACATGTAAAACCTCTGAATATTTGGATGCAATGCTGATACTGTGCTGCAGGGAAAACGCTATACGATTATAAAAGTAACCGCTGCTCAAACAACTCTGACGTTCCCGTATGTGCTTGGAGAAATCAGCAGAAAATATGTACATATGTGTGTGTAATATTAAAGCAATCTGTTTTTATACATGACTGTAACATCAGTTTTTTTATTGTTTTCTTTTTTGTAGCGAACAAATCACAGCAACATGTGAGGATTGTTCTCGGCTCTTTATCTGTTTTCAGCCTCTCTTTACTCCTGTTTTTTCTTCCCCGGTGCCGTCTCACACAGTCTCTCTCTTCCTCTGTCTCTTTGTCTTCATCTCTCGCTCTTTTTCCTCCTCTCCCTCCTCTTCATCCTCTCATCGTCTTTCACTTTTCTCTCTGTCTATTCTCTCCGTCTCTGGCAGACACAGAGGGATGATGGGTTTGTTGCCGTAGTAACTCCTTCATTCAGCCTCCCTCTGTTGGCACCAGCAGCATCACCCGATGACGACACACAAATACAACAGTTTTCCCACGTCGAAATGATTTAGTTGTGTCTGTTAGGAAACAAAATGAGACTAGACAACATGAACACCCCCCTCCCTCCCTCCTCCCTCCATCCCTCCATCCTACCCGCATCCCTCCGTCTGTCCGCCATGCTCGCTCGCATGTTGATTACACACAGCAGCAGAAAAGACAACAGACGAGTAAAAACAAATGAATCGAGCCTCACAATTATCGCCCTGCCGTCGAGTCGGTTTTCCATCTCGGATCCTGGGTGTTTGTTGTTTTGTGGTTTCATCGAGATGAGATGAATAATTATTGATCGCGGCAGGAAGATGGAGGAAAATGACCTGATGCACATACAGAAGATAGATGATAACTGAGAACAAGGCAAGACGTGGCATGTTGGGAGATCTGCTCCAAAAAGAGAAAGAGGAGTGGTGTTTTATTTTCAGCTTCTGTCTCAGTTTCTTTTACGTTTGTTTTTCCTCCTGATGACTGCACAATGTCTCAGACCACAGAAACACCAGCATCGCTCTTCAGATGCCTAAAACAACCCGCGATTACATTTACAGACGAAGATCTGTCGTAGGCCTGTGAATTCAACACTTACTCTGACCTCGTCACATATCAGTTTGGTGATAGACTCTTTACGTCCTTCAACAACATAAGCACGTGGTTGGGTTTAGGAAAAAAGAACAAGGTTCGGCTTTATAATCTTACCAGATGCACACTGCTCTCTTGGGTGGAAGTCGGTGTTTGTTGGTCCCATCCACCGCCCCTCCTGCCTGCCCTGCTTTGATTTTAACTGCCTTAACTTTCATTCTTGTCCTGCCGTGTTTCCCCCTGACGCTGCTTAAACTAATGACAACAGGCCGTGAATCATGTCGCTAAATGACAACTTTTCTTGTCAGCATCTGTCACTGTCCAAGCGTCGGATTTGAGGTTGAGGTCGTTTGCCCCCTCTGTGTGGTTTGTTTGTGCAGGTGTGAACACAGCAGTCACACTCAGGTGTGCACCAAAACACCCAGACTGAGACCTTCTTGAAGAGGTGGTCTCAGTCTGGTTCCAAAGGAACTCTGGTGCGGTTGGTTTGTGGTGAGAAGGTGTTCCGACCTGGATGTGAAGCAACTGCAGTCACATGACACATTGTTTGGGTTAAACATGAGCATGATACAGTCCTGGAGGATTATTAATGTGCACCTCCTCCTGTACTGCCTTAATATGCACATTCAGCACATCCAATGCATCAAAACATTGTTTTCTAGTTGGAGCCGCGCCTCGTTTTCAAACTGTATGGTTTGACTAAAATGAACAATGACAGCAATATAGTCCACGATGAGCAGCGCTAAAATCAACCTTTGTAGTTGTCCCTCCATTGTGACATTACAAAGTGTCACATTTATCTTGCAAGTGTACTCTTCTTCAACGTTTGCTTTACTTCCTGGATTTTTCCCACATGGAAATTCTGACCAATCAAGAGCAGCTTTCTCACACAAGACATTTGATCTGGTCCTCTTGTAAATGCTGCCGTGAGAACACGAACCAACTCGAGGCAATTATGATCTGCCACCTTTACTGTTCATGTTTGTTTAGACTTAGGCACAAATACGTCCTGGTTGGCGATAAGGAAACCATCACAGTCAAGGTGAAAAGAAAGCAACACTGATTGATGTTGTCCATGCTAACCCAGTGCTGCTATCATTTGTGGCGGTTATTTTGAATTTAGGAGTCAATGCCATTTCTAACTTGAATAATTCCTAAATGAGGACACTTCTGTTACAGGCAATTTCCTATCCTTAAATTAAGATGTGATTTTTACCCCTAAAAGCAGTCAGGGAATCTCAAAAATCATAAATACCACCTGAAACTAAAATAAGACAGGATTTCACATAGCTACTTCTCAGCTACCCAAATGAAGATTTTTCTTCATCACGAATGAAGATATTGACTCATCTTACTCACCCATGAAAAACTACATTTTCTGTTCTGGATACTTATTTCATGTGAGTATTCGACCTCAATACCTGCGTCCTGATGTTATCATCTATGTCCTGGCGTCATAGTCTACGACGTATTGTCATGATCTACGTTCTCATGTCATAATTCAGGTTCTGACTTCATCATCTACATCCTGTCGTCATAATCCAGGTCCTCATGTCATGATCTATGTCCTCACGTCATAATCCATGTCCTGTTGTCATCATCTAGATCTTGTCATTTTTTTTTCATTTTCTGGTTCTGATGATGGCCTCGTGAAACGTCCTGTTTTGGTCCTACAGTCCAAACCAAACATTCAAGGTGTAAAAAGGCTCCTAGTGACCTGAACCTAAACAGACTTTGTCTACAGAGGTGATGGATCAGAAGGCGTTCATGAAATTATTCATTGTATCTTGTAAGGCAAACGACGAACGTGTTTCTTTGGTTTTAGCTTTGTCCCTTTCAGAAATAAGAGTTTCTTTCTACAGTCACCAGAGACCAGGCTAACTGCAGCTGGAGAGCAGGGAGCTCAAAGTTCACCAGGATCTGAAGTACCTGGAACTTGAACATGTACCCAGATTTAGACCCAGGTGTTTGTCTCTGATGTGGGCAGAGAACACGTGAGAAACCCTCTTACTTTTCACCACTTACACTTAATGGAGGGCTGTTCCACATTATAAAACGCGTGCATAAAAAGCAGCTCCTGGCCACGTTATTTATTCGACGCTCTTCAAATGAACGCGAACCTGCCCTGCTGTTAGAGCCCTGCTTCAGCCATCGACAGGTTTCCATTTTGAGGATGAACATAGAATGAGTGGAGCAAGTTATCCAGCTCCAAACACAAACCTTAGTTTGTGCGATTTTGTTTTTTATCGCAACAAAAACTGCCAAAGAAGAGCTGTGTCTCAGTTCCTCTCTGTGCAAACATTTATAGTCCAGTTCAGACCAAAGGCAGTTTTAGGAAAGTTGCAGCAGTGTGAAGTGGCCGGTGTGAGCTCAACTCAAGCCGGCTGATGGTGTCTTGACATCATCATCTACATCCTGTCATCATAATCTACATTCTGCAAACTAACTCCTAATAATTGTCAGGTAAAATTCCTCAAGTCTCCCTGTTCTTCATGTTCTCTCTGCAGGCTTTCAAGCCAAGTTTTTCATAGTGGCCAAACAATGGGACTGGAATCAGGGTCCAAAAGACTTTTTCCCATAAACTTACATTGGGAAAGATCGAGTCATCAAGAGAGCCACAAGGTGAAATAATTGTATCCCCATTCAAGTTACCTGAAGCTGGCCGCTCGGCAGTGCTCAGTGGCCAGGTGTCTCTACTGTCTGCTCTGTGGGTCCAATGATGCAGAGCCAGCGGCCATCATCCAGGTAATTTCATACCACAGAAATAGAGTTTTCTTGGCTTCATGCACCACTGCACCACCATTTTGTCTCCGGATTTCTGAATGTCTGTCGGAATCAGAGCATGTGAGCGGAGAGCGGGAGGATTTTGTGTTGAGCGGCTATTTTTTTAAAAGGTGGAGCGGAGCCTTATCTCTCGCTCCAATTTCGCTCCGGTCGCTCATGCCCCACCCAGAATGCATCTTTGCACCTGCGCACACAAACACTATTTTCTTTCAAAACTATGGAGTTTACTGTGTACTTCAGAAAAGAAACTGAGAAGAGAAGCAGCGGTACAGTGTAGAACGGTCCCTAACTGCGGGGAGAGGCGAGAGAGCTTCGCCGGAGAATCTACCAAGCTCATGTTTTATTTGTGAATAGAAGATTACAGGTTAGGGTAGTACGACGCAGTTTTTTTGAGCGGAGTGGTGAGCGAGTGGAGCGGGATAAAGTTTATGATGGAGCGGACAAGCGACGCAAAGGGACAGGTCTGCGAGCGAGGAGCGGACATTTTCACCCGCTCCGCTCTGCTCACATGCTCTGGTCGGAATCTCCTGCAGAAATGTGGCGTGGCAGTCTGTCGGCGTCTCCGGCAGCCAGCCTCGACTCCAATCAATCTTTTCAGGTGTGTGAGCTCCTAGGAAGGGGAGTTACCCAATACCCCAAGTGAAACATCAGCCTCTCCCTGCTTCCTAACTCCACCCCTAACCGTACACCTAGGCCTCCTAATTATGTGCCATAACAAACGTCATGACTTTTTGTTAATATTATGTTATCTTTGTTATCTTTGTTTTGAGGCGTTTGTGTTCCTTGTTTCATGTTATGAATTTATATTCAGTCTGTTTCCTGTTTTGTTTTGTAGATTCTCTCCTCATGAGTCGTGTCTGGTTCTACTTTCTGTTTTTGTGTGTTTTCCCGCCTGTTTCCTGTTGCACCTGTCTTCATCAGTCTCATTAGTCCTTCCCTGTTCCCAAAGTCCTAACCCTAACCCTTCACACCTGTTCTGTGTTAGCCTTGTTTGCTCCACCCTTGTTGTGAGATAATCCCTATTTCCTCCCTTTTGCCTGTGTCCACCTGCTCCAGCTGTGTCTCATTCTAGGTGATTAGTTTTCTGTGTATATTTACCTGTGTGTTTCCCATTGTTCCTTGTCAGTCTTGGTGTTCTTGGTGTCGTTGGTGTTGTTTTGTGTTTAGTTTGGATTTATCTACCTCTCTTCATCGTATTATCCCGGTTTGTTTTCAGGTTAGTTTTGGTTCTTCTGTCACTTGGACTTCCTGTTACCTGCCTTTTCATCAGCTTTATTAAAACTGCTCTGTGTTTGGATCATTTGTGAACTGATTTATGACAAATAAATCCTCTGGATTTTTTTGAAGTGATGCTCATTTATACTGGGGGGAAAATGAATTCATAGATGCATCACGATGTGGACAGTTTGGCATCGATTCACAGATGTCAATAAGTGATTATTTAAATGTTTGTTCCTAACAAGATGTTGACGGAACAAGTTAACTTTGACTTGTACTAATTCATCCTCACAAAAGACGTCAGCTGCAGAACATGAAGAATATTGTCAATACTTAGTTACACCAATAATCATTTTATGGAATCGGATCATAAGGTGCCTGCAGAGTCCCGCCTCTAGGACTTTATTAGAAACAGGTGCGTTATATATTATCAGGAAGTCACTATCAAGCTTTTTGCCCTGATCCCAATCTGCGTCATTTTATACTGAGTATCTTTACATATGGAAAACATGCAGCATAAAAATCTGTGCAAAATAAATTCAAAGGACAGCCATTTGAAGTTGTATATCATCTCTCTCCTGCGCCAAAATAAAAAGCCTCCGCCTTTTTGCACCACCCCCTCCCCCTAACAAATAACCAACAGTCCCTACATGTTGACTCTGATGTGTTAGTTTCTCTGCAGTTTGATGGGAACGAAGTGAAACCGTGGCTGCCTGCTACAGATTGATCTCCTTGGTATCGTTTAAGTTGTGAAACGCTGAACAGGAACGTGATCTGTGACATAAGAGCTGAAACACTGAGATAAATTTGCGGCCTGCTCCTTTAATGTACAGAGCTGTCAGGCTGGCGGAGAAATCGTTGTCAGAGTGACGCTGATGTTTCTCCTCTTGGCCTTTCTCTCCTCTCTGGCTCCGTTTAAAACAAAGCCCTGGCTGCTGTCAATCACTCGGTAATAGCCAGCGAGGAGAGGCGGCGAGGTCGTTATGACTTGGTGAAGCGTCTGCTCGCGAGCTGATTGGATGAATTAGTGACCGTAATCGTTAGCGGCCTGCGCTTCAGACAAGACTCTTAATGTCTCTGTATTAGCACTAATGGAATGCAATTTCAGCTCTCCCTCTGCTCTCCATCACCCTGCCCGGCCATGATCCCGGGGGCACCGCCGGACCGTCGTCTAGGTAACTGTAATCACGTGCCGACGCCTGGTCCTTCCTCCTCCTCCTCCTCCTCCTCCTCCTCCAACCATGTACCCCTCAGTGAGACAGAGAGAAAATTAGAGATGGCTCTTAATAAGAGTCCTGGTGCTAAAAGAAAATGACCAATATTCTTCCTCAGGCAGGGAAATGATTTGAGCTGCAGCCAGTTTTTGTGCAGAAGCAGCGGGGGAGATTAGCTCGATTAAGGCCAAATCAGACCTGCTTCCAATTTGATGAGAGAAGAAGAAAATAATAGCTCTCAGATTGGTTTCTCATGCAGCTCCGGCCTTCACTGAGGGAATTAAACCACTCTTTGTCTCTCCGTCTCTCAGGGTGAGTCCACTCCCCCAACCAATCAGAGATGCTAGCTGCTAAATTAGAAAGCTAATATAACCTTTTCTCTGAAGAATTACCTTCATGTCCGATGTGGTTTCATCAGAAGAACAATTTTTCGAGGGGGGATTATGTTTTCGACGTGGCTGCAGGAAATAGTTGTTTCTGATCCCGGTCTCTGTCTCATATCAAGACGCCTCAAATACAGTTTAACCACAGCTCATACAGTAGGGGTAACCATAGTAACAGGACTGACAGGCTCTGTTGGTGGAACGAGGGGTGCGTTTGTAAATCCAGTCTTGATGCTTTACACTGCAATAAGTCTGAAGTTAATCACACATTCGCTTTGCTCCAGTGTTGGTGCTGCTCCGCCCCCCCGAACAGAGTGCCGAGAGAACGCACTGCTGCTTCTGGAGTATGTTGCTCTGGACAATTAAAAAGAGCTTCCCAAGAACGCTCCAAAGTTACGAACATTCCAGTTTGTGCCAAAATGCGCTACGGCACCTGTCAGCAGATAAACAGAGATCTGTGTGGGTACATGAGACCCTAAAAAGAGGCTGGATCATGGGGAGTACCACCAGTTGGTCCAGGAGCTTCTCCTGCATGATGCTTCCACGCCTGCTTTTTACTGTGCTTTTTAAAGTCGTATAGCTCTGGGTATCCAGCAACCACTACCACCAGTTTCTCCTCCATTGTTTACCAACTGTAAACTTGGCATCAGCTGCACAGTGTTAGAGTCAGGTGACTTCAGAAATGAATGAAAATGAATTGATTTGAGGTGCACTTTGGGGGGTAGGTAAGCATTTCATGTCCAAAGGCTTTTGTCAAAGTGAAGTCATGAATCACTGGTGATGAAGTCAACTCAAGTCTTTTTTGATTTTTTAAAGTCAATTCTGACGTCATTAAATTAATGATTTGACTCTGACTCGAGTCCATGTCATGTGACGTGAGTTCACACCTAAAATAGCCAGTGTGGCTATTTTCACGCAGGTGTATATTTGTGGCATCCGGGCAACATCGAAACATGACGTCAACATGAATGGGTCTGTTCAGCTATTCTGCTAATCAGGACCTTTGTCTCCAGGAGGTCGTCCCCACATTTGCACTGGCGTTGTACGTCTTGGTACGAGGTTAGTCTGCCTGTATCAGAAAAACACTTTATCAGCTAAGTTTACAGTGGGTACGCAGGGTGTCCAGTAAGGTAGTGTCCTATGTCATGGTTAGAGATATTGACAGTGTGTTTGCTAAAAGCTGTCCATTGCTCCCAACTTCCCACAGATGTGACTCGTTCATCATACACACTCCTGCGATACCTGACACACACACACACACACACACACATCTTGGAACATACCTTTCCCTTCAACAACAGTCTGTTTAATGAGTCACGTGGGTCCAGTTCTGGTGCTATCATGGGAACATGCTGCCGTCTACTGCTCCAACACATCGAGGTGCTCTCCATCTGGTGTTAAAATAAGTTGCCCTCTCCATCAACTTCCCAACATCAGGGGTCTTGATGTCTCCTCTGTTGATGGCATTGCTGAAAACTGGTGGAAATTCAGGCCGGTTCACTGGAAACAAGGGGTGAGTGATACCACAAAATTTGGTTTTAATCCGATACCAAGTAATACAGGGCCAGAATCGCTGATATCGGTACTGATGCGACACTTTTTATCATTAAAAGTGGCTTTTTAATGTGGGGGAGAGCGGCATGTCATGATTTATGAGGTTAATAATCAGTCTGCTTAATCAACGGCAAGTGATGATTGACAGTTTGAACGTAACATTAACCAATGTTGATTTGAAAGGAAAGGAGAGCGTCAGATGTCGTCAGGTGACCTCAGCATGGAGGTAGTGTTCAGACTTTAATAAGTAGTATTCTGTTCTGGTTTGTTAAAAACTTCTACACTTCTTGTTGCGTCCGCTCTACACCTGCATTAACGTAGCTGCATTTAGTATGAAGATACTTCACATCAGACTGAGGTGATTTAATGAGATATTTAGGAGAATTCTTCTGTCTTTGTCTGCCGCTCGCTGCATGGAAAAATCATTTGGAAGAGAAACCATTGGACATGACCTTTACAGAGAGACGGTGAGAACATGGAGATGAGGAGGTGAACAGTGAGAGTAGAGGAGAATTACCAGGACTAACTGTTGCTACATCCGGCACCATCACTGTCCTCAGATCACTGCACCACACTTTGACATTTGATGACGTCACAAAAACTAATTAGAATGAGTCGTGACATTTAATTTGCTGAGGAGGTCAAATGATTTTATGTTCATTGGAGGGTCATCTGAAACTGACTGCACATCCCGTAGTTCCTCCAGTCGTTGAGTCCATTAGACATTTGAGTCAAATACTTGTGAATAAATACACACAGTATTCACTGCTGTAATGATGTATGGACCCTTTTAGAGCCGAGGTCACTAAACAAACTTTTTGTTATCACAAAAATACCCTGAAATATTGTGATATTGTTTTAGCACCATATCGCCCACCCCTCGTGCTGACAGGAAGCAGTCCCAGGTGGTCTTATAAGGAGGCAGGTTGCAGTGGTAGCTGGGGGACAAAAACCCAGACTGTCTCCTGGAGTCGTGTCTTCAGGGCTGTGTTAACTTTGAGTTGTTTTAAGGTACGTGCCATATTTCCTTTTCCAAACCTAACCGCTGTAACTTTAACGTTAATTGCGTAACTGTACGTCAAAGACTTAATGTCAGTGGAGGGAAGCTAATTTGTGCAATAACATATAAACCATTATATAAGAATATGTTAACGTCATCCTGCATCACACGTCAGCTCACACGTCACTTCAGAAACGTTGATATGACAAAAAACGGACAAATGTGACTTATTAATAGTTTGCAGAAACGTACGACATACGTACATTTTCTTTTGGCGACTGTGTTGTTTGTTTCATCCTCAACATTAAAACTAGATTTAGATATGTGTATGCATGTGTACACATATACAGTATTTGTGTGCAAGCATTACTTTTATTAGTGATAGTCCTGTTGCTAGTATTGTCTGAGTAAGATGGTCCCTTTTTTGTAGTTATTACCTTCGCCAAGGAGGTTATGTTTTCACCACCGAAGCCAACATTAGCGACTAGCTAATATTAGGGGGGGAACGTGAGGGGGAGGGAATATCACCTACTTGGCAGAGGTCTGCACTCTCTGAATGTTTTTCTAGTTCATTTTGTTGTACTTGTCCCTGTGTCCATGTACGTTTTTTCTGGGGGGAGGGGGTGTTTGTTTTTTCCCCCCTTCTCCTTTATATTATATAACTTAGACATCACAGGTCATCCTAAAGCAGCTGGTGTGTGGAGGGAAGAGTTAGGTAAAAGCTTAATTTTTTTCTTCTGGAGTTTCAGTAACTGCAAAATTCGTAAAATATATGGACACCTACAGAGAAATGAGGCTATGCATATCCTACTGAGACCCCGCGTCCTCATATGAGGGCGTCACATTCTGCACCTTATACTTCAGTCTACATAACGTGAACCTGTTGTCCTCGTTCGTGGACACTTTTTTGTCCCATCTAGTGGCAGCAAAAGCACAAAACACCCATCCGTGCAAAACAAAATGGCTGCCATCTCTGCCAAGTCAGTCTGCAGCCGACCCTGACACAAAAGTGGACAAGGCCCAAAACCTGATCACATTTTATTCTTGAGACATGTTTGTTTATGATAAATAATGTTTGTAGTTTGATACGGCAAGAATGCAGATACAGATACAGACAAAAGGACATTCTTAGCTCGGAGTGGATCAAGGAAAATTCATGCAGTTTTTAAATAACAAGTCACATGACTTTTAGATTTGTTGCATTATTTGTAGTTTAGTTTTTGCGCAACAATGTTCAGGTGATCAGTTTTATACTTAATTACACTCTCGTGACTCTTAAGATAAACCCATCGTCCCCATATAAGGACATCTTTACTTTTTTTTCTCCATCATCACTGCACTCTTTATACAGTTTTATAAGCTCATTTTTTATACGTCATACTTTTTGTACTTTTATACTTTATGATTTCAAATAGCTCGGAGACATTAGAAATGTACACCAAACAGAAGCTGAGGTCTCAGGAGGATATATGATTTATTATTAATGCACTGCAAGGAAACTAAATAAAAATTTGATTAAACAAAATAGATAAATAAATGAATAAATCTAGATTTCACAGCATCTTGTCTGGAAACATTTATGGATTATAGAGTGATTACAGGAAACAAACTCACAGTAGATTGATTCCAAAAATAAAATCAGGTGGTGTGTCGAGTCAATATTGTTGCTTTAAGCAGGTTTTATATAAACCGTGTTTTCTACACTCCAGTTTTAGCATAAAATCCAGGGAAACAAACTGTGAATAATAACTGTCAGATGCTTGTGCAGTGTTAGTTCAGTTGAAGTTTGTTGAGATGTTTTTCAGTTGTTTTTTCGGGAGCAGGATGATGACACGACGATCCCTGTGGGGAAACTGGATGTCAGCCGATGTCAGAATGTTTCAGTGTTTCTCAGCTTTAATTGAAAATTATGTGGGAAAGTAATTTTCAAAAAAGCAAATTTAAACTTTGTGAAGTGTCTGAAGAAAAACAACGCTGTCATTAAAACTCCACCAGCCTCTGTTCTCACTCAATTAGGAACATGATTGGTAGAAATTAAAGTGTACAACGACCGCTGCTTGCAATATCTCCAAAGCACAGAAACAATATTTTACATTAATTTATCAGGCTACATTTTTCTTCCTGAGGAGGATTGGTGAAAGTGTCGTTCTACAGAATGTGAAGACAATTTGTGGATAATTAAATGTGATGTGGCCCGTGTTATTAGTTTGCTTTATTTGCACTTGTAAATGAAAAGAAAGAGGTGACGCCAGGAAATACATGCAAATGAGACATTAACACTTTAATAGATATTAAAGTTTAGTGTGCCGGTGGAGTCAGGCATCAATAAACAATATATGAAAATCATTTCAATTTACTTTAACTTATATATCGAGAGTTTCTTTCTGTTGTCTGTTTTTTGTTGAACCACAAACAAAATATATTTTCCTGCATGACAGCTACCAGATCTGACCTTAAAGGACAGTCTGACAGATTATCATGCAGAAGAGAGTTCACACCTCAACATTAATGATCTCTGATGACGCCATAGATTACAATGAATTTGTAGGTAGTGTATCAAGTACAGTTTTGAGCTGATTGTAGTGGCTGTCAACGAGCTGCATGTGAAGGATACAGAGGATAAGTATCTTAGCCTTTGTATTCCAGTGGCTCTTTAGTTGATAGGTGGGTATACGATAAACAGCCAGAAAAAAGAAATGGGTACACCGGCATATATTGTACACTACATCACTGAGTACTTGTACTTTCCTTGAGTATTTCCATTTTCTGCTCCTTTGTCCTCCTCCTCCATCTCAGAGGTGAATATTGTACTTTCTCGTTCACTACATTTGTCTGACACTTTAAGTTAAACGATATGAACTGATGCTCTCTCTTCCCTCTTGCTGTGTTACAAACTGGCGCTGTCCAGCAGCGTATCATACTGCCGCAAAAGGTGGCTTTTGGCGTCGGTATCTGATGCCAAGATCACTGTTAGACAGCGGTACTTGATGATTTAAGCTTGAGAACGGGCTGGAAACCATGTATCACCAGATATGTTGACATGAATGTTTGTTATACACTGATGGATTCCTCCTTAAGTGAAATAAACTCTTTGAAAAACCCTCTTGGATCAGCTGGAAAGGTTGTCACAAAACTGTTTTTACTTTGACACCATGAAAAGTTAACGTCTTGAGTAGAGCACGATGCATCGCTGTAGATTTAACGACCCAACAGAATATAAAGGAGTTAAAATGAGCGCAACCTAAAACATCTACAGCAGGAAAATGACACATTAACGTGATATTAATCCAAAAGACATCAGAGCAGGAAACACTGACAGTATGGGACATGTTAGGGACTGTTCTTTACCTCATAAAACATGTCTACCAAAGGCATGTTGTCTTTACAAATCTCCAAAATGACACCATCTGTTATTCAGTGTCGGGCCCAGACTGAAGACCATATCTCTCTGTTTCTATAGTGCTCAAAGCACGCGATGACCCCTCTGGGTTAGGCTGCATCACCACCTCTGTGAATAGGGGATTCCCCGCCCAGGTTGGGGATCTCCGTGCACCCAGCCTGTTCGCTCTGTGGAAGGTGATCTTCCGGACAGTTTCTCTGCTCATCCCCAGCGTATCCGTGAAAACGTTTCTGAGCGCTTCCTCAGCAGTCTCGTCCTTCTTCTCAGGGATCCCAGTGAAGATCAAATTATCTCGCATTGAGCGCGTCGTCATTTCCAACATCTTTCCTTTCATCTTGATATTTTTTCTGGAGATGTGGTTAACTGACGTCTCCAGCTTCTTAACTTTTCCTGTCATAACAGTAGTTTGCACAGTGACTTTAAGAAATCGAAAATCCTGGTGTTACTGTTAATTTTGATTATTGCCATTAATTTAATTATTAATCAGTACTCCCTATTTTATGAGACTGATATCTTTAACTGGCTATCATTTTTCCCGTTACGAGAACGGTGCCCCATGAGGTGATTTAATGTTAATTAAGTCACATTATTTATCATAATTATTAATTATTAATAATAATTATTAATTATTTCTGATAGCCAATTAAATCCCTACATATTTGGTGCCTCTGTGTGAAGCCCAAATTTATGTTCCCAACATATTTGGTGTCCCCTGGTGAGGCCTATGTGATGACCCCAACAACTTTTAGATCCTTTATGTCATTTGCCAAAATGTCCAGCTTGTCAAGCTTCTTTAATTTCTCATCGATGCCGATCAGAATTTCCTCCATATTAATAGGTTTCATTTGTGGCAGGGCAAAAAGCGCAGATGAGTCCTCTGGACTGCTGTCAAATTGCACATTCAGAAGGTGGTTCAAGTCGGCTCCGGTTTGGATTAAATGACCTGGGCGTGCTTGTTGAATCACCAGACGCCATCAAACAAAGAGACAGACAATCCAGATTAAAATAACGCCGTCAGAAGATCGTATAGTCTTTTTTTTTTTACATTGAACAACATCAAAAATTGTCTGGAATCAGATCAGGGAGTTTAAATATGAATGACAACTTAGTTCTGCCGTATTTTAAAAAGTTTGCCGCCCGACATTACCTGCTGGCACACTCACTCATGCATGAGCACCATCTATTAATTATTATTATTTATTCACAGCCAGAAACTGTAAGAAAAAGGTGTTATATTTGTTTTTTGTTTTAATTTCCAGCAGTCCTTGGTCACATCATGTGCAATAAATGCTTTTGACAGAAAAAACATAAAGACTAACACAAGTTAAAATGGTGATACTTCATCAAAATCACTTTATTCTGCGCTCATTTAGAATTTAACCGTTTGCATGAATTAACCGACCAAGGTATTCTCACAGAATGGTTTGTGTGGCATCCTTCAGGTACAGTTAAACTAAAAGCTGGCGGAGTTTTGTGTGAGGTTTTACTATTGTGTTTATTTTGTGTTTTTTCATTGTCCTCTGTATGCGCTCGCTGATCCCCCTGATGCATGATATGGTCACCATGTCTTTGTAGCTGCTTTCCGTTTTTCGGGAGGCGTGACCAGCCTGGCAAATGTGTCGGATTGCCAGGCTGGTCACGCCTCCGGGATACTACCAGCTGATAAAGACACGTCATGACGCACGTCTGATGACGCTTCTGAAGAAGACTGAAGTGACAGTCGAAACATGTCAAGGTTAACTACATCTACAATAAAAACTCATTCTCTGGTAAAAAGAAACTTTCTACACTTAATCTATTTTGAGTAGACAAAATGAACCTAATTACACTTTTTCGCAGGAACTCGTACAAACACTTTCTGAGAAGAGCCTGCGCCAGCACGACATTAAGAGTGAAAATCCAAGGCTTTTTTCAACTCCTGGATTTTGTCCTCAACTTATAACTTTCAAACATCAGAGGATAAGTTTTAAAAATCTAATAACTAATTAATGGTGGAGGGAGGGTCATGGATTTTCTGCCAGTCAAGGTGTCTCAAGGAAAAATATTTATAGCTTAGGGGAGAGTCAAAAGAAAAAGTCACATCCCAGCCGCCAGCCTTTCCCTGATCAGTTAAGAACAGGCCCTTCCTGCAACATTACTTCGACTTTAAGTACATTTTTCAGACTTTTACTGAAGTAAAGGATCTGACAGCTAATGTGGAACACATATTCGTGGTTTCCAGAAGATGATCCCTCGTGACTTTGGTGCTTTTCCCTGTATGTAGCAGCACCAGCAGGTCTAAACGTCAGCCCTCCTGTGACAAACCTCCACATCTCTCAGACTAATTACAGCCTCAGAGCAGCGTTAGCGCGGCTGCAGACTCTCAGAGTTGTTAAGATTCATATGAAAGTTAAAGAGGGTTGAACGCTTTGACTCGGAGTTTGTCAGTTTGACAAATATTGTACAAGGAGCTGAGTAACACACAGGAAATTAAAACCCAGAGCCACGGAGAGACGTGACCTCCTCCTCAACTCCTCCATCTTGTTTTCATGCTGCCTGTCTGTCTGTTTCCTGTCTCCCTCTCTGTCTTTGGTCGAACACACACAGATTAGCCAGTCTCGTGGCACTGAGATGGGCCTCTGCTTGAGCCGGGCGGGGCTAAGCGCTGTCACATGTTAGCAGCGGGGGCAGCAGCTGATTGGTCGGCTCGGTAAGCGAGGGCAGCTTTACTGTTGTGTTGCCCCCACATCAAACACCTTTTCAACCCGTTGCTTTGACAACCGTCAGCCGGCAGCTGATTGGAGCTGACTGAGGCAGGTTCAGACGAGGCCTCGGGCCGTCACACAGCGCTGAGAGTGAACGCAGTGAGAGGGAGCTCTGATGATTTATTTAATTTCAGACTGGTGAAGTGTTAGTCGCCTTTAGTTAAAGCTCTTTGATCTGAAAACTAAATCAAATGACTCTTGTGCTTGTGACTCTGTGCTCCAAACACCAGGGATTCAAAGTAAAAGTCAAAATATCACCAAAAAGTTTTCACATTTTTAAGTGAAAAAGATTGAACAGTGAACTCGACAGGGGTGTTTCCAGGATTAGAGGACATGAGGGGCTCTGTGGGGGGCTCCAGGGGGGTCACAGCAATATCACATCATGTTATTCATAAAACATTTGGGACCGACGCCTCGGACGCCAGGCCTAACAACACCACTGGTGCTAGAATCTGTCTTAGTGGATAAATGAGGACATAAATGAAGCATTCGACCAGTGGTGCAAGTAACTAAATACATTTACTCAGATGATGTACTTGAGTACAGTTTTAAAACACTTGTTCTTGAGTATTTTTATTTGATACTTCTTTACACTCCTGCACATCTCAGAGGTGAATATTGCACTTCTTACTGCACTTCATTCATCTGACTCGCCCGGTTACTAGTTAGTATTTAAATTAACCCTTTCAAGCATAAATCATTAAATGACAAAGCAATTAAACTTATAAATAAGTAAAAAATCAGGCCTATAAATGTTTTTGTCCAAAAGAAATTCACAATAGATGTTGCTTAATGTAAATTTAAACACTATATTTATCTGTTGACAATCAATTTTGACGAACCCCCCTCTGTACTCCCCCATATGGTACAGTCCAGGTTCCCCTTCCTATAAAACAAGTTGGATTCTCCCACTTCCTGTTTGACAGTCTGCACCTTCACCTGCAGGTAACCAGCTGGGAGCAACAAATATTTAGGTAAAAACCTGAAACGCGATGAGCTGAACGCATCAATAAATCCATTTTAATGTGTGTGTGATTATTATACGTGTTCCTCCATTAAAAACGTGATTAATGTCAGTTGCTAGTAAAGTTAGCATGTTTGAGCCCTCCATTTTCCCTCCATTTTCTGTCTGCTTAGCTGGAAAGCTAGCATGTTAGCCTCTTATGCTAATGAGAGAGCAGTGATAGCTTAGCAATAACAGCAGTAACCTCATTTTTAAAATGTCGGTTGCTGGTGAAGTTCGCATGTTTGAACCCCTTCATATTGTGTCTGCTAAGCTGTAAACATGTTAGCCTCCTGTGCTAATGAGGGCAGTGATAGCTTAGCTTAGCTGCACACATACAACAACAGTAACCCTATTTTTAAATTTAGTATTTAGTAAAGTTGTGAGTATCATACGTACATTAATATTGTCGTCTGAATATTTTAACAGACTGGTGTTTGTGCCTGTTTCTCTGAAACTATATTAGCTCCTGCTAGTTAGCCATGTGTAAACTTAATTTCTAGAACAAGGAGGGTTGTGTAGTGTGAAACAGTTTTAAGAACACATCAGAATAACCTTTAATATGTAGGCTATCATCTTGTTTACTTGACATACAAATGTAAGAAGATTCGGTTTCTGTGCAGTCGCCAGAATAAATGTTGGTATTGTGCGTTTCTGCAAACCACAGATATGTTACATTTGTACGTTAAAACTTTATGTTTCAACAACACTGTGGTAAATGTGTTGTTTGTTTTTAAGCACAAACCACTTGGTTATAGTTAGTAAAGAATCGTGTGTTGCCGTTAAATACCTGCTTTTTTGGGGGCACCAGCCCTGCTTGGAGTGCTGAGATGTCTCGGTGAAAAACAACTTTTGTTGTTTGTTGGTCTGAACAGTGATCTGCAGCTTGGCAGGCGTCTTGTCTCAGTGTCACACCACTGTCCCCTCCACCTCCCAATGTATTCATGGTTTGCAGAAATGTAATGCCAACATTTTCTCCTTGAGACTAGTTGGCCCTGCGACACTTTCTTTATGGTCTTCTAAACCAAACCCTTTCAGTCCAGCACCTGTGGAACCAGCAGTGAGCCTTCAGACATGGTACCTAGACCCTCGGTGTGTTCAGACAGTCCTCTTAAATGTGGGCGGGGTTGTTGTCACTCACTGCTCCGTCCAGCACTCGCTGTATTTCCTCATCAGCGGTGACACAGATGGAAGTCTGCACCTGGTTTATCGTCCACAGAACGAGGCTGCACGCCCACATTTTCAGAACAAAATAGAACAGGCTGCAGTGAGAGTCTCTCTCCATGGGATATTTAAAAATAGCAGCTTTGTGCATTTAGTCCTTCTCAGGCAAGCTCAGAGGTTTAGTGTTGCTGTAGCCCACAGGAAGTGAGGATTAGAATATATGACCTTCACATAATCTGGTCAAAGTGTGTGTCATATAAAAACTAAAGTAATGCTCAAAGTTGTCACAGTGAAATTTAAGGTGTGCTGATGGATTCACGTCATCAACTCATGCATTGAGTAACATTACAAGTTAACGTTCCACCTTAAAAGTTGCCGGCAGTCGGCCCAGTGAATGAAGTTAGTGACCGTCCTCTACTGACCAATCAGACTGCAGTGTTCACAGCTCCACCTTTTAGTACCAGATCTGTGTGCTAGGTACCCCAACAGAGGGGGGAGCAAACATGGGTTACGCTAAGGGACACTGCTGTTGGGACCATCCACAACTTTTCACTGTGGGAGTGAAAAGTGAGTGAGTTTAAATTCTAATAATCACTGATAAAGGAACAGCTCACTCAAACACAATATAGACTCTCAACACGAGGCTCTCCATGGTCCCAGAACAATGTTTCTATTGACAATAATATTTTGTTGGTAAACAGACTCTATCCATTAGTCGGCTCACTGAAATCCAAACACACCCAAGTTTTTCAGACGCTCTATCATCTGTTTTACTGTCTGTCATTTGGTGTCCATCAAAGTCTGTTTCACTGATATGCTCTTACTTTTCAGGCACTCCACTCACCTTACTGCCATTCAGTAGAAAACTCTTTCTGGGAACACAGACAGAGTTAAACACTATTTACAGTTCATATTTTTGGGGTTGAACGAATCCTTTAAGGCCTCATTTCTAATTATTTTTTTTAGACTTTTTGTTTGAGGGCCAAAAGACCAGTTGTATCATAATGTGTTATTTACTGTGTCTTGTGAAACCACACACACCCCTGTTCATAAAGAATATAACAATAAATTTATGTTTTTCACAGGATCACACTGTAAGGCATTGTCTAATGGATCCAGACTGACAACGACTTCATTTAACTTGAACTGAGACGCCTACAATCGTCTGAGCAGCCAGAACCACGTTTTTAAAGAAGGTATTTATAATCTATTGTGTGTTTGTCACGTAACACTGATGGAGGCTTCCTGCCAAACATGCAGGTTATTCTGAACCAAAAAAAAAAAAAGTATTTTTAGATCGTCATCATCAGGAGCCAGGACGTATTCATTCTCCCTGTGAGCGGCGAAGGAGCCACACTTTGATTTTTCTTGATCACATGTGTCTTTCCATCGTCTCCGTCACTGGCCTGCAGCCTCTCGCTGTTACCCCTGATTTGAACTTTGATTCAAGCACCGCCGGGTGAAGCAAATTTCATCAAAGTTGTTTCCTGAATAAAAAATGAAGGCGTTTATTTCACGTTGCCGACAGCTGACGGAGGCTGAGCCATGGATCTGTGAGTGAGGCAGATTTGTGACAAACACCAACAAAACCAGCTCTGATTTGATTGTGATTTTTTTTTTCTGCCCAGAATGGAAAATTCTGCTTGTTTCCATCCACGAGAAGCCCTGTTTCATGCATTCATAAAATTTAGGGTCAGTTGTTGCAGCATATCATTTAGATTAATGGTTAGAACTGGAGGCTGCCGCTTGTACTTCCTCCTGTAGAGGCGGGGTCCGCCACCAGATTTCAAATAACTAGAAAGGCCCATTAAAGTTCTTCACATTCCCTCTTTAAATATCACAGATTTATAGATGTTGGCAGTTACTAAACACAAAGCACTCGTGTTGTGTTTAAACCTGAAGTGATCGTGTTATAAATGATGGCTTTAATATTTTAGCATGAACTGACTCTTTTAAGATATGAAAATATAATTTCTTTATTTTCTATAAGTTGAGCCTCCAGGGTTCGCTAAAGAAAACCAGCGGCATCATGTTTCTAGGTTGTCTGTCTGTCCAGTTCTTGTGAACGCGATATCTCAAGAATAACTTGAGGGAAGTCATCAAGTTTGGCACAAATGTCCACTTGGACTAAAGAATAAACAAGATAAATAAGATTGTGGTGGTCGTAGGTAAAAGGTCAAAGTCACTGTGACCACATCTGTTTTCATTCTTCTGAGGGCAATATCGAAGGACCACCTTGAGGAAGTTATTGTTAAATTTGGCGCAAACGTCCACTCGGATCCAACGATGAACTTCTTACCTGGTCAAGGTTACTGTGACCTTACATCCATCTCATTCTTGTGAATGCGATATCTCAGGAACACATCGAGGGAATGTCTTCAAATTTAGCAAAAACATTCACTTGGACTTAATAATAATTATAATACATTTTATTTCTGGGCGCCGTCATGACACTCAAGGTCACCTCACAGAGAAAAATACAGAGTAAAATACGATAAAATACAAATTACAAGATAATTCAACATTTTACAACAAACAAACAAACAATATCAGTTTAAAAAGCAAACAAAATAAACATAAACAAAACATCTGTTCAGGCTTACCCTCTCAAAGAGAGTAGGAAAGCCTGAACAGGTGAGTGTTCAGCCTGGATTTAAAGTGTGGTAGCAAATCAATTGACATTTAATTAATTAGTTTTTGGCTGTCAAAGGTCTGTTTCAGTCTAGTGGATGCGATATCTCAAGAAGGCCTTGATGGGGGACAAACGTCCACTTGATTAAAAAGCATCTTATAACGTACTACTTCTTAATTTTATAACTTTATATTTTGTCATTTGATCACATCCTGTCTTTCTTCATATGTACCTGTTTCTTTGTCTTTCCTCTTCTTGTAAAGCATTTTGTAAAACATTGGTTTACAGCTGCAACCGCAGATTATTTTTTGATCAATGAACAATGTGTTATCTTTAACACATTATTACTCACAAGAGCTCAAAATCACACATGAATACCTATTTTTTCGTCAGATCAAGAGTCCAAAAGACTCATTATTGTCATTACTAGGTCTCCCTCCATAGATCAAATTATGCCTGTTCTACTTTACTGGTTTCCATCAGGAACGTCCGGCCTACAGCAAAATAAGAAGAAAATAGGAAAACAGACTGAGAGTGTGTCAGAAATGATGATTTAGAGGGATGACTTTTGTATACGTCCTTACGAACATATGTTTTTTTTTAGGAAAATCCTGCAGAATGTACCTTTAAATTAGGGCTGGCCAAAAGAGTTCACGATAACAATATTATCGCAATATCTATGGAAAAATTGAAGACTGGCCGACCCGTATGCTCTCGCTTGGTGGATGGATGATGTGACAGGAAGCCACTCTTACAAAGGAGGATCACACTTTCTTTGTTTTGCTATGGAAGCTAAAGTTAGCTAATGTGCTAACTCATAAATCCCTTTGATCTCCATCAAAGAGGACAACTTAAATATTGCGGTTATCGTTGGTAAATTGTGACACTGCTTCTTTAAATTATATGAAAGTTGCCTGACACTGGATGTAAACATAATTTATCTTGTGATAAATATAAAGATATAAAATAAGTGAACGATGAGTTGCTGTAACAAAAAGAGACTCATATAAAATCTGATGAATCTTTAGACGTGCTGCTGAGTGTCTGTCGGGACGACTCTGTTCGTGCTTTGTGGTGTTTTTTGCCTGTTTGGATCCAAACAGGCCGGCGGTATGTTCAGGCGTCGGCCTTCGTTCTTGCTGAGGAGGTCAGATATCCCACAATCCTCCACCTTCCCGTCTGCTAAGCAGCCATTAGCTGATTGGAGGCCGTCGATGTGTAAAAATATTCCCGCAGGCCGCCGTCTCCTCAGGGGGGCCGGCGCTGGTGATACTGGTGATGGTGGTAGCGTGGAGGAGGAGGAGGAGAAGAAGGGGGGGGGGTCCATCCATCCATCCATCCGTTCAAATCAGCATTAATCAAGATGGCTCGCTTCATTCCTCCTCGTATCAAATCAGACAAATGATTACTGGCATTCAGCCGACGAGGGCCGTCGACGGCGAGGGGCCGAGCGGCGCCGCAATCAGACCGCCGCTCGCTTCCTGGAGATCCCGCTGCAGAATCACAGTATTTTTCTTCTCTTAACTAATCGTCTAATAAAAAGGACGATGATTGACGTGCAGGAAATAAAGGAAGTGTGTTTTTCTACGCCCCCGAACGTGCACATTGCAAACCTGAAGCCGGGAGTATTTAGATCAGCTCGGCCTGAAAATACTCATCATTCAGTTTTTGTTTTTTTTCATTTCTTCTTCTCTCAATCAAGCTCGGTTCCAGCAGAGATAATTTCATTTCCACTGTGGTGTAAATACAGCAGACTGCCCCGAACACCACAGAAGAAGATTTAATCAGGCTTCACGTTTCTGATGTCAGGAGTTAAAATGTTAACAGCAGGACCTGCGGGGACACGCGTCTATCTTTAGATTAAACACTCACACACAGTTTCCACTCACTAATTCTACACAAAGTCAAATTACATGGAGATGAATAATGTATCTTTCAATGTGACCCTGGAGCAGCTCCCGGTGGGTTTCAGTTTAACCAGTGTGTCACAGCATTTAAGATATAAACAGTTTGAGAAGAGCAGGCGAGCGTCCTTTAACTGAAACCTTATCTGAAGCCTACAAACATCATAAAATCTCCTGTTTGTCCAAAGGCCTTTAATTTTCAAAAACAGTGTCACCGTCGCCCCCAAATGTCCTTGATTTCTAAATATGTCCACGCGTTCTCAAAGTGTCCTCCCTATCTCTCTATCATAATTAGTTCAATTTACTTCAGCATTATTGTCATTTCACCACACATTTGTTTTGCAGGGCAGAATGAGACGGCGTGCATCTTAAAGATCTCAGCTGCAAAATACAGAATGAACATCATAATAACAGAACAATCGCACTAAAGACAAACACAAACAGTAACAAGTGCTGAATGTCGTGTGCAAATCACTACATGCTAAACTGTCTATACTTCTATAATGTGAAATCAGCCAGTCTGTCTCATTATTCTATTATGCAGCTTACTTATTAAACTGCTTTGTGTTGTATACAGTTTGCTTGCTATACTGATCTGTGTGTTTTGTTTTACCGATCTTATAATTGAAGGACGTGTGAAATTTAAGTGTCCAGATGTGGTGATGAAAGTGCAGATAAAGTCTTTGCAGCAGAGTCCGGCGGTTCGGCTTTTCAGCAGCCTATCAGCTTGAGGGAGGAAGCTTTTCAGCAGTCTTGTGGTTCTTGCTTAGATACTCCACAGCTAATCTCTCAAACTACTGGAACAATCAGCCTAATACTTTGTGTATGAATGCATGCTCAGTGACCTCTTAGGTTCCTATTAGTCACAATAGTTGAAAAGACTGTTTTATTGACTTTTTTATCACATGAACAAGAACTATATATCATCATCACGAATAATTAGTTAGAACTGAGATGGAAGAAGATACATCATTTTTTGATTTATCATTTCAACCCTAATTTATAAACAATTTAGAACAATCAACTAACAAAATGCATTTAAATCATATCTTTGCGAGGCGTAATCATTTGGTCATGTGTGTATCCGTCTGTCTGCAACTAATCTCTCAAACTATTGGACCAGTCAGCCTAATATTTTGTGTGTACATGTATGACTGTATGCCTAAGGACCGTCCTTGGTTGTGGTGATGAATAATAGTTGAAAGGCCTGTTTTATACCGTCACTGACGGCTGACTCCTCATTCCTCTTAACCGTCCTGTGGGGGCTGCAAGTTTTCTAGAAATTGTCTCAGCTAAGTGGCAATTTAGGTTCTGTGTGTGATTTATCCTGTCTTCATGTGAGTAGAGAAAAGCTCCGCTAGCCATGAGGCCAATTTATACAATGTAAAATGCCATAGGCGTATGCTAATAACATTAGCATGTTGTATTTGTAGTGAAAACATGTCTAGTTTAAGACAGTTCAGTGAACCTTGTGAGTTACAATTGAAACAAATTTGTGACGTTACCTCTGTTAAATGTTGCTGTTGTCCCTGGCTTCATATGAGTAGAGAAAAGCTCTGCTAGCCACAAGGTTAATTTATACAATGTAAAATGCCATAGGCTTGTGCTAATAACGTTAGCATGTTGTATTTGTGGGGAAAATGTGTCCAGATAAAGACAAGTGTTTGTCTGTGAATGCTGCGAGTTACAGTAAAGCTGATTTGTGTACTTGTGTTTGAAATTGTCTGTATTAAGCCATGTTTAATGTGTGTTTAATGTGTGTTTTTAATCATCTAAACTTTGCAGCACTTCACAGACACCCAGCCGCTGTAAGATTTAAAGGAATTTGGTGGGGGAGGTTTTTATGGAGAGCTGAATTATCCACAGGTCTCTTCCTCTCCAAAACAACCAGGCATGATGAGTCAAACCAGTAAAAACACTGAATAAAGTAGTTTAATGTAACAAATCAGTGAAACTCTGGAGCTGCACATTGCAGGTTTGCGTCTTACTGCGGTGGCTGATGCAATAACCTGAATCCAGTGTTTGGTTTGTCCGTTGTGGGCTGCTGTAACATGATGGTGCAACCTGGTGATCTCTGTAAACGATGACTTGCTCCCTGTGTAGATATAAACGCCTCATTCTAAAGTAACAGAAACACAATGATTCTTATTTTCAGGTGATTATACTCTAAAGAAACATACTTAATATATTATATTCCATTTCTGCCAACATGTTCCCCTGAATCCTGCACACTGGAGCTTTAAGTGATTTCGCAGATGCTACAAACAGGTTTCCATCAAACAGAGATCAGACTCTCACAAAAGGTTTTTAACACGCTGTCAAACAGATGATCAGCAAGATCCTTAACTTTTTATTTTTCACTTTGTGATGTTTGTGTGACATTATCCAAAGTAAACAGAGTCTAGTTTGTGCAACAGAACTTTTATTTTCATCAAAATAAACATGAGTTTAATGAGACGCTGTTGTGACACAAACAAACATATTAATTACAGTTTATTAAATGTGTTGGTTTGATGTCTGTCACCAGAAACCAGAGACCACAAAGAGTCTTTGTGTTCTCACTGCGTCTGTGGCCAAAGAAGTGTTTGTTTTTAAACACAAGTGTTGTGAAGGTGAAACGTGACACCGGCAGGTCTCTCACCTGAGCAAACACAAGACTTACGGGGGGGGGGCTCAAAGGCGCAAAGGCGCGTTGGTTCTTGCTGGAGAACTTTATAAACACAGATCCACAGATTCATCAGTGATTTCCTCAAACAGCTGCTCACTGTAGCTTTTCTGAAACAAACAGGAGGACATGACTCTGGGGACTATTTTCGGCGGCGGATTAATCCTCATTTGGTGCTCTAGTGAGTATTTGTGACAGCGGGACGGTGTGTGTGGGACTGAGTCAAAATAAACTACAGTGTGTGTGTGTTCATGGTGATAAGGGAACATGTCACCCAGTGCAGTTATTCATTACCTGTACATCAGATTTCCTTCCCACGCTCCACCTGTTCCTCCGGGTCTCTGGGTGAGTGCCTCACCACTCTCCCCAGGGACAAGCTGTGGTTTTGGGCCATGCTACCGCAGCAGCCCCCGGCTCTGTCTAATCCCTGCAGGACCTGGAGGTCTGAGAAACACGGCGAGAGGCTTCTCCCAGACCAACCAGGCTGTCATTAATTCACTGATCTGATCATTAGAGGAGGCGGTGGTCGGTTACAGAGCTGCAGGGACTCTTCTGCCTGTCTTCATGGGCTTCATCATTTACTGATGTTAAAGTGACTTTTAGTGCAGAAAAGAGTAAACTTTATGACCCAACAGAGACAGAAAATACACCAAAATTAGCCTCTAAACCAAAAGGAGATGATGCAGAGGAGGAGGAGGAGGAGGAGGAGGAGGAGGAGGAGGTCCACAGGGAGCCCCATGCAGCTCTGCCTGACAGTGGGAATGTTTGGCATTAGCCGGCCGAGGCGGTGCGAGCCCAGGTGACAACAGATTGTGTTTCAGGATAATTGAAGGATCGCTGGATTAAACCGTGTGACGGCGGATCAACAGACAGCCCCAGAATGCTCTGTCACACAGACTCTTTGTGAGTCAGCAGGTCGCGAGGAGGCGGGGAAACATCTCAGGTGTTTGTTGGCACACATGAGGACGCAGCTGAACCGTTGGTCATTTGCACGACATCAGTTTTTGTAAACACAGAGGAGATCATGTGACGATGAAGCAGGCGGCTTCTGACAGGAGCTGATTATTCTGCGGAGTCCATGAAGGGTCATGAGTAAAATCATGTTTGATTGTTTGGTCAAACTAACAGCAGTGGTGGAGGAAGTATTCCTACACGTCTTTATCCCAAGTCCTCACATATCGCCGCTTTGTCAGTGGACTTTCAAGTCCACTTGTTACCCATGAGGTATCCTCCTGCGTCTGCTGTTGATGTTCCAGGACGTCAACAACAGCAAGTGGTTAAGTTAAAAAAAAATCATGGTTAGGCTCAACATTCATCCAGGAAGCAAACACCAGGCTCCTGGCTGAAAGTCCTGTGTTTATTGAACCCATCACCTCACACGCGCCCTGTAGGGACTTTGCAGCAGCTCCTTCTATTACATCATCACTGGCAGGGTTTCAAACTGACGCCATCCAGCAGTGTGTCATGTCATGGCAACAGTTGCTGTCCAGCCAACTGGTGGCGTATCATAACATTACAAAAGGTCTTCTCCGGCCACATTACAAACTGACACCACCCAGATCGGAACAGTACCATTGCCGGGCGGTGCATCATACCACCTCGAAATGATGGTGTCCTACACATAAAGCATTGACCAAGTGGCGGTATTTGATAACTCTGGAATGAGAACAAGTTGACGGTGCTGTGGTTAATATGTGGTTATATTTAGACACAAAAACCATGTGGTTACTGTGAGGAAGAGATCATGTTTTGGTTTAAAATACCTGCAGGTGAATGCACAAGGTTAAGTTTTTCCTTAGCTGAGGAAATTACTTAAGGGTGTTGCACAAAATCTCTTAAAAGGTTTCCATAGTTAAGGAAAGATGTTAAGGCCTTTACTGCACTGAAAGAGATTTTCCTACAGTAAAATTGTTTCCATGGAGACCCTTTGTTTGCCCGAACTTGAGCTTGTGAAAGCCCAGGCTACCTGTTGTTGCACCTAAGTATATTCTCACAAAGTTGGCCGGATAGTAACCAAATTGCAGAAGATAAGAAGACACAAAAACCCAGATTGGTTGGAAAAAAATCACACTTATAGAGGAATTCAATTAAAGAAAGAACAAACCAAAAAACAAATTTCATGCAAAATTGACAGCAAACACAAAGCAATGAACGTGGGAGGAAATTGCAGTGTCTTGACAGGAACTTCACCGCCGTGTTCAGCAGATGGGTTGAGTGTTTGAAACTCAGTGAATGATGCGGCACAGTGTTGACTTGTCTTCATGAAACAGATGATCCCGGTGCATAAAACTGCAGAGCAATCATTAATTGTGACGGGGCTAAAGAGCCCAGTTTCAAGAAGTAGACTGATTCAACTTCAGATGTTGAGACAAATCATAAATTGACTTCTGTTCAAATTTATAGTGCAAAATCAATTACTCATCATTAAGGGCGTCCATTGGGCCGAGCAGTCTTCTTTGGATGCCTTCACTTTCCTCATTTATCGCCATGGACTCAGAGGTGCGTTACGTTTTTTGCCTCACTTTTGTTGCTAAGGTCCTCTGTGCAACGGACTGATGAACTCTGAGCAATTCCTTGAATATATAACCCAGATAAGGAGAAAAAAACTTCAGGAAATCTTAAGGAGAAGACTTAAGGATGTTTTGTGCTACTGATTCTACTAAGTAAAAGTAGTAAACCTTAACTCAGGAAGAAAAATCTTCACCAGGGTGCAACTGGACCTGGTTTTTGGGGCTGGAAGAACAGTGACAGGTCGCTATGAACAACCTGTTTTGTTGTTAGTTGGTCTTGAACGCTGGTCTGCAGCTTGGCAGGCGTCTCTCTAAGGTATCATCCATCCTCCATCCTCTCCACCTCCAGATGACAAAGTCAGCTTATACATACGTCACTTTACAAACATTGATTTGATGCATATGAAACAAACAGCTGTAACACATTCATGGTTTGCAGAAACATAAAACACCAATATTTCCTTCTGGCAACGGCTGATCTGAATTTATTTCTCATTAAGCTTTTCTGAAAGTTGTGGATACAAAACATTTTTGTTTGTGTCACTCAGGACTCTGAGTTTAGCAAAAACTTTTAAAAATAAAAACTCTCCAAAATAGAAAATAAGTTTCTCCCGAAAATGAACTGCAGTGGGAAAAAAACAAAGTTAACACATTTTGACAGACTGTCGTTTTCAAAAAGCTCAAGTTTTGTTTTTTTAGTAATTAAAGACTAAAATCATGTTTTCATGGAAGTTTCCTCTGACGGCTTTTGAGATGAGAGGACCAATTAGCTGCGTTACACTGACCAGTACACAAGTCTTCACAGTGTACTCAAGTATAGATGAGGAAATGTACTCAGTGAGAGCCGACGCCTGGAAACTCATCAACAGCCTGTTTGAAAAAGAAAGTTTGACATGTTTCTGAATAAACAAGATGAAATATAAATAAAGTTTTTAGGTGATAAAATGTTGAAATGTTTCAAACAAAATGATTCTAATATTAAAACATGTTTGAATAGTCGGAGAAAACAATCCCAACTCAAGGGGTGATCCGTAATCCAATCTGACTCTCTACAATAAAACGAGAGCGCTGTTATTCAAAGAAACGAAGCATTTTGTCACTACATGAATTAATGAATGGATACATTAATCACACATTCACTCCGCTTGGCGCTCTGCTGCTCTGAGAGTGATCTGAATTACTGAACGGTCCAGTTTGAGCCAGAGTTTATTTTCAATAACTTTCCTGCAGAAAATTCTTCTGTCGCATAAATTAAAATCAAACAACTCATCCTCACTGTGACCTCGTCACATGTCCACGTTTGGTCATGGACTTTCCACGTCCACATATGACGTCCAAGGTACCCTGGGTGTGTTGGTTGTTGACGATCTGGGACGCCGTGTCAACTTCTGTGGGGAAGATCAGTGGTTTTCGGACCCATCCACCATCCCTCCCACCTGCCCTAATCTGACTTCCACTGCCTTGACTTTTGTTGTTGTCCCACTGCATTTCCTCCTGACGCTACTGAACAATAACGATGACCAGCTGCATGTCTTGCTGATGTGAAAGAATGGCTTTGTCGTCAGTGTCTGATGCTGGAAGTCACTGACCAAGTTCAATCCAGACTCAAATCTAGAAAGATTTTGAGTCTGGCCCTCACCGATACACCCTTCTACCCAAGGGGCGGCACAAACCGAGGCATATTAAATGCTGCCACATGCAATTGGATAGCACGATATCCAATCAGAGCCAAAAACAAGGTGAAGTATTCATTGCAGTCAGCCCATTTGTTTGCCAACCAGTGGGCTAACTGATATATTATGCTTTTGCCGTATCCCGTCGGCAAAACAGCAAAAACGTCCTTCCTGGAAGCGAAGGCTTCTAGGGCAGTCTTCTGTTCCTCTCTCAAGGAAAAAGATAAGTGTAGTTGGCTTAGCGTTTCTTCCAAAGCAGCTGCCATCTTGGCTGTTTACTGTTAGACTCCTACGGCGCAGCGCTGTCTTCATCATGTTACGCCCGCCCAGAGCCCGCCTCTGTCACATAGACTGATCTGATTGGAGAAGACGACACGTTACGGCAGCAAAATATCCCAAAATCTCAAAATTTACAGATGCATTAAATAAAAGAAATTATATGTACATATATATATAGGCTATATGTATGTATAGATAGATAGATAGATAGAACTTTATTCATGCCCGAAGGGAAATTCAACATACATATATTTACGGTTTCACCTGGAGTGTCTCACCTTAATCCTCATCAGAGTTGAAATGATTAATTGATTAATAATTAGCTGTTCATCTGAAGAATCAGTAGTGCAAAGGTCAAAAATCAGAATTTCAAAACTGAAATTTACATTAAAAAATACGAAAATTATTTTAAATGTACCTGTTTTTAAATTAAAAGGCATTGTACATAATAAAATGAAGAGAATTCAACGTGCAAATGTTCACAAGCAACAAGAGATAGATAGATAATTAGATAATTAATCAGTCATTTAAAGTAATTTTTAAAGCACAAGTATCAATAATTCTGCAGCTCCGGCTCCTCACATGTGAATATTTTCTGTTTCTCTGATTCGTCTTTGACATTAAACTGAGTATATTTGTGTTTTTGGCTGCTGGTGAGACAAAACGAGACATTAGGAGGCGTCACTTTGGACTCTGGGACGGTTGTTGCTGGTTGTTGTTCAGTATGCGATCAGACTCCTCTCAGGTGTAACTTCAGTTATCGCAGCAGCAGGACGTCTTCACGCCGCTCCGCTGAAACTCGATTAAAGAAGACGACAAACACTCGTCTCCAGCGTTCAGGGTCGGGGGACAGAGGGACACCCTAAACAATCCCACGACCTGATTCAGACCCCTGAGCCATATTTCTAGGGAGTCGGGCCCTCGGGGGACAGCGGTGGCGGCATCAGGGGGCACAGTGATACCTGTTGGCCCCTCCCCTCTCTTCCTGATTGACAGATGGCTGCTCCATTAGATGAGAATGATAAGTGGCTCTCAGTCAGCAGAAAGGACTTCCTCTTGACCTCTGACCCCCGACCCGGACTCTTGACCCCTCTCAGGGGTCGACACCCTCCCTCCCCCCTCCCTCTCCCCAGGCCTGTGTGACGGTCTCTGGGCCGTCCACAGGTGCAGCTCACGACTAAGTGATGTGGAGAGCAGCTTTTGTTCCTCTGAAGGAGGAATCTGTCGAGAGAAGACAGACGACAGAGAGGATGAAGAGGTGGAGAGTCTTCAGAGGGAGGATGAGACTGATGAAGAGATAGAGACACAGAGGAGGACGAAAAAGTCAAAAAGAAGTTTAGCTTCAAAATTAAGTTTTAAACATTTAATTTTCATCAACAGCCACTTTAGTGTCACGTGAATGATTCAAATACTCAAGTACTACGTTTAACTGAACTGGAAGAAATACTTCTTAAGCACCACAGTGTAGAAATACTCTGTTACATTCAAACTCCTACTTAAGAAAAGGTAATATTTGTCTTAAGGGTTTCTGTGGATGCTTAAAGTTTTAAAAGGCATTAAATTAATTAATTTGAAAAAAGGCCTTAATTGTTTTTTTCAGATTTTGCATTTTAAAATCTAGTTGGTTACATCTTTTTTTATATAGTCGAATGCACTTTCATTTTCTAATTGAAAATTTAATCAATGTAAAATTGGTCTTACATGTAATGTTTAGTGGCCTTAAAATAGTCTTCAAAGCTCTTAAAAAGCAGTGAATATTTTTATTAAAAAATAAGGCCTTAATTGTTATTAAAATGTATAACATTTATTTTTTTAAATTCATAAAAATGCTGAGTCATAGGACCCAGGAGTTTCCCCCCCCCCCCCCCGATTTTGCATTTTAACATCTAAAATTAATTTGAATTATTTAAATTGTAATTATATTTTTATTTTTTTATTATTATTATGATCATTACTATTATTATTTTTATTTGTAATTTGGTTATTTTAAAATTGGTCTTGTGTTTTATTCTTAGTGGCCTTAAAAAAACTTAAAATTGAATTTTCTTCATTGTTATCATACTGCCTAAAAATCAAGTCACAAAAATGCTGAGTCAGGGACGCAGGATTTTATTATTATATTATCATTATTATATATTTTAATTTTTTTTCAAAATTTCAAAATAATTGGTAATATGTATTTTCCATAATTTACTGTTTTTTTGGGGGGTTTAAAATATTTTTTGAATATTGCAAAACTTATGTTTTATTACGAGTGGCCTTAAAAAAAAAGGTCTTAAAAGACAATGAATTTTAATCTAAAAATAAGGCTTTTATTGTTATTAAAATGCCTTAAATTAGCTACTCTTTCGAAGTCATAAAAATATGAAGTCAGGGGTGCAGAATTTTGAGGGTTTTTTTTCATCATAAAATCTTAAAACATTGGTAACATCTTTTCTTTAAAAAAAATAACTTAAAAGTTTAACCTTAACCTCTAACCTTTATCTTAAAAAAATAGTAAATTTGGTCTTATATTTAATTCTAATTGGCCTTAAAAAGTCTTACATTTGACTTAAACTGAAGGAACCTTCATTGACATTATCGTTATTTTGCTTCTTTTTTTTTTTTGTAGTTTTGTAAAACAGTGAAATCATCAGTATACTTTTGTTGCACAAAAATCCAGAGCTCCCAGGTGTTCATGTCGAGTTGACAACAGTCTCTTTGCCTGCCTCATTATTATTACAGTAGCTATTTTTATTATGATAATTGGTATTATTTCAAAAAGTACTCGGTCCCGTTCTCCAGATCTGAAGCTCCAGCGGCGGCTGTAAACAGGCTTGGGTCCTCCAGCCGGCCCAGTCCACTGCTCTGGACTCAAGTAATAATTATAATAATTCAGGTTTGTGTATTGTTCTCTGCCTCTTTCTGCTTTAAAGTGTTTACAGTAATAGTAGCTCTGCCAGGAGTGGACCGACTCTCTCTCTCCGTATTAATAAGCAGTGCAGTACTCAGCACAGCGCGTGGTAAAGCTTCGCCATGATTACAGTACGCCATCAAGAAAATTAGTTGTTTCCCACACACAGCAAAGCACAGCGAGGGGTTTGCAACATAACAAGTTGCTTTTGTTTACAGCGGCTCGCTAGCTGTTTTCATTATGCCGAGACAAGCCCATAGACTCGGAGCCAGCTGCCACAAATCACACATTCAATTATTCTGCTTTGCTTATGAGCATCCAAATATTTAGTCCACTTACCGCGAACAAAAACAGTAGTAAAGTGATTACAGCCGCCGAGGAGTCGAGTTCTCCTCCCAGAGGGAAACAGGAGGAAGGAAGGAGAGAGGGATGAAGAGGTGGAGGAGGAGGGAACATGGAAACTGTTGCTTTCCTTTTTATTGGCTTTTTCAGCTTCACTTAAACAGACAGGGAAAGTTTGAGATCAAACAGGGACGAAGTGAAGAGTCAGAGGTCAGTGATGGAGGAAGGATTCAGATCTCCAGAAGCTCCTCACTGTAACTTCCTGCTCTGGAGTCAGAATGAAAAGAGGCAAAGATGGAAGGAAGGAAAGTTGGGAGAGAAACAGGAAGTAAGAAAACATCAAACATGAATATTCCAGTACAAGTTAGGGTGAGGAGCTGAGTTTCTTTTATTGAAGTTAATGTAAATGATAATAATAATAAATATCTGCTCCAAAAGTAAAAGTACTCATTGTGAGGAGCAGAGGGAAAAGATATAACGGACAAAAAAGAGGGAATGAAGCCAAGTTTGGAAAGAAGGAAGGAAAGAATGAAAGTTACAAACAAAAGAGGTGAGGAAAGAAGGAAGATAAAAAAGAGTTGAGCAAAGTTGGAGGAGAAAGATGGGGAGAGGATGGAAACTAGAGACAAGAAGTAGGTATAGAAGGAAGGAAAGTGACAAAAGAAGCAAGGTAGAAAGGTGGGAGAAATGGGAAGGAAACAAGGGAGGAAGACTGGAAAATAAAGGAGAGAGAAGGAAAGGAAGGAGGGAAAGACTGTCAAAAGAAGAGAGGTAAGCAAAGTTGGAAAAAGAAAGAATTGATGAATGCAGGAAAGAGAGCGGGGTGAAAAAAGGAAGGAGGATTAGTTTAGCAAAGCCAGAAAAGAAAAACTGGAAAAATGGAAACAGGAAGTGGGGACAGGACGGAAAGCCAAGTAGGAAAAAAATGACAAAAGAAACAAGGCAGAAAGGAAAGACAGAAATACAGATAAGAAATAAGAAGGTTAGGGGAAAAGAGGATGAAGGAAAGGAGGGAAGTCAAAAGATATAGGAGGTCAAAAAACGGGCAAAAAGAAGGAATGAAGCAAAGTCTGGAGAGAAGGAAAGGAAGAATGAAAGTTGCAAACAAAAGATGTGAGAAAGGAAGGAGGGAGTTAGGAAAAGTTGGAGGAAAGAAGGAATTAAGGAAAATGAAAAAGTAAAGAGTTGAGCAAAGCTGGAAAAGAAAGATGGGAAAAATGAAAGGAAGGATGGAAACTGGGAAGAAGAAGTAGGTTTTGAGGGAAGTAAAGTCAAGAGAGAAGGAAAGAAAGTGACAAGAGGAACAAGGTGGAAAGGAAAGAAGGATGGATAAGAAGTAGGAAGGAAACAAGGGAGGACGTGGGAGAAAAGGAGGATGAAGGAAAGGAAGGGCAGATAAAAACAGGTGAGGTGAGGAAGGAGAGAAAGAAGTAAGAAAAGTTTTGAGGGAAAAGAAATAAATGAAGGGAAGACACAAGAAAGAGAAGAGGTGAGCAACACTGGAAGAGAAGGAAGGAAAGCTGGAAACAGGAAGTAGGATTAGGAAGGAAGGAAAAGTTAAGACGAGGGAAAGAAGGTGATGAAAGAAAGAGGGAAGGAATGAAAGATTAATGAAGGAGAGGAGGCGTTCGTACAGGTTAAGTAAACCTGTCGACAGTTTCTAGTTAGATTTTTATTTGGCATCTGATTTATTTCAAGTGAAACAAGGTAGAAATTCAGCCGTCAAATAAATGTGGAGAAACAAACAGGATGCTCTCTAATAATCACACAGAACAGAGGAGAAGAGGAGGAGAGGAGGAAGAGTAGAATAAAACCTCTGAAGAAGTGGACTCGTCCACGATCAAGCAGTCAGACAGAGAGGAAACAATAGACAGAGTCAGAGGGCAGTTTAACAGTGAGGGGGAGTCAGAGGTCGGAGGTCGTGACCCCTGTGTGGTCTCAGGTCTTTGAAGAGAGGAAGACGAGCCGGTGTGTGCGGATCTTCAGCAGAGCTCAGCCTCCCAGCAGGCCTGTGGAGGAGGATTACACGCTTTGATAGAAACACTTTAAGTAAATGGTGAACTAATCCTTTAAAGGCCTTAACTCAGCGCTCAGACTTCCTCTGCAGCTGCTGTGTGGGCCCAGCAAGGCCCGACACAGTCACAGGTTCAATTCCCTCTGATGACCACTAGAGCTCCTTAACAACCCTGAGAACCTCCTCAGGGACCATCGACCTCCTAAAGGACACTCAGATCCTCATTATGGATCAGTGGAACACCAGCGACCATCAGAAAGTCCTAAAGAGCATTAAAGTTCTTTCCAAAGGATGTCTAGAACCTCCAAAATGAAACCATGAGAACCTTTTAAAGAACCCTAGGATCTTTAAAGGGATCACTAGAACTTGTTAATGGACCCCTGGAGCCTCCACCATCAGAACCTCCTAAAGGATGCTTAGATCCTTATTATGGATCAGTTGAATATCAGGAACACTAGAACTTGTCAAAGGACCTCTAGAACATCCTCAGTGACCGCTAACACCTTAAGGATCCTTAAGGTCATCAGAACCTCCCTAAAGGAACACAAGAACATCACAAGATCCCCAGAACCTCCCGAGTGATCACAAAAACCCCTTTAAAAGATCACTAGCACCGCATCTGACCATTAGAACATGTCACAGCACACCCACAATCTCCCAAAGGAACACCAGAACATCTTAAAGGACACCGGACACCTTTTCTGTAAACCTTAACACCTTAAGGATCTTTAATATGCTCTCAGTGGCCATCAGAACCTCCTAAAGGAACACTAGAACATCTAAAGTCACCTCTAGTTTCTCCTCAGTGACCACTAGAACCTCTTAAACGACTCTTGAACCCTCATCAGTGATCTCAGGAACCTCTCAAGGATCCACTAGAACCGTTTACAGGAACCCTAGGACCTTATTTGACCATCATCTTTAAAGAAACACTAGAACATCTAAGAAAACCCTTAGAACCTCCTCAGTGATCACAAGAGCCCCTTTATAAGGCTACTGGGACCTCACCTGTACATCAGAATGTCCTAAAGGACACCCATAATCTCCAAAAGGAACACTAGAACATCCAAGAGGACCCCAGACACCACCTCCTCTGTGACCACTAACACCTTAGGGATCCTTAAAACCTTCTCAGCTGCCATCGGAACCTCATTAAGCACTAGAACATCTAAAATCGTCTCAAGATCCTCAGTGACCACTAGAACCTACCCGGACAGAACCTCCTGAAGCTCATCTCCAAGTCCTGTAATAGCTGTTAATGACAGACTTCATTGATCCACACTGTGGATGGCTCTCCTCTGTTGCACCTCCACAGGGAGGTCAGAGGTCAGAGGTCAGATACAGAGCAGCATCCAGGAGCTGCAGAGGATTCAGTGTCTTGCTCAAGGGCAGAGGCATCAACTGATCCCAGCAGACAGATGAGAACCAACGGAGAACTGCTGCTTTTATTACACTTCAGTAAGAGGAGGATGAACTCTGTCAGGCAGCTCCCAACTGTCACCGAGAGACGAACAATGTCCAGCTGTCAAACGTTCAGATGTAAAATAAGTGTTTCTCTTTTTTATATTTTAATTTTATCTTCTGAGATGTTCTAGTGTTCCTTTAGTGAGGTTCTGGGTGTCGGTATGAGGTTATGATGGTCTATTAAAGTTTTGCGGCTCCTGTAAAAGGTTCTAGTAGACCTTTAAGAGGTTCTCGTGATCACTGATGAGGTTTCAAGGGTCCTCTAAGAGGTTCTAGTGGTCGATGGGGAGGATCTAGAGGTGACTTTATATGTTCTATTGTTCCTATAGAAGGGTTTGATGTTTAGGTGAGGTGGTTCTAGTGGTCTTTTAAATGTTTTTTGCGATCACTGAGGAGGTTCTAGGGCTCTACTGAGATGTTTTATTGTTCCTTTATGGAGGTTCTGTGTGTTCTTCTGAGGCTGTGATGGCCAAGTGAGGTTCTAGGACTCCTATAAAAGGTTCTAGTGGATCATCAGAGGTTCTTGTGATCATTGATGAGGTTTCAATGGCCCCTAAAGAGGTTCTAGTGGTCACTGAAGAGGAACTAGAGGTGACTTTAGATGTTCTAGTGTTCCTTTAGGAGGTTCTGATGGCCACTGAGAACATATTAAAGATCTTTAACGTGTTAAGGTTTACAGAAAAGGTGTCCGGTGTCATTTTAGATGTTCTGGTGTTCCTTTGAGAGATTGTGGGTGTGCTGTAGCATGTTCTAATGGTCAGATGCGGTGCTAGTGATCTTTTAAAGGGGTTTTTGTGATCACTCGGGAGGTTCTGGGAATCTTGTGATGTTCTTGTGTTCCTTTAGGGAGGTTCCGATGACCTTAAGGATCCTGAAGGTGTTAGCGGTCACTGAGGATGTTCTAGAGGTCCTTTGACAAGTTCTAGCATTCCTGTAGGTTCCTGATATTAAACTGATCCATAATGAGGATTTAAGCATCCTTTAGGAGGTTCTGATGGTCCAAGAGGAGGCTCCAGGGGTCTCATGGGGTTCTAGTGATCCCTTTAAAGATCCTAGGGTTCTTTAAAAGGCTCTACTGGTTTCATTTAGGAGGTTCTAGACATCCTTTGGAAAGAACTATAATGCTCTTTAGGACTTTCTGATGTGTGCCTATGGGAGATTATCGGTCTTGTAGGATGCTCTGATGGTGCCTGGTGAGGTTCTAGTGGTCTTTCAAAGTGGGGGTGTGATCACTAAGATTGTTCTAAGGATCTTTTAAGATGTTCTAGTGTTCCTTTAGGGAGGTTCTGGGTGTCCTTCTGAGGCTGTGATGGTCAAGTGAGGTTCTATGGCTCCTATAAGAGGTTCTAGTGAGTGTATAAGTGGTTCTCGTGATCACTGATGAGGCTTCAAGAGTCCCTTACGAGGTTCTAGTGGTCACTGGGGAGTAATTTTAGATGTTATGTTGTTCCTTTGGAAGGGTTTGATGTTTAGGTTAGGTGGTTCTAGTGGTCTTTTAAATGGTTTTTGTGATCACTGAGGAGGTTCTGGGGATCTTCCGAGATGTTTTATTGTTCCTTTAGGGAGGTTCTGGGTGTTCTTCTGAGGCTGTGATGGTCAAGTGAGGTTCTAGGACTCCTATAAAAAAGGTTCTAGTGGACCATCAGAGGTTCTTGTGATCCTTGATGAAGTTTCAAGCGCCCCTTAAGAGGTTCTAGTGGTCACTGAAGAGAATCTAAAGGTGATGTTCAATGTTCTGGTGTTCCTGATGGTCTCTGAGAACATTTTAAGGATCCTGAAGATGTTAGAAGTTCTGATCCTTCAGACTAGCTAATTGTATATAAAGTAGTTCAAACTGTCTCCAGCTGGAGCTGCTTCAACAGTGACATGCTGCTCTGTAGGGTTTTAGCGATGCTCGTACTCGTATTGAACCGTTCAGTACAAGACTTTTGATTCGTTACACATTACAAACCAAACAATACGTTGAACTGTTCGGTTACAGCTGGAAAATAAAGTCTACAGCTTAAACTGTGTCTTAAACAATGTTTGTCGTGACACTGGCGGCTGTGGCTCAGAGGCAGTTTGATCCCGGCTCCTCCGGTCTGCATGTGGAGGTATCCTTGAGCAACACACTGAACCCCAAATTGCTCCTGATGGCTGTTCCACTGCCGGCGGGTCGGGCAGCAGATTCAGCCAGAAAGTCTGAAAAGTACGTCAGTGACATCTGTTTATCTTGTGTTTATATGACTGTAGCATTAACTGAGATATTTATTCATGTGTTTATTAGACTGTAAGAATTCAGAGGGCTCGTGGGACGTGGTGAACTCACCGCTGAGACGCTTCTACTTGTGATGCAGTACTTTGAAATGTTGTATTGGTACTTTTACTTTGGTTAATGATGTGAATGCTTCGTCCGTCGCTGTGAGATGTTTCTGTGTGTGATCTGAGATTCGTCTGCATTCGGGAGGAAAATAAAAACTCTTTCTCGAGTGTAAAATCTGAGGAACAAACACTCAGATGTTTCATCAGAGAAAACAAAACATGTTTTCTTTCTTGTTTCAGAGATAAAAAGGAGGTCTGACATTTTCTGTTTTTATGGAGCATCTCACAAAAAAAGAAGAAAAAAAACAACAACAAAAAATGAGAAACAGTTTGTAACCTCTGCAGAGACTCACACCTCCGCCCACACAAACAACACAGCAGACACAACAACAACAACAACAACAACAAGTATTTAACAGATGATGTGCGGCGCCAGCAGCCATGACGGACCTGCAGAAAACCCCTGCACACATGACTCATCCAACATCCACACAAACTGCATTCATGGGACTGACAGCATCATTTCAGAGTGAAAACAGAGAGCACGGCGAGGTGACGGCAGAATATTAAAAAGACAGATAATCGCAGGAATAGTTACAGCGAGACGGAAAAGCCAAAAAGTGGAGGCAGATCCCTCGGGGGAGGCCGAACAGGCGGGAGGGAAGAAATCTGAAAGAGGTCGAAGGTCAGACGCTGAATCTAAGAGAATTTAATTTGGGGTGTTATAATAATCTGCTCCTGAGGTTGACTCTGAAAACCTCGGATCTCCAAACCGACAGCGGATGTATCTCCTAACAAAAGTGTGTGTGTGTGTGTGTGTGTACAGTCTAATAGATCTTCTTCTTCTACTGTTGTTAAAAGCACATCAGTGAGCCGCACTGTGTCTCTGACACGCTCCTTCATCAACCATGAACACACACACTGGAGTTTATTTTGACTCACACACACCGTCCTGCTGACACAAATACTCACTGGAGCACAAATGTGGATTAATCCGCTGCTGAAAATAGTTCCCAACAAAGTCACTATTTCCTACAGTGCGCAGCTGTTTTAGAAAATTTGAATCCCGTAAGACTCCGGCTTGTGTTTGGTATTAGGAGCAGGCCCTAAAATAACAAAACGATATTTCAGGGTATTTTTGTGGTGATGATATTCTTGACGATACTACAGATAATTAATAATAATTAATTTAAGAACATAGAATTGCAACAAAATCAGTGATATAGTTTCACAGTTTGCTTCAAATATTCAGTAAAGACTAAAGAAAAACGATATCTTATTTCTTTAGTTTGTGAACAACAACAGTAACTCAGAGTGAGATTCAGATTCTGTTACAATATTAATTGTTCAACTAGATAAAATCGACCACAAATTACACATTTAAACAGCTCCCAGATACAAAACATGTCAGCTATTTCCTTCTCTTCTTTTTTCCCACCTGGACCTTTATGCTCTGCCATTTCTCCTCTAACCATCACGTAGGTTTACATCACCGAAGGTTTATGACAAAACCACTTGACGACACGGCGAGAGAGGAGAGGGAGACGCTGTGCTGCTGCCAGAGGAGCCGCTGAACGAGTTCCCTCTGAGCGCGAATATAAGTCACTAAAAGAGTCTGTTTCAGTAAAACAGCTGTTTGAAACAACTGTTTGGTCTGTGTTTTAATTTCTCCTGGGATGAGAAGGACCTGATACATATAAAAAACCAAACTGTCTTTGAACAGAAAGTTGTTTTTGAGTAAATTGCGTCCTCATATGGGGACACTGGGTTTACTTTTATTAGTCACGAGTGATCAGCAGCAAAGTTTAAAACTGTTCATTTCAATGCCTGAAAATTACGTCCAAACAAAATTCACATTAGTGATGAATGTGACGACGAGGTCAAAGGTCTGACTTTCAAAATAAAATGAAATGCAGCTGGATAATAGTGATGTAGGTGTCAAAATATTACACAAACATCTTTTTCATTTGTTTTATTATGAAAATTAAAGATATATTTTTGTTCTCCCATTTCCTGTAACTTTCAATACCCCCTTTTTTAAATTCTTTTTTCGCAGTTTCACCTTTTTAATGATAGAGTGAACACAATCTCAGCCCCAGCTTGTCACACGTCGCTGCTTGTTCAGTGGACTTTCACTTCTACATATGGCGTGCTAGGTACGTCTGTCAGTTTACACTTGTGTCTTTGAAAACACATTTCTGTTTTCACAGGACGTGTACAGCTCGTTAGATGCATGCAGTCTTTTTCAAGCTACATCAGTAAAACACCTCGTATTTATGTTTTTTTTATCACGCCACGTGGCGTAATCAACCGGTGCCACCTGACGGGGTGTCATACTGCCGTGAAAGGATGCCTGTTTTTCGTGGGGTCCGATTGAGATTGTTTGACCTGATTGAGCTATCTCTACCATTCGGTTTAGGGTTTGTTATGTAAGTTACCTCCTTGGTGTCATGTGTCCCTGGTGGATCTCAGTGTTGATTGGCTGTCGCAGCGAGAATTTATTGTTGAAATTGAGATTTTATTGTTGAATTAACTCTGGCAAATAAGCGTATGATGCTAGTTTGCACCGCTTAATTTGCATATTTCATGTCATTCACATTGTGTCCATCGTGCAGCCCAGAGGGGATTGATTTCTAATTGCATCTTTACAATTACCTGTACATGTAATTTACTTGTGCAAACTATTTTGTGTCCTTGCCGCAGCAACCGAGAGTTCGATTTCAGCTTGAGGCCTTTTGCTGCATGTCGTCTCCTCTCTCTCCTCCTTTCACACTCAAACTGTCCTGTTATAATAAAGGCATAAAATAAATAAATAAAAATGGTCAAATAATATCTCAAAAACAGGCTCTAACAAACGGCTGACTTGTCCTTTTATGGTGAAGGTAGTGAAGCTAAGCTAATGTAGCTAAACTTGAGTATTTGCCATCTCTAATCATTCATTATTATTAAATGATACATTTGATTTTATTCCATTAAATTATGCTTAAATCATTCTGTTTAAAGCCATGCTCAACTAAACGCTGAATTGTCTTTTTATGGTCAGATTGGTGGAGCGAAGTTGATTAAATAAAACTGACTATAAGCGACAAAATAAAAACACTTTCAATCAATTGTTGTTGTTAATTTATATGCTTATTGTTATTCCATTGATTATAAACTGAACTAATTCCACCAGTATGATTTTTTACAGACTAAAGCCATGCTGACCAAATGACGGTTAAATGGGCCTTTTATGGTAAAGATAGTGATGCTACCTTTAGTATAATATCATAATGTCTATGAAATAAAAAAGGATAACTACTCACTTTTGTCAATACTATATATTTGATGATATCTCATTATATATTTGATGCAAATAATTTCATCAGTATAATTTGTTTAGTGTAATTGGTAAAATGTTTTCTCTTGGTAAACTAACATATCACAAATATCACAGCAGTGCGTGTTGTCATTTTGATTTTTTCTTTCTGTTACATCTACCTTAAGGTGACTTCTCAACAGTTTGGTCGAGGCCTGTATTTAAAAAGCTCTGCAGTCTGTTAAAAAACCAAAACATTCATTTTTGTAATCACTGCAAAGAAAAATATCCTTTTTCTCAGTGTGGATATTAAATGGTTGGCGAACTCTCCTCAGTCTCAACAGACAGGAGGCAGGAAACCTGACAAAATACTTCTAAAGTAGCACAAAGGCTGCATCTGTCTGAGAGTTTTATACCCTGAGCAGCTGAGTACATGCCCACATGACTGAGTTATCTATATTTACCTGCAGTGTGTTCATGCAGCCTACACGTGAAAACCATTTTCTAAATTTTAAATCGTCTAATTTCTGTCAGGAAACTACAAAACACGACGTCTCCTCTGCAGCGCAGAGCGTGACAAAACAGCGACGTCTCACTTGTTGTTGAAGCTTCATCAGTAACTCTCAGTGTTTTTAGTCTTCCTGTATGTTCACCTTCCTCGCACCGTCTCTCAGACGCTTCATAAATACGCCTGCTGGTTTTCAGACTGTTAAATAATGTATTTATGTATTTCTGGACAATCAGAGACACTCTGAGTGTCACAGAACTCTCTGAGCCACAAAAATCACCAAAAAAAAAAGTTTTGAGCTTCTGGCTGTGACGGCAGCAGCGGCAACTCTGCAGTCACCCCCCTCCCACCACCACCTCCCCCCCTCCTCTCTATCCATCCATCCATCCAACCTTCCCCATGACCCTCACCCCTCCCTCCCTCCGCCTCCCCCCACCTTTCCCCATTAGCTGCAGCTATTACAGCCCCTGAGAGAGAGTCATTACCGCTCCCATAATCCATGATGATGAAGCTCTCAGCTCGAAACACCGGCAGCTTGTACAGGCTGCGCTTGATTGGCAGGATACAGGGGGTGAGGAGGTGGGGGGGAGGGAGGAGGGGGGTGATGGAGGAGGAGTGGAGGTTTGGTATACGGGGTTTGTGTGATGGGAACTCCACTCGAGATGTGAATTGGCTTTGCCACTCCAATCAGGCCGCTGGATGACAAATGAAGTGTGTCTCTTTCACTCTCCCCCTCTCTCTCACCCTTCCTCTTCTTCTTCTCTTTCTACCCCCCCCCCCCACCCTCCGCTCCACCTCCTCCTCCTCCTCCTCCCTTCACACTTCTCCTCTCTGTCCGGGTGGAGAAAGAAAAGGGGAGTTCATGTGGGAGCGCTTGACAGCAACACAATCACATTTCTATTCAGCTCCCCCGCCTTGCCTGTTTTACCTTCCCGGCAGCCGGGCATGCCATGCACGCTAACACACAGGCCGGCCAGCCAATTAGAAAGCAGCGCAAAGAATCTGTGAAAGACACAAAAGGTCTTTAGAGGTTTGGACAGGTGTCTCATTTGGCCGCGGGACATAGTTTAGAGGCTTTTTTTTATGTCTTTGGTCGAATTTGTGGGCAGAAAGCGAGGAAGGTTATTTGTCGTGCTGTCATTTTTTTCTGCTCCTTTTTTTTTCTTTGCACCCGTCTCGTTGTCTGTCTGTCGAGCCCCCTCCATGGGAATGATGGGTAAATTGAAGAAGAAGATGAAGAATGAGGGGGAGGGGGTGACTTTGCGAGATTGAAAAATGAAATCAAACCTGATTATTTTTCCTGATTTGTGTTGGGTCACCCCAGTTTTTGTCTCACTTTCTTTCACGGTGAAAAACGCTGAACTTCTTCTTCTTCTTTCCCCGCGTACAGTAATTACAGTGGGCTTGGAAAAACAAGAGCAGAGATAATTGGTTTGTTGGTTTGCGGCTGAGTTTGTTTTGCAGGGTTATTATCCAGCAGCTCCATTATGGCTGGCAGCACAGAAATCCCTCATTAGCATACACAAATATATACAGAGAGGATGTGGGAAGAGGGAGAAAAAATGCACCAGTGTTTAATACCAAACGCTCCCTCGCACTCTCTCGCAACATGCAAATACAATCCACAATAGAGCGGCGCTGACACTGCCTCCAGCTGTGAGGAGACGCAGGGAGGTGTCAGGAGGAGTAAAGAGGAGAGACGGAGGAGGGGAGGGAGGTGGCGTGAACTATTTGTTCGGCAGACAACGGAGGGAACGAGGGAAGAAGGAGAAGAACAGAAAGACAGATGTAGCGGTAATTAGCATGAGGCCCGGCGGCGGTTGCGGTTGCTGCTGCTGCTGCTGCTGGTGGTGGTGGTGGTGGTTGTGGTGGTGGAGATGACAGCGGAGAACGGTGGAGGCTGACAGTGGCTTTCACCCTCCGCCATCACCTTCATCATCGTCGTCGTCGTCATCGTCAGGGCCTACACAAACCAACAATCGCTGTCAGTCTGTGTCAGAGCGGCGTGTCGTCGCAGCACAATGGCTGCTGTCAGTTAGCTCGAGTTCAACTGGATCAACTCAGTTTCCTTTGTTTGTTTTGGAAGAAGACGGATTTGTTTGTTTGTTGTCATGTTGTTGGGTTTGTCCTCGTTTCAGTGTTTGCTTGCTGATTATTTGGGACGCGCACTGTGTTTATTATTGACCTGAGCAAACAAGATCATCGTCAGATTAAAGGTCCACTCGCTAATACGCCCCGGGAAAACATCAGGAAATAGAAACTGGTCACACTCGTGCAGACATGAAGACATGACACAGTTTTACACACGGACAAAATGTCTGAACAAAGTTCTCCCACGAGCAGAAACATCTGTCTCAAGGCTCGTGTATGCTCAAAGTGACGTCTGTGCACGGATGCAGACAGAGCCTTCTGTTAGTGCTCTGCCTTCATGTCGTCCGTGCTCGTGCATGTTTTCTGAAAGCTGACAGTTGTGAACAAAATGGAGCCGTATCATTGGAAACATTTGGGACAGTGCAGCGTAGTTCAAATGAGACACAATCATACAACAAACAAAAACAAATGTAGTGAAAAGAATCCTCCGTCGACACGTCGTGCAGATTTCAGTTCAGTCTCCAGATGAAGATGTTAGCATTGTACGTCTCTGCAAACCATGAATGTGTGACAATTCTACATTTATTATATCAACGCTTCTGAAGTGACTTGACTTTGTCATCAGGGAGGTGGATGGCGTAACACGTAGCTGAGACACCTGCCGAGCTGCAGAGCACTCTTTGAGACCAACAAACAATAAAAGCAGCTGTTTGTTAGCGACCTGTCACTATATTGATGTTTTTTTACCAAAAGAAGAAGAAAAGGAAGATATACTTTATCGATCCCTGAGGAAACATTACATTTTTTGATGTCATACACACACAGGCACAAACAGGAGCTATACATGCATTAAGTGGAGAGGACAGTTAGAGGCTTGGTGCCTTGCTCAGGGGTACCTTGACAGTGCTTAGGAGGGAAAATATTTTCTTTTTCTTACCGTAACGAACTGGTTTTGTGCCTAAATATAACCACATGTTAACCTGTTGAAACAGAAAGTTCACCCATGCATTACAATTATGATACCCACTTAGTGGTCACAGAGAAGAAACGAATGAAAAATAGAGAAAGGAGTTTCCCTCAGGGTTTTTTTTTTAATGCCCAAATTAAATAACAGATAACGTTTTGTTTTCCATTTTTCTGTTCTTTATTATCAAATAAAAAAACGGAGACAGATCGTTTTTCCTTTTTCGTTTGGTCATTTCAAAACAAAAAACGGATGATAGTTGGTTTTCCGTGTTTCAATTTGTTATTTCCAAGTGAAAAACGAATGGCCACGAAGTACACGGGCCGCAAACTCTTGCCTACCTGATAGAGTGTGCACCCATGTGGGCTGAGGCCTTTGCAGCGGCCCAGGCTTAATTCCTGTGCTCTCTCTCCCACCTTTCCTGCCTATCTTAAGATGTACTCTCAATAAAAAGAGAAAAATCACCTAAAAAAAATCTAAATGAAACTGACATCCAGAGAAAAGTGTGTTGTCATTTTAGCTGAAGCATCTGACCCTGCAGACCACCGCCGTCTGCAGCGCTTCCTCCAGTGAAAGGTACATTATAACGACCTCCTGTGGTGCCATGTTTGTGATGTCAGAAAGTGTTGTCTCCACTCTCTAGTGTTATTTTGTTACTTTACATCTGGTTCGAGTTTAAGAGACACAAAAGTCTATTAAAAATGAATGTTGCATGACCTTTGACCTTCATCAGGCTCACATCGAGCCGACCTGCACAGCAGTTACATCCAGCTTTAATTCACACTGCAGAACTCTTCAGGTAGAAACTGATGAAAGCTTATTACAAAATATTACAAAACAAACAAACAAACAAAAAAAATCTGCTGTTTTTTTATGCATGTTTGAATAACCAGTGTTTGGAGGGTAACTTTAAAATGTATTCCACTACAGATTACTGAATACATCCTCTAAAATGGAATTTGTAACATATTTAGAGTGACCAGACGTCCCGAAAAATTCGGGACAGTCCCCAAATCTAAGCAGTTTGTCCCACATCCTGAATCCTGCCCTAACTGTCCCGAAAATGACACTAGAGCAGAGTCTGGAGTACTTATTGCCTGATAAAACATTAAAAACTGATCATGGTGGTTGAGTCGTCCTGCAGCTCCCGCCAGCTGCACATTGGCTGCAGCAGTGCCTACATGAATTATAGCTGCTGCGCAGCGATGGGCCGGGTCCGGGCGTTTTAAGGCAATTCTGAGCAACAAGCAGAAGAACTGGAAGACATTTAGGAATTTAGCATCACAATCTTCCTTTTGCATCAGCTGAGGCTTGAACTCACAACCTCTGAGACTAAGAATCAATTTCTATCTCACTGAGCTAATTAGTCAGTGACAATTCATGTGTAGCTTCACAGATTGACTAAGCCAGACGTGCAGGTTTATCAGCCATCCGTGCATGGAAAAGCAGATTTCAAACCAATGCAAAAAATTCAGTTATCGAAACAAAAATCTGAAAATACACATATTGCATCTGGACAGCATGGAGATGTTGGTAATTTGTTTGTAACAATGATTGATTTGCTCCATAAGTGAAAAGCTGATGTTTAAATTGCCATTTTTACATTGACTCCAATTCTTCACATTAGAGCAAAATTCAAAATGCTGTCAAAAATTCAGTTTTTGAGATAAAATTCTGAAATTTGCCACACATCATCTACCATGACTCTATTGAGTTTTGTCTTTTTTTCATGAACATTGAAGATTTATTTAGCAAGAATTTGCATGTGTATATTTACAGTGCCGTTTACAGTCAAACATTTTGATGCACTGTAGGCTAAATTTGTGATAAATCAAAAATCTGCGAAACACATTTTGTGTAGGACAGTCTGAAGATGCTCTGTAGCAAGTTTGGTGTCAATTGGGCAAAAATTGTGGGAGGAGATGGGTTTAAGAAGTTTTACAGTTTTTGAAAGAAACAAAGTGATGAACTTCATAATTTTTAATAGGTTTAAATGTACAAAAGTTTCTTCAATATTGGGGCTACAGTTTGATGAAAGTTGTGAAGTTGTGATTTGTTATGAATTTTCAAAGTTTTGAACTTTAGACGCTTGCTGTAGCGCCACCATCAGGACTATTGGCTTGACTTTACAGCTGAGGATATCTGGCATGAGACTGGACCTTTGTGCAAAGTTTGGTGAGTTTTCACCCATGAAGTATGATTTCCTTGGAAGAAGAAGAAGAAGAATACCTGGGATTACAATAGTGTCCTGGCAGTTTAGCTGCCTGGATCCTCATTATGGGTGTTGATGCTGATACGCCTGTAACGAATTTACCAGGTGTCTTGTATTTTGTTAGCTTTCATTTTTTTATCAAGTTTAAAGGACAAGTGCTCTTACACTGACCACTTCCATAAAACAAAACGAGAAATTGGAAAAGAGGGAAAGAATTTGGAAAAAAATTCTAATTAAATTAGGGCACTGATCACAGACGTGTTGTTTCTGTGTGTCTATGTTGTGTTAATTTGCAGCTATGCTTTTAATGAAACTGACATGTCATGACAGTCAAGCCCTCGTCCCGAATTACGCCCACTCTCATCTGGTCACCCTAAACGTATTCCATTCGATCACTCAACCTAAGTAACGTTTGCAGATGTGAAGACAAAACAAAACAAACTAAATACTTTGGATCACTCTTACTCACAGCACACACTTTCTTAGAATCTGTTGATGGGAAATGCTGCATATGAATTTTACAGTGTGTCCTAACAGCAAGTGAACGTCACTCTCTGTGCACAAAGAATCTGTTAGATACACACTTCAGTTACGTAATGTAGACGAACCACGCAGGCTCGCTATCAGCTGTGAGCTGGAAATATAAACACTTAAAAGATGGGCGTGTACTTTCTGTCTTTCTACATTTATTTTTTTTTAAAACAGAAAACACACGTTTTAGATTTTCAGATTTTTAATGGAAACATACAATATAACCTGCAGGTTGTTGTTAGCGATGGTCATTTACCAGAAACTTCCAGCTCCCTTGTGAGTTTTCAAAGGGAGTGACGAGAATAAGTAGAAACAGGATTTCCGACAAAAGTTCAGCTCAGGATGGCAGCGCTACGTCACTCATGGCCACATACCAACAGAAAACTTTATTGATGGTTTCTGGACCCATCCACCACTCTTCCCACCTGCCCCACCCAGACTTTCACCTGCTTAACTTTTGTTGCCGTGCCGACGTGTTTCCCCCTGATGATAACAACAATAACAGCGACCGGCTGTGTATCATGCCGACGGGAAAGGACGGCTTTTTCGTTGGTGTCTGACACCAGAACTTCTATAAATTTGGCACAAATGTCCACTGGACTCACTGATGAAATAAGAAGAATTTGGTGCTCAAAGGTCAAGGTCACTGTGACCTTACAAAGCATGTTTTTGACCATAACTGAAGAATTAATAAGATAATTATGACAAAATTTCACCCAAATGTCTAACAGGATAAAAAAATGAAGGTCAAAAGGTCAAAGGTCAACTTGACTGTGACATCATCATGTTTTAACGTCATATCTCAGGAACAGAAGGGGAGACATTTGGTCAGATACTGAATTGGTGACTCTAATCTTGAACCTGTGCTGATTGTATAGATCTTCTGTGTGTGAAGCATCCATGTTTTCACTGACATGATGGAGACTGTCAGAGACACTGGCCTGGTGGGCGGAGTCATTTAACCGCGGGGCCGTTAATCTAGTTCTTCCTCTCATTTACTACCTCGTGTTTTACATTTATTCTGCCCCCCGACCGGTCTGATCTGGTTCCTTCTGGTCCGGTCTGATCTGGTTTGTCCTTGTTTTGTTTGCTTTGTTTCGCTCGTCTGTTTTTGTTGTTTTCGGTGGAAAGTAGCTCCAATAAAAACTGTGTCCAGTGTGTTCAGTGGATTATTGTGAGTAACAAGGACAAATGTTTCTGGAAAGACGAGTTGTTATTTATTTTCTTCACTTCTGTTCGCAGCACAAATTAAACTCCTTTCACCTCCGTCATGTTGTGTTGGAGGCAGAAATCTGAAACTCTCCGAGTGGATCGATATCATCGGGAGACAGATAGCAGGACGGATCTGAGAGGTCACGACAGGTTTAACAATCAGAAATATGTTTTAATATTCTCTTGTAAAATTCTTGGTTTTTCTGCAGGCCTCCACAGCGTATTAAAACACACTGTTATTCCTGTTGAATCTGTAGATGTTGATGTGGTGTGAGTGCGTTCACTGCAGCAAAGTATCTGTGTGTTTGATAGTTTGGGTGGAATGACCCTTTACTGGTGTTTGGTTTAGTTTCTTGTTGTTTGGTCGTGTTGACGCAGTTTAATCAGTCGGTTTGAGGCCTCGGCGATCTGTGAGAGCTCGCTCTGTTGCCCAGAGGGGGTGAGGACGGGAGGAGGAGGAGGAGGAGGAGGAGGAGGGGGGGGTTAAGACAAGGTAATGTGAGAAAGCTGGAGGTGACAGCCATTGTGGGAAGGTGTGAACGACAGAGAGAAGAGAAGAAGAGAGGAGGAGGGAGGACTGAAAAGTGCTCCTTGTCCTGTGAGGAAGAGGGACCTTTTGAGGAGGACCTTCACCTCCTTCTTTCTGCCTCCCCCACCCCGCCGCCTCCTCCCCCCAATCCCCCCAATTAGACAAACATTAACATCAATTAAGGGCCCTCACGGGAACACAGGCTCTATATAATTACCTTAATGGGCGGACGCTTTCTCTCCGTCCCTCTCTCTTTCTGTCTCTTTCTTTGGACCCTCAATCTCTTAAACAAACTTAGAGGGCCTCAGTGGGGGAGGCGGGGGAGGCGGGCGGGGTGAGAAGACGTTGATCGGCAGCAGGGAGGGTGGAGGGGGGAGGAGGGGGGTCGCTTCCCGTTGGCTTTTGTGGTGCTGGACTTTGTAAAAAGGCCTCGGCTGAATTGGACCTATTGGCCAACAAACAGAGGAGCTGTTCCCACAGAGAGAGCAGAGAGGGACAATACAGACCCCCGACTGAGAGGGGGACACCGGGGGAGGACGGGGGAGAGACAGGAGAGGAGGAGAGGAGAAGAGAGGGGGACGACGGGGGAGAGACAGGAGAGGAGGAGAGGAGGAGAGGAGAAGAGAGGGGGACACTGGGGGAGGAGAGGGGGAGAGGCAGAGGAGTGAAGAGAGAGGAGTTGGGGGAGAGTAGACGGGGGGACAGAGGAGCAAAATGAAAGGGTGAAGAGAGGAGAAGAAGAAAGCAGGAGACTGGGGGAGACGGGGAGAGGACAGAGAGGAAGGAAAGGATAGAGGAGTGAGGGGACAGGAGAGGAGACGATGGGGGAGAGACAGGAGGGACAGAGGCGTAAGGAGAGAGGAGTAAAGGAAGAGGAGAGGAGAAAATGGGGGACAGAGAGGAGTGGAAAGTGAGGGGGAGACTGGGGGAGGACAGAGAGAAAGACAGGAGGGATAGAGAGGAGAAGAGAGGGGGTGAGGGGAGAGGAAAAGAGTGAGGAGACGAGATGGACAGGAGAAGAGAGAAGAAGGGAACGGGAGACTATGGGGAGGAGACAATTGAGAGGAGTGAGGAGAGGAGAAACAGGAGGAGAAAGAGAAGGGGAGAGGAAGAAAAGGGAGAGAGAGGAGTGGAGATGAAACAAGTGCAGAGGAGTAACCAATAGAGGAGAGGAGGGGAGTAAGTTAGAGAGGAGGACAGAGGAGGGGAGAGGGAGAGAGAAGGAGGCCGGGGAGGAGAGGAGCAGAGGTAACATGTGGAAGGAGGGAGAGGAGGAGGAGATGGAGGAGGAAAGGATGAAGGGGCAAATAATTAAAAGAGAAGAGAGAGGGAGGACTGAAAGAAGGAGAGGAGGTGGAAGAGAGAATTATGGAGGTGAGGAGGAGTCAAAGAGGACGTTAAGCAGGAAGGAGGTGGAGAAAGAGATGTGAAGGGAGAAGGAAAGGAGAGCAAGAGGCAGGAGAGACATGAAAAGAGGGGAGAGAAGGAGGCCTTACAGGAGGAGCGATGAGAGGACATAAAAGGAGGATACATGGAAGGAGAGAAGAGGAGCACGACATTTAAAAAAGGGAGAGGGAGGAGAGCGAAAGAATGAAGCTATAAATGGAAAGAGGAAAGACTTAAACGGAGGAGAGGGAGATGAGGAGATGATACAGAAGAGAAGAAAAAGAGGGAGAAATAGAAGGAGGAGGAAGATGAAGAGGAGGTGAAAGGAGTGACGAGAGGTTTAAAAAACTACAAAACAACTCAGCTCCTCTTAATATTTCAAAATCTAACATTCCCTCCTCCATGCACCTCCTCTTCCTCATATTCTCCCTCCTGCTCCTCCTCTTCTCCAGATACCTCATTATGTTCTGCACCTCCTCTTCTTTTCTCCTTACTCCCTTCTTCTTACTAACTTCCTCTCCTCTTGTCCCTGCTCCTCCTCCCCGACTCCGCACTTCTTATTTTTCCTCATGCTCCTTCACTTTCATCCTTTCCTACTCCTCTACCCTCCACCTCCTCATCGTCCACCTCCTCTCCATCTTCTCATATGACCTCCTCCCCTCTCCCTCCTGCTCCGTCTTCAGGTTTCACTTGCCGCATTTTGAACCTCCTCTTCCTCCTACTTTTTCCTTACTCCCTCCTCTCCTCTTACTCCTGCTCCACCCTCATAATTTCCTTTCCTCTCTTGCTCCTTCACTTTCATTCTCATCTTTTTATCTTCTCCTCCTGAGCCATCCTGCTCATCGTCACCTCCTCGCCATCTTCTCTTATAACCTCCTCTTACTCCTCCTCCCTGCTCCACACGTCCTGTCACTCCTACTCTCTTATCTGACTCTTTCTCTGTTCCTCTCCTCCTTCGCCATTACTCCATCTTTTTAACTTCTCCTCCATAACCAGCCGGCTCATCTTCATCTCCTTATCCTCCACCTCCTCTCCATCTCCTCATATATCCTCTTCTAATCCTCCTCCTCCTCCTCCTCCTCCTCCCTGACTCCTCACTTTTAGTTTTCCTTCTATTTTCCAAATACAGTAAATGGATCTAAAAGTTGAATACAAAGTTTTAAAACATGATTGTATAATGTGTGTACGTGAAGTTCAGCTTCTTCCCCTCCGTGGTGTAAACAGGTAAACATGTAAACAGGTAAACAACATCGACACGTTCAGCTCAGATTTAGTTAAAAACAACAAAGTAGAGACCCTTCCAGACCTCTGTCAAAGTGACGGTCAGCTGCTCAGAATCCTGAATTAATAACAACAGAAGTTTACTTTGTGAAATCGGTGTGTAAACAAGTGTAAACAAGTGTCAACAAAGTGTAAACAAAGCTGTCAGTTTCTCTCTCTCTCAGGTGTAACTGGTCCTGACTCATCGACCCGTCGGTCAGCTGCCTCTAGAGGGCAGTAGGTGTTCAGGACCGTAATGTGTGTGTTTGTGTGTGTGTGTGTGTGTGTGTGTGTGTGTGTGTGTCTGGACCCTCAACACACACACACACACACACAGCAGTCTGAGGGCCGTATTGAGTTGTTAGTTGTCAGTGCACCAGTGTGGCTGCTGGTTCAGTTCATGGTCAGACTGGGAGGCTGTCAGCGTCAGGACGACAGGAGGAAGCAGAGAAGAGGTTTTTTTTTGCTTCGTCTCATCTCTCACTTCATGTTTATTTAAGTTTTCACAGCACAAACAGAGCAAAACAAAAGAGAACAAAACGTAAAACAAAACAAATAAGAAAATGGAAAAGTGGAGAAGCTGCCGACTCAAACAGCGCTGAGATGTTTCACCTCAGTCACAGTAGAAGCAGCACACAGAAAAACTTTGTTCATTATCTATGAGAGGAGAGGAGGTGGTGCAGAACAGACTAGTTTGGCTCAGTGGAGGGGATATAACTTCAAATGGATGAGTTTTGTATTTAATTTAAATACAAGTTGAACCCCAAAATCTGACCAAGAGTTGTAAAGACATGATTTTATTTAGGATGACCAAAATGACACCATTAATCATTTCTGACGGTCTTTAAACACATCATGTGCGGGGAACACGTCTGACAGGAAACGTCTAACTGTAAAATTGTGTGTAATTTTTTAATCAAAATCACTGACATCTTATTTTCTTATTTATTTAATAAAAAAGGGACAGTGTGCATTAATCAACATTTTAACAAATGTAAATGCACCTGAATTAGTTTTCTTCTGCAGTCCTTTCACCAGCTTTTTCTACGTCATGTAAAGTAAACCCTTTTCAGTGAAAAAACAAAGCTATCTTTTTAACTCCAGGATTTCATCTTTAACTTTTAACTTTAAACCATTAAAGAGTGAGTTTGTAAATTCTAATTACGTCTAATTATGAACATTATTCTGGCCGTGAGCTGCTGCTGATGTGTTCAGTTTATTTGGAAGACGCTGGTCATTGTGCACATGCTGCTAATCCTGACAGTGTGTGTGATGTGAAGGCTTATTAAAGTTTGTTGGTTTTGTTTGATAGGACAGACGGCTGTCTTTCACCCATATTCTGCTGAAGTGCACACAACTTGTGTGATGATGATGATGATGATGCGATTTGAAAGGGGGTTTTGTATTTTTGCTTACAGCTCCAGTGTGTAAGGTTTAGGAGGACACGTTGGCAGATATGGAATATAATATAATAAGTCTGTTGTCTGTAGTGTGTAATCACCTGAAAATAAGAATCTTTGTGTTTTGTTACCTTAAAGGAGCAATAAGCGAAATTCATCATTTCTAGATTGAAGGAATTAAAAAAAATTGCTATGTGAAGAACTAGAGGTGTAATTTCCCTATAGAAGGCTACAGCCAGTGAGCAATGGCAGCGCGTATTTTCAAAGCGAAATGGCAGAAAGCGGAATGAAACGTTCACCTGAAGACGACCAGGATCCGACATTACCCCTAAAGAAACAGCGATCGTTGAAGAAGATGCTGTCGGATAAAGAAAGGGACAGAACCTGGATTAACATTGGCCTTGCATCTCCAAGGTGGTGAGCACTGCGAGAGCTAAAGGGGCTACAATCTGACTGGGAGCTAGCTCTTCTTCTCCTGGACAGGTACAACATAAAGTCAAATGTCTAATTTAATTACTGTTACAGTAACGTTAGGCACATGTCGCTATGTGGATTCAATTAAATTTAATGTTACAATGGTAGCATGGGTTCATGTCCGGAGCTTGAGTTATTAGCGGCTCTGTCCCAGCAATGGGCCAGGCGTTATGGTTGTGTTAGGTGAGTAGCCCGGCAGCCCAGCTAACATTTGCAATTAGCATTGTAAAATGTAGCCCGGCTAAAACATCGCTCTCACTCACGGAGAAGAGTGGGAACGTTAGCGTAAGCTCCCGGTGTTAGCACTAGTTCAATTTAACTGTTCAATTAAGCTCTGTGATTGGACGAGAGGAACTGGGGTCAGTTCGCAGATTACAAATCAGTCGCTGATACAAACTGACACCTTGAAAACTTCTTCAGTTGCTCATCTGCTTCGTCTTCCTCCTCTTCATCTCTCACCTGTAGAATGTGACCTTTGACCTCTCCGATATCATGTCTGACCTCCTCCCTCTGACCCACTGCTGTCTTGAATAAAACCACCACCACATGTTGATCTGAGAGTTCCAGTTGCTCCTGCTGTTGACCCCCTTTTATAACTCTATCAGCTGATATGATTGAAGTGTGAAATGTAAATGTGAGCGCTGATGTGAGCATGCCTCTCTACTTGCAATTTGGAAGAGGGAGAAGAAAAAATAAATCTGCACTTTCACCATCAGAAAGTTCCTCTTGAAAACTCCTCGAAGGCACCGCAATCTTTGAAATCACTGTACTTCTGCTGCACCAAATCAGTCTGATTAATTAAGTCTGCTGACAGCTTCACTGCTAATGTTCACCGTTTGTCACGTTTTAGGAGTTGGAGGGGGAAAGTTTCTACAGTCTGATGTTTGTGAGGAGAGTCGAAATCAGCAGCTGGAGGTGCAGCTGATTTATTTCGGACTTTTAAAATGTGTTTTTAATAATTCAGTCAAACATTTGCAGTTGTCACGTCAGATAAAAAATAATATTCTCATATAACAAAGACTGAACGTATAGTAAAGGTCTGAAAGAATCAAACACGTTTGTATTTGCAGATGAGTTAAAGACAGTTTTTATTTCAGTAGTGTTATCTCCTCCATCGTCCCTGTGATTCACGGCTTTTGATTGGATGCTCCAGATGTTTCCTAGCAACTGACTGACACATCACTAATGATTTTACTTTTTCGGACATTCAGTAAAGTCCAGGTAAAGCAAAAATAAATATGTTTGATGAGTTTGTCACGCCACAGGGGTCAGAGAGCCCCAGCTGATTTATACTTGTGTTTGAGCACGACGCCTAAGACGCTGTGAGCATTTATACTTGTGCGGTGGTGTGTCTGTGTCGCTCTGCAGTTACACCTCCACAACACTAGTCTGTGGTGGGGTTTCTGTGAAGTGCTGTAAAGTTGAGTTGATTCAAAACACACATTAAACACACATTAAACACATATTAAACATGGCTTAATAGAGACAGTTTCAAACACAAATCAGCTTCACTATAATTCGCAGCATTCACAGACAAACACTTGTCTTTATCTGGACACATTTTCCCCACAAATACAACATGCTAATGTTTTTAGCACAAGCCTATGGCATTTTACATTGTATAAATTAGCCTAGCAGCTAGCGGACTTTTCCTCTGCTCATATGAAGCCAGGGACAACAGCAACATTTAACAAGGTCACGTTACAAAATTTAGCTCCACTACAAAAAGTGTCTTCACAATGTATTGTCTCTTTTCTGTGAAATTAAAGTAAATAAAAGCTTTGTTTCCACTGAGGGAAATGGTTTCAGCTTACAGAGACAGACAGGAGGTCTGTGTCGCCACGATGTGTAGTCACATCAGTGGGGAGTGGCACGTCAGGCTAGACTTTATGTTGATGCGATGAGGGTGAAGTGTTCACTTCCCGTAAGATTCTAAAGCGCTTCTGCTCCCAGCTGTTGTCTCTGTCATATTTGGGGCTGTTTTTCCATCCATCCTCAACCCCCTATAACCACCCCCCCCCCCCCCTCTCTCTCTCTTTCTTGTGTGTGTGTGTGTGTGTGTGTGTGTTAGTGTGTGTGCATGTTCATCTCTCTCGCGCTCTGTTTAGATGCCACTGACAATATGTATTGCCTATATTCTTGCCCGGCTTGACACATTCGCTCACGGCTCATGCAGCAAATAGACCAGACGCCGAAACAATCACTGCAGTGGCGGCCGCGGAGCCGCAGCAATTGTTTCGGCGTCTGGTCTATTTTCTGCATGAGCCAACACAATTGGTTAACATGGGTGCCGAATGACAAACTGGCTTCGCTTCTCGGCACTTTGAGGCTATTCGCAGCGCTTAGGCGTCTGGTGTGGCCCTGGCGCAAGGCGGCGAAAGTCCGAGTGGGGCGGGCAGGAGAGGTGGTGGATTGGTCCAAGAAACACCGACTTTCACCCAAGAGAGCGGTGTTTGCATCCCATAAGATTCTAAAGCCAAACCCTGCTCTTTTTTCCTAAATCTAACCATATGTTGAAGGAAAATAAACGTCAATTTGTGTTGTTGTAGGCTTTTATTTTGAAAGAGACTGTATGCAAACTGTACATTTCCTGTGAAAACAGAAGTGTATTTTGAAAACAGACAATGCATGTAACAGGCTGAAGTTGACACGATATATTGTAAACATATCCATTTAAACAACAACAAATGCAGCTGTAGTTTTACACATCACAATCATCAAAAATCACTCCAGGAGGGTCGCTGAATTTATAATTTTAACTGATTTTTAATTTGACTTTAATCATTACTTTTGTCTTCCTGGGTCGTGTCTTGGACATTATCTATATTTGTCTTTTTTAACGTATGATTCATTTATTTACTGCACATTTATGTAATATTTTAAACTCCTGTGACAGTTGCGGAGGTTCTGAGGTTATCTGGCAATCGATAATAATGTTATTAAAATGAAATGTTTCCTTCTTCACACCACACCTCCAGCGGTGTTATAACTTCCCAGTGTCTGCCTGATGATTGTCACACTGTACTGAACCACTGGAAGGTAACAGAGAAATGAGTTTGTCAATCTAAAAGGCTTCAGCGAGAGCTTTGGATAATAGTGCAAAAAAAACAAACACCAGTGTGGTTCATGTGAAGAACAAAGCTCGCTTTTTGCTGCTTTCTGGCAGTTTGAAAACTGCAAACTGACAGTGAGAGGCCTCCAGAAGAAGAGAAGTACTGAGCGTGTGCAGCTGAAAACAAGGTGACATTTGTTAGTGATTGGCTGATTGACGGCGACGAGTTTATTGTTGAGCAGCCAGTTGGACACACGGCTCCCACTAGAAGACTTGGCTCACACAGAGACAGCTGTATTGGAAAATGCAGCTCGTGCCAACTGTGGTAATATCTGGTGTTCTCTGTGGAGTTTCATTGTGGACGAGTCTGCGGGGACACTCTGAGCCTTTCTGCTCCAAACTGCGTCCAAACTCATTCACAAGCGGCTCGATGGTGCCGAGGCGTAACACCGAGCATCCAGAATATTCATGTCAACTGCTTCCTTTTACTCCAGGTGTCCTCGTGTCGAAACGTGACGCTGAAAACACAAAGGAAAAAATACAAGACGAGAAGTCCACAGCAGCACCACGAGGCTGCGGCGCTCATTACACAACAGAAAACTGAACTGCTGGCTGGATGGAAAGTGGAGAAACAACTTTTCTATTCTTAGATTCTCAGCTGGATAAAACACGTTGAGGTTGTCTTGAGGGACGCGCCAGAGGAGAGGCCGTGTTGTTGAGTTTATCCACCAAACCTGTCCAAAAAAACAACAGCATTTTGTTCAAACGTTCCAAATGACCCACGCTTTCCTGTCTTTTAGTGGTTGCTCGGTAATGACATGATGACTGTGCTCTCTCAGAGATGAAGGAGAAAGTAGTCGGATGTTGCTGAAGCCCCACGAAGCATCTTAGATTATAATCAGATGGAGCACAAAGTAAATTATAGATTGGATACAGGTGTATTAAAGGTGATATTTTGAGGGTTTTCAACCAGCTTTGTATCAAAACATTGTGGATATCATGTGTACCTGAACTGCGGTAAACTTCCCTCCATCTGTGCCTAGATATGCGTCCTTTGCCCCTGGTGAAGCTCCATCGGATAACATAGGGCTGACTCTCAGGCTGTACTTGAGATGAGATAATCCTTTGTTTGTCCCACCGCGGGGAAATTTGCCCAGCCGGGCTTGGATAACAAATCAGAAATGTTGCTCGGGTTCGGTTCGGCCCCCCTCACATGCTGCTGTGTTGTGCTATGGTCTATTCAAGTGCTGGAATTTCTTATCTACGTGACAACGCCTGAACACAACACAGGCCAGTAGTTACATTACAGGCAGGACGCTAGACAAAACCTCTCCTTCCAACAGGTGAAGCAGCCTGTCACTGAAGGAGCTGCCCCTGCTGTCAAAATGTCCTGCATGGGGTTGGACATGTTGTCCATGAGGGACGATAGCCTGGCTGTCGTCCTCCTTTCATTCACCACCTCCACCAGGTTGAGGGAGCATCCCAGGACAGAGCTGGTCGTCTTTATCAGTCTGTTGAGTCTCTTCCTGTCAGCTGTCTAGATGCTGCTGCCCCAGAAAACCACATATAGAAGATGGCTGATGCCACCACAGAGTCAACGAACGTCCTCAGGAGTGTCCCCTGTCCTCCAAATGACCTGAGAAGCAGATCAAGACACAGACTCACCCTCTCTCTCAGAAACTCGGACGTATGTCAAGGTTATGTTACTGCACTACCTATTTCTTGCCTACAGTTTTTTTAGGAACATATTTTAGTCCCCTGTTTAGCTGTAATAGCGTTACAAGTTCGTGAACAGGAAGTAGGCGCCATACTGTTTCCTGCACAGTGAAAACAGAGGCCAATAATGAAAGAGATCAAAGAGCGCGGATCACATATCAAACAAGAAACATGTTTTAGTTCACTGTTTAACTGTAGTATGACATCGTTTCTTGCCAGTCGGCCGTCATTGTTTCAAACAGACGTGCTGACTCTTCATTGGTCTAGTGAGGTGCAGTGCATTCTGGTCATTGTAGGTTTTCTCCCTCCTGAGCAAAAGCCTCCATTTTCTCTGTTTTCTCCGGTTCTGTAGTTTCAAAAGTATTTGCATCTTTCTTGGGGTTACAGTAGTTCAGTCCACAGGGACTTGGTTTGGGACCAAGTATGGAGTGTGGACTGGTGGCTGCTGAAGTGCCCTTGAGCAAGGAACTGAATCCCAACTGCTCGGGGCATTTCCATTCCCACTAAAATGGCAACTTAAATGACAATATCTGTTAAACTAAACACAGTAAGATTTTTCTTTCTCACGTATCATGAAGCTGTACGTCTTCCTGTGAAGCAGCTACAGGAAGCGTTGAGCTCGACCAACATCTGAATCCTCAGTCAGTTTTTAGTGAGCAGTCCGACTGCATCATGAGGAATTCTGTCCAGGAAAGACGGAGTTTGAAAGTTGGCTTCCAGTGTGGACGCTCAGAACTTTGGTCTTTAGATGTGTTGGGGCAAGACTTTGCATGAACCGGTTTGTTGAAGCACACCAAGGTCTTCACACTGGGAGTCACTGGGAGCAGCTCACCTGCTGCACCACCTCCAGACGATTGTTTAAATCCACATTCTGACATTTCTTTGTCGTCCGATTTGAACAAAATCAGTGACCAGCCTGTGTTTCTCTCCCTAACTGATATCCAATTAGTTAACACTTCAATAATTCCCTTTGCATCGCCAACATCCTGCTTCAGAAGGGAAATACATCCTGTTACACAAGCTGGATGCTTCAAACTGTGTTTTCACTCTGACTGAGGAGACGGAGGCCTTTCCTGTTCCCACTCTGACACATTAAAAGCCTTAACTGTTATTATTTATGGACAGGCAGGCTGGTGTGTGGATGTGAAACTGCAGTCGGCGTCGTTAGGTTAGCTTGGGTTATGCAGTCGTGCAACCTGCTGTTGGCGGCGATTATAAAAAAAAAATAAAAAAAAAAAAAAGCCCAAATTACTCCGGTGTTACACTTTAAATCTCTGCAGCACATGTGCGCCTTTTATTTTTCCGCCGCTGAAGGTGATGATTTAAGCTGTCATGTTGCCGAGCAGTTTAACAATGGTTTTATAATAATATTTCAGAAAACTCAAAAAACATCCTGGACTGGGCCCGTAAAGTGCTTCAGTGTTTGTGCCTTTTGTGTGTGGCTCAGCGAAGGTAACGATTTAATCTGACATATTTCGGAGCAGCAGAATAATAATATTTCAGCGTGGTCTTTCTTAATAGCTGGGGAGAACAAAAGGCTGCAGGCCATTCATCCGGCTGACGGCTTACTTTGACACCGGCTGCTCCGGGCTCGGCGGGGCTCCACAGAAGGAGTCGGGGGGTTTAGACGAGCTGCTGCTCAAACGCACTGACAGGGAAACATTAGCTGGTCCTGGTGGAGGTCACGAGTTTCTGGTTTATCCTGGTGAAGTGCTCCTGTGGATCCAGCCCTGCATGCCTGAAAAAGACTGTGTACTTACAGACATCAGTGGATGGTCAGTGGAATCATTATCTGTCCTCATGGAGTGTCCAAAACACAACAGATTCATCCTCTGGAGAGCAGGAATGTGCTCACAGCGTACTGCCCAGGAAAGGTTAATATTTTTGTGACAGTTTGACCCAATGATGGTGCTGCTATAAGATCAGAGACAGCCAAAATCATGAGGATTCATCCTCTGAGGAGCAGGAATACCTAGAGACTGATCTCAAGGGCGCGTGTACGCATTTGACTGTCCAACATAACGTCTTGCCACATGAGGTCACATCCTTTTTACATGGTAACCCTGCAAGATCAAAACTTAAGGGCCCATTCATGCTCCCTTTATGTACGAAAATAGTTACATCTCTTTCAGATGTTGTAAACGTCACCGCCACATACTTTAACACCTCCTGTATGATGGCATAGATACAGCCAATAGATGGCACTAGAGGGCAGAGTCAGAAACTACACACAACAGATGGTGCAGCGGTGGAGGAGGTAATAATGTGCCTTTTAAAGGAGGCAGCGTTGTAGATGGCGATGGTCTGTGAGACCATTAAATACTTCTTAAATAGTTCTTCACACCGTTAACGATTCGTTCCGTTCTGTGGTCGTATCTCGCTTTAACTGCGCTACACTGCCTCAGTGATCCTCAGTGGTACTGCCCATTTCATCCGTCTCCGTAAGCTCTCAGGAACAACCCAGTCTCACTCCGAAGACGTGGAAACACGCTGCTTGGTCAGTGACTTCCTGCGTCAGACATCCAAATGTCCTTTCATGTTGGCGTGATACACGTTACTGTTTCTTCTGGTATGAATGTAAATCCAAACCCTGTTCTTTTTTCCTAAACCCAACCACGTGTGTTTGTTGTTGAAGGAAAAAAAAAACATCAATTTGTTGTGATTTTATTTTGAAAGAGACTGTATGTAAACTGTACACTTCCTGTGAAAACAGAAGTGAATATTAAGTCTGTCATGAACAACCACTGACTTTAAAGAGAGACCAGACTTCTGAACTCTAAATGTATTATTTAAGGCCCTGTCTATCAGCAGGGTAAGGTAGTTACGACGGGCCCCAGCGCTCGCTATCATGCAAACATCGTCTCATCACGTGACCCCGTGACTTGACATTGGATAAAAACAACACACATATTACCATAACTGCATATCTGTATATAAGAAAATATACCCAAGAAAACCCCAGAGAAATTAAAAAAATATAAATTTGATTTAACGGTTGATTTATTTTTTTACCTTTTTTAAGTTAACAATAACTCATAAGGGCCCATTCTCCACCCGCCCCACTCTCTCTATGGGCCCCCCAGCTCGTGGCCCCCAGTGCAGCCATGCTGTCTGCGCTGTCTATATCTACACCCCTGCTGTAGATACATATACAGATGTTTTTGTAGACGGATATTTCGCTCTGCATTTGAACAGAGATTTTTAAAAGTCTTCTAATGTGAAGATTCATCGAAACTCCTGTCACTGTTTCTGTGTGGATGTGTAAAACGCAGCATTTGGGAAGCGATGATGTAATCTTGTGTTTTCGTTAGCACTGCTTGGTCTTAATGACGACTTTAAAATAGCAAATTAGAATAGAATATATCTTTATTGTCCACTGGGGGTGGAAATTTGGCCTTGGCTCCAGAGTCACATGAGACAACACTGTAAAAATCAATCAACAGATGTAAAACAAACATTATGAAACATTTAAACATATCAGATCAGCTCATTGTCTGTCTGTGTTTAAAACTCATCAGTCACTTTGTTGAATTAAGGATATTGAAGACACTCGGGATGAAGGACTTTTTAAATACATTCTCAGTTGCTCTATGGCGCCTCCCAGAGCTCAGGACCTGAAGCTGGCTAAAGAGAGGATGGAGCTACCTGCTAAGAAACTCTTTGCTTTCTTCCTCGTCATGTCTATAAAGAGTTGGGTGAGGGGCTTCTGTGACCTGCCAACTACTCCACTCGCCATTGTCACAATCCTAGAGAATTTAATCTTGGATGTCCAGTTAAGGTGACGGTACCAGGCAGGGAGGTAAAAATTAAAAACACTTTAACTCACCACTTCACAAACAAACAGAGACATCAGCTGCACGTGATGTTCTGGCTCCACCTCAGCGTCCGAGGCTTAAAGTCCACTAGAAATGATGTTTTTGGATCAGGACTGGTCCAACCAGCAGACTGTGGGACACTTTCCAGAGTGAGTTGGTTTTTGATTGACGGATATCCCTGTCGTCTCTTACAGTCGGGGTGGTACTGCTCTGTTTCATCCGCTGAGTCCTGAGAGAAGCCTGAATCTTTGTACTTACACATATCTGACGTTGAGCATAAATGAGCCCTGAGGGCCCCGACTCACCAAGATGTCATTGTTGGCCCTTGTCAGCCATTGTCAGCCGGATTCACTATGTCTAATCGGCGGTAAGAGACGGCAGAGCACGCCGGTGAAAGAAACCATATTAATTGGCAGAAAACTTTCACATGTCCAGAGCATCAGTTGAATGTTTGAGTGAGCTACTTCATTCGTAAATTAAACGGGAATTAGCGGTGATGAGATCTTCTGTAGGTGTTTTGAAAAACGTCAGCTAACGTCCAGGCCAGAATTATTTTTTTAAAACAGAGAGGAAACATTATTGTTTTTAAAAATACCTGCATGTGTGTAGACAGGGCCTGAAAGCGGCGAACCTGTCGTGAACACCACAGATGTTAGATGCTTTATGAACGGCACCACAGTCACGACAGAATTAACAACAAAGATGGAGACTGTACGCTGTGTTTCCACTGTATGTTCACACTGTAAAAAATAACACCAGACTGCAACCACTAGATTTCGGATGGAAGGAAAGGAAAGGAAGCAGATAGTGAAGTAGAGGAATGAAGGTTGGGAGGAGGGAGGCGAAGAAACCTGCATGTGTTACAACTTTGAGGTTCAGTTTAAAAATTAAGAAACGGAGCATTTGTTCAGAGACAAATTATGTTTTTGTGATGAAAAGCATATTTTCGGGTGTTTTGTGTGAATACAGTCTTTGGCTTTTTTTTTTCTGTGGGAGAAGCTAATGATTCAAACTTGACATGTCGGCGCAGCTTAATAACAGCAGAATAATAATATTTCAGCTCGCTCTTTCATAATAGCACCGGCGACGACGAGAGAGAGGGAGAGTCGAGCCATTCATGCGGCATGATGGGTAGTTTGACACGGGCTGCTTTTCTGCTCAGCACGATGTTTTCCACTTAGAGACGACACACATACACACACGCACACACACACATTTTGAGCTAAGTTCCTCATAGGAGCGGCTAACAAACGCTTACACATGCTAACACACACACACACACACACTCTGCAGGCCTGTCATTCTGTGCGTCGAACGGGTTGATGAGGAGCATTTAAAGCTCTCTCGACACACACCCCTCATCTGCAATGACAGCTAGCAAGCTATTATTAACACACACACACACACTTACATACACATATACACACACACACACACATACACACATACAGGTATGCACATCAAACTGACAGCTCGGCTATTAACCCCGGCCCTGACTGAGCCCTCATATACATCACAGCAGGGCCACATACATGTCTATCTGTGTGTGTGTGTGTGTGTGTGTGTGTGTGTGTGTGTGTGTGTGTGTGTGTGTGTGTGTGTGACTGTACCTTTACGGCTGAAGTGTAAAAACAAAATGAAAAGCAGGTCTGTGAAATGAGCAGTGTCACTGTCGTCGTCAGTAAAGTCACGGTGATAAATCTGAAAACAGAAAAAATAAAGGTGTGTTTGGTTAAAAATACTGAGCCTGAGAAAAACTCAGGTTCAGACTGTGTTAGACAGGACTCAGCGTTACATCACCTGGACGTCAGGTTCAGGGAGACGCTGTGATCTGCACACGGGTGGTTTCAAGTCGTGAGAACTCTGTTGCTAGGCGACAGCAAAGACGGAGATTGTTCCGCTAAATGTGACTGCTGTTTTTTGCTTGTAAGCAAAAAGAAAAACAATTGTTTATTGTTTCTGTCGCTGCAGTGATTTCCATCAGAAGTAACTAAGTACATTTACTCAGGTATTTCACTTAAGTACAAATTCAAGGTACTCGTACTTCAGCATTTTCATTTTAGGGCCCTGACACAGCAGGGCGACAGATGAGCTTTTGGTGGTCATAGGTCACAGGTCACTGTGACCTTGTCTGTCTCATTCTCATGAACGTGATATCTCAGGAACACTTTGATGGAATTTCTTCACATTGGCACAAAAGCTGACTTGGACTCGACGATGAACATATTAGATTTTGGTGGTCATCTGTCAAAGGTCAAGGTCACTGTGACCTTGCATCCATCTCACTCTTGTGAACACTATATCTCAAGAACAGCCTCAGGAAATTTCTTCAAATTTGGCACAAATGTTCACCTCGACTCAACAAAAAACTGATTTGTTTTTGGTTGTCATAGATCGAAGGTCAATGTCACTGTGACCTTGTCTGTCTCATTCTCATGAACACCATATTTCAAAAACACCTTAAGAGATTTTCTTCAAATTTGGCAAAACCTTCACTGAGACTCAACAATGTACTGATTGGTTTTTGGTGGTCAAAGATCAAGTTTGCTGTGACCTTGCATCCATCTTATTCTTACGAATGCTATATCTCAAGAACAGTTGAGGGAATTCTTCAAATTTGGTATAAACGTCAACTTGGACTGAAGAATAAACTGATTAGAATTTGGTGATGGAGGTCAAAGGTCACTGTGACCTCTGAAAGCATGTTTTTGGTCATAACTCAAGAAATAATTTGCTAATTATGACAAAATTTCACACAAACATCTAACAGGATAAAATCATGAAGTGATGACATTTTATATCCAAAAGGTCAAAGGTCAGCTTGACTGTGACATCATCATGTTTTAACATCATATCTCAGGAACAGAAGGGGAGACATTTGGTCAGATACTGAATTGGTGACTCTAATCTTGAACCTGTGCTGATTGTATAGATCTTCTGTGTGTGAAGCATCCATGTTTTCACTGACATGATGGAGACTGTCAGAGACACTGGACTGGTGGGCGGAGTCATACAACCACAGGGCAGTAATTATAGTTCTCTTGGTTTATTGAACCTGCTCTATGAAGAAGCGATTGTCTTACCAACAGTTTGGGGAGTGTTTTAAAACCTTTCTCTGCTTTGACGTCCTGCCCAATACACATTTCTTCCTTTTCTCTGAAGAGTGTGCACGCTGCAAACTTAATTACATTTTCTTTTTCTTTTCTTTGCCATCATTAGATGCAATCTTTTATTGTTGTTTGTGGAGGCTGAACACGTACGACGGGCCACTAATTACAGCAGAGAACTAATTAGAGCCGAGTGGCCAAGAGATTAACAGCTGATCGAGTGCTAATGTTTGAGAAGGAGCAGAGAGCTATCGTAATGTTGTTACTGTCACACACACAGTTACAGCGACAAAGACAGGAAGTACATGAACGCGTGCTGGTTTGTTTGCTGGAGTGAGAAGTTTAGTTTCTTCTGTTACTGTATGAATGATGAAGGCTTTTGTCAGGATTTGAACCCACGTCTGTCTTTGGACTCAGCCGCACTCGTAACAGCACAATTTCAGAACAAACTCAAAATATTGTTCAGCAAATAAATCACAACTTCGATGACCTCTGACACTAAAATGTGTCCCTTGAGGGGAACAGAGAGGATCAGAAATGGAGTAAGCTCAGGGAGTGCTCCAGGGAGGATGTTTTCCAGTAGGTCGACCCTGAAGTCAAACATTTATGATACTTTGACAATTTGTTCAGCAACATAATCTTCACGAATGAACCCCCCTTTTATGTTTTTTGAAGTTTAAATGCAAATGCCAGAAGTAAAAAGCATACTTTAGGCTGGAAACAAACTACACCACGGTCACTGCATTTTCAGAAAAGAGATTTTTGTGCCTCAAGCTAATGATGTGTTAATCACAGCGTCGTTAAAAGTCTAAAGTTTCAGTTTATCTTCTACATATTAACGTACAAATGTAATGTATCTGAATATTTTTTCTGGCAACCAGGCTGTCTCCTTAAGGCCCTGACACACCAAGACGATGGGCAGCTGTCGGTCAATGTTGGGCAGTTGTTGAGTGTCTGTTGCCCTCGTCGGTGTGGTGTGTCCTGCAGCGGTGCCCCTCGTCAGCCCTGTTGGCTTTTTTTTTTGGGCCAATCCAGCATGTTGAATTGGCATCTGCAACAGCAGAGCATGTTGGTGACAGAAATCACTCTGATTGGCTGTTCAGGTCACAACGAGAGAAACATAAGTGAGGAAAGTAAACAAAGAGCTAAAGTGAAGAGGGCGTGACATCGAAACAAACTTGTTACATGAGGCCAGATTATTTGTCTTTATCCACTGAGCTCTTTAGCAGAAACATTTCCTGATGGTTTGTGTTATTGTTCACTGACATACGGTAAATATTCTCTGTTCTTTCAACACTGGAATGTGTTGTTAATGTGCTAACTGGCTAACTAGCATCAAGACGGTCTTCTGGTTTCTCCTTTTGAATGACAAATACAGGCTACTGACATCTGCTGGTGTGGTGAGTTATTTCCTCTCCCGCAGGTGCAGAACATACCTGCTGGTTGTCCGTTGGCTTTATTTTTTGTAGTGTGTTCACGTGCAGCTTTTAGCCAGAGACACAGGCGACGAGAGGCAACGCGGCAGTTGGCTTCTATTGATGCTAACGCTCTGAAGTCGATTTGGTGTGTCTGGGCCTTTCTACATCCGTGGCCTCTCCCCTGTCCTGTGCATGAGCAGAGTGCGACAGTTGTGTGTTACTCTCTGTCCGTGCCACTTTGTTTCCCACTTTCAGAGCCAGGCCCTTGTATCAACACGTGCACACACAGAACGGACAGCAAGTGGAAAGCAAAGAAAGAGTTACAGAATTTGACAAAAACTGTACCAAATTAGCATCTTTAAGTTTGAGATCTGAGCAGTTCTTCCACCATTGCTCAGAGATACACACCGCCAAGACAATAATAAAACATTTGTTTACACATAACCCTTCAAAACAATGTTATGAAGTGTTTTATACAGTATTCAAGTTTTCTAACACCTCCTCATGTTGTCCTTGATGTCTTTCACCCCCCCCCCCCCCCCCCGAGAAATGACTGAAGCTGCTAACATGTCATGTAAACAGTGGACTGAAGCTGGTCCAGCTCCTGTGGCAGATATAACCGGCGTCGTGCCTCCTGAGCCAGCGGAGCTACTTAACCACTTAGCAGCAGATTAGTGAAATCATCAGGTAACCAAGGAGGCAAACTGATATTTGGAATCTCCACAAAGAGATTCAGTGTAAGCGCTCCGTAATCCTGCTGCTGAAAACAACACTGAGCCTCTCTGTGGAGGAGGAGGAGGAGGAGGAGGAGGAGGAAAGAAGGAGAGGTTTAATGATGACAGGAAAACAGCGTTATCAGTGATCAATTTCAGAATAAGAGTCCAGCAGAGAAACAGCTGTCTGATAAACTGTTGAGAAAGACTTTAAAACCGACGTCATGAGTTTCACAATGAAAAAAAGAGTTCAGGTGAGGTCGTAGAAACACACACAGGTCATAAATCATAGTTTCAGTTCACCCAAATGAAATGAAAACATATTTCCCCACTCGTCCCTGCTGGTGTCGAGCCACAGGTTTGTTTTATGTGCTGAGATTTGACATCCCATCGCTGAATCCTCTGGATCTCAGAGTGATCAGGTTGTTTCTGGAGAGATGGATTATGTTTTACTTCTTTAGTTCCAGGTCATGACTAACATGTCTCTGCCATTAATCTGCCGACATTTACAGCATGGATACTCAGCTTGGTTTGCCTGGGGGCGACTGTTGCAACATAACAGGAGGCCGGGAGCCAGTTAACATTCATATTTTTAGTATATATAATAAATAAATAGCCTCTTTTAAACCTTTTAATGTTTCTGTTGTGACGTCAAATTCAGAATGAGTGTATTTAAAAAAGCACAGTCCGACAGTTTGAACATGAAATATCTTGTCTTTGGACCACCATCTTGAATGTAAGGGAGCTGTGAGGGACAATTCGACCGAGCACAGCATGACCTTTTTTTTTGTTTGTTTTTTTAAACCATAGTTTACTCTGGGGGACATTTAATAGACCAGAGGTGGAGGATCTCAGGGATCTGGAGGGAATGTGTTTGACCAGCATATCACACAAATAGTCAGGAGCAGGTCCATTTAGAGATTTAAAAACTAAAAGCAAAAATTTAAAATGAATGGGAAACCAGTAAAGAGCCTTTTAAACCAGAGTAATGAGTCCTCTGTGTTTTCTCTTGGCGAGTAGACGTGCTGCTGCATTTTTGAGCATCTGAAGTTTGTTTAAAGATCTCTTTGAGAGGCCTGAGAGCAAGACATGGTGTGTTGTTTTTATTTTTATGGCCAAAAGCATAAAAGGAAGGACAAGCAGCTTCTTCTTTAACTGATTGTGTTGTTGTTGAATTGTAATAGATTAAACTACGCAGCAGTGTAAAATGAGCTGAAACATTCAGGTGATGAAAACATAAATGCATCGATAATTAATCATCTGATAACATAAAAGATGTAGTTTTCAAATGAGCCATTCTGCATAACGAGTTCTTTACGTTTTGCACTTTAGGTATATTTCATGTTTTTGTACTTTTACTCGAGTACAAGTCTGACAGCAGGACTCTTACTACACTGGTATCACTGGTTTTACTGAAGTGAAAGATGACGGTACTTCGTCGCTGCAGCAGTGAGCAGTCAGATGAAGACGCTGCGTCTGTTGTGACGGACAGAAAGTTCAGAGCAGTTTTAACCTTTTGTGCTCCGACTCATCACCATCTGTTTATCCAATCAGAGGCGCTCTTAAAGGGACAGTCCACCCAAAACAACTAAAACTTTGTTTTCTCTTCTTTCTCAGTCACGTTCGAACACCGACCTGAAGCTTCATGAAAATAGAAAACAGGAAGTTCAGGATGACAGAGGACATTAAAAATATTTCCTACTCCTCCTCCTCCTCTTCGTCTCTCCCCTCCTCTACCTCGTCGTCTATCAATAAAGGTGTTGATGGGAGCAGACCGATAAAAAGACGGAGCGACTCAAACACATGAACACAATCTGTCATGCTCCTAAATATACTTCCAACACTCCCTCGCTTCCTTCGTCCTTCATCGCTTGTATCCTTCCATCCTTTTTCTACCCTCTTCCCCCCTTCCCTCCCGATCCATCTCTCCTCCCCTCCTTCCTTCCTTCTACCTCTTCCTTCATTTTTTATTGCATGTTTTCATTCTTTGTCGTACTCCCAGCTCCCTACACCTCTCTACCAACTCCATCATCACCCTCCTCTTTTTTCCTCCCTTCATCCCTCTCTCCATCTTCTCTCAGCTCTTACTCCCTCTTTCCTTACATCATTCCTCACTGCCTGTCATTCTTTATTCTTTTTTGTTACTTTCCTTACCTCCTGAAAACATCCACTAACTCAGAAAATAAAAATGACACAAGATAAAATAAATATTCAGCTGCAACATAAACTTCATATATCGTTAACTAAATAACAAGAAGACTGTGTCAAATGTTCTCTGATGCACACTTTTGTCTTATATCTGCCGTAAAGCGAATAAATAATTAAGCTTGAAACTAGGACGCTCTACGTCCCCGTCTAGCATCTGTGCCAGTGTCCCGTCGTCACATACATACACTATCTTTTCAAAATAAACTTCCCTGTTTGGTGTGGTTTGGGTTCAAATGCTGCCAACTGACGTATTCTGGCACTGGACTGTTGTAATCCAGGACATTTTTGTGATGAAAAAAACCAACGTACATTTATTTTACAATTAGCACAAGAGAAGTTTAAGAACTGTTTGACATCTTGGACTAAATATGTATCATCAATTACATCTGATTTAACTGGTCATGAATGATGCAGTTAACACACCACTCCCCCAAACGTTCATGCTGAGCTACTTAAATGTTACTTGTGCAAAGTTCTCTTGTGAAGATAAAAGTTTAGAAGCACCTGAATGCAGTTAGACCCCCTTCCCATTTTACTTGAATATGTGTCGAGGTACAAGAAATAATGATTAGAAAAGTGGTGATTATGCATTTTTTATGCATGTATTCTTCAATTTATCCTTGAATCAAAGTGGACGTTTGTGCCAAATTTGAAGAAATTTCCTCAAGTTGTTCTTGAGATATCATGTTTCCAAAAATGAGACAAACAAAAGGTCACAGTGACTTTGACCTTTGACCACCAAATTCTAATCAATTCATCCCTGAGTCCAAGTGAATATTAGGGCCAAATTTGAAAAAAGTCCCTCATAGTGTTCTTGAGATACAGCGTTCGCGAGAATGACACAGATGAGGCCACAGTGATCTTGATCTTTGACCACCAAATTTTAATCAATGCATCCTTGTCCCAAAGTTGATGTTTGCACCAAATTTGAAGAAATTCCCTCCAGTTGCTCTTGAGATATCGCACTTATGTGAATTAGATCATGGAAACCTTCACCTGTGACAATCAAATTCTTAGCAGGTTGCAAGGTCACAGTGACCTTGATCTTGACCACCTAATTTTTCTTCAGTCCAAGTCATCATTTGTGCCAAATTTAAGGTAAAGGTGTTCTTGAGATATTGTGTGCACGGAAATGAAGTGGATGGACGAACAACACCAAAGCATAATTCCTCTGGCCACAGCTGTCCCCTGTGCGACCGCATCAAAATATTTCTCAGTGTCGATGTTTTACTTTCAAATTTAACACTTTCCTCACCAGAGTATTATTTTTAAGTTTCCAGCAGCATTTCTGATCATATTCACTAATCTTTCAAGACCCACAGAATAATTTATTATATGAATATGTAAACAGTGTATACATGAAACTAAAGAAGAGACCTGATTTTAAACACACAAAAAAAACATTTTATTCTATCTTATCCCATAGCTTTTTCAACAACACTTGAATTTGTGTTTTCATAAAAAACATTTCAGACAAAAAGCTGAGAAAAAATGTTTTTTTTGTACAAAGAACAAATCAATTTCAAATTTATATGTTTTGTGTTTTCTCATTTCTTTTCATCACTCTGAATTTTACAAATAAAAATAATAATAATAATGAAAAAAATAATATTCTCTTTGAGGTATAGTGGAACATGTTGTCACGTTCAGGGATCGTTCAGTGTTCTGTTGTCTCCTCAACCTTCGTCTTGTCCATATCTCACTGTCACCGTCATGGAGATCCCGTTTCTTCCCACCAAACTTATTTACTTCTTCGTCCAAATCTGATTCAGAGTGTTGATCAAAACAGGAAGTGTCGGAGTCAGCTTGCACAACCATAAACTTTTGTGCAGTTTACAAGCTGCTACATTTTTGTAAACGTCTTCTTTCAGTTTCCAGCTGATCTTCTTCATTTGTTTTTGGACACGCCAGTATTGTTCTATTTCACAAGATGAGTAACAGCGCCCCCTGTCTTAAAAAACACGGATTGCCAGAACAGCTTGTCAATTGCAGGGAAGCGTTGTGTCATAAATGATGGAAAATCTCGGCAATGGTGGGGAAAGTGTTCAGGCCTATAGGCAGTTAAATGTTCAGTTTCAGCACTAATATTAGTTTCACTGTCTGCTTATGAATAATAAATAAAAGCCAAAAGACGGTCAGCACTGGAAGTTGTCAAATTCAAATATAATCCATTACAACACAAACTTTAACTCATCTGTCGCCCTCACTGATATTTCTGTGCATTTAAAGTTAATTTATGTTTCTTTTCTGAAACATAAATTTCCTTGTTGCTCGTGTAAATCCATTCCGGGCTAATTTGATTCATCACATGTCGTGATCTCGTCATCGAGTCTTGGATTTCTTCAAGTGGAATCTGGTCTGGAGTCAGTTGTGGAGTTTCACAGTATTGTAGTCTGAAGACAAACACCCGTTCTAGTTATAAAGTTTAAATATTAAGTATTAGATGTTTGCAGTTTGTATTTCTTACTATGTTCGTCTCTTTGTCAACATTTAGTTTTGTTTTGTCGGCTGAAGGTCAGTTTGATTTTCTTGCTCTCTTTGACTCCCCTTCCTCTCCCCCTTTCCTCCCCCCTTCGTCTCCACCTGAGGTTGGCTGTGAATCAAACATGGGGAGGGGGTGAGGAAGAGGAGGAGGAGGAGACAGATGGAGGTGAAGGAGGAGGCCTCGGTGCTGCTGGCACTCAGTCTGTGTGCGTCTATACGTGTCTATATATACAGTACAGAATATATGATGAGACTAAACATGGAGGACGACTGCAGATGGAGCTGACGGGGTCACGTCTGCCCGAGCTGACCCGTCTGTCTGTCTGTCTGTCTTTCTGATGTGCCTCTGAACAGTATAGAAAATATACATTTAGTTGTCTCGACCACTTATGGAAGGAGGGAAAGTGGAGGGAGCTTTGTGTGCTTCTTCTCTGACATCTGAAAAACAAAAATAAATAAACAAGGAGGCTGATTAATTAAAGATGTTCCCAGTGTTAGTGTCATGATGGTGATATGTTAAAAAGATGGAAACACACTCTATTTTGAGATTCAAAGTTCCTTCTTGACCTTGTTGACAAAACAAACTCATCAAATTGTCCATTTTATTGGCTCTCGCCTATTTTTAGTCATGATGCGTTCACTGTCATCACGTCAACGGTTCCTGTGCTGTAGCTGTTAGAAATCCTATGGGCGTTTAAGGTGTGTTTTGGTGATTATAGTATACAAACAACAGCTGTATGTGATGTTTAAGTGGTTGCAAACACATGATTACATCAACAGATATCCACAAACTGCAGTTGCATTGTTTCAAATGTTCATATTTCTCCACATATTATCCATAACTTCTCTGTCCTGCATGTAACAAACAAACTGGCGTATTTCAAATTGGAGGCCACCGCCTGACCTTTGCATTTTTTTTATTTTTTTTTTCATGAAAACATTCAGGAAAAGTTAAAAATTATAATAATGATAATGATAATAATTTCAGTGTACTGAACTTCTATAATTCAATGATATAAGCACTTACAGTGATTCTGACTGCGTTACCTTTCAAATCAGACTTCACTCTGTGTGTGTGCCATGGACAGGTGTTTAAGGTGAATTTAAGTGAATTTACAGGACCTTATATAAAAAGACTGGTGCATTACTTTCTGCAGGTATACCTACGAACATTCACGAGAACTGTCTGACTTTTCTTTTTCGTCTCTGTGTGACTATACAGAGCAACCACTCATCTATTTTCCCTCCCATTTAAAAGTTATGAAGTGGTTTTTAAGTTCACATCTGCATCACCTGTTCTCTCCAGCTGTTCGAAACTATAGAAACATTAAGCTCTAATGTTTGTCAGTGTTTCACAACACCGGACATTTCATAAGACACAAATGAAGTCTTATCACTCCTCCACCTCAAACCTCCTCCCTGTTTCTCTCCTTCCTCTTCTTGTGCCTGATGTCAGAGAGGAAAACAAGAAATGAGATAAAAAGACACAGTTAGTTAATGTTTATAAAATAATGAGCATCGGTTGATCGTTTTAGTTTTTATTCTCAGTCCACTGAGAGACTTTGTTTCTGTTTAATATCACGGAAACTGTAAATCAAAGTTTTAAAAAGAAATCTGTTTTTCTTTGTATTTAATTTCAAATAAGTGGGAAAGATAATGAAAACATGAGCATGTGATTCTTCAGATTCGCCTCATTTTAAACACTTCACATCAACCTGTCGCTCGGCAAACACTGATTATTTATGTCCTTGTTTATTAAACTGCATTTGAAAGCTGATTGGCTGGAGCGGGTACAAGTTAAGAGCACACCACAGATTTAGCATCACACTCCTTTAACACCGTCTGACTCATGATGGACAGTTTCTAAAATCAGTGCAGCAGAACCAGATATCATTTTTTATTCCACACTTTCTTCCTCTGTGTCAGAACCTGGTGACTACATTACCCACAATGCAAACACAAACAGTTGTGTTTGAAGACACAGACTTCACACAGCTCCCTCTGGAGACATTAAAGGTTTTATACTTCTTTTAAAAGATGCAGAAAAATCCACAACACAGGCAACAAAAGCAGGTGGTTGGATTCAGAAAAGACTGTTATGGTTTGTCTTGAAATAAATATGTTTGTTACTCACGTCACGTCATGTTACTTCACATACGTCACTAGCATGGCATGTTAGACATATTTACACACAACATTGTTATTAAAATAACTTGTGGTTTCACCTGGGAGATGAACAGCAGGGTTAAAAGTCTGTACGCCTGCCCGATGTAGACTTAGGCCCAATCCCAATACCCCCCTTGCCCACTACCTCTTGGCCCTCAAAATGAAGCAACGAGGGGTAGAAATCTTTCCCTAGGAATTGGGACGCCACTCTCTACGTCACTGCATCGGTCACGTTCACGCATACGTAACTACTTTAAACAGGAAGCTGCGAGCCATCTACATTTCCAACTGGCATCTACAATGGAGTCTCATTCATCCTACCAATCGCGTTTGCCGCATTCATCATGCTTCGTTTGATGACGACAGACGACAGGGGACTTCTGCTAGCTAGCTAGCTAACCAGCTAACATTACAAGGCAGCATAGTTATGCTAGCTGGCGTGTTATTGTAATGTGAAAATTCGACAATTTTGCAGAACAGGACAGATGACAGACGCCAGATAGTGCGAGCTAGCTTGCTAGCTAACAAGCAACCTGACGATGGTAATGTTAGCTATGTATGAACTTTTTCCCCGTCTCTTGCTCGGTGGTAGCCATGGCGACATCTTCCCCTCGCTGGCAAGTCAGCATCTGAAATCCTTCGCTCCGAAGGGCTGGTTTCATACCCACTACCCCTCGTTATGCCCCCTACCCCTACACGCAAAAAGGAATTTGGACACCACTACCCCTCGCGGGAAAGTGCAAATGTAGGGGTAGGGCTAAGGGGGGGTATTGGGACAGGCCCTTACTCTCTCTGTATATGAGGGCGATTCTTCCAAGTGTAAAAAAAAATTAAACAAATTTTCACTCCAAACTCGTCACATATCGACATTTGATCATGGACTTTCCAGTTCCAGATACAACTCCAGATACTACTCTGAAGTGGCTGCCTTAACTTTCGCTCCTGTCCCACAACATTTCCCCCAGTGCCACAAGTCACTGCCCAAGCGTCGGACTTTGACGACTTCAGGGTGAGACTGGGCTCTCAAAAACGCTGCCACCTTCGAAGCCTTGAGTTTGGCATTTGACCGTTGCCATCTTGGTTTTTTTTAGAGCCAGAGGTTACCATATTTGGATGAGAGGGTGGAGCTGTGGAGGTGCAAAGGGTGGATCTGACTGATGGGCCTTTTCTATCATTAGTTTTGGCCACACAGATTCACCTTTCTATTATCAGCTAAGATGTGCTGTACCACACCAAGCTACGCCAGAGATAGACCTCCAGACTCGGTCCAAAAGTAGGGCCGACGACACAATTGGCCCACCCTTAAATGTGCCAAACTTTAGGCCTTAATAAAATATTAAATGAGTGAGTTATATAAAAATTCAGCCCCTATACAGTTGTCATGAATGTTAAAATTAGCACTAGAGACCAAAACTTTTTTGTACCAGCCTGTAAACATGTTTATTTCTGCTGTAAAGTTGGGCATTTTAACATGGGGGTCTATGGAAACTGACTGGCTCTTAGAGTCGGCCTCAAGTGGCCATTATAGGAACTGCAGTTTGTGGCTCTTCAGTGTTGGCTTCATTTCTCGGCCTCAGAAGATGCCGCTTGGCCTGAACACACAGACTCTGTGCTTCATATCTATAACGTAAAGTATGATATGATGTGTTGATGTATGACGGTGTGCAGCTGTGCAGCTCGGAGCCATCAAACACTCATAACAGTGATATTTAAAAGGTTTCTCACATGTTTGCAGGTCAGCTGTGTGTGTGTTACCAGCTGTTCCTGTATGTGTACGTTACCGTCTGAGTGTGTGTTTATTCTACTGGGCAGATTTCAACACACACACATGCACACATTTGAGCACACACACACACACACACACACACACACACTCACTCACTCAACAGGTCATGTGGATGTTCATCCAAATCTTCCTTCAGCTCAGATCACTGAGAAAATAAACTCTGAGAGCGTTTATTATTCCTGACCTGCCAGCTGTGTGTGTGTGTGTGTGTGTGTGTGTGTGTGTGTGTGTGTGTGTGTGTGTGTGTGTGTGTGTGTGTGTGTGTGTGTGTTGAAACCTCTCCAGGTTTAAGCTGTTGAACTTGGCCGACCTCCACGAATCAATTTATCTCTTCCTTCATTCCTCTTCTTCTCTCTGCTCTCCAACTTTCTACTTTTCTGTCTTCTTCTTCTCTTTATTCATCATCTGTCTGTCCTCCATTCCTCCCATCTCGTCCTCCTCCTCCTCCTCCGCCTCTTCCTCTCCATCTCTTTATATTTCTGTCCATCCTCTGCTCTTGCCCTTCGCTGCACCTACTCCTCCTTCGTCTGAATTGATTATTCTCTTCTTCAGTCCTCCATATAATGTTTGTTTACTCAGCGGTTTGCTGAGACAACATTACAAAGTGCTTTATGTAAACAGATAAAAAGACAGAATAAAACCAAACAAACAAAATATCAGCAGAGTTCAGGCAGACGACTTCCTGTGGAGTTCTCCTGTAAACAAACAAAAGCAGAAAATTTTTCTCCTTCTTAAATAAACTCTTTAAAAACCCTCTCGGATCAACTGGAAGATGCTTCGTCACAAAGCTGGAAACAGGCTGTTTTTCTGACTTTACAGAGACACATGGTTCTCACATGCTACTAACATATGATGATCTTATAGACCATGATGCATCGCTGTAGATTAAACGACCCAACAGTATATAAAGCAGTTAAAAAGAGCACAACCATGAACATCTACTGCAGGAACATCAACATTAATGCAGCAGGAATATTAATGCAAAAACATCAGATGAGTGTGAGGGGACTTTGAGTATTTTCCAATCCAATCGCCAGAGTGAACACTGGCTTCGTACATTTCTGCAAACTACAGATATGTTACATTTGTTTGTTGTTATGTAGCAGCTTGGTGAACGTTGCAAAACAGATTATGTTTCGGCTGTTTTATGTTGCGTTCACATCGAACGTGATACAAATTTTCATGTTGTGTTACTCGTGCGAGATTGAACGCCAGAATATTTTGTGTTGACTCTCTTCATACGCCAAATAACTTGTGTCATATGCGCGTGAAATTGTTGAATTGAAGAATGAACTACTGCCAGTGTGTCCTCGGCATCATAGCTCCCCCGGAGGATCTCAATGCTGATTGGCTATTGTGGTGCAAATTGAACCTTTGCTAAGCCCCGCCCCGGTTGATGAAGTTCAGATTTTTCAGCTCTCTGTGTGTGATGCAACATCACGCTACTGGCTTCGTTCCTGCTGTTTAATTCACATATTTTGCATCATTCGTCTGCCTGGTGGGATTTCACGTCTAATCGCGCCTTTACATTGACTTCATGTGTAATTTACTTTACGCACGTTGTTTCATTCATGCCTGGCAGGAGAAAAGGCAATGAGTCTTTTAACTTTTAGAAATTTGACAGGCCCTCCTAAGGGTTCTTTTTTTGTTTGTTCTTTTGATGATTATGAAATGTAAAACAACAGCTGTATTTGTTTTTTGTTTTACAAATACGACATATCGTTTCAAAGCTACGCTCCTCGTGGTGCCATCAGTGCTGACCATATCAAGATACGACCACAGCAGCAGGCAAAATAAATACTTCTTTCAGACGAAAACAAACAAACAAATAAACAGTTTTAACTCACAGATGAAGCATTATCATAATCCTCAGATCTATATTGTCCAGACTGAGTAACAGTTTACACAACTCACAGTTAATTTCTGTCACACTGACAACGGTCGAGTCGAAATAAATCCAGAGAATTATTCATCATCATTACATCCACAGATATCCACAAACTGCTGTTGCATTCTTTCAAACGTTCATATTTCTCCATATATCACCCATAATTTCTCTCATTCTGCACGTAACAAACAGACTGGTATATATCGAAAAGGAGGCGAGCTCCTGACCTTTCCATTGACACTTCACGTGAGCCAATAGGAGCTTCTAGTGTTGTTTCTATGGCCTTGATAGCCAACCAGGGCCTGAGCTGAAGGAGTGTGCATCGCTGAGTTTTCCTGTAGTTTAGAGGTATTTAAAGGGCCAGCGATTGGCCGACCTCACCCGGGGCTTATGGGTATTGTAGTCAATGACACTCTGAAGCTTCACAGCAGATTTTAACCCCTTACTGTCACCACAGGCTGTTAAAAGAAATGATAAACAAATGGTTCATCAGTTGTCTTAAGGGAAAACAAGCATTATTTTTTATCAATATAGGTTTTCCTTAAGTGTTTTTATACACAGGGAGCTCCTAATTAGACATTTCTGTCTGTGCTGATTAGTTCAGTTCATCGTTTTACCCCATTTTTTTTAAGTGCCGAAACAAACCTCAAAAAAACATATAACGTGTATTTTCTGCAATATTGTGTTATTATTGTTATGCGACACTAGGGCTGCCCCCCTGACTGAGAATTTTCCTACTGATAGAGTTTCACGTTTGTTTTTTTGTTTTTCTTTCTGCGACTAAGAGACCAATAAAATCTTGCAGAGTAATGACCTTTCTGGTCGACTAACGTTTGGTCAACTATCAGCGGGCAGCCCTGTGTCACGCCATCCACCATCTTCGATATGATACGCATGAAACGTACCACTGTGACGTATCTGTGCTTTGCAGAAATGTACAATGGCAACATTTATTTTGACGACTGGGCTGATAGTTTCACAGCGTGGCATTTGTACTGTTACTGCAGTAAAGCATGTGAATACTTCCTGCACCACTGGTTGAAAATAACATGTAAAAAAAACACACACACACACACACACACCTGCTGCAGAGTCGTAGCTTCCAGACACAATGATCAGAACTCTTCGTGTTCTTCTTCTTCTACTGTCCTGGAGTGTGTAGCAGTGAGCATCAGCTGTCAGAAACACACACACTACATGTAGCTACACATGTTAGTGTGAACGCAAACACAAGTACACACACGCACACACACACACACACATACACACACACACATCATTAGATACAACTCCGAAGTTCTCACTTCTCATACAGGACAAGCTGGGATCACAGTGTGTGTGTGTGACTATGTATGCTCTTATCACCTCTGCCTCTTACACACTGCACCCTAAGGGCCAACACACACACACACACACACACACACACACACACACACACACACACACTGTGAGAGCACAGATGGCCTCATATTCATGTCTCCTGCCAAACAGATGGACCTGGCTGGATTCATTCAACGATGGACACACACACAAACAAACACACACACACACAAACATACACACAATTACAAGCATGTACACACGGATTTTTGTTCAGCACACACACACACACAAACCTCCTTATTAAACCGCACCGTGTCGAGGATTATAAACACGTTCACACTTACATACGCACACTGCCTCACAGACACACACAGACACACACACAGTGGCTGTTGTCCAATGCTTGGTGCCCTCAGTCTGTCCTAACACACACACGCACACACACACAGAGCCACAGAGCGAGGCGGTGGCGGCGGTCCAATCACAGTGCCCTCAGTGTGTTTCTGTGAGTCGGAGATGTGAAGTCTAATTAACAGAACAGCATCAATATTGATGAGGGCCATTTTATTCCATCTATTCCCAGTCCTGCTATTAAATTCACTTAAGTTTCAACTTCCTGTTCATAAACACCACGCAGCAAATCAACAGGGTCGGAGGTCAATGCGGCGGCGGCGGTGGCCACTGCACGAGTCTTCTTCTGTGGTTTCAAGCAGCCCTGCAGAGGCTGAATGACTGGCTGGGATGTAGAGAAGGAGGGGGCGTGGCTATGAGGAGTGGGCGGGGTTTAGAGCATTAAAACTCTTTTTGGTTTTCCTCCACATGTTCATAGTAAAGTACACAGTGTGTGGTGATGTCATGGCAACTGCTAGAACACAGTAATTCAATGTAAATGATGCAGCATGGTTTGATATTTGTCTGACTGTCAATAAATCTCATGTGCAGACCAAAAAAACCAAAAACATTTTAATCCGTCTCACAAAACTGTCTCACTTCCTGTCTGTGGCTCTCAGCTCCAAACCCACTGCTTCCTAAGGAATAAAACTTTAAAAGCATGAAAATATAGTTTCAATTTTATGTCTTCGTGCTGGTGATAGCCGTGGTCGGAGGCATTATGTTTTTGTGTTTTCCGTCCATCCCTTTCTTGTGAATGCAATAAATAAAGAAGACCTTGAGGGAGAATCTGTAAATTGGCACAAACGTCTCCTTTGACTCAACGATGAAGTAGTTAGACTTTGGCAGTCAAATGTCTGTCAAAATATAAAACAGTTATTTCAAAATTGAAGGCTGATTCAAGCCAGTCTCACTCCAAAGTCACTGACATACGGATGGGAAAATGGAGGTGAGCTCCCGACCTTTCCACTGACACCTTACTTGAGCTAACAGAAGCTTCCAGTGCTGCAGTGAGACTGGTACGACCTCGAAAGCCAACCCAACCCAGTCTCACTGCAGGGTTGACGAAACCCGGTTCTTGGTCAGTGACATCTAGCGTCAGACAAATTCTAAATGCATGATACGGGGCCAGTGGCCATGGCAGCATCAGGGGAAGTCTGAGTAGGGCTGACGGGGAGGGAGGGAAGGGGCGGTGGATGGGTCCAACAACTATTGACTTTCACCCGGGAGGCCAGTGTTTGCTTCCCCTAAGGTTATAAAGCCAAACCCTGTTCTTTTTTTCCTAAACCCAGCCACAGGTGTGTGTTAGCAAAATGTGCTTTTGTTGTTAAAGGGAAAAAAAACATCAATTTGTAGTGTTGTTTGGGCATGGTGCTTTTATTTTGAAAGAGACTGTATACAAACTGTACATTTCCTGTGAAAACAGAAGTGTATTTTGAAAACAGACAACAACTGACACCTCCAATGTTGTATTTTTTTTATGTAAAGTTTTTTCAGCAATTTTAATTCTGTTTGCTGTTATGGCTTAAAAATTAATAAAAAAAAATTGCAAACAAAACCAAACCTTTAACTCCAGGTTTTGCACGGCCCCCTTCCCATCGGGGCCCTGGGTAATCAGTCTATGACTACGACGCCCCTGTGCACCTGAAGGCAGCAAACCACAAGTTCTCACCTGGACAATCTGAGCTGAAGCAAAGAACAGAGCAACACGGTCGCAGCCTAAAACAGGAGATACTTTGAGGCTTAGCATACGACTGCCAAAGACCCTCTGATCCCTGTGACTCCACCCGTCTGGGCGAGGAAGCTGAGTAAAACAAACTACAGATGCTCTCCGCTCAGGACTCGTGCTGTTTGGGCTGTCGAGGTGTTGAGCTGTTGTTGAGTCTTCGGTTTGATACCATCCAGCGGGTTTCCCATAATCCATCAGCACTTTGTACACACACACCTTTAACACACACACAGTTACAAACACACACACACACAGATATATAAACACACACACACCCTCCATCCGTCCGTCAGTGTTCATGGTCCCGGGGGAAACATCTGAGGTAATGGAGAACGACGAGGAATTAGCAACGTTTGCTTTTTTAACAGATTGGCTGCAGCAAGTACCACACACACACTCACACACACACACACACACACACACATCATCATCATCACAAACACACACACACATTTAAAATATATGACTGATAGCCACTGACCGCTGAAACATCACGGAGGAGATATAATTAGAACATATGTAGCCACTCGACTCTGCAAGCTGCTGAAACTGTGTTTGTGTTTATGTCTCCATGGCAACATGTGAAGATCTCACACACACACACACACACACACACACGTATATGTTTGAGTTTTACACGTGGAGTCAGGAACATGAAGTGTTCGTGAACGTTTAGCTTTAACGTTCAGGTTTGATTCTCATGCATGTACGCAGTGTTTATAAATCAATCAGTGTTGGCAGGGCGTAAACTTAACAATGACCACTGGCTGGTAAAAAAACGAGTTTGGAGTGTGAAACAAAAACACATGTCCGTCTCTTGAGCCAGGGTTTAGTTTGTCCATTCTGGGATACTGTAGAAACATGGCGATGTCTGCAGACAAGGACCCGCTCCCTATGTAGATATACACGGCTCATTCTAAGGTAACAAAAACCCAATTATTTTTATTCTCAGCTGATTGTGTCTGACAGAAACTCCCCCGAAATCCTACGAACTGGACCTTTAAACTAAAATTTACTCCCACAGATATATTAGCTTAAAGAAGCATAGTATGAACAGTGTATGAAAATGCTTGGAAAATAAATCTACAAGACAGCACGCATATTTGACATATATACAGAAAACAAAATTAAATGGTAGAATTAAAGTTTGTTAAAGAAAATGATCTCCATGCGCGTCACATGTGCTGGTTTGAATCTGAACATGAAGAAAAACATAGATTATCACTTTAACTTGACTTAATCGTGTTTCTTTGCTCAGGTGTTATTTGAACGTTTTGATCCTGTTTTTGGTCGTTGGTGTGAACGCTGGTCGTCCGTTGACATCTCTGTTTTAGCTGTGTGTGTGTTTCTGTGTGTGTTCGGCTAATTGCAGTGTGCTGATTGACGTGTTGAGACTGGAGGAAAGATGAGAGCAACCTGCAGTGTTCACTTTCAGGCTGGATGTAGATGTGTGTGTCGGCTGATATCGGATCTTTATGGATGAGTGTGTGTTGGAGCGCGGCGTCCTCTCGCGGGTCAGGGTTCATCATAAATCCTGCAGAGGGAGTTTTCTTGCTGGGAATCACACGGCGATGTTTACCTCGAGTGAAACATCAGAGTTTAGTCTGCAGCGTCGGCTGTGATTACACACTGCAGATAATTGTTTAAATTCAGGGCAGAGCGAGTGTTTGGACTGAACTGGAAATAGAACAAAAGAACAAACAGTTTTCAGTGATGAATTTACATTCAGTGAGTTCAAACGGAGAGGTTTTGTATTTGACACTGAAGAGGCCAAAATGTTCTCACAAGGAAAGACACATGAGTAAAAATCTTCCAACCTGAGGACAGTTTGTAGCTCTTAAAGCGTCACATTAGAATAATAATCAGCTGTCAGATAAAATCTGCAGTGGAGGAAGACTCAGATCTTAGACTTGAACAAAAGTTCTGATACCACATTTTAGAAATTCTCTGTCACAGGTTAAAGTCTGCATTCAACATTTACTAAGTTAAAGAACAATTAAATGATCCAAAAACTGCATCGTCACTAAACCTGATCGTATGTGACACCGTGAGAGTATTTAAATATTTAATGATATTCATCATTTTACTGTGACATCACCAGTGGTGTAAGGTCGTTATAACAGACCCCAGTGCATGCTGCCATGAGCATGGATGGGTTACTGAACAGCCCAGGCCCTTAGTGTCAGGAGCCCCTTGGCCTTCACCTGCAAAATGTCAGTCAAATTAACACTTACCAACCAGGAAGGAGACTCAAAATAACTCTAAGGAGAAACTAAATAACCATAAGGGGACACAACACGACTGCAAAGGACAGAAATAAACCTCAAAGAGACACAAAAAGACCACAGAGATGCAAAGGAACTGGAAGGAGACACACAGCAACAACAAAAAGAAGCAACATAACCAAAAAGCAACACATAGCGGCTGCAAAGAGACAGAAAACAAAGAGAGAGGGACACAAAATGACTACAAAGAGTCAAAAACAACCAAGGAGACAGAAAACAATTAAAAAAGAGGCAAAACAACCACAAAGTGACAAAAACTGAGTATAGAGAGACATAAAACAACTACAAAGAGACATTAAACAACTACAACAAGACACAAAACAAGTGTAGAGAGACACAAAACAACTACAAAGAGACACAAAATGAGTATGGCGAGATCTGAAATAACCACAAAGAGACACAAAACAATTACAAAGAGACATTAAACGACCACAAAAAGACACAAAATAAGTGTAGAGAGATGAAACAACCACAAAGAGACACAAAACAACTACAAAGAGACACACCATGAGTATGGCGAGACATGAAACAACCACAGAGAGACACAAAACCAGACCAGACCCAGAACCACAAAGAGACACAAGTGATCCACCTGATGAGAAAGGGACCAGAGACGAGGAGTCTGGTGCTTTGAGACGCCACGAGGTGAGAAGGGTGAGAATCATCATGTTGTAACTGGAGCGTGTGCAGTCGGCGCTTCCTGTGTCTGTTGGTTACCAATGTCGGGCTGCACCTGGACGTACACTCAGTGCTCCACATGAAATGACCTTAACTCATCCTGTCACATGAATGTAGTGGAGCAGAAAGTAAAATATTTGTCGTTTGAGACGTAGAGGAGTAAAGTAACAGAGAATGGAAACAGTCATGTAAAATACAGGTATCTCAAATTTGTATTTGAGTAAATGTACTTTCAAATAAGTGTCCACAGAGGAAAACTATGTCCTGTGATGTCTTTAGTGTTTGCTCAGTTAAATTGATTCAATGTTTAGTTCATTTACTTTAAAAATCATGTGTGGAGTTTAGTTTTTTTCCTCTGATCTGTGAGGGCCCCTGAACGCAGCATCCTGAGTCAGAGCCAGACGTCGTCTGTATTCACACCTTCGCTGCTCAGAGTAAATTTAACTTCCTCTGAATGTGTCACACGTCAAACTGATCTCATCGGACAGAAAAATAAAAGTTTTTTCTCCTCTCTGAGGCTGACGGCCAAATCTCCTCTTCTTCTTCTTCTTCTTCTTCTTCTTCTTCTTCTTCTTCTTCTTCTTCTTCACCTCCTCTCGCTCTGACCGTGAGGTATCTTTAGCAGTCGCAGCGTTTTCTTCTTCTTCTGTGGTGCAGTAGATGTGGTTCAGATGGATCAGAGTGAGGAGCTACATCAGTTTAACGCCCACCACCTTTTTATTCTGGAAAATAAAAGAACCTGACGACGGTGATGGACGGCTCAGGCCTCACGCTGAGGACACTTCATCATGTGTGGGGAGGAAGAGGAGGAGAGGGGAGGAAGAGGGGGAGAGGGGGAGAGGGGAGGAAGAGGAGGAGAGGGGAGGAGAGAGGAAAGGTGAGGAGAAAGGTAAGGAGAAGAAGTAGGACACTGGAAAGGAAAGGAAGAGAGGGAGTGTAATGGAAAGGTGAGGGGAAGAAGAGGAAGAAAAAGAAAAGAAGGAAAGTAAATGAGGAGGAGAAGAAGAGGAAGGAAAGGAAGAGATGAGTGCAGAGGAAAGTTGAGAAGAAGAAAAAGAAGACAAAAAGGAAGGGAGGAAATGTAGAGGAGGAGAGGGGAGGAAAGAGGGAAGGAAAGGAGAGAGGAAAGGAGAGGAGGAGAAGAGGAAAGAGGGAAGGAAAGGAAGAGGAGGAGTGTAGAGGAGGAGAAGATGAGGGAAGGGAAGGAAGAGAGAGAGTGTAGGGGAGAAGAAAAGGAAGGAGGGAAGGAATTGAGAGAGGAAAGGTGAGAAAAAGAGGACAAAGGAGGGAAGGAAGGAGTGTAGAGAAAAGGTGTGGTGGAGAAGAAGAGGAAGTGAGGCAGGTAAGGAAGAGAGGGAGCGTAGGGGAGGAATAGAAGAGGAAGAAGGGAAGGAACATAGAGGGGTGTAGGGGAAAGGTGGAGAATGGAAAGAATAAGGAAAGAAAGAAATGTAGAGAAGGTGAAAAAGGGGAAGAGAGGAAAGGAATGGAAAAGAGGAGGGAAAGAGAGGGAATTTAGAGGAGGAGAGGAAGAGGAAGACAAAGAAAAGGAAGATAGGAAATGTACAGGACGAGCAAAAGAGGAAGAGAAGAAGGAAAGGATGAGAGGAAAGCAGAGGAAAGGTGAGTAGAAGAAGAGGAAGGAAGGAAGGAAAGGAAAAATGGGAGTGTGGAGGTAAGGTGAGGGAAAGAGGAGGAAGAAAAGGGAAAGGAGGAGAGGAAATGCAAAGGAGAAAAGGAAGAGGAGGAAAAGAGAAAGTCAGGAAGGAAAGAAAGAATAAGAACAGGAAATGAGGAGGGAAAGAAAACAGGGTGAAGGGAGCCTCTTGCCACCTATTTGCTCACTTCTTTCCTTCCTTCCTTTGTCCCTCTTATGTCTCTTCCTCCCTTTCTTTGCCTCCTTTTTATCCTTTTATCAATTCATCATTTCCTCCATCTCTCTTTTCTCTTCCTCCCCCATCCACCCCTCCCTTTCTTTCATTCCCTCCTTTTTTATATACCCTCTTGTCTCCTAAGTCCCTTCTCTCTGTTACCTTTTCCTTGCCTCCTTACTCCCTCCCACCTTCACTTATCTTTTCTTCCTTCTCTTCCTCACCCTTCTCCCTTATCTCCTCTGTCGGTCTTTGCTCTCCTTATTGCCCTCTATTATTCCTTCCTTTATTCTTCCCCATTTTCTATCTGTCTTTTCTCCATCTTTTCCTTCTTTCCTGACTTCCCTCCTTGTCTCTTTCCTCCTCTCCTCCCCTCTCGTCCCTCAGCAGTGCTGCTGTTATCAGACCTTCTTCTTCTTCTTCTTCTGTGGTTTCTGTGGAGGACTGGTCTTTCTGACTGGTGAACATGTCGGAGGACAAACAGCCAGTGAGAGGATTAACACACCGTCTCTCTTTTCTTTTCTCACTTTCACCAAAACGTCTAAAGTTCGACTTCGCTGAGGAAACATCAGAATAAACACATAAATAAATATTAAAATTATTATGTCAACAGTTTATATGAGAGGTGGCGACAGAGAAAAGGAGGAAAATATAACTCAATATTTTAATTTCTGAGACGATTCACTGAGTTCAGAAGTTTGTTTTCACCCTTATAAACACTTTAAAGGAGAATTAAATCTTTAATTTAAACTTTAAAACCAACAAAGGTCTGCACACGGAGCCTCCACTCCTGAACTTCCTCCCTGACTCCCTCTCCTGCTGATGAAGATGAGGGTGATGATGGTCTTGGTATTTGGGCTCATGTCAGACGAGTGTTTTTCTCCCCGTCTGAAAGGCGACCTCGTCAAACGCTGACAGCTCGGCGTCTCGCTCGGCTGTCCCTCTGAAGGGCCAGAGAGGGACGGCAGGACGGAGCTTTTGTCCTCGGCCACAAAGGACGACAAGACACCCGGCGGGCTGTGGATTTAACCCCCTGAAAACACACTCTGTGAGGGGCTACAGGTGGAGCTGCTCTGAACACACAGCCATAAAGAGACAGCAGGAGGGTTTAGAGCCAGGAGCAGGACTCTCAGCTGATCAGTCAGCTGTGGGAGAGGGCAGGAGGAGGGAGGGAAGGAAGCGAGGGAAGGAGACAGCGGGGAGAGACCTGACCCATGAGTTTTAATGAGTAAATCTGAAAGTTGTGTGGTAAAAATATGACAACAGGAAAAACCAGAAGGTTCCTGAGAAATGTGGAATATTTAATTCTGTATTTAATTCAGCACAGGGCTGAGCTCCGGCCTTAATCTCATCAACAACCAAAAGGACATTGACTCAGTCTGATGTATATCCAACTGTATGAGGTGTATTTGCACTGTGATGTCACCTCCAGAGCGTCCTACACAGCGAGCATCAGTAGCTGTGGGTAAAGTCGTCGTGCTGTGTTTTCTGTAACGTTTGACGCCGTGGGGTCATAAAGCCTCGGGCTGGTAACACTTTCAGTTCAGTCAGCCTCGACTGATTTAAAAAGTCAGATCATTTCTCTCCTTCTCTGACTTGGCAAAAGTTAATATCATTTTATTTTCTCTTAAACTGACTATTTTAACTCACTCTCACTATTTACCTGCAAACAGATGAGTCCTTCAATCTAGACTCACAACTAAAGGAGACTGTGTTCCTGCTGTCAGGGCCCCAAAACTCTCCCTGTTGAAATGTGTCTCTCAGTCTCACTAGCCATGTTTCCATCAGCCTGTTTAGATCTAGAAGTATCGCATCAGAAAATTATGATGGAAACGCCAAAATTAGAATTAAAATCCACTGATTCACACAAACTAAAATACGCTCGCTTTAGCCGGGTTTTGGTTGATTCGAAAAAATGTTGATTGGCAAAACGGGGGATGGAAACAGTTATGTTGGCATTAAGTCGTAGCGCACCTCTCTCCATGGTGATATCCACACTCCGGGTCGGGAAGGCGGTAATGCATTTACAAGCTGGTTGCCAACTGCCAGAAAACGCAGAAGAAGAAGAAGAATGCGAAACTTGTTTTGTTTCCGGTTCTGTCAAAAACTCGCGTGAGTTTGTAGTTTTCACCGAAGTCCGTACATTTAATGGAAACACACAGGATTCGTATTTCTTTTAATGCACATTTCCCAATGATGTGAATCACTTTTGGATGGAAACATATCTACTGACTTCTTTCAAATCACGACTAAAAACTCATTTTTATAAACTCACTTTTTTGTAATATTTTTTATTGTTTTTTTTATGTTGTTGTTGTTGTTATTGTGGGGTTTTGAGGGATTAAGATGCAATTTTTTGTATAATTTATGAAGAAGTTTTTAACACTGTTTTGAAAGGTGTTATCCACCTTATTCCTAGTCCCCATAATACCTTGCATGAACTATGGGTGCAACTTTCTGCACTGAACCGGAACTATATGTTCCGCACTGTTGTGAAAGCATTTTTCTGGTTGTAAGCCTGGTTGAGCAACAATACAGATGCAGACAGGTAACGTATCATTAGTCTAATATCTGTGAAGAAAACAAAGCAGTAGGCTAGTTGCTAAATTGCAAAGGCAAATTATGTTTGGAAAAGAAGCACCGTTGGCTGTTAGCCACCAAGATTAGAAGAAGAAGAAGAAGAAAATATACTAATTAATAATTAATTTATTATTATTATTATGTGCATTAACAATGTGTTAAAAACACTGCCACTGTGAAAAATGTTTCTGTTTCTAGTTCTCTGTATGAATTTAAATGTGCTGATCATATATTTTTGAACATAGGCAGGCACATTTATCTTCCTACTGCCTTTTTCCAAAAAAATAAATAAATGAATAAAAACAGGTCACCCCAAAAAATCATGGTGCAATTCATACACTGGTAGAGGGTGGAAAGTGCTGCTGATGGTTGTTAAACACAAATCGACCATGAATTGATCCCCAGATTTGCTTCTGATCTGTGTGTACGGGGAACAAGTTCAGCTGCTGGAGAGTGAAGTTTCACCAAATGACAGTAAAGTAATGATGAAGTGGATAACCAAACTTCATCCATCAGATGGCTCCTGAATAAAGTTTTGATCCGAGCAGCTGACAGACAGATGGACATCTTTAGTCCGTCAGGAACATAATAAAGGACGTGAGGAGGAGGAGGAGGAGGAGGAGGAGGAGGAGGAGGAGGAGAAGAAGAAACAACAGCTCACCTGCAAACACACAAACCTCCTCTTTTAATAGACACAAAGAGACAAACTGATTTCCTCCAAAACAAAAGCTGCTGTTTTCTCACTCTGTGTGTGTGTGTGTGTGTGTGTGTGTGTGTGTGTGTGTGTGTGTGTGTGTGTGTGTGTGTGTGTGTGTGTGTGTGTGTGTGTGTGTTTACTTCCTCCTCACAGCCAATCAGAGGCGGAGCTGGGCTGCCAGTGGTGAGAAGGACAAAGCTGCTAATTAGTGAAGCGGACGATCAGCAGGTCAGTCGCACGGCAGGATGCAACAAACACACACACACACAACAAACACACACACACACCTACCTGCTGAGTCTTTGAGCTGTGTTTCCTGTGAGAGTGTGTGTGTGTGTGTGTGTGTGTGCTGAGGTTATCGGGGGTTAAGAGGCTGGCGGGGCAAACAGCAGGTCGACAAGAAAAACGGTGGAATCTTCCTTTAATCAGAGTCAGCAGGTCAGAGCAGGTTAAACAGTTTGTTCCTAAAAGACTTTAAGCTGCTTCGTCCTCTTCTCGTCCTTCATCTGTCACTGTGAAGGTTTCAGCTCTGGGTGAGTCGCATCATCTGCAGCTCAACGCTCGGCCACATGTTCACGTTAAACACGGGAGGCGCACTGCGTGAGGTTTGGCCTGGCTGCACATTAAAGTAGCTCCTTTAGGTGCTGAAACATGTTTGATCAGCCACATCTGGCCAAACTGCACCCGACATCTCCTGAAAACTTTCAGATCACATCATGGATTTGTTTGTCAGTGAAGGATGTGAGGTTCATTCACACACTGGCGTCCTAAAGACCTCCATCTTTGTTTAACTTTAAAGAGGAATCACTGTGATTTTTCACATCAGTCTTCTTTCCGTAACTCATCCTCACTGTGACCTCGTCACATGTCCACGTTTGGTCATGGACTTTCCACGTCCACATGTAACGTCCAAGGTACCCTGGGTGTGTTGGTTGTTGACTTTCTGGGACGCCAACGTGTCAACTTCAGCCTGTTACATGCATTGTCTGTTTTCAAAATACACTTCTGTTTTCACAGGAAATGTACAGTTTGCATACAGTCTCTTTCAAAATAAAAGCAAAGTGACGTTTGTTTTTTTTTACTTCAACGTAGATTATGTTTAGCTTCTGCAACCAGATTGAAATAATATCCTGATTTATATGTTTTAAATTTCACCAAATCCTGATTAATATTTTATTCAAGGTGTATTTTGTAACCTCATTAATTTCACTGCATAAATAAACTGAACCTTTAAATTTAAAGACTTTTAATATAATCACATTGCAAACAGATTTGTTAATGTTCAACAACAGATAAACGACTAAGTGATGACGGACTTTAAACAGAGCGCCAGTTTGAGTCTGGAGACTTTAATAAATAATTACAGTCAACCAAAACATTATTATTTTTTTACATAAAAGGTAAAATATAATCTATCAATAAATTCCGTTTTTCTCCCTCTGCTGGGTTCACTTGAGTTCAAAGTGATGATGATGATGATCTGATGTGTAAAATGAAAAAGCAAATGAACCTGATGAATTTGAAACCGAGGGTGACGCCATTTTTACTCCCCCCTCTCCCCCCCTTCACACACACACACACACACACACACTACTCAGCCTCCTTCACCGAACGGCAGCAATCGGCAAATCTGTCACTTTTCACCGCAGGTAGCGATATAATGCAGCCTGTGATTAATTTTAATGAGACACTTTATGGAGGAAAAACAGATCAAATATTAGAGAGAAAAATAAACTGATGCAATTATGGGAGAAGGATGGAGGAGAGGTGGAGAAACAGAGGAGAAAGACGGAGGGGAAAGAGGGCATGAGGTGGGGAGAAAGATGGAGAAGAAAGAAGAAAAAAGGGGATGAGATGAAGGGGAAGGATAGAGAAAGACTGGATGAGAGGAGGAGAAGGATGGAGGAGAAAGTGAAGATGAGGGGGGAAGATAGAAGAGAAAGACAGGACGGGAGGAAGATAAAGATGGAGAAGAAAGAGATGATTAGAGGATAAGAAAGGTGGAGGAGTAAGACGGGATGAGAAAGATGGAGGAGAAGGATTACACCTTATTTCCCGACCAATCCCAGTGTCTTTCGATACCTGTGTGATGTCACAGGGAAGGAGGCGTGTCATTGGCCCAGTGCCAGACTCCACCCTGAGGCCTAACCACTGAGCCCCAGCGCCACCTTAGACACATGCAGACTGTGTAAAATAATGGACGTAGCTACTGTGATGTCACCCAGCGGTCGGTGCACTCAAGTTTAAATTTTTGGAGTTGGAATGCTAGCTGCTAGCTTGGTTAGCGTGATGCATTTACAGCTATAGTTAGCAGTGCTAATGCTAACGTTTGCTTGTGATTAACAGGCTTTAAACATTTAAACTAACTGTAGCTACTCGCTGCAGGTTCTGAATGAAGGTACTTGTACTCGTAGTATTTTCCCAGTGAGTGGATGTGTGCAGTATTTATCAGTACCTCTCTGTGGGCTCCAGCGGGGCCTCCACACACTCTCACAGTAAATTAACAGTCATTTGCAGCGAGACAAAGACGTGTTAAACTCACTCTAATTGGCTGATAGTGTCGCTGCAGCAGGAAGCCATTTTGTGACTCAGACTGAGGCACACTTCTTCTTTTGACTTCCAGTATGTACTGCAGCTGCCCTTACTGCTGCATGTTGTATGCACACAGTCATAGCATTACTCCCTGAACTTTGACCCTCCTGCATCTATAGCCATTATATTTCCACATTACATTACTGCAGTGGTCTGTTCGTAGGCCTTTCAAAACAAGCTGGACAGCAACTTAAGCGCACTCAGCTTGTGCTCTGACAAAAACTAGGAGATATGACCACATTACTGCAGCTCTAAAATCCTCACACTGGCTACCTGTCACTCAGAGAATTGATTTCAGAATCCTGCTGCTTGTGTATAAACCACTCTGTGGCTCAAGTAGATCTCTGACATGCTTGTGACATATGAACCTTCTCTGACCCTGAGGACATCTGGGCCGTCCACTTTTTTTTAACACTGTCTGCTCCGCCCTGTGACCACTGCAAACTTATTTTTAAACTCAACTTTAAATATTGTTTTTAATTTTGGCACCCCCAAAAGTCACTCGGTGGTGTTATATTGACGTTATGCTTTTATGATTATTTTGATTTGATTTGAATATTTGAATCAACTCTATTATCAATTTCTATTAACTCAGTTTTGTTGTATTCACATGACAGCAGCATCTCACGAAGGCCTTAAAGGAGTTTCCTCAAATTTGGCACAAACGTCCAGTTGCACTCAAAAATAAACCAATTAAAATGTTGTTTTCAGTGGTCACTGTGACCTCACAAAACATGTTTTTGCCCATAACTCAAGAATTCATTCACTAATTATGACAAACTTTCACACTAATGTCTAACAGGATAAAATACTGAAGGTCAAAAGGTCAAAGGTCAGCTTGACTGTGACATCATCATGTTTTAACGTCATATCTCAGGAACAGAAGGGGAGACATTTGGTCAGATACTGAATTGGTGACTCTAATCTTGAACCTGTGCTGATTGTATAGATCTTCTGTGTGTGAAGCATCCATGTTTTCACTGACATGATGGAGACTGTCAGAGACGCTCGGCGGGTTCTTTGAGGCAAACAACCACCAGGCGGTCATTCTTATTTTTTTCTTTGAGGTTAAACATCTTATTTGGGATGAGACGCGTCAGGTCATCGAGAGGTCAAACCTTTTGTTGTTCTTCTTTAGAGGATCCATCCCGCCTGTCTCCTCCATTCATGTGAAGTGTGAGGTCAGCTGACCAACAGGAAATGATGATGTCATCACAGCATCAGAGGGTTAATCCTCCTTTTGACCCCTCAGACAGAATACAGCAGCGGAGGTTAAACCCTGCTGTGTGTGTGTGTGTGTGTGTGTGTGTGTGTGTGTGTGTGTGTGTGTGTGTGTGTGTGTGTGTGTGTGTGTGTGTGAGAGACCCCTCTTCATCAGTACTTGAGTTCAGGGCTGAGTGGCTGACAGACTCAAGAGTCTCTCAAAGTCTTTGATCTGAGCTTCATGATGGTTTCACACTTCGCTGCCTTACTGCTTTCGACATGAGGTCATAATAATAATAATAAACTTTATTAATAAAGCGCTATTAAAAACAAAGTTACAAAGTGCTTTACACAGCTGATCCCTGTTTTAAAACAATGCAGGATTCAAAATGAGGGAATTTAAAAAAGATACAAAGATAGATGAAATAAAATAAAATGATAAAATAAAAATAAATAGGATAAAAAATAAAAATAAATAAAATAACATAAAATTAAATTAAACAAGAAAAATTAAATTAAATAAATTGAAAAAATAAATAATGAAATGAAATAATATACCATCACTGAAGCAGATATGCAAAGTTAGCAACTAATTGCCCTCCAATTAGAATAATACAAAAATAAACTTAAAAGAACGCTGATATGTGAAATATTATCGTGTATCAGGACTTAACTTCCCTGGAACTTAAAGACTTGTGACATCCCAAATTCACAGAAATCCTGAGGGCTCGTTTGACGGTACAGTTCCTGAATACAATCTGTGTGCATTTCTCTGTGGACTGAGCGTTGTGACACTTTCACAGGATTTAGGCCCCGATCACACAGAAAGTGTTTTGCAGGTTAAAAAACGCAAAGTGTACCACACTGCCTTTAAAAAAAAATAATAATAATAGAGAAAATCTTGCTGCGCCTTTATATTGTTTTCAGGCAACCTTGCCATCACCTACTTACTGTAACCTTCCAGTGTAATGAATTTACCATTTATTGTATTATTATATTTCCCAGTAGTCAGTGTGTAGCTGCTGCCATGTTGAGGCAGAGGGTGCTGTCTGTAGCTCTGGCTGAGGGTGAGAGGCTGTCAGCAGATAAACAGAGATCTGTGTGGGTACATGAGACCCTAAAAAAGAGGCTGGATCATGGGGAGTACCACCAGTTGGTCCAGGAGCTTCTCCTCCATCATGGACGTTTACAGGCAGATTTTAGGACGACTCAGGGGCAGTTTGACAACCTGCTGTCTGTCATCAGGCCGTATAGCTCTGGGTATCCAGCAACCACTACCACCAGTTTCTCCTCCATTGTTTACCAGCTGTAAACTTGTTGTCATGACCACCACAGAAGGCCCACCTCTCAAATCATCTGATTGGAAAATGGGGAAAAATATGATGAAAAAGAGATGATGTGAGGCGCTTCTCCGCTTTCATCTCAAGGAGTTCAGAGCGCTCTGGCAAAAATGCCATGTGCCTCAAGCGCAGAAACGTGAGGCGTGTGACAACGCAAACACCGCGAGCAAAAAGCTTCAGTCTCATTGAAAACAATTAAAAAAGCCTCCTCCAGCCGCTGAAACATTGTCTGTGAGATCACTAGGAAACATTTAGGTCCAAGGACCAAAACTAAATTTAACACAGCTGCCAAATTTAACACCCTTTGACTTGTGATGGCTGGGTTTGGAGTCTGAGTGGTTGGAGTGCCGGTGATGATGTCACACTGCTGTTATGAACGTGATATTTACTGTTTATTGATCTGATTTAACTCTGTGGTCGTTTCTGAGGCTGCAGTTTGGATCTCATCACATTACGAGGTGTTTCTGTGAAACCCTCCGTGTCTCCATCCTGTCTCAGACTCCTCTGATTGGATCAGCCGGATCGAGTGTCACAGCCAAGGAACCAATTACCGGCTGACACTGACCTCCAACCCCCCTCCTCCTCCTCCTCCTCCACCCTCTGGACCCAAACGGCGTCTTCGCCCCGGCACATGGCACAGCTGTCGGCGTATTAGCCTTCCGCCGCCGCCGCTAACCGCGCAACCTGCTAACCCCCCCGCCATTAAAGATGAATGTGGAGGGGCTTTTAAAGTGGATGGGGGGAGGAGGAGGAGGGGGCGAAGATGCTTATGGAGGGGAAGAGGCTTCTGTTTTCCAGGGAAAATATTGTTATTGATCCCATCCCGTCGTTTTAGCCGTAAACCGATCCGGCCTCAGATTTTTCTGGTTGTAACGTCCATCATTGCAGAATCTGATACCTCGTTAACAATTCTGGACTTGATGCAGCGGGATGGAGGGAGGAGGAGGAGGAGGAGGAGGAGGAGGAGGTGGGGGGAGGTTGATAGAGGGAGGGGAGGTGGAGGTGGAGGAGGAGCACGTGTCCCGGGAGAGAGGCCGGATCATCGGGCTGCTGTCGCGGCGACGAGGACGATGGAGTCGAGTTATGAAAATGAAGTGGGCGTAATTGATTGGGTTGGTAAAGTTTTTTATTCCTGCTTATTGATTGGTAGGCAGCGAACAATATTGATACCAGCAGAGGAACAACTCGATATGAAGTGAAACATAAACACAGCGGCTGTAGCGGGGGAGAGGGAGGGGAGGAGAAGAAGAGTGAGAGAAGAGAGGAAGAAGAACAAGAGGAGAAGAAGAAAGTGATATGACAGAAAGACAGAGAGAACTAAAGAAAGAAATCAGAATGAAGATACAGATCTGTGAAGAGGATGTAAGAAAGAAACAAAAACAAGTCATTCTTGGGAATTAGAGCGGGTTCATTTGATACAGAAACCAAACTGAGGTCTGGAGACTCCACTGGTGTCGTCCAGAATATACCTCCTCATAATCACATACGTGTTTTTGTAAAACAATTAAACAAGATACACTCACCCTGCTGGTACCAGGTTGGACCCCTTTTTAATTCTTGGTGTCACAGACTCAACAAGGTGCTGAAACATTCCTCAGAGCTGTTGGTCCATGTTGACATGATGACATCACACAGTTGATCCATGATGAGAATCTCCCGTTCCAGCACATCCCAAAGGTGCTCTATTGGACTGAGATCTGGTGACTGTGGAGGCCATTGGAGTACAGTGAACTCATTGTCATGTTTGAGATGATGTGAGCTTTGTGACATGGTGCGTTATCCTGCTGGAAGTAGCCATCAGAAGATGGTACACTGTGGTCATAAAGGGATGGACACGCTCAGCAACAACACTCAGGTAGGCTGTGGTGTTTAAACCATGCTCAGTTGGTACTAAGAAAATCTCCCCCACACCATTACACCACCAGCAGCAGCCTGAAGCGTTGATACAAGGCAGGATGGATCCATGCTTCCATCTGAATGTGGTTTTTCAGTCTTCTATTGTCACCTTTCTTCATCATTCTGAATAAAGTGGCTGGTGACTGTATATCATGTTGATCAGTGAACTTTAGAGATGCTGGCAGGTGAATTTGTCGTTAGACAGCGCCAGGCTCACGCTTTCCCTCTGTTTACAGTCTTTATGCTAAGCTAAGCTAACCAGCTAAAGAAATCGAAAAATGTTGAACTTTTCCTTTAAAACCACCACAAACAAATTTACAAGATGAATTTTACAAACCATTTTCATTTGTTGTTCTGCAAATTCTGGATTTTAGTTACTTTTTTTACACTCACACACACATGCAGACTCATATTGCACTGATACACACACACACACTTACACACACGCACAGAGACAGAGTGCAGCGGTGTGTTTAAGTGTGTTAACCACATTAAAGGAGCTGTATAATGTGCAGCAGCAGCCTCCAGGAAACCCAAGCTGCTCTAAAAGTCACATTATAAATTTTTGATCAAATTGAGGATATTTTCCAAACGGCTGAAACCCGACGCCATATTTTCAGCCTCTGGTTTCCTTTTTCCTTTTCTTGAAGGAGCCGCGGCGGCCGCGTTAATGCGGCCTCTCTCTCTCTCCGGTTTCTGTTTGTCGCTTCCCGAGCGTTCGTGTCTGAAAACTGGTGATGAGATTTGCATCGAGCGGAGAGGCACTAAAACCATCAAACCCACCGCCGTTTGGTCGGGCAGGATGGCAGGATGAGAGAGGGGAATGTAACCAAAGCTTCCAGATCTGTAATCGCCTTACACACTTACACACACACACTCTCTGCGATGGATAAATAGACTGCACACACACACACTCGGGGAGATGGACACATTAACTCGCACCTCTGTCTCTCACGTTACATCTCGCTTTACGCCCTCTTCTTCTTCTCTGTGTGCTCATCAAGAAGTTGCTCTCAGATCATTAAAATGTTTGTTTTGCTTCTCCACATTTGGCTTCATCATCATCATCATCATGTGTTTATGTCTCAGTGACTCACAGATCAACAAACTGTAAAGAGGTGAAAGGTCAGACGTAGATCCTGGTAGAGTCACTGTTAGTTGCAAACTAGTTTATGAAATACATTGCTGGGAAATTGGTAAACATCTCCCTCCTTAATTTTCACTCTTCCATATTACTCTAATATAATCCTGTCATTGACAGTCATCATGTCACTCATACTTATCACATGTGTTTACAGCGAAGTCGCTAACCAGCTGTGGCTCGTCAGTGCCAGCAGTCACTCACGTTTCTGTTTTAAAAAATAACACTGCAACTTTAGTGCATCCAGATACAGATACAGATATTATTATGAGTCGCATTGAATAACGGCTTCAAACGGCCCAGATCGAGCTGACGGTGAGAGCTAGCAACAGATTTAGCAAAATAAGCAAAAGGTTATACATGAGACTATGAGTGCGTTTACATGAACAGTTTAATTCCCTTTTCATTCAGAATGAAAGTTCATTCCTATTTAAAGTGATCTTGTAAACACCTAATTCAGAATGAAAATGGCCAATGCGATTGAAAATTCAATCCGATGTAAAGGGCTGGAATATTCCGTTCCTATGAAAGAATTTCTTGCACTTGTATACACTCATTCCTCTGTAAGTTCATTCCAGTCTTTATGCGCATGCTCGTTTCCTTGCCCTTCTGGCGCGATGACGTATATAGCGTGCGCGCAACAAGATGGCAGCTTCTAAAAACAAGAGATGGTCCCGAGCGGTCTTCTACCTCCCTTCTCCTCCTCAACAGACGAAGCATTAGCAGAACAAGGTTGTTGTTGTTGTTGTTCAAGAATATGAGCAAAACAAGCCTGAAAAAGGCACTAAGAACAGCGTCGTCAAGCATCTTGTTATCTGGAGCGAGGACTACAGTGTTTTCTTCTGGTAAACGTAAACACGTAACATCCGCCCCGCCCCCTATCCAATCAGAAACCTTCCCTGCCCCAAACCTTGCATGGACTCGAATAAAGGCGATTAAACTGATCTCTGTGTAAACCCTCATTCAGAATGAATATTTCTCATGTAAACTACCTGGAAAAACTTTAATTCAGATTTATTTCATTCCAGATGAGAAGCCATCATGTAACTGCATTGTCACAGCTAATCGACAACTTCGGAGTCAAACCGGGTTGGATGTGATGCATCAGTGAGGGACATTAAGGCCAGGCAGCAACAAAAGGTGGATGGGTCCGACAACCACAGACTTTCAACTGGGAGGCCGGTGTTCACTTCCTGTAAGATTGGAAAGCCAAACTCTGTTCTTGTGCTTTTATTTTGAAAGAGACTGTATCAAACTGTACATTTCCTGTGAAAACAGGAGTGTATTTTGAAAACAGACAATGCATGTAACAGGCTGAAGTTGACACGGCGTCCCAGAACGTCAAACCAACACACCCAGGGTACCTTGGACGCCATATGTGGACGTGGAAAGTCCATGACCAAACGTGGACATGTGACGAGGTCACAGTGAGGATGTTTTGCCACATCAGCTCCTCTCATCCTCTTACATCAAAATAAGGGGGAATGTTCCTTTAAATGCTTTACATAGGCGTTATGTTTTGGGGTTTTCCGTCCATCCATACGTACTGAGAGTGTCTCTGTCTCGCACAGCGTTTTGTCTCCTGTGTACAAAACATGACTTTTATTTCTGCAAATTGATTTATGGACTCATCTTAATATGTTTTGTGTTTAAAAATCTCAATCTTTTAAGTACCTAAAGCTGCCATATGAATGTATTGCAGTAGAAGTATGGGCTGACTTGAAGAAGAAACACTCAGGTGCAGCAGAAATACCTCAGACGTACCTCAGTACTTGTGTCTTTCAGATGAGGCATCAGACGGATGAACAGCGTTCAGACTTTATTCCATCGTCAGAGGTTAAAAGAGAAACATGTCTGTGTTTGTGTCTCTGACTGAATCACACAAACACAAGTCACCATCGCTCCTGTGTGAGGTGTGTGTGTGTGTGTGTGTGTGTGTGTGTGTGTGTGTGTGTGTGTGTGTGTGTGTGTGTGTGGGCGACCACAGAAGTGTAAAAACACAAGTTGACAGATTTTCCTGAAAACCTCGAGAGCGATTTAAAAAAAAAAAAAATCCATAACAGCAATCAGATTTCCTCCCAACACACACACACACACACTCACACACACACACACACACGGAGCAGATATCTTGTGTCTCTGAGGTGACTCAAGATGCAGAGCAAATCCAGTTTAGACTGAAAGAGAGAGCGAGAGTAAAAAGCATGATGGAGTGTGTGTGTGTGTGTGTGTGTGTGTGTGTGTGTGTGCGTGTGTGTGTGTGTGTGTGTGTGTGTGTGTGTGTGTGTGTGTGTGTGTGTGTGTGTGCTGAGGAAAATCATCCCTCTCCTGAGACAGACAGAGACATCAGGACTACATCCACTCGAGGCCGGTTAAAGGTCTCTGTGATCACCTGGACTGTTTTCACACACACACACACACACACACACACACACACACACACACACACACACACACACACACACACACTGCAGTTCCTCTGTGCATGTCTCTGTCTGGATGGTGGAGGAAGTATTCAGATCATTTACTGCAGTAAAAGTACTGATACCACACTGTTAAAATACCCTAACAAAGCTCCAGTGTGTCAGATTAAGGTCTGTGTTTCCTGGACTTCTTGGATCATCCCACATAATCATGAGTCAGTAATTCATGCATATCCCACATATTTTGGAAGGTTGTGATCACGTGCGCTGATGGGAGTAAACAAGGACATGACTGAGAGTGGTCTTGTAAGGAGCCAGGTTGAGGCAGTGGATGGCTCACAGGACACAGGACTTTCCCCTGGAGACACATGTTCAGGACCGTGTGAACTCACCGTGTTCCTTCTCCTGAACCTAACCACATACACGTTATTTACTGAACCAAACCTCAGGGAACGTGACGTCATTTGTCATCATACGAACCGTTCTATGAGGATATGATGTCATAGTTAGCAGCTCTTCTGGTTAAATGAAATGTGAAACTAGGAGTAGGCAACATGGTCCAAAATGAGATTTCAGGATATTCTGTGACACTAATATTCTTGATGATATGACAAAACAGCGAAAAAAAATATTTTATTATTTATTTCAAGAACATTCAATTGCAACAAAGTAAGTAAGTCAACATGAATGTAACTGTCTGTCTTTAAACATTCAGAAAAAACTAAACAAAATTATATTATAGTAAGATGACATTCAGCTCAAACACACTGAAGTTTTAAAATCAATCTCAGTTTTTGGAACAACATTTTTTGTTTTAAGCCCTGTGTATATCTATCCAGGTATTTTTGTAAACTGATATTTTCCCCTCTGTTTAAAAAAAAAAAATTCTGTCCACACAACACGACCTTGTTTTACAAAATATCTCCATCCTCATTAGAACACTAAAACAATTCTAAAAGCTTGCATATGCAGTGTTCATACAGACAGTGTTGCTGCTGTATTTCTGCAACTGAAAGCCAGTATTTCAGATATTTATGGAGCCTTGCAGCCACTGCATTGCCAACAAAATGATCCTGCAAAGATTTTATAATAAAAAGCTTTGTGTTAACAAAAGAAGGGATTCTGTCCCACAGAAAAGTTGCCAGAGGACTTTTATTTTGAAATGGACACAGGAAGTGTTGAGTCAAAATTAAAAACTTTGGGTTTTTTTCATGTGTGTGACCAATTTAAACATTGAAACTGTAGAGACAGAGGGTACAATGTAGGGTTGGGTCGGTATGAGGAAAAAAATAACTGGGTCAGGTTTTTGTGAAAAACCGCATCAAGTCAGTAATACCGGATTTTCGCCACTTGGGGGCGCAATTAAAATAAAAAACAACGTCACGTGGAAAAACAGGCGAGCTGCGAGACGTCTTTTCTCTAGATGTTCTGCATCTGATCAGCAGCTGATTCCGCCTGTGGACTCTGAACGTACAGGCTAACATTACATTTGACATCATTGTTTTCCAAGCTCTCCGTGTTACACGTCCACACAGATAAACAGTAACCAGAGTTTTGAGGGCTTTTTCAAAATCTATGTTTTCGTGACTTAAAACTTTGTTTGTGTGGACGAGAGGCCCAAACATGGAGTAAAATATCCGTTCACAAAAATATCTTAAAATGTGTAGACAGGGCCTTTGTCCAGATGGATGTGTTTAAAAACGGAGCGCTCTGTTTTCTCTTGTTTTCTCAGTGACTGTAAACACACAACGGCAAAGAAACAAACAAGGAGGACACTTTGAACTTCTCACAAACTCACACACACCCTCTCTCCTCCCTACACTCTCTCTCAACAGCTGTATGTCGTCATGGCAACCTGACATGAGTAACATGATAATAATCAATCAATTAATCAATGAACACATTTACCCATGAACACACATACACACACACACACACACACACACACCCTCACCCTCCTTCTCTCTGTGTTTACAGTGGGGTTAGTGATGGCTGCTTCAGGACCTTCCTGTCGTCACCGCCATCAGTCAGCAGATATTACCCTCCTCAGGCCACACACACACACACACACACACACACACTCATGAAGTGTGTGTGTGTGTGCAGGTCAGAGTTTGTGTTAAATATTTCCCCTGCAGCATGATGTGTGTCGACGACGGATCGTCGGCCGCTTCATGTTTTAGAGATGTGGTGTGTTAATAAGAGATGAGTGTTTACTGCAGAGCCTAAGTGTCTTCCACCGAAACACACACACACACACACACACACACAGAGCCTGTGTTCTGGCATGTTCTGCTTACATTGTTTATGTGCTGCGTTCAGGAGCTGTGGGACTATGGAGCACTGACTCAGCTTTTGTAGCTTTAGCCAGGACAGTTCTAGTGTAGCTTAGCACAAAGACTGGAAGTAAAGGGAAACTGTTAGCCGAGCTCCATCATTTGGGGAAAAGTAAGAAAATCTGCTGCAAATTTTTACGATTTTTTTTCACAATCACAATGATCCAAAAAACAAACTCTGATGTCCTGCTGGGGCTGCCATACATATTATGCCTATTTTGCCTCATACAGTCAAATTTAAAACACCCATTCCAGTGATAATATAATTAAGTGTCCTTTCTCTTCTTCTGTTACTGCTACTTTTATTTGATCTATTCTATTTTATTGTTTCATTTGATTATAATCTAAATATTTTGAGTATTTAGGGATGTCAAGAGTTAACCATTAGCTGGTTAACAGCTGAGTAGTTACACATGCCAGTCTATAGGTGACCAACCAGATCTGATAGGAGCTAGCTAGTCTTAGCAGCACCGCTAATTTGGCGATTACTGCTTGTTTTGAGATTCAAGACCCTCTTTAGCATCACTGTTAGCTCTGTTAGCACTGTTAGCAGTGACAGCATGGCTAGTGGTGGCCCTCTTTATTTCCCTGTGTTTTAAATAGTTTTATTGCACAGCACTTTGTAACTGTGTTTTAAAAGATGCTGTATAAATAAAGTTTATTGTTAGTATTATGATATAGTGGTGCTAACATAGTTAACAATGCTAAATGGTTTTATGGTTCAAAATAAAGCCGTGGCGATCTTGAGGGAGAGCAGAGGGTAGGTGTGATGTTTCCGCAGCATGGCCCTCCACCACTGGCAGCTGTAATTGTTGAATGAGCAGCACCACTAGCGAGCTTATGTTAGCTCTCATGTGTGCGGGTGGTGTGCAGCGCAGGCCAGAGGTTGGACAGTGAGCGCCGTGTTTCCACATGTTGACACTGCTAGCCGGTCTGACAGTAAAGCCAACAGAAACTAAAATAAAAGCCAAAACATTAAAATGTCACCATCTTTGCACTGAGAGCATTTTGAAATGTGGTGCTGGAGCTTGCAGAGTTGAAGAAGTGCCGGACAAAAAGGAACGATCTCTTGTATTTCACATCTTTTTTTATTTTTTATGACATAAAAAATTAGCAGTTGCCCCAAAACACAAGGGATCAGTAATGTGGCTTCATTAAAATGAAATATATAGAAAAATAAATAAAAAATATAAACACATTAAACCTCAGTGCAGATGAGGACTTTTTACAAAAAATAATAACTGTCAGTACTTTCCTTCCATCTTACTCTTGTGCAAATCTCCCACCCTTTCTTTGACACTGAACGCAGCAGATAATGTAACACTTAAGATGTGCGTCCACTGAGGCGGTCAGCACACACACACACACACACACACACACACAGAGGCAGTAATGTGGTCGCAGTCTGGTTAGGATCGATTTCCTGCCCGCTCGCTTTAATAAATGTCTCCCAGAGTCATTAAAGGAAGTGAACGCATCATCTGCTGATCGATCCACGCAGTTCATCACAAACACAATATTCACTATTTAGTCCAAACTGATGGTCGAGAGTCTGTTACAGCCAGTGGATCATATACAGCAGAGAGAGAGGTGTTCACTTACAGAGGGAGAGAGTAGCGTCATCACATGGTTCTTATGGTTTATTTTAGTCTGTTGACTGGTTAAATGGTTTAATTCAACATCCCACACTGTGACGGCACAAAGACCTGAGGCTTGCTGCAGCAGTGGAAGAAGTTTCACATGTTTATGTTGAGAAGTAAAAATTATAATACCACAGAAATACACAGAAATACCTTTACTCAGAATCTGAAGTAAAAGTACAAAAGTATCAGCATCAAAATGTAGTTAAAGTAAAAACAACATAATGTACTGTATATGCAATGATTCTAAACTATGTTTTACTTTCCCTTCACACATAATACTACTACTACTAATGATAATAATATAATAATAATAATAATATAAAACAAAAATAATAAAATGAAACAAATAAAGAATATATTAAAAATATTATCATAAATTATTACTACTACTACTACTAATAATAATAATGATAACTATTTTTAATATATTATTGTTGGGTATTTTATTCCATTTTATTATTAGAGATAAATAACTTCGTTTTACTTCTACTCTACTTATTATCATGTTATTATTATAACTATCATTATCATTATTATTATTATTATTATGTTTATTCATGCTACTGTCATATTCCCAATATGTCCATTTTTTAAAATCTACTATTATAAATGGGTATTTTATTCCATTTTAATAAAATAATCAAATATTTTTCAAATAAAGTTATTACAAAATATTAGTGTTAGTATTATCGTGTTTATTAATGCTACAGTCGCATTACCAATATATCATTTAACATTATCATTTAAATTTAAACCTACACTCATCATTTTTTGGAGTTAATCTGGTGTTTAAAGACCTTCAGAATAAATCGATCCATGAATCACCAGATGAACGAGGTGAAACTGAAGTTTGTCAACGTTCGTAAACGAATAAAGGTTTGAGAGAAGAGAAAGAAAAAAAAAACATGATGTTGAGTTGAAATGTGCCATCTGGAGGTTTCAACTCAATCTACCCATGGCTGAAGGAATGTGTGTGTGTGTGTGTGTGTGTGTGTGTGTGTGTGTGTGTGTGTGTGTGTGTGTGTGTGTGTGTGTGTGTGTGTGTGTGTGTGTGTGTGTGTGTTGACAGCTTCAGTCTTCATCGGGAGGAAGCGTGTGTGTGTCTATATGTGTGTGTGAAGTGTAAGTGTGAGAGCAAGTCGTTCAGTGATCCTTAAAAATCTCCCTCATGTAAATTGATAGTACACCTTCTATATCGTGTGTGAATGTGTGTGTGTGTGTGTGTGTGTGGCCTGTGTAAGTTAAGACGCAGCCTCTGTGACCTTTGACCTCTGCCATCAGCTTCAGTCTAACCAGATGCTGTGGAAACGTTTTTATGTGTCTTCATATATCGTGCAGCCTGATTATCAGGCAGGTGTTGTTGTTTTGTTTTGTTTTTTATTTATTTATGTATATATTTATTTATTTATTGATGACGTTGTTTGTTTTTAAAGGTTAAATATTTCTGCGCTTCAGCCAGCGTCTGAAATTAAAACCCGCCAAGCGCCAAATGCGGGTAGTTTTTCTGTTTGGCAAGTGAGTCTTGGAACGCTATACGCCACATCGCAGATACTATAAATACCTCTACCTATACCAATATAGTCATGTCTTAAAAAGCCATGCTGAGCCTCCACTGCGCTTTGGTGTCATTTAAGGGCACACTCCTCTGATCCACACACACAGATAGTTTTTTGTGTGTGTCTTAACAGTGCTGCCAGTCTGCTGTTAGCTACCGTTAGGCTAATGTGTTACACCCATACTTATGATGGTAATAAATAATAACACAGAGGCTCTGGAGTCTGAACAATCACAACAAACTCTTGATTGCCTTCAATATTGTCGACGGCTTCGCTCCTTCCATTCTTAGGTTTCACAATAAAAGCCCTAGTTACATGTCATCACTGCTCACTGAAGGGAACAAGATTTATACTTGTGCATCAGCTCTATGTAGAGTCTGCACCGTTGTGAGCATTTATACTTGTGTGGTGGTGTCTGTGTCACTCTGCAGTTACACCTCCAAAACACTAGTCTGTGCTGGGGTTTCTGTGACGTGCTGCTAAGTTTAGTGGATTCAAAACACACATTAAACACACATTAAACACACATTAAACATGGCTTAACAGTTTCAAACACAAGTACACAAATCAGCTGGGTTTGACAGATCTGGGGAAAACTTTATTCTCCTACACTGCACCCTGGGCATGGAATAATCTGCAAAAAGATATAAGATTAAATACAGCTTCTTTTATCCACTAATGAAGGTGGTGTTGTTTCTGTTAAAGTAAAGGTAAAGCTATGGAATTTCTTTTTTATCCCATCTTTATCTTTTTTGTCCATGCATCGAAGCAAATTCCTCATATGTTAAAACCTACAAGGCAGTAAACCTGACTCTAATTCCGATTCTGGTTCTGTCTATCAACGGGACCAGGCACAGTCTATTTCCTGGAGTCATGAGAAGTTTGGGACCAGAAAAGGACGAAGAAACTTGAACAGAGGACGCGAGAAAAGTTTGAAGACAACAGAAACATGAGGTTGGTCTCTTCTTTGTTTGCTTTCACTGTGAGGTGATCAACACAAACACACAGACACACACACACACACACACACACACACAGACACACACACACACACACACACACACTTCAGCATCTCTGCCCTGCATCGCTTTTGTTCCTGTAATTGTCGCCTAGCAACAGGTTGGTGCCCTCTGTTATTATGTTTACTGGAAATGTTTGTTGTAAACAAGAGTGAAGGAGGAAGAGAGAGGAGGGTAGGAAGAGGAGGGGAAGGCCAGATGGAGGAGGTCAAGGAGGGAAGGAAGCGATGAAGGAGAGGAGCAGGAGAGGAAGAAGAGAGGAGATGAGTGAATGTGAAGAGGTGAAAGAGCGGTGAAGTGACCTGCAGCTAAAATCTATCATTATCCAAAACAAAGACCCGACCACGCCCCCCGCCGTCTGACTCTCAGAACTCATTCTCCCATAATTCCTCTGACCCCCCGGGCCTGGGGCTAAGTAGCATTTGCCAACCAGTTTGTGATAATTACCGTCTTTGAAATGCCAGTGCGCCACAGGGCGAGCTGGGCGCCACGCTCAGGGCAGCGTGCTAGCATATGCTAATGGCTAAACAACATGATAAGTCCTTCAGGGTGAAGCCGAGGGTGCTGTTCATAATTACTGGTTAGCTGTTAACTGTTAGCCTGTGGTGGTAGCCGACTGCAGACGTGGTTACACTTAGCCATTAGCTTACAGAAGGCCATGTGGAAAGGCCTCTGGAGTCAGTAATTAGCCACTAGCGGTTAGCATTTTTACACATAAAAGGCTGCTGACTGTTGGTTTGTGGAATTTTGGCAAAGAGGAGACAATAATGATGATGATGCAGATGATGAAGAAGCTCTGAAAGTTTGAACGTCATTGTTTTCATTTTAACTTTATGATACAAGTGGAAGAGCGAATAATGCATGGTGGGAGAACAGATCATGTGACTCATTCATTCATTCATTCATTCAACCTTTATCTATACAAGGTGCCTGTGAACAAACACTGTGGTGGTGTGTAACTCAAGCACTACGTTTATTTCCTTTTGTTGCTTTTCTTTACTCTGATACATCTCAGAGGGAAACTTTGTACTCTTCACTGCAGCAGTTAGTTTGAGGGGAAAAAAGATAGATAGATGAATGGATAGATGAAAGATGGATGAATGGATGATATGATGATGGAAAGATGGAAGAATGGATGAATGGATATGTGGGTAGGCAGATTGGATGGATGATGGATGGGTTGATGAATAGATGAATGGATGGATGGACGAATAGATAGATGATGGATGGATGCATAAATAGATGCATAGGTAAATTGATACATGTATGGATGGATGGATGGATGGGTGGACAATGGAAAGATGGATGATGGATAGCTAGATGCATAGGTAAATGGATAAATGGATAGATGTTTGGATGATGGATAGAGGGATGGATGATGAAAGATGGATGAATGGATGATACGATGATGGATAGATGGAAGAATGGATGGATGGATGATGGATAGATGGACAAATAGATAGATGATGGATGGATGATAAATAGATGAATAGGTAAATGGATACATGTATGGATGATGGATAGAGGGATATATGATGAAAGATGGATGAATGATGCATGGATGGATGGATGATATGATAGATGAAAAGATAGATGATGGATAGATGGATATGTGGGTGGACAGATTGGATGGATGATAGATGGGTTGATGAATAGATGGATGGATGGATGATGGATGGGTTGATGAATGGATGGATGGATGGATGGATGGATGGACGGACAGATTAATTGTGTGCCATGAGATCAGGGTCTGTCTGGCATATTTAAAAAACCGACATGTCTTGTAATCTCACGTGAGGTGGGTCAGATATTGTGTTTTGTCAATCATGTTTATACACCGATTCCGAAACTTTCTTCTGCCATTTAAGTTTCCAGAACAGGTTTGATTTTCTGTGTATGTAGAGTTGTTTGACCAAGAGTCAGTGAAGAAAATGTGGCGTGACCTTCAGGACATTTGCAATTTTCACATGAAATAGAACAATAAAACACGTTGGACTCAGTGTGTGATGATTTTAATGGGATGACAGATTTAAAAAGCACAAATGAAAAATATGGACATGAAGAATTAAAAACAGACAAAGGCTGATATTAATCCAGCTAGAAACACAAACTAAACCTGATGTGACGATCCTTAGCTCAGGTGTTAACACCAACGTAATGTTAGTGGTAGTAATGCACGGCTATTTTAAGTAAAGAGAGAATTAATCTGTGAGTTCATTTCTTTGATTTTTCATTTAACCTCTCTTTTATACTCAAGCATCCAGAGTGTTACGTCCCCTGAGCACCAAATCTTGGAGCCCCTCATAAACAGGCAGACCTGATCTAAGACAGGGCCGATGCTTTAAAGCAGTGAAACGACAGGGAGGTGACAGGGCAGAGACACAGAGCTGCAAACAGCTGTTTCAGCAGCTGCCCGCCCCCCCACTGATTCTGTCACAATCCTTCATAAGTTAAAAATATATTTGGCACTCTGCTCATGCTACGATCTTGTGTGTGTGTGTGTGTGCTCTGATTAATAGATGTATACTTTGATTTTTCAACAGCAGCCCCTCATATTGTTCTTATCTAGCCTTTCTGAGGTAATTACCTAATTTTTTTATATTTAAAAATGCCCTCTCTCAATTCAGTCAGTAGCTTTCTTAGTCACTCACTTTATCCTGGTACAAGTATAACTTTAATTGTGGGTAGCCTGCTCTGCAGCACCATTGGGTCTCAGCCCTCCACTGTAGCAGTTGAACAGTTGGTTATGGTTCTCTGTCTCTGTGTCACGCTGATGCTCGTTCTAATTCCAAACTCGTCAAATACTGCTGCTTGGTCGGCAATTTTGGTGTTAGACACACACGCTAAAAGCCACCTTTTGCAGTGGTGTGTTTGTAATGCAATCGATAAAACCTTTTGTGGTGTTAGGATACACGGCCGGTCAGGCAAACGGCACCTGTCGCAGCAGTGTGATATGTAGACAGGCAAGGTAAGTTTATAATGCAGCCGGACAGCATGTATCATGCAGATAGTTGTATCCATGTCTTGTTGTGTTATTGGGAGCCAGAATAGAAGGAGTCATGGCTCAAAACCAGCCGCCACTGCCCGTCAACAAGAACAAAATCCATCCACTGAGTGTGAGCATACGGGTCGGCCAGTCTGGTCCCGTTGGTCAGTGTTTACTTATTCACGTAACACTGGCGGTCCCGGAGAGTGAGTGACCTGACATGGTGCGTTGGTAAATTCAGTCTGACGCTCTACACTAAAATGAGAGCCCTGCTCCGTCTCCGCAGACAGAGTGTCCAGAGTGCGCTCTGCCACTCTGAGAGTGCGCTGCTCTGGATAACCCAACGCTACATTCAGACAGCGCTCCCAATTTATCAACGCTCCAGTTTGTGTCAGAGTGCGCTCCAAACGCACTGCTCACATCATCTTCCTCCACTGTGTAAAACAAGCCGACAGAACTTGCTAGCTAATGTCTGCAGACACAAATATCAGTGGGATTTGAAATGAGGTTTCCAGACATCTGGAACAAAACCTGTAAGTTCTGCTTTCACTTTGCCTCCATGATCTTGATCACTTCAACTGATTCTGTAACACACTCTGTCTGAATGGCTGTGTGTTTTATTGTAGGCTGTAGCTGAACAGATGAGTCGTAGTGAATTGCCTAAAACATCAAATATGAAACAGCAAACAGCAGAACGGATCTTTAGCCGCAGTGTTTGGTGACAGGTGAGGAGGAGCAGAGATACAGAGAGACCATCATCGCTTTCAGCTGCTGCAGGTGTTTGTGTCTTTACTCAAACTGTGGTTACTGTGGCAATGACAGAAAGAGGAGGATGAGCCTCAACTTGCCGTGCACATATATATATATATATATATATATATATATATATATATAGTATACATATATATGTATATATATATATATATATATATATATAGTATACATATAATATATCCAAGCGGCACAATGCATCCTGGACAGAACATTAATCTCCGCTTGCCTTCCACGAAACAGGGAATTGTGTGTGAGGAGAAAGACTGTCTGATATCACTGGAGATAAATATATCAAAACAAAAATGGCTGTTGCAAAGTTATGAATCAGCTGTTGTATTCTTCTTTATAAGCTCACATAAGTTAAGGTGGTTTAATGTGCAAGCAGGGTGGGTGTGAGGGGTGTGGATGGGTCCAACAACCACCGGCTTTCACCCGGGAAGCCGGTGGTTGTTGTAGATTGTAAAGCCAAACCCTGTTCTTTTTTCCTAAACCCAACCATGTGCACTTGTCGTTGAAAATGCCACTTTGCGGGGGCTGTACTGACGTAGTGCTTTTATTTTGAAAGAGACTGTATGCAAACTGTGAAAACAGAAGTGTATTTTGAAAACAGACAATGCATGTAACAGGCTGAAGTTAACACAGCGTCCCAGAACGTCAACAACCAACACACCCAGGGTACCTTGGACGCCATATGTGGACGTGAAAACTCCTGTGACCAAACGTGGACATGTGACGTTTTCGTTGCTGTTAAAACATCTACTTTCCAGGAAATTTAACAACCCTGTATATGTTTTATGTGTTTTTACTTTTCTCGTCCTCAACATTACAAACATTTTCTGGGTCGTCGTGTTCGGCGTCCTGTTGGCGTGTCACAGCGAGGACACACTCGTCCACGTCGGCGTCGAGTTTTCAGGTGATGTGATGCTGTCACCTGCAGCGTCACAACACCACGTCCACCGTCCGTCCTGTGGCCTCTGTCGGTGCGTTCAGACCTGCCCAGGTGATGCTTCACCACCACCGCGGCCGCCGCCACCACCGCTATCATCGCCTGTCTCACGTCACACACACTCCCACGTGTGTTTGTGTGTGTGTGCATGAGTCACTGTGTGTGTCCTCGCCATATTTATTTGATGCTCGTCCATATTTGTCCGTGTGCAGGCGTGTGTGTATGTGTGTGAATCTCCCAACGTGTGTGTGTGAGTCACCGGAGTGGGTGTGTGTGTTTTTATATCCGTGTGTGTGTGTGTGTGTGTGTGTGTGTGTGTGTGTGTATGAAGTGTGAATTGAACAGAGCTGTGACCAGATGGGCTCTGTAGATCAGGTTACCTGTTTATAGAGCAGCATCTGTCCACCCTGTCAATCAAACGGAGGGAGCGCGGGAGGAGGGGGGAGGCAGAGAGAGAGAGGGGTGAGAGACAATGATAAGAAGAGGAGTCACATATCAGATTTAACTCCAAATAAAACCATTTATTTTTGTTTATCTTACTTTCTCATCCTTCAGTTGGTCCGTCACTGAGGCTCCACACATATATGTGGCCACGGTAAATATTTATTTGCTCGGTTGGCAGGTGTTTATCAAAAATGGTTCAACACAACACCTCAGACGCAGCTTTGGTTTATTTTCAGCATTACTTATTTTAACTGGAGCCGTCAAGGGATTAAAAAATAATCTAATTAATTACATGCTCTGTGATTGATTATTTAAATTAATTGCATACATCATTTTTTGCTGTGACAGTATTTCAAAAAAATTCAATTCATATTATATATAATGGACATATTTTGGACACAATTTGTCCCCCTGTCCTCGACCACCCAAACCGGTCTGCAGTCCATTTTGTAAGGGAGTTAGTTAGTCAGTAGACTGGAGTTGAATGTGGCTTTTTCAAGAAACACAATTTCCGCTTGTTAGTAGCGCTGTAAATCACCAGGTTCATCACAAAATAATGTCATATTGCTTATTTTGACGACAATATGATATTTGCTGATATTACAAAGTCTGCCACCATATGATTTTGACTCGATGCGATTCAGAAGCCTCTGCTCAATATGAGACGATATCATCTACCCATTTAACACGGTCTGTTACAGAAGATGTTGTTCTCAGCCGAACATTGTTGAAACAGCTAATGTTGCTGTAAGGAGAAGTTGACGAAGTGAGATGTAACAGAAGGAGCAGGGAAGTCCCTGTAGGGTGGTGGCTGGTGGGAGGGGGTGGTCGAGAAGTCCAACAAACACTGGACTTTCACCTCAAAGGCTGGTGTTTGCTTCTCCTAGAGCCAAACCATGATGTTTTTCTAAACACATGCTTTTGTTGATGCTCCAGCATTGGTTGCGGCACTCTAGAACGTCACCAACAGATGCAGGAGGATACCTAGTGCTTAATATGTAGACATGAATGGTCACTGACAAAGGTAGCAACATGTGACGCCTTCCCCTTCCCCTTCCCTTCACCCTCGTAAGAAGCCCCTTTTTACACTGCCTATTCAAGGGGGGAACATTGCGCCAATATAACGCCTCGCCATTCTGTGTAAAGGGTATGATCTTGGAATGGAGAGACAGAGTTGCCAAATGACCTCTAAAAACGGGACAGCCAGCAGATCAGGATCATGGACGGCAAGGATTTGACATTTTGATGACATATTATGTGTGTGACCGACCGTGGGAAATTTAAAAAGTAGCTGTTATCAGTTAGTAGCTAACTCAAAGAAGAAGAAAGAAGAACAGTGATGTCCAGGAGCTCCTTACGCTCCGAGCAGAGCATGAGATCAGTTACATGGACGAGGAATGATTTATATTGCCATATAATGTCATTGTATATAGGTCGTGCGAGAGGCCACGATTCCATGATTCCACGATTCCACGATTCCACAATGCTGGCATGCCTAACCGGATGGCACATATCACACTGCATCCTCTTACATCTGATGCTCTCAGTCCACACTGGATCCCTTAAATATGGACCTTCATCACGTCATGTAAACAAACCACTTAGCCAGATGGATGAGTACGTACTTCCTTATCATTTATACTTACAACAACACTATCATGAGTAACGTGTAGATGTTGTAGTTCCCATACTATGTCACACCACAATCTTCACTTTGTAAAACAAGCTAGCTTTCTAGCATCCCACACGATTCTTACCAGAAATGTTCATTGTCATGGTGATCTGTCTCCAACCAGATGGAACTTCTTTACTTCTTTAGATTTTTGTTGTAATGTAAGGAGGTATCCTGTGGGTAATTCCACATTTAAATCTCATGAATCAGCCACTCTTGTCCACTGCAGCACTTTCAACATGAGCGACAGAATAAAAATAGAAAAGGAGTGTCCAACAAAAGTTCAGCTCAAAACCAGAGTTGCATCGCATCGCACGCTGGTAACAACAAAATAACTCGAGAGACATTAGATAGGAGAGAACCCACAGGACATACTGTTACAGGTACACTGCACTGGGAGTCCAGATACTCGACATAGGGTTGCCATACCTTGATGATCTGACCATATCTGCCTCCCAGAACTTCTGTTATTTTCTCCAAAGTATACATTTATTTAGTCTGATTCCCATGTTAGAGTTATAGCCTACATTTTCTTACAACAGTGAGTGCAGTCTTGATGAAATTAAAATCAGTGTTGCTGCTGAGATTTTCAGTGAGTTTACAGAGTCAAGGCTGTAATGAAAAGGAGACACCTGTAATGGAGGACATGGTATCACGCAGGTCTCTCCAGAAAGTGCTGTACTTTCACACATAGCCATGTAGCATGTAGACAGGGACCGTCTGCTGTGCCACATTTCAGATATTGAGATACTGTTGTATTTATGCAGCTTCTGCCGAGTGAGATAGAGCTGCTGCTGCTGCTGCAGAGAATTATAGGGAATAACGCTGAATCTTGAATTAATGGTCGATCCAGAAATAACATTTAAAAGGCCCCCTAAGCAGTTAAACTATGCAACTCAGTGGCATACTGACTGACTGCTTCTACTTGAGAGAAAAGTACTGTATTACATTTACCTGACAGACATGTTTCTGGTTATGTTATAGATTCAGATTTCACTCACAAACTTTTAATTATAACAATTAAAATATGATTATTATTCATTAAACAGCATTGAGTAAGAACTGAAAGCTCCACCATGAACAGATGTTAAGTAAATGTTGGTACGTTGTGCTGATTCAGTTTTCACTTTAAGTAAAAATTTAAATGCAGTACGTTCACTGTGTGGTCCTAATAGTTTTACTATTGTAGTTTTACTTCAGGAAAAAAAAAAGTTTTACGTATTCTTTCTACCACTGCAAATAGTCTACCAACTTTCAGAATGCTAGTCTGTGGTGAGGTTTCTAAGGGCTGCAAAGTTTAATTGAATTTAGACCAACTTTAAGTACTCAATAAACACAACAATTTCAAACACAAGTGCACAAATCAGCTTCACTATAACTCGCAGCATTCACAGACAAACACTTGTCTTTATCTGGACACATTTTCCCCACAAATACAACATGCTAACGTTATTAGCACAAGCCTATGGCATTTTACATTGTATAAATTAGCCTAGCAGCTAGCAGACTTTTCCTCTACTCATATGAAGCCAGGGACAACAGCAACATTTAACAAAGGTAACGTTACAAAATTCTGCGCCATTACAGCTCACAGGGTTCACTGACAAAACAACTGTCTACTAAACACGTTTTCCAAACATGCTGATGTTATCAGCTCGAGACCCCCCAAATCTACGGGTCTTCAGAGTTACTGCAGTTGTTTGTTTTTCAGAAATTTTACGTACAAAAATGTATACATCCATTTCAATCAATGTTACCGTCACTGTCCACATACATCCATGCGTCCTTTACGTTGGCATGGATGTTAAGCAATATATCCACCAGGGGGCCGCCCAGAGTCAAAACTTTATGACAACAACAAACTCAAAAACAAACATGGCGACTGTGGAGGAGATATTGATAATGTACCTCTTGCATGAAAGACAAAATCTCTAGTACTGCCGATGAGAGAAACTGTCTATGAGCGTCATTTCCAGTACTTTAGGATGTCTGCCGGGACATTCGATAACCGCCATTGTTATTTCTTCTTCGTGTCTCACTAGAGCTACGTATCGGGTAGTGAGAGCAACACTGCCCCCGCGGTTCCCGGTGGTACTGCTCCGTTTGGCCCGTATCTGTAAGCTTTATGGAAACGTGCAGAAATACGGACAAAATGAACACGGAGTACGGACACAAGACTCCGTCCGTATCCGGAGCCGTATTTAAGGTTGAGCATAAATGGGCCTTAACTGTTACACATGAATCGTTGTGCATCATGTTAGCTAACTAATGCTAAATCACTGTGTGGCACCTGTCCATTGCGTCAAAGTACACTAGTTATTAATGAATGAATGACTTTATTTTGAACCAAAAATGGCTCTGGTATAAATATATGAAAAATAAAAATAGCCGAGTATTGTCTGCACCATAAAACAATTTGTTTATGTTTATGACCTCTACAAAGTCACCTCCTCGTGGTGGAAAACATGGACAAACTATTTTTAGGTTTGTGACGACTCATTTTTCATCTGTCAGACAAATGCAGTGCAGTAAAAAGTACAATATTTACCTGTGAGATGAGACGCAGTGGAGTAGACGTGTAAAGAGGCAGAAAATAAAAATGCTCAGTACAGATTTGAGGCACTGAAGTACTTTACTTACAGCACTTGAGTAAGTGTACGTTCCAGCCCTCAGTCCAGGACTCAGGTGCTCCCACACCTCTGGCCACATGGCGTCAGGTCCTCTGCGGCTGTGTTCTGGACCGTCTGCTCACACTGTGATTGAGATGCGTGATGCATTCACTGACACCTTCCTCTTCCTGTCTGTGTGATTTCAGCCAACAATAGTTGAGGAGATGCAACTTTAAGAAAAGCGGGATGTGTAGCGTGTCTGTCGATTGAAAATCTGCATTTTGTGAATGGAGCTTTTGAATGGACTCTGAATGTGTCTGGATGTGATGCAGAGGAGCGTCTTCGTCAGCCAGGAGAGAAAAGGAGGACATTTCCATCTGATTATTCTCCTCCTCCGACGTGTTGAAGGTTTCGGGAAAGTTTAGTGAAGTTTATATTTTGTTCTGTGTGTTCATACACTCCTTCGTCTCAGTCTTTGTCCTCCTCTTCCTCCGCTTATGTAATTTATCTTCTCCCTCTCTGCTCCTCCTCTTCTGTCTTCACTTCCCTCATTCTCCTTCCTCTCCTCTTCCTCTTTTTGCTTCCTCCTCCCCCTTCATCTCATTACATTTATTCTTCTTCCTCCCTTATTTCCCTCTTCACCTTCTTCCTCTCCACCATCCCATCTCCTCCTCCTCCTCCTCCCATTTGTCATTAACCCTCTCCTGTTCTTTCTTTTCCTTCTTCTCCTGCCTCCTCCTCTTCCAGCTCATCATCACTGTACTGTTGTCCTCTTTTGTGCCTCCTCCTCCTCCTCCTCCAGCTCATCTTTATTGTCACATTTTCTTCCTCTTCCTACTTCCTTCTCCTCCCTCTCTTCCTCTTTGCCTTCTTCTTCTCCACAATCTCATCGCACCTTCCTTCTTCTCATCTTTCTCTTCCTCCTCCTGTTTGTCCTCCTGCCTCCTCATCCTCACTCTCCTGTTTTACCATCTCTTTTTCTCATCTTCCTCATCTTCATCCTCATCATCTTTCTCCTCTTTGCCTTTCTATTCTCTTCTTCATCATCCACCACCTCCCAAAGTACTCCTCCTCTTCCAGCTCTTTTTTCCACCAACCCATCTCATCCTCCTCCTTCTCCTATTTTCTGTCCTCCTCCCTCTGTTCTTTCTTCTCCTTCGTCTCAACTCCCTTCTCCTGCTTTTAATGTCTCTTCCCTCATCGTCTTCATCTTCCTCCTCATCTTCTGTCTTTTTCTTTACTATCCTCCTCTTCTTCATCCACCACTTCCCCCAAGTCCTTTTTGTCTTCTCTCTTCTTCCTCCTCCTCCTCATCCTCTTTTATGCCACCTTTTACTCTCATTTCCTTCTCCCTATACCTTCTTTTTCATCCATCATCATCTCATCACCCCTCTTGTGTCATCACCTTCCTCCTCCCCTTTGTCCTCCTCAACTTCCCTCCCCTGCTTGTCATCTCTTCCTCCCGTCTTCTTCACCTTTCTCCTCTTTGCCTTTCTATCTCCTCTTCTTCATCCACTCCCCCAGTCCTCCTCCTCTCCATGCTCATTGTGACTGTCTTCTCCTCCTCCTCTTCCTCCTCTCTTCCTATCTGTGTTGTCCTTTGTTTGCAGAAACTCTCTCTGCAGTCAGAAAAAGACAAATCAATGCAAATATTTTCATCTTCTCTCTTTCTCTTTACGCCTCCTTCCTCCTTTCTTTCCCTTTATTTTCCTCTTTTTCCCTCATGTATATTTCCCTCCAAATAAAAGTGTGTTCCCACCAAGAGATCGATGCAAATGCTCACATTGATTTCCGCTCTTTTTTCTCTCCCCGCAGAGTAAATGTGTTTTTTTTCCTCTGTGAGATCGATACAAATATTTTCCTCTTTTTGTCTCTCCCTCGTTCCTCCCTTCTCTCTGCACCTCGCCCACCCGCCCTCTCCTGTTGTCTCTTTGTCTTCGTCCTGCAGACGCTCGTTTCTCCCCAAAAACCACGGAAAATATTTCTCACATTTTCTCTCTCTCTCCCTCTCCCTCACTCTCTCGCCCTCTCTCACCCGCCGCCCGTCATTATGCGGCTGATTGCTGCGTTTAGCCTGGTAATTGAAATAATGAGAGAAGATTACCTCGCCGCTTTTAGTCACCTCGTCTAATCCACCAATAGGCTGTCAGCAGGTCCAGATAGAGAGCTGTGTGTATGTGTGTGTGTGTGTGTGTGTGCGCGTAATGTATATGTGTAGATATGGATGTTTGTTGCTGATGAAAGCATGTTTGCGTGTGTGTGTTACATCTGCTGTCGACGGCGGGGAATCAGGAAAATCAATGACGCTGTTTTCCCTCAACATGACCGCCACAAACAACAAACCAGCTCTGTGTGCATGTGTGTGTGTGTGTGTGTGTGTGTGTGTGCATGCACGCACATTTGTGTGTTTTCCATCAGATGTTTCTGTTGTTTATTTTTTCTTATGTGAGAGAGACGCTGGATTCTTCCTGGCATCAACGTCGTCTTTGGTTCATCCTTAACGTTTAGATGATCTGAACTTAATGTGCACTCACTAGGTTTTTCTCTAGGGCCACTGGGCAGAGGTCAAAGGTCATGGATCAAGTTTGTCCTGTTCAGACTCCATACTTATCAAAATCCAGTACTTGGGCAGTGACTTGCAGGCGTCAGAAACCAACCAAAAAAGGCCTCATTTAATATCGGCATGATTTGTAGCTGGGTGCTGTTATAGTGTAACAGCACCTGGCGGCGTCAGGGGGAAACGCAGTAGGACAAGGACGCAAGTTAAGGTGGAGAAAGTTTGGCTGGGGCGGGCAGGAGGGGTGGTGGATGGGTCAAACAAACACAAACTTTCACCCAAGAGATGTTGAAGAAAAAGAAAAAACGTTAATTTGCAGTGTTGTACCAACGTTGTTTGTCGTTTTTTTCCTTGTTCATCTGAAGTGTCTTTTTGCAGAGACGCTGGATTCTTCCAGGAATAAACGTCGTCTTAGGTTCATCCTTAATGTTTCTATAATCTGAACTCAGTGTGCACTTATTAGGTTTTTCTCTAGGGTGACTTGGAAGGGGTCAAAGGTCATTGACCTGATCAACGTTACAGGAGGAGGTGGGAAATCTCTTCAGTTTAACTCATCATTCAGGGAGGTTAAGATTCAGCAGGAGGTGAACTGAGTCAAACTCCTCCTCCTTCTCTTTATAACAGATGAAATCTGAACACAGACATGAAACCCATTTGAAACGTTCAGTGCGACTTAAGCCTAGTTCACATGACACGATTTTCACCCTGATTTTGCGTCACGGCAACTACTGTAATCTTTTGAGCATTCATACCTGGCGACGTGTGTTTCTGTCAGCGGGAGTCTCGCCAACCGAGTTACGACCTGTGTGTGCACACCACAAGATTTCTCCACCGAGCCATCGCCGACAGAGCCCCAGACAACCTGGTGACGTCACCAAACTTGGAGACGACACATCATAAAAGCATGGATATTCTTTATTATCCTGGGTCTGTACTGGGGGTTTTTTTCCGTGCACTGCACAGCGTCGTTCAACACGGAAGCATTTCAGAAGTGGAGCATTTTGCCTCCTTGAATTAGTTCCTGCAGATTTTGTTGCTTCGGTAATTTTTCCTTGATACTTGTGCTTCTACCATCAGTACTTCAGCAGGCAGTTTAAACGTTTTGGTCTTGTTTATTGTCGTTATTTCCCACCTTGTTGTGCTGTAGCCTCCAGACACAGTTAACACTGTTAAAAGTCCATTTGTGAACAACATGAATCAAAGATTTCTGGCTGTGTTTTAGTTATTAATAATACATTCATCCTCATGATTATATTGTCTTTAGATTTCACATACAGTGCCTGTGAGCAGGAAAACTTGATCTGCTCTGTACAACGCGCTGCAACAATAGACAAATTAGAATTATCTACAGTGGTCACGATCAGCTCAGCAGCCACCTGACGGAGATCTGCACTGCACTGAGTGAACTTTTCTACCTTTCTCTGTCCTCTACTGGCTCCCAACTGCACCTATATGTTGGTGTTAGTGTGTTAGTGTGTGTGAGACTAGCAAACTGTTTTTACCATATTATTTATTTGCATGGGAAGTGGTGTTCGCCTCTTTCAGGCCTCGTTTTGTGTGTATGCGGTGTTTATAGATGGCACCCCAGGTGAAAAACAGATTAGATCATGTTAGAGATGGCCACTAGCCGAGCATCACCTAATGCCTTATCATCTTTAGATCCAGACGTCAGGTGGTTTTCACCAGGAGCTGAATTATCCTCAGACGTCTCTTCCTCTCCAAAACAAACAGACCAGCTGATTTAAACCAGTAAAAATGCTGAATAAAGAAGTTTCACGTTCACAATCAGTGCTTTTTCTGACACTCCTTATGACGAGAAGCTGCTAACTACACAAATGTCTCTATCTAGAGTCAGTGTTTGGTTTGTCCATTCTGGGCCACTGTAGAAACATGGTGGTGCAACATAGTGATCTCTGTAGATGAGGACCTGCTCCCTATGTAGATGTAAACGGCTCACTCTGAGGTAACAAAGATTCTTATTTTCACGTGATTATACACTAAAAAAACATACTTAATATATTATATTCCATTTCTGCTAGTTTATCATCCTAAATCCTACACACTGGAGCATTAATGAAATTGGAATTAAAGTACAAAAACATTCTGAGTTGTCAAATGTCGGCGTCTGGTCAGTGACTTCTGGCATCAGATTCTGACGAAAAAGCCATGATACACAGCTGGTCACTGTTACTGTGGCGTCAGGGGGAAATGTAGCTGGAGTTAAGGGGGTGGAAATCTGTGCATGGTGTGTGGGAGGTGTGGTGATGGGTCCAACAACCATATCTAAATCATTTTACATATATATTTTTTTCAATCTCTGCATCTCTTGTCTGCACTTTTGTTATTTTTAATCATTTAGTAATTAATTTTACAACTTGATCTCACCCTGAAGTCGTCAAAATCCCGCATTTGATCAGTGACTTCCGGCGTCAGACACCAACAAAAAAAAAAGGCGTCCTTTAATGTCGGCATGATGCGCAGCCGGTTGCCGTTATAGTTTAACGGCTCACAGTGGCAACAGGGGGAAATGTGGCAGCACAAGAACCGAACTGAAGCAGCAAATCTCCAAGTAGGACAGGCGGGAGGGTAATGGATGGGTCTAAGAAACATCGGCTTTCACTGAGAGAGCGGTGTCTACGTCCCGAAAGATTCTATTACCAAACACCGTTCTTTTTCCTGAACCCAACCACGTGCGTTAGGTGTTGAAGGAAAACAAAAATGACGGTGTTGTACTGATGTAGTGCGTTAATTTCCTGTGAAAACAGAAGTGTGTTTTGAAAACAGACAATGCATTTAACAGGCTGAAGTTGACACGGCATCTCAGAACGTCAACAGCCAACACACCCAGGGTACCTTGGACGTCTTATGTGGACGTGGAAAGTCCATGACCAAACGTGGACATGTGACGAGGTCACAGTGAGGATGATGTTGCTATACAGGTCATGTGACATCACCACAGATGAAGAAGAGTGATGTGAACTTTGAGCTGAGATGATGTCTGTGAAATGTTGCTGTTGTTGTTGTTTCTGTCAGCAGTTGTATGTTGTTGATATCGTTTTGATGTTGCGTATAATGAGGTTTCTGTTGTTTGTTGTTGCTCCCGAAGCTGTTGTTGTTTTATTTGATCGTGTTGATGTTGTTTATAGCCGCGCAGAGAACAGTGCACTTTAATGTGTGGGGTTATTTTAAACAGCAGCTGTGGCTGCGGCACAACTTTGATTTTGTTGTTATTGACAACAGTGTTGATTCTCTGTTTGTGCCGTCTTGATTGATACTGATTGTTTTTATTGTTCTGTGGTTAAAGAAACAACAGAAAGTCTGAAGGAGAGCTCAGCACACTGCAACTTAAAGACCAGTGTGACATCACAGAGGCAACGTTCAGACAAAATCAACTCAATCACAACAATCAGCTCATCCTCTTCCTCGTCCTCCTCCTCCTCCTCCTCTAATAGAGATTTTTCTGTTTTGAAACATTTCTCCAGATCTCCCAGTTCACATGATTTCCTCTTCATGTCACTGTCTCTGTGAGGTCATCCAGTCCTTGTAAGGACACAAGAGCAACGACACATGTTTCTAACTTTGATGATGACTGTCCGTCTCCTCCTGCTGAGCACCTCCTCTTCCTCCTCCAGCCGGCCAGCTGAGGCCCGGAGCCTTCATCTTTGTTCTGCCTCGTGTCGGCCGGCTCCCTCTCCTCCGTCCTCCATCCTCTCCCTCCCGCCGGGATAAGCTTTTAGCCGCATCCTAGCCGCGCAGGCTAACCGCCACGCAGCAGCTCTCACCGGCTCCTCGCTGTTCCAGCCAAATGCCGCCACACAACACCATATAATTAAGAGCTCTGAATGCGAGCAGGCAAATGCAAAGCAATTTGGGACGAGGCGAGAGGCTGAGAGGGACGGGGGAGGGAGGAGGCGGAGGAGGGGGGAGGAGGACGGCGGCGAGCCAACGGCGGTTTCAATCTAATTGGGCCATATCAATTTATTTCACATTTCTGAAATGTCACGCCTTGATGTGAAGCTAACCGAATTTGCATACGCGCCGCAGCATGTTTTTACCTCGGCAGCAGAGTGTGGACGAAATAAATAGAGACAGAAATAAATAGAGGAGAGACGCAGAGGAAAATGCCAGGGCCTTTTTCCCTCCAGCTGAGCGCTGCCGACCGGCGAGGGTGTGGCAACGCTGCCGACAACAGCAACTCGCCTGATGGCTCCTGATGGAGAGCTTTTAAACACAGGCGGTGGTGCAGCTGACATTTCTACTGCAGAGGGAAGAGAAGACGCTCAACTCAGGAACGACAACCGGCACCAACAACAACAACTAGTAATGCATCAACTCAGCAACAACTAGGAATAAAACAACCAGCAACAACAACAACTAGTAATACAAAAAACAGCAGCAACAACAACTAGTAATACAACAACCAGCAACAACAACAACAAAAAATAAACAACCAGCAACAACAACAAATAGTAATACAAAAAACAGCAACAACAACAACTAAGAATACAACAACCAGCAACAACAACAAATAGTAATACAAAAAACAGCAACAACAACAACTAAGAATACAACAACCAGCAACAACAACAAATAGTAATACAAAAAAACAGCAACAACAACAAATAGTAATACAAAAAAACAGCAACAACAACAACTAAGAATACAACAACCAGCAACAACAACAAATAGTAATACAAAAAACAGCAACAACAACAACTAGAAATACAACAATCAGCAACAACAACAACTAGTAATGCATCAACTCAGCAGCAACAACAACTAGGAATACAACAACCAGCAACAATAACAAATAGTAATACAAAAAAACAGCAACAACAACAACTAGGAATACAACAACCAGCAATAACAATCAGAAACAAAAAGTCAACAGCAATAGCAACTACAGCTAGTAATACAACAACAACAACTAGGAATACATCAACCAACAACAACAACAACAACAAATAGTAATACAAAAAACCAGCAACAACAACTAGGAATACAACAACTAGCAACAACAGCCAGAAACAACAAGCCAACAGCAATAGCAACTATAGCTAGTAATACAACAACAACAACAACAACTAGGAATACATCAACCAACAACAACAACATAAACTCAGCAATAACCACAACTATCAATACAACCAGCAACAACAGAGACACAACAATCAGTAATACATCAACTAGCAATGGCAACAAGTTATACATATAAGAGCAACAGCAAGTGGCAGCAATTTTCCAAAATACAGCAGCACAGCACCAAACATCAACAACAAGAACTAGCAACAACAACAACCAAAGAAAACATTCAACTCAAGCCGACATCAACACAGCAAGAACAACCTGTAACCAACACGGCAAGTCAACCAGCAACAGGAAGTTGTAAGTCAAAGGCTGGAGGTGCTATGTTTTCAGGATGTCCGTCTGTCTGTTCATCCCATTCTAGTGAACACACCTCAAGAGAGAGTTTAGGGATTTTTTTCTTTTCTTTCTAGTTTGGCACAAACGTCCACCTGGACTCAGCAATGAACTGATCAGAATTTGGTGGTAGTCACCTCACAAAATATTTTTTTAGCCATTTTTTGGCACGTGCCCAAAACACCTCTAACAGGACACACCCATGAGGATCCTGATCAGATGCCCGAACCACCTCAACACGAAGGAGCAGCGGCTCCCTCTGGGTGTCCGAGCTCCTCGCCCTATCTCTAAGGCTGAGCCCAAACACCCATATCGGCAAATTTCCCTGACCATTCATTGTCGTCTGTCTCGGTCACCAGTGATGTGGTGGTTCGCTCTAAGGGCCTGTACACATGCCAAGTTTTTTGCGCCCTCAAATTCATCATTTTGAATAAAGACTTGCAGCAGACGCACCTGAGCAACACCTATTTTTCGGAGCACGATGGCTGCACCCTGAGATAAACCACTTTTAGAACACAGCAGAGTGCAGCACATGTCATGTGACAGGAAACAACCAGTCATGTCTGGCAGATATCTTCCCTTCTTCCGGATCAGTCTATGATAAAAATGGAGGAGAAGTTAATCATGTTAGTGCAGGGCTGTCAGAGCTTTACATCTGTCCCACCGTCAATAGTTTTGGCCTAATAAACATTTAAAAAACACCTGGCAGAAGATCAGCTGTGCACTCAGGATAGTGGTCACTTGGCAACCACAGATGCAACCTGCCCACCCTTCAAATCTATCTATCTATCTATCTATCTATCTATCTATCTATCTATCTATCTATCTATCTATCTTCCTTTGTACCAGCTCTGTCTCTCCACCTGTTCCTGTCTTTAACTTTTCATGTTCCCTCTCTCTGATTTCTCTCCGTCTCCCAACTTTAAAGTTTTATTTTTGTCTTTACCTATTTTTTCGACTCACCTCGTCTTTCTTTTTCTTTTATCATCCTCATCTCCATCTCAGTTTACATCTTCATCATCACCCTCCTCTCCCTCTCTGTCTGTTGATGGTTTTTCATTTCAAACCAATTAGAAGTACTTATTTCTCAAGAGCTTAAAGTTCAACTCTCTCTGTCTCTCTTTCTCCCCCTTCTACGCCCAATTGCTCTTTCTCTCCACACACACACATTAACACACACACACACACACGCACACACAGGACATGTTTTGCTATGCTATTTGAAGTCATTACCAGAGGAGTGTTTAGCAAACAGCAGCTAAGAGCAGTTTGACATTTGACTCTGACAGACCTCGCTCCTCTGTCTTTGTCCTCTAGGAATGTGTGTGTGTCTGTGTGTGTGTGTGTGTGTGCGCGCGTGCGTGCCTGTGCGTGAATGAGGAAAAGTAAAAAGTGAGTGTAACAGTAAAACAGTGTCTATGTACAGACATGTGTGCAACAGAAAGTGAGATAGAAAGTGAAGAAGTTGTGTATGCATTAGCATGTGTTTACATGTATTCCTGCGTGTGTGTGTGTGTGTATGTGTGTGTGTGTGTGTGTGTGTGTGCGTGTGCGTGCATGCGTGCGTGCGTGTGTGTGTGTGTGTGTGTGCCTCAGTAAAGTTTAGGTTGGATCATGTATCCAGCACTCAGGGCAAAACTTTGCTCAAAGAGACAAAAGAAGGAGAGAGGTCAACAGCAGGGCTCTCTGTCTTTACATTCCTCTGTGTGTGTGTGTGTGTGTGTGTGTGTGTGTGTGTGTGTGTGTGTGTGTGTGTGTGTGTGTGTGTGTGTGTGTGTGTGTGTGTGTGTGTGTTGACCCACCTACCACCAGACATCAAATCACAGCACTGGAAGCAGTTGATTGACAGATAATGAGAATGAAGCTTTTTGCTCGCTTTGCGATGCGTCTCCCATTTCTGCGCTTCAGGTGCCTGTTGATTTTGCCGGAGTGCTCTGAACTCCCATTGTCCAATCAGATGATTTGAGAGGCGGGCCTTCTGTGGTGGTGAAGACAACGAGTTTACAGTTGGTAAACAATGGAGGAGAAACTGGTGGTAGTGGTTGCTGGATACCCAGAGCTATACGGCCTGATGATAGACAGCAGGTTGTCAAACTGCCCCTGAGTCATCCTAAAATCTGCCTGTAAACGTCCATGATGGAGGAGAAGCTCCTGGACCAACTGGTGGTTCTCCCCATGATCCAGCCTCTTTGTTAGGGTCTCATGTACCCACACAGATCTCTGTTTATCTGCTGACAGCCTCTCACCCTCAACCAGAGCTACAGACAGCACCCTCTGCCTCAACATGGCAGCAGCTACACACTGATTACTGGGAAATATAATAATAAAATAAATGGTAAATTCATTACACTGGAAGGTTACAGTAAGTAGGTGATGGCGAGGTTACCTGGCAACAACAAAAAGGAGCAGCAAGAATTTTGTTTCACTAGTGGCACTCAATTTAAAAAAAAAAAAAAAAGGAAAGAAAAACACTTTCTGTGTGACTGGGGCCTAATTCTAATTCTGTTGGTTTGCATCTTTCCCCTGTGCAGAAATATCTGCTTTTGGCAGAGACTATATCTTGACATTTTTCAACTTTATTGTTTAAAACATTTGTCAGAAAAGTAATTAAATGTAATGAGTGACAATACTTTGAAGTAATTAAAAAAGTTTATATGACATTACACATTGCATTTTTACAGGGTAACTGATGTTGTACAAAATATAACATTTCAAAACTTACCTCCCAACAGCAGTATTTATACCTGCATTAAATCATCACTGTATCTATGGTGTGGGCTCTGTGTAGACATGCAGCCTCCCCAGAGATTTAACTACATGTTGTGGCATTGCAGACCTCCTGTGTACTTTTGTAAGCTGAAACTATTTCCCTCAGTAGAAACAAAGCAGATAGGAAACAATAGATTGTGAAGTTCATCAATCCTTTTTGTGTGTGATTTATCCTGGCTTCATATGGGTAGAGGAAAGTCCGCTAGCTACTAGGCTAATTTATGCAATGTAAAATGTCATAGACCTATGCTAATAATGTTAGCATGTTGTAAAGGTGGGGAAAACGTGTCTAGTGTGGGACCATTGTTTTTCGTTGAGCCTTGTACATTCAGTGTAGTTTGCTTAAGTATTTTACATAGCCGTTATGTTACGTTACTGTTGTTCCCAGCTTAAAATGATTAGAAAAAAAAGTCTGCTAGCTCCTAGGCTAAATTATTTGCCAAGTTTTGTCATGTAAACCTTTGTTTAATGTTGCTGTTGTTCCTGGCTTCGAATGAGTATAGAAAAGTCAGCAAACTGTTATGCTATTTTATTTGCCTTAGTTTGTAATGTTACCTAAATGTTGCTGTTGTTCCTGGCTGCGAATGAGTAGAGAAAGCGGGTATGCAAATTTATTTGCCTAAGTTTGTAACAGCACCTTTATTGAATGTTGCTGTTGCTCCCGACGTCATGAGTAGAAGAAAAGTCCGCTAGCTGTTATGCTAATTTAGTTGCCTTAGTTTGTAATGGTGCTATAGTCCCTAACTTTATATGAGTAGAGAAATGTCTGCTAGCTGCTATGCTAATTTATTTGTCTTAGTATGTAATGCTGCTATTGTTCCCAACTTCATATGAGTAGAGAAACGTTCACTAGCTGCTTTATTTGCCTTAGTTTGTAATGTTGCTATTGTACCTAACTCCATATTAGTAGAGAAAATGCCGCTAGTGGCTATGCTAATTTAGTTGTCTTAGTCTGTAATGTTTCTATTGTTCCCAACTTCATATGAGTGGGGAACAGTCCACTAGCTGCTATGTTAATTTAGTTGCCTTATTTCATAATGTTACCTAAATATTCCTGGCTTCAAACGAGTAGATAAAAGTCCACTAGCTGCTATGCTAATTTATTTGCCTAAGTTTGTAATGTTATCTCTGTTAATTGTCGCTGTTGTTCCTGGCTTCATATGAGCAGAGAGCAGTACAGTACTACCAATAAGATGCTATGTGGCTCATGGGTTGTGTCACCACACGTTGTCTTGTATCTGTTCTTCCTGACATGACATGTTACAGCAAACATAGATATAAATATACATGCTTTCATAATGACACAAAAGTTATACAGAACAAATGAACGTTTTCTCGACTGATAATAACTTAAATAATTGTCCTGTTTTTCCAAGTGTTTACACACATTACATGTAAACAAATATTTAACAGTGTGAAGAAAACATGATTAACTCGGAGTTAGTTGTTGTTCACATTCAGTCTGTATTAACAGAGCTGTCAGTCATTTAAAACACGGGAGCCATTGGAATTTCAGAGCAATCACTTGACATGCTTTTGTTCATTACTGTTTGACATTTATCAAACAAAGACATGAAACATAATGTCATGCTCTCCGTGAGGCAATCATGATAATAATACAGTTAAATACATCCGTCAGTGCGCTACACCTGCTCAGCATTGTGTTACATGCAGAGTGTCTCGTCTACACAGAACATGACCTTCTGATTATAACTGTTATTTGATCAAGTGAAGTGTGTGTGTGTGTGTGTGTGTGTGTGTGTGTGTGTGTGTGTGTGTGTGTGTGTGTGTGTGTGTTCGCGGCTTCACGAAACCTCCTTCATGTTGAGTGTTGCTCTTAATATTTCCACTCACAATACCACTGATTGAACACACACCATGAGGCCAAAAGTTTGTGGACGCCTGATCTGTGATACTGTAACATGTGATTGCCGCTCTAACAGCCTCCACTCTGCAGGAATCTGATCCCATTCAGACAAAAGAGCATCAGTGAGGTCCAACACTGATGCGGGTGATCAGGTCTGATATAAACATAGATGTCTCATTGGCCGCTGGATCGTACATCAGCGGCACCAGTAAACAGGAGATGTGTTTTTTCTGGATAAAAAGCACAATCACATTTATATTTCTCAACCAATGAGTTGTTTTATATTGAAGGGTTTATGATCTGCGAGTAGTATAAAAAAAAGGTTTGTCTTTAGTTATAATCTCAATATTTAGGCTATAATCTCTGTTGGACACTCAATAGAAGAGTGTGTGTGTCAGGGTTACATGAACTGAATTACTTACTTACTAAATTAATCAGCCCTTTCTCATTCCAAAGTCGTGAAGTATGGCCACTTGTCAGTGATTTTGGCGCTGTCAGAACCTGCTGCCAAAAGCCTAGTTTTCACCAAACACTTTCGTACAACCTTTAGTACCTTTGGAACCAAAACTAAACTTTCAGACATGGTACCTAGACCCTCGGTCCCCTTAGCGTTTCCACCCCTAACTGTACTCTTTCATGTGGGCGGGGTTGTTGTCTCTCACTTCTCTGTCCAGCACTCATTGTATTTCCTCCTTTATCAGTCTGCACCTGGTTTATCGTCCACAGAACGAGGCTGCACGCCGACATTTTCAGAACAAAATAGAACAGACTGCAGTGAGAGTCTCTCTCCATGGGATATTTAAAAGTAGCAGCTTTGTGCATTTAGTCTTTTTTTGGTTATTAGGCTACTCGTGGAGACCCCCCTGTTTATTATAATTTAATGTGGACAAAGACAATTCATCAAGTTTCCAGCCGGCTAGCTAGCTAACGCTGCTTATTAATCCCTTGATCATAACATGGTAGCTCATTTTTGAAAGGCCATTGCAAAAAAAAAAAAAAGGATTCTCTGTTAATAAAAAGATTGCTATCCTATCATGTTAGCATGGTAGCTATGTTAGCACACTAGTTACGTCAGCTATTGCTGATTGTCAGAAGCACCTATCAATGGTCGACTGGCCGCAGGGGTGCAACAATACACGCATTTTCATTGAACCATTCGGTACAAAGCTTTCAGTTCTGTATGCATTACAGAATCCGATGCCATCCGATTACATCTGGAAAATAAAATATACAGCTTAAACTGTGTTTAATATTACATTAACTTTGTTAAATGTTGCTCATGCTCCCGACGTCATATGACTCAAGAAAAGTCCGCTAGCTGCTCAGCTAATTCATTCGCCTCAGTTTGTAATGTTACCTTTGTTAAATGTTGCTGTTGTCAGTGGCTTCATATGAGTAGAAAAAATGTCAGCTAGCTGCTAGGCTAATTTATCCAATGTAATATGTCATAGGCATATGCAATTATAATGTTAGCATGTTGTCTTATTGGGAGAAATGTGTCTCGCGAAAGATATTTGTCTTGTCTTTGAATATTGTGAGTTCCAACAGAGTCAGATTTTACACTTGTGTATTATATTGTTGCTATTAAGCCATTTTTATGTGGTTTATGTGTGTTTAAGGTGTGATTTGAATCATTACTGCACTTCACAGAAATTTAACACAGTAGCGAGAGAATTAGAGAGCAACAGAAACACAGTGTCGCACAAGTATAAATGCTCATGAGGTTCTGGGATGCCAGAATGTTTGATAATCTGAACAACGAATGCATTTTCTTGAGGTGTCCTTTCTAAAATGAGCAGTGGTGAAAGACGCCACCGACGCCAAAAGTTACCTTTCGCTGCAGTGTGACACATCATTGGGCAGTGTCAGTTGATAAAAAGGCCGGACAGAACTTTTGCAATGTTATTATACGCAACCGGTCAGTCTTATGGCACCTGTCATGGTGCTATGATACGCAGCTGGATGGTGTCAGGTTGAAATGTAATACAAGGAGCAGGAAAGTTTAGCAAACCATGGACTTTCACCCACGAGACTGATGTTCGCTTCCTCTGTGAATGTAGAGCCAAACCATGATGTTTTTGTTTTTTGTTTTTTGGTAAACCTAACCATGTGCTTTTGTTGATGTACCGGTGTTGGTAGCTGCCTCTTGGAACGCCAACAGCAGACGCAGGAAGACACCTAGCGCGTAATACGTAGACGTGAAAGTCCTGTGACGTGTTGGTATTGACTTATTTTAATATTTCTTTGACCATTGCTCTGCCAGTTAAACAGTATTTCCCTTTGTGATATAGTGAAAAAGAAGTAGCAAGTAGCATGACAAGACTTCAGTAAAGTACAAGTACCTCTAGTAAATATACTCAGTTCCTTCCTGGTCTGTCCACCGTTAACTGTCTCTGTATTTACAGGGTCAAATTTGCACCTGCTCTGTGTGATTGTTTGAAATCACTGTAATTCATACTTCCACTAACATGTGTGTGTTTGTGTGTGTTGTCATTGTTGTGTGTGTTGTTCCTGTGTGAATATCTCTATTAGTTAACCACAGCCCTGCCTCGTCTCTCTTTGAAGTGGAGGTGGAAAGCTGAGCCCAGCATTAGCCGTCTCGCTCGCCCCGGGGCCCGACACTAATATGTGAACGCTGCCGAAATGAACAATACAGCCTTTACATTCATTACACAGAGCCATCAGTCACTGTTTAAAAACTGAGTGTGTGTGTGTGTGTGGGAGGAAGGGGTGACACAGAGATCACACACAAGCATTCACACACCACATGATACCTGTGGATACATACACACATTTGTATTCATTGTTCCCGACATATAATATATAATACACACAGACAGAAACGACCACAGACACACAGTTAACTCTGTGTAAGCTCCTAAATCATCCACGTGTCCTGAAGCTCCGAGCTAACGTGCTAACACCTTGGCATGTCTTGTAATAAGAAATGACTTAGTGCTAACCCTTACACATAATTTCCTCTCAGGGGGATTAATAAAGTACATCTTCTTCTTCTGCTTCCTAATCCGTCCATGGACATGTGGCGTAAGAGCATGAGAAAAGTTTCAGTTGTGTGAGTCTCACAGCCAATTGAAAGTTGGCCGCCTTGCATTTAAAAACGGAATACTCTATTTTGAATAAAAGCCGGCCCAATGCTAACACCTCACCATCTACGCTACGTGATAGCAGACTCCATGCTAACACCTTAGCATATTGTTTGATAACAGAGTCCGCCCGGTTGCATTTTACCACTCCTGGCCCCCTCCTCTCAAAGTCAGTGGGTTTTTGGTTAGATGCCTAAAATAAGGTCTTAAAGAAGGCAGTTGCTAACAAGCCACTAAAGAGACTATAGAACGTCATCACACCGAGCCACACCAAACACAGTTTTACAGTCTTGTTATGGTGGCGACGTTATGTCATGTCACCATAGTGTGGTCCATTTATAGCCTGACATTAGCTTTTTACTTCTGAGGATTACATTTAGGCTTCAATTATCATGAAAGTGGTTCATTTGAACAGGTTATTTTGCCGAACAAAATGTTTAAGTATCATGAATATTTGTTTGCTGCAGAGCTCATTTTTGGCACTAATATAAAACTAGTCCATACCCATTGGTAGCTTTGTCACCTTCTACCTATGCCAATCCCCAAAGACAAACATCATCTGTGCTCCATGATAACTTCAGCATATTCTGCATTGGACTAAGTGATAGCAGGCCCTGTGCTAACACCTGAGCATATTCTCTTTTGAATGATAGTTGGCTCCATGCTAACGTCTGAGCATACCATTTTGTTAAAAAAAAAAAAAAGTTGTGTTCATGGTGTTTTTTCTGTTCAGGGTGTGTGAGCAGTTTATTTACATCTAAGGTCTTCTTCCTTTGTGTTGGCTGACTTTTTATTTGTGTTTACAGAGGCAACTTTTGCCAGGATCTCTGCTGGCTGCCTCCCCATTAAAACAAAAAATTGTAACACAAGAGCTGACACAGAACACACACACACTCATATGCACACCTACACGCCTGTGCTCATCGTTGCAAATTCCATCTGTTGAATGCACACAGACACACACACACACACACACCTGCTCGGATGGATCAGGTTCAGGTCTTCAGAAAAGTCGACGTGTCGGCTCATTTCTTCTCCTCCCTCAAATTTACCCTCCATCTCCTTTGTTGTCTAACTTTCCTCCCCTGTGAGCAGACTTCAGCCCACACAAACATGACAGCCGACACACACACACGCACACACACACACACAAACACACACACACACAAACACGCCCTCTTTTTATTTCCAGCCGGTGTAAGATGTCACCTGAGTCGCTGTAATTACGCCCAGGGTGCTAATAGCGTTTCTCTCACCTCTCTGAGAGCCAGCCAGCGTGCACGGGAAGGTGTGTGTGTGTGAGAGAGAGAGAGAGAGAGGCAGGTAGATAATGGGGTCAGTGTTGTCTTGTTCGGCTTTGAGCTTCTTCTTTTGTCGCTCGTCCGCTGGTTGAACTTTTTTTGTTGTTACCATAAGAACTTGGACAAAAAGCAGATGTGTGGCAGCAGAGGAAGCAGAGGTGTGGTGGCTACACTGTGTATATAAATGTGAATATATAATGCAAAACATCACATTATTTTCCTCCACCACCTCCACCATCACCTACGGAAGTCATCAAGTGTTACAAATGAAGTTTTAAACATGCATACGACACTTTAACATCATCAGAGTGATTCCCCAATGCAGACAGCCATATTTAGAATTTAAGAAACACTGCAGCTACAGTTAAATTATCTTTACAGTGAAATCTGGATTCTAGAAATAATGTTGCAACATGCCTCCAATCTCACATCCAAATTAATTCCAGTCATTTGCTGCCGAACTTTGATTTAATTGCCATGTTATTCTTGGCCACATACAGTACGCCCAAATGAATCTTGAAACTGTCTTTTTACGTTTAAGTTTTTGTACGTAGGCCTACAGATTAAATAAAAGAGATATAAGGTATTAATCAGTGAGCTTTACAAGTGGATTTTGTTAACTCTGGAAAGGCTAGCAGTTTCCCCCTGCTTCTAGTCTTTATGCTAAGCTATGCTAACGCTACGCTACGCAGACAGTACGGCTGCACCATCATGGTCAAAATCGTAATCACAAGTATGCTTTAGAAGGCATGTTTTCTTTAATATTTTTTTTTTTTAGATTTTTCCTTTAAAAAAATTTGACGATTTTTAAAGAAAACATGCATTTTGTTTTCTTGAAAAGAATAATGATGCATGGCTTTTATAGAGAACATATATTTTTTAAGTTTTTTTTTTTTTCTTAAAAACTTTTGGCATTTTTTCAAGATAATATGTGGCTTTCTTTCTTTCTTTTTTTTTGCTTCTTCAAAATTTTTTGCAGATTTCGGTTTTACTTTAAAATTGTTTGCCAATTTTATAATGTTTTCTTTAAAACTGTTTTTTTTTTGGCAATTTCAAAAAAAGTTTGGTAAAAAAAAAAAATCTTTAAAAATTTGTGTTGAACTTTTTTTCTTAAAAAAAAAACATGCCAATCTTTAAACAATAAAAATTTAAAAATGATTTTTTTTTCTAAATAGATTTTTTAAAAATATATCTTCTTTTTTTCTAAACATTTTTAAAATTGCCAAAATTACACCATTAATCACAGCCAGAAACTCTAAAAACAGAAATTAACGTGGAGGACTATATTTAAATGGTTATATTTTGTATTTATGTTACCTCAGATTTCTTTTAAAGAAAATTTGTGGCAAAAAGCATGTTTTTAAAAGTTTTTTTTTGTTTTTTTAGTTTTAAAAATTACCAAAAATACACAGTTTATCGCAGCCACAAACTGTAATTGCTGGAGGAGTAAACAAATTTAAATGGTCATATTTTGTATTAATTGTACCACAGATTTAAATAATGCATGACTTTCAATCCCGTCCACGGGTAGATGAATACTTAGAAGACAGATTTTGTGCTTGAGTTTGACTTTACGTTTCTCCATCTTTGGTGCAGAACCTCGTCAGACCTCAGAAACCTCCCAGAATCCTTTGGGATACCTTTCCCCTGCTGCCCTTCTCATCTTCTCCTGGTGGACAAAAGGCCGCCTGTGTGCTGGAGGTGTGTTTGATTTGCTTGTTGAATTTGCGCCGTCGGTTCGAGTCAAAGAGTTGTTTTCATCGGTGGTGGAGGGAGGGCACGTCTGCGCTGTAATCACAGCGAAAACACAGGAGGAGGAGGAGGTGCAGAGAGGAGGAGGTATCTGTTTGGTTTACTTTCAGCAGGAGCGTTTGTTCTGCTGATGGACAGCAGCTCAGTGTCATCACCAACAGAGGAACATGCCATCAGCTCAGGTCAAACAGCGTCTGACAGCATGGAGGCAAAACACAGACTTTCATCAGACCAGGGCAACGATTAGCGATAACCATCGATGTTGTACTGACGAGGGGTTTCTGAAATGTCTTTCCTAAAGCAGCACTACGCTGCAGGTTCATCCTGTTAGGAACTACATCCTGTCGGCTGTCATTAGCACAGGCATTATTTACACTTAGCTCCCTAACCACAGAGGGCTCGGTGGGAATGGAGCACCTGCCACAACAAACCAAACAAACACGCCAGTGGACTTCACTACAAGCTGATTGGCTGTAGAAACAGGTGACGTGCTTCACGTTCTTTACGTTCTAAAATCAGCCGTCAGCGATTTGACCAGCTGAGTGTCAGGTGACACCATCAGCCGGCTTGAGTTGAGCTCAGACCGGCCAGTTCACACCGCTGCTGCTACTTTTCTCTGCAACGTTGTAAAACGTTTTCATCACATTGTGAATCTTTGGTCTGAACTGGGCTTTAAAGAAAATGTGCTGAGATCGTTGTTAGCTTGATCACTTAACAGAGTCGTCATGGAGATGGTAGTTTGTCATGTGGCGTAAAAGGTGACGTTTCAAACTGTTGTTTCCTCGGCTGAGACTGAACCTGCATTTTCAAACAATCAGTCAATTAATGGAGAAAATAATCAGCAGATGTTTCCATAATAAAAGTAATCAATGGATCAGCTCAGCCATTTTACTGATTATACTTACATACTTTTACTGAGGTTAAATTCTCAATGCAGGACTTTTACTCTAACACAGTATTTTGAAGTATCAGTACTGTTAGTGCAGCAAAGGATCTGAGTGCTTCCTCCACCTCAGTGCAGCAGTGTGAAGACACCTGAACGCAGCACGACGATAATGTTTCAGACTGACAGTCAACACACAAACAAAGCTCTCATTCATAAAGAGAAAACTTCTTCCTCTTCTTCAACTCGTTGGGAAACCAACTCACCTGGAACAAGGACCTGTCACACACACACACACACACACACACACACACACACACAGTCTTTATCAGTTTCAGACAGGTATGTCCTGACAGAGAGAGACGACACACATAGTTGGCAGAAAGACGGACCACAACGCAGCAGTGTGTGTGTGTGTGTGTGTGTGTGTGTGTGTGTGTGTGTGTGTGTGTGTGTGTGTGTGTGTGTGTGTGTGTTCAGTATTAAAATACATATAATAACACACACACTGTCTGTGTGCAGGAAGAAGTACTTCAGTAGAAGTAATAATACTAACATTCAGTTCATTAGAACCTGAAGAGCTGAAACTCCAGTCAGTCCAGCTGCCTCCGATATAACACTGAGGACTACCATGACCTCGATGACATGGATGACCTTGATCTTCACCAACACCACACAGTAAAAATTCTCCACAGAATCTCTAATATACAAAATAAAATATATTGCTGGGTTATTATTATTGATGCATAAATTTGATCATCGCTTTTCCACTTTTTCTTTCCGTCTTCCGTTAGCTGTTAGCTGTTAGCAGTTAGCAGCTAGTTATCATTACCTCTAAGCAGGCGGTGGCCACAAACAACAGCTCACAGAGGTTACATTGATTTACACTGTGAAACGTTCAAGCTCTGTTCAGTAAAACTTAGTATTGGGCGAAGGGAAATTGTAACTCTCATGATGTGTTCAATGTAATTCTGTAAAATGAAGCTTTTGTTGAGAAATAAATCAGCTGTTTGAAGGAGAAATGTGTCGATGTTTTCACAGCACATCCGAAGGTGTAACGACAGACTGAATGACTTTAAAACTGTACAGTTATTGTTTTTATAGTGTAGATTTCTGTGTTTCCCTGAAAACAAAAGAAGAATAAATAAAGAACAATGTATAAAAACATTGGTATCAACTATTGGCACAACAACATGATCCCCAGTTATACAGCTGAGCTTCTGACTATCTTTGCTCCCAGTCGTGACCTGAGATCTTGAAGCCTGCCCTCACTAGTCGTCCCTAGATCAAGGCTGGTAACTAACGGTGACCAGGCCTGTTATTAAAATTTCAGTCGACCAAGATTTTCTTTGGTTGAACGCAGCCCTAGAAAAGACAAAATACATGTAAAGAGATTGAACTGACAAGTCGTCCCTGAGTGTTTAGAACCGACGCTGGACTGACAGAACGGCGTGTTTGATGAGTTGGTGGTGAGAACATGTTTCTCCCTCTCTGTCCCCTCATCTTCCTCTTTCCTCCTCCTCTCTGTGCCCTCTTCCTCTTACTTCCTCCCCTTTTTATCCTTCACATCCTCCTCTTCTGTCCTCCGCTCTCTCTTTCTCTTCCTCTTCTCTTCCTCTCATCCTGCGTCAGTTGACCTTTGACCTGCGTCTCACAGTGAGGGTGTGTTTGTTTCGCTGGCCGTCGCTGCCATGTTTGTTTCACAGCAGCTCCGTTTCTTGTTTTCAGTCTGACGCCTCCGACGCTGCGACACTGCGGTCATGAAATCTGAGAAATTAATCAGAGCTATTGTTCTTCCTCTGCGTGTGTGTGTGTGTGTGTGTTTACACGCTATCAGTTTCTCTGTGTTTGGTTTTGTTTATACTGTGTCTCTCAGGACAACAAAACAAGCGCTCTTTGTGTGTGTGTTTACTGTGTATTGTGTGTATTTTCATACTTGGTTGCCCTAAGTACTGTACTTGTGTTTTCTCTTTAGTAAACAAAGGCAAAACAAGCGCTCCCCTCAGGATTCACTCTCTCTTCTCAGATGTTTTTTTTTTTTCTCATTTGAACACAACAAAACAAACATCCCTCTGACTTCACAGGAAAACAGTGGCAGTTGCTAATAATGTTAGCATGTTGTATTCATGGGGGAAACATGTCCTATATAAGACAGTTGTTTAGTCGCTGAATCTTGCTGTAATGGAGCCAAATTATGAACTGTTACCTTTGTTGGATGTTGCTTAAAATTCCACTAGCCTCTAGGCTAATTTATGCAATGTAAAACACCATATGCTTGTGCTAATAACGTTAGCATATTGTATTTGTGGGAAAATGAGTCCAGAAAAAGACAAGTGTTTGTCTGTGAATCTTGCAAGCTCCAGTGTGTCGGCTTTAGGAGGATAAATCGGCAGAAACTGAATTTAATAAGTATGTTTTCTTTAGTGTATAATCACCTGAAAATAAGGATCACTGTGTTTTTGTTACCTTAGAATGAGCCGTTTATATCTACACTGTCTGAGTGGGCGGAAGTTCGCTGCATAGATCAGCCTCTCATTGTGTGGAACGAGCCACCCTCTGAAGATCTGCCCACCACCTCCAGTGGTGTAGCAATTTTCAACTGTTTTCAAGATGTCCTTTACTAACTTTTGCGGTGTTTGGTCTTGCGGGGATGTAGCCATTTGTCTGCCATGGTTCGTGTCCTGTAGGCGATATTTTTGTGGGCGTGTTTCACCAAAACCTGTTTCCCCCCGCCAATATTTTTGCAAGCGCACCGTTGCTGCGGCACCACCCAGAACGACTGTGATTGGTTAAAAGAAGTACAAGCAGCCGGGGCGTTTCTTTCTCCAATCTTAAAGTGAGAGTCGGCGCAGCCAGACCTTTCTTTCCTTGAGAAAGGTCTGGTGAGCAAGACTACTCCTCGTCAGGAAGGCCTTTGGGGAATTTCCTCAAATTTGGCACAAATGTTCACTTGGACTCAAGAATAAACTGATTACAATTTGGTAATTAAAGGTCAAAGGTCACTGTGACCTCACTGTGTGGTTTTGGGCACAACTCAAGAATTCATGCCCCCACAGATAGCAGTGACAGCAGTTGCTGGAGGCACTGTGTCTTTGGGTTGTCTGTTTGTCTCATAACGCCATGAGGGAATTCCCTCAAATTTGGCGCAAACATCCTCTTGGACTTGAACGAAATAGAATTTGGGGATCAGAGGTCAAAGGTCAATGTGACCTCACAAGACATGTTTTTGGCCATAAGACAGAAATTCATACCCTAATAATGAGAAAATTTCACACAAATGTCGAATAGGACAAAATAATGAAGTGATGACATTTCCAAATATCCAAAAGGTCAAAGGTCAGCTTCACTGTGACATCATCACATTCTGCATAAACGACTTTTCTGGCCATTACTCAGCGTCATATCTCAGGAACAGAGATGGTCAGATACTGAATTGGTGACTAATGTTGAAGCTGTGCTGACTGTATAGATCTTCTGTGTGTGTGAAGCGTCCATGTTTTCACTGACATGATGGAGACTGTAACTGCGAGTTGACAGGTTTGCAGCGGCATTCAACTGCGAGATGGAAATGCTTGTTTTATTGTGTGGTATTAGTAAAGGATGTGAGTACTTCTTCTATCTCTGGCAATCAGATTTGAGTTGGGTTGATGGTCCAGCCCTGAGGTGAGGTCAAAGAATCTGAAGAGTTTATCGTTTCAGGAGCCTGAACAGCCTCCATGATTTGTCCTCTGCAGAGCATCAATATGCACCTGTGGTATCATATTAATGTGTCCCTGAGTTAACGAAACACCTCCAGACCAAACAAACCAGACGAGCTTTACGTGTGTTTTCCTGCAGCGTCTGAGTTTCATCTTTCGTTCAAACATGTGATCTGCTTTCTTTGGAACGGTTGACTCTCTCCGGTTACACAAACTCCTCTGAAACTCAACCTCAGCTTGTCTATTTACATATTTCACCTCACTAAGTACATGTGTGTGTTGTTCTTTCTCTGGGCACAACAAAACAAGCGCTCCCTTCACTTCTCTGTGTCTGTTGACATACTTCCTCCTTTAAATTACCTGAGTGTGTGTGTGTGTGTGTGTGTGTGTGTGTGTGTGTGTGTGTGTGTGTGTGTGTGTGTGTGTGTGTGCGTGTTTCTCCTTTTGCTCCCTCCACAACACAAACCAAGCGCTCCCTCCCGGTGTACCTGTCAGGCCCCAGCCCCGGCTTGTTTACATACTTTGCGGCTCTAAGTACATGTGTATGTTTTCACAGTGTTTCCTTTCTTTGGGTACAACAAAACAAGCGCTCCTCTCTTGAACATGACAGCTCGCTCTAAAGCTAATGTCGCCCTCGGGGGGCCGAAGAGGAGGAGGAGGAGATGATTCATAACAACCTGCCATCCTGTCAACACACACACACACACACGCACACACACACACACTCAGCCTGCAGGGACAATAGGTGCTGTTGCTTTTAAGGGTGAGTCCAACCTGGATCGTCTTACCTTCCCTCTCCCTCTCTTCAAGTCATTTGTACTCCCCCCCTCCCTCCTCCCTCCCTCCCTCCTCCTCCTCCTCCTCCTCCTCCTCCTCCCCCCTCCACCATCATTAACAGCTAAAGTTACTCCCCCCCACCCCCGTTCACTTCACCTCACCTCCCTCCCCTCGACCTGCAGATCCCTCCCCACCTCCCTCCAAGCCAAACACACTCATCACTGTCCTGAGTGTGTGTGTGTGTCCATAGGTATTTCTGTGTGTGTGTGTGTGTGTGTGTGTGTGTGCAACATTCGCTGTTTTTTTTTCCTGGGAAAATCCCACAACTTCCCCAAAACCCACAAAGTGAAACATGTTTTTAAAGGATCAGTCCGACATTTTTAATTAAATCTTTCTTCCCTGCTCAGTACTTGAGTACAGATTTGAGGTACTTGTACTTTACTTGAGTATTTCCATTTCACGCCACCTCATGTTTGTCCTCCTCCACATCGCATTTGTCTGACAGCTTTGATTAAGGTCAGTTTATACTCTGCATGTCCACGTGGACCCCTGTGATGACGTCCAGGTGCAGCCCAAAATTTTGAGACATGTATACCTGCAGACGAAGTCCATTTGCAGTGTACAGGACACGCCCCTGCAAACCGTGGGTCATATTTGATTGTAGCTTTGACTTCTCACACAGTCGGTCATGTTTCGTCCCGATGACTGAACCAGGATCGATTCATGGAGGTGTTAAAATTGTCTGTAGTTATCATAACTGTTCCTGAGTCTCAGCTGTGTCGCTGTATTCACCAGCCTCCACTATAAATTTGGCTTTTTTTTCTGGTGTGTGATTAAAGCTCAGAGATCTTTATTAATGTTTCTCTGGAATATGTTTGGTGTCATTTGAAAGTGTGCATTCTTGGCTTTCATTGAGTTGTGAGTCTGTGTGACACATAACAGAGCTCTTCGTTGGGTTCCTCGCTGTCGCAGTTACGTACATTTTTACACAATGGTGTTTATTTTAGCACTGTGACAACTGGGAGCTTAAATAGTCAACATCTCCATCTGTGAGGCAACATTTATGCCATCTCGCTTGATTCAGGAAATCAGAGGAGCGGATGTATTTCCAACATGAAAATCAGTGAAAACAAAAATACAAACATCCAACATTTCACTCCTCAGACATACCTGCTCCTCTCTGTGCGGTGTGACGGCACATGTCTTCAGGTGATTCCCTCCTTTATTAATGGCTCCGACCAGCGACCTGCTGCCTCTCTAACCTCTCCTCTGCCTTCACCTTTCCCACCAGCGCGCCCCCGGGACCCCCCTGCTCTGTAAACATCAGGTCGGTGGGAAAGTTTGGGTCATCTGTCTCACTTCCTGTCAGGTAAGATGAGACGAGGCGGCTGCAGTCCGCTGATCGATCGTCCTCTGCTGCAGATCACTGTTACACTTCTTCTTCTTCATCTTCGTCTTCTTCACCTGTCCACATGATATGAAGTGCTTATATTTACATTAACCAGCAGTGCAGACGATGTAAAGCGGGAGAGTTGTGACATCAGGAGAAGAATGGGCCTTCCTCATTCACCGACCATTAAAAACAAATTTCTTCTTAAAACTCACGTACACAGTTTTCAAGAAGATTCTGACATTCGCCAGTGTTTTCTTATCTGGGATTTGTTTTTAGGTACAAACAGAATCTGCACTTTTATACTCAGTTTGTGTTGGTGTGTCTGTGAAAAGTAATTGTTTATTACATTTTCTTCGATTCTGCAGTTGTATCATATTATGGATTTATATTACAATAATATTTATAATATAATATGTGAAAAGCATCATGGCCTTTTAGAAGATAAACTACTCTAACACTTCTGTTCACATCTGTTATATTAATGGGAGTCATACCATCTTATAATTAGTGATTGATCATGTTAATTAATATAATGGTGGTTCGAGCTGGTCAGACGGAAAGTGACAAAACAGCGTTAAAAAACATTGTGTGAGATCAGTTTATTCAAGTTTCTCACCAAAAACTGCATTTTACAAGATTACATTGAACACATCATGAGAATTTTATAATATACCTTATTAATACTCATTTTTACTGAGCAGAGCTTGAACGCTGCTTAGAGGTAACAATAACTAGCTGCTAACTGCTAACAGTTAACTTTAGTGTTGTGCTATGCGAACGAATCGTTCAAAAGAACGAATCTGTTGAGTGAACGTGCTGAACTGAATCACTTCCAGAACTGATTCGTTCATTTCTCAGTTCAGTTTGGCTCAGCGGCAAGCGTGCAGGCCGGGAGTGGAACTGCTGATTTGGTCCGTGCAAACAATGAATCACTCGCGAGTCACAAGGCAGCCAGGGTGCAGGGGCGCGTGACGAATCCCTCGGTGAATGAATAACTTGGTGAACGACGTAACCTCGATCCCTGAGTGATTCAAATCTTTTCTTCTCAGCGATACACTTTCATAGGGACTGTTTTCTCCAAGCTAACGGCTAATGTAGCCAGGAGTCAAGCCACATTAACACAATCACACACCTCCCCATTGTTTTAACAGACTTAGTTTCCAGATAAAGAAACTTAAAACGTAAGGCTGGCCAGTAATGAGACTCACCAGGGCAGACGCAGCAGCAGCTCAGCCGTGTATCAGTCCATTGAGTCGGACTATGCAGTATACAATCAGGGCTCCTCCTGCCAAGCACTGAACGATTCAGTGAACGAATCTTTTCAATGAACTGATTCTAGAGATTCAGTAACATCTCAAGAACTGCTTTGCCCATCACTAGTTAACTTAACAAGCTCTCCTGTTGATTTCATGCTCTTTCTCTCCACATCCACTCCTGTCAGTAGTGTCGTGGTAGTTGAGTTGAGTTTTTGTCATTACAGCGTGTTTTGGGGTTCATGTAACGTCAGATAACTCGCCCATCTGCCCCACAGAGCAGGTAAAGTGTAACAAGCAGGAACCTAGAAAAAAGGCCTCTCTGTAATCCAGTAGGCTTTGCTGTGTAGTTATGTTGTTGTGACCTTATGTCATATTTCAAAATAATAGCGTAATAGTTTTATTAAAAATAGTAAAAGAAAACATTTACATTTTTATTTCTCCCCCTATTTGTGGCGTCCCCTATGGATGACGGCACCCTTAGCATTTGCCTACACTGCCTACGCCACGAGACGGCGTGTGTGGAACTGTCCACGTTCACCTTCTGTCCCCCTCTGAACACACACACAGTCAAATCTTGGAAAGCACCACCGTGCTTGTCTCCGTCCTCAGTCCTGACAGGTGATCTGCTGTGATGCGTGCAGTTCGCAGGTCAGGAGGTTTATACATCTGTATTTTCGCATCATCCAGTCCTTAAAACAAGGTGTGCTTGTCTTTCTCCAGTCGCTCAGTATTATCTTGGCTGCATTAAGGAAGCCTGCAGGAGCCAATCCAAACTGTGGTATGCTGGTACAAACAGATTTGACTCAAAGAAGGCAGAAAGGTAGTGTTCTTGGCTCAGGCTGTTCCAACCACTCCTCGATTGCCCCGACCACTCGGGTCCTAAATGGGGACGCACGGGGACAGTCCCACATGAGATGCAGCACGAGTTTTTTCAGTCTGGCTGGAGTCCAGCAACACTTCAGAACTGATGATGTTCTTTGTTGTTGTTGTTTCAGTTTCCTGACACACATATGAACCTTGTTTTAACATCGCGATACGTAAAAATAAAACCTGAATGCAATTTAAAGTGAGTCTGTGAACTTTAGGAGGAAAATATAACCAAACTTTCTGCAACAAAAAACAATAAAACAATCATTGGTCGACAGTGACTTGGTTTGGTTTGGTATGACCATGAGCTAATGGTGGCTAACGTTAGCAAACTTTAGGATTATGTTGTGTAACTGGCATGACTGAGTCCGATCGAGCTGTAACATGAATGTTTTTTTCCTGAACTTTAACTTTGCTTATTTAATGATTCGGATTTAATGTTACAGAGAAATACCAAACACAATAGAAACTTCAGATCCTGATTGTGTTTATTTTTCTGTGTCTTCGTTCCTTTCACGCAGCTGCAGCACATCTACAGCTCTGTATTAAGTTCATATTTTCATTTCTGTTCCCCGCAGTGTGAACCGTCAGGTGTTTTTGTGTCTCTCAGGTCATGTTGGTGTCAGATCAGCCAGGTGCTGAGGATTAGTGTCGCCAAACTCTCTGTACCTTGAAGAGCAGCCGGAGCTTATCGCCAAAACGGGAGACGAACAAAAACAGATTAAAGCTTCAGTCTGGAGGTAAATATTTAATATGATGATAATTCTACCAGGGTGGAGACAGAGAGACGGGCGGACGGGTGGACCGACAGACAGGACAGAGGTCAAACTGAGGGAGACAGTGATGATCAAAACTGTCATGATTTCTTCCCATGATGCACTCTGAGTGATCATTAACACCTGAGAGACCAAACAGAGTTTAGCTGAAAAAAGCATTTGCTGTTGTTCAAACATCCTCTCACTGTCTTCACTGACAGTCGAGTCTCAGGTCATTTGAAAACTGACTTGACTGACTTGGGCTTGTTACTGAAGTTAACTCAAGATGGACTCATGCAGAGCAATTTGAGTCTTAACTTGGGCATAATAACAACGTGTCTCTCTTTGAATGGTCTCGAATGTCTGTGACTTGTCTTGAGTAACTTTAAACTTAACTCGAACTTGTCTCAACTAACTTGAAACCTAACTTGGGCTTATCTCGAATAACTTGGACCTGTCTTGAAAAATCTGAAACTTAACTCGAACCGGTCTTCAGTAACTTAATACTTAACTTGGACTTGTCTTAAATACCTTGAAACTCGACCTGGCCTTTTTGGATTACCTTAATATTTAACTTGGACTTGTCTTAGATAACATGGACTTGTCTTGAATAACTTAAAACTTGACTCGGACTTGCCTTAAATAACTTGAACTTGTCTCAACTAACTTGAACTTGTTACTTAAGTTAACTCAAGATGGACTCATGCAGAGCAATTCGAGTCTTAACTTGGGCAAAAAAAAACCTTGTCTCTCTTTGAATGGTCTCAAATATCTGTGACTCGTCTTGAGTAACTTTAAACGTAACTCAAACATGTCTCAACTAACTTGAAACCTAACTTGGGCTTATCTCGAATAACTTGGACTTGTCTTGAAAAATCTGAAACCTAACTCGAACCTGTCTTCAGGAACTTAATATTTAACTTGGACTTGTCTTAAATAACATGGACTTGTCTTGAATAACTTAAAACGTAACTCGGACTTGCCTTAAATAACTTGAACTTGTCTCAACTAACTTGAAACCTAACTTGGACTTGTTACTGAAGTTAAGTCAAGATGGACTCATGCCATGGCTTGAGTAACTTTAAACTTAACTTAAACTTGTCTCAACTAACTTGAAACCTAACTTGGGCTTATCTCGAATAACTTGGACATGTCTTCAAAAAAGTAAAAATTAACTTGGACTTGCCTTAAATACCTTTAAACTCGACCTGGCCTTTGTGGATTAACTTAACATTTAACTTGGACTTGTCTTGAATAACTTGAAACTTAACTTGGACATGTCATCAATAACATAAAACTTCACTTAGACTTGTTTCAAATAACTGTTAAACGTTCAAAATAATTAAATTTAACTTGAACTTGCCTTTGATAACTTGAACTTGTTTTAAATAGCTTAACTCGGTCTTGTCTTGCATGATTTAACTGAAGTAGGACTTGTGTAACTTGGACTTGTCTCAGATGACTCGTGTCCTGATCGGTTCTTCTATTGACTGCAGTACTTCGATACTGTCGTGTACTCCAGTCACAGACCTGAGTGCCTCTGACACAGCTGCCAAGTGAAGGTTTAAACAGAGATTAACTTTATCAGCTGACAGTTTGGACACAGACACACTGCTGTCGGCAAACACACACACACACACACACACACACGGATATACACAGCTTATAAAAACACACACGCAGTGAAAGACATACACAAACAGAGACACAGACTGGTACAGATTAACACACACACACTCAGCTGTTTCTGTTTAAAGTAGAAACTTTGTCTTTGAGTGTTTTTGTTCGCAGTGTGTTTCTGTTTGTGTGTTTTATACACAAATGATATCAGACGTGATGGAAGAATCTTTTTACCTCAGGAAAAATAAAATACTGTGTCACCTGGAGGTGCAGCTGCCTCTCCCCCACAGGGCTGTAGGCTCCACAGGAGTGTTAAAATGTATTTGTCTTGTTGTGTTATTGGAGCCAGAATAGAAGGAGTCATGGCTCAAAACCAGCCGCCACTGCCCGTCAACAAAAACAAAGACAACTATGGTTAAATGTGATCAGACCAAAGGACTGGACGGAGGCCATCATCAAAAATGCTCACATGTGCAGCGCACACTTCATATCAGGTTAGGGAAAAAGTATTTCCTGTTGTAGGGATGAATAAGGTTATGTGTATTAAGGGTTATCATGTCCACCTCATCAGTCAGTCTAATCCAGAGAATTAACCCTGCGTTCATGTTAGGATCAATCAGCCTTTTCAGGAGTATATTCCTCTTCAACGAGTCAAAAGCTGAGCGAATATAATAAAACCCAGAGTCAGCACAGCTTCATCTGTGCCTCTGTTGCTCTTATATGCAAACTGGAGTGGATCTAGCAGAGTGGCCACAGTGTTGTTCAGGTGGCTGCCAGAACATGTTCCATGGTTTTATTGCAACAGGCTGGAAATCACTGGGTAAACTTGCACCTGTATTTTTTGGCACCGGCCTAATCATTGAAAGTATCGATGATTAAGGCACTGAGCATGTGTCTACATCAATGACACGTCTACGATGTGGGATTTATATCTCTGCGTCAAATCAACGTCGTAGCCTGATGTGCACCTCTACGTGCACCTTTATTTAAATTCACAGATAAGACACAATACATTGTGAAGACAATAAAGCCTCCACAAAAATAGCATTTTAAGTCTTGTGTGTGATTTATCCTGGCTTCATATCAGCAGAGGAAATCTTTGACTGTTGCTAGGCTAATTTATACAGTGTAAAATGCCAGAGGCTTGTGCTAATAACGTTAGCATGTTGTATTTGTGGGAAAAATGTGTCCAGATAAAAACAAGTGTTTGTCTGTGAATGCTGCGAGTTATAGTGAAGCTGATTTGTGTACTTGTTTGAAACTGTTTCTATTAAGCCATGTTTAATGTGTGTTTAATGTGTTTTTAATCACCTACACTTTACAGCACTTCACAGAAACTAGTGTTTTTGATGTGTAACTGCAGAGTGATACAGTCACACCGCCGCACAAATATAAATGCTCACAACAGTGTAGGCCATGTGTGTATGGTTTGCTCGAACGTATAAATCCCACCTAAGTCAGTATAAAATATTTGACTCCCACTGAGGGCCAAAAATACAAACATCTGGAGGACGACTGTAACAAGAAGGGAACGATCAGGTGTCCACATACTTTTGACCACATTATAAACTTAATCGATTTACTCGCTGCACACATGACTTAAACTTAATATAGAGATTTCTTTTCTATTTGGTAAATTTGCTGATGTTTTTGTAATTTTCCTGAAAAACTTCTTCCTTCACCAAACAAAGGGGACAAAACACACACACACACACACACACACAAGGTGGAGGGAAAGAAAAAGAGTGAGGAGGGGGGACTTTTAGCCAGGAGGTCAAGGGTCAGGGGCCCTTAAACCAACACTTTGGCCCTCTAAAGCTCACAGCAATTACCTCTCCGACACACACACTCAGAACAGACTTGATTCACCGGCAGCACCAATTAATGGTGGAGGAGACGTCTGAAAGAGAGAGGCCACGGACACAATCACGGTCACTTATACGGAGGGGCCCCAGACCCCTCACTCGCTTTCTCACCCGAAAACAGAGACAGAGAAAGAAAAGACGAAGGGGCGAATTAAGAGTGCAAATTAACTCTCTTTTTCCTTCTCCCTGTCTCTCCGAGCCGGTCGCTGTCCTTTCAGACGGATAATGAGGCCGTCTTTAACGCGGCGGATCAGACGCACAATGCCACACATCCACGCCATGTGACACGCTCGTCTCACCTTCGCCGCGCTAACCGCCAGTAATTGGCTGCTTTGCATAGAAGAGGCTGTCGAACGTTCACACGGACGACTGTTTGTTCAACACACTGTTTTTATCAAACATCAGAGACCTGCAGAACGTCTTTATCAGTTTGCATCATACGTTAGTCTTTAGATCGATTTCTGTCCTTCCAGGCTGCCGTTAGTTTCACCTCTTCTTTGTGTGTGTGTGTGTGTGTGTGTGTGTGTGTGTGTGTGTGTGTGTGTGTGTGTGTGTGTGTGTGTGTGTGTGTGTGTGTGCGCGCGTGTGGGTGTGTGTGTGTCCCTCTGCTGGAATGTAACTGAGTACATTTACTAGAGTACTATAGTATACATTTGGGCTACTTTCACTTTGCCTGAGTTTTTTAATTTCATGTCATTTTCTACTTCTTCTTCACGACTCTTCAGAGGGAAACACTTTTTACTCCACTATGATTATTTATTTAGTTACGAGTGATTTTACAAGTTAAACCTTTTGTACACAAACCATATGGACGTTTAATGATGCAGCTACAAAGATCAGTTGATTGATTAGAAAATTAATGAGCAACTTTTTTGATCATATATCATTTTTGACACGAAAACATTTCATGGTTCCAGCTTTTCAAATATGAAGATTTGCTGCTTTTCTTTTTGATAATTTTAATTTAAATAATTAAATTTGCTGCGTCGAGTATTTTACATTCAATAGTTAAATACCTTTGCTAATTATACTTACACAACCCAGTCTCACTCTGAAGTCGTCCAAATCTGTCGTGTATGTCACTGTAATTATTTAAGGGCGCTTGATGGCATCAGGGAGAAATGCGATGGGACAACAGCAGAGGTGAAGGCAACGGAAGTCCAAGTAGGGCAGGTGGGAGAGTCGGTGGATGGGTCCAACAACCACTGACTTTCGGTGACCGACGTAATAGTTTGTCTCAACATTTATACAGGAAGTGAACAGTGAGTGAAAGTCCGGGTTTATCGCTTCCTGCCTGCCCTATATGGACTTTTCACCACAGCATTACAAACTGATGTCGTCCAGCAGCATTTCATACCACCATGAAAGAATGCCTTTTTTGTTTGGCGTTTGAAACGGAAATCGGAGATCAAGTGGCGGTGTCTGACGACTTCGGAAGGAGAATTGTTCGTCCAAGCAAAGAAATCTCTCGCCTATCTTTTTGAATACTTTTATTGAATATTTCTACACAGTTTTATTATTACTTTCCAGAAGGATTATGGGATACAGAGGCAGGTTACCTCAGAGACTCTGCACATCCAGCCTGTAATCACATGCAGTGTGTGTGTGTGTGTGTGTGTGTGTGTGTGTGTGTGTGTGTGTGTGTGTGTGTGTGTGTGTGTGTGTGTGTGTGTGTTCACTTACAGCGACATACATTGATGTATATATTCATGCTTTTTACACATTCACACTCTTATATATGCACTGACACACACATGGTCGCACGAACTCGATGTGTCTGTTTCAGTATTAAAATGTGGGTAAATATCAGACACGCACACTGACACACACACCCTCGGGGGCAGGGTGACACAGTGTGTGTCGGCAGTGTTAATGTATTCATGTGACTTCTGTCTGTGTGTAAATTTTAGATTTGCGCTCCATCCGTCCGTCCCCGCTGACACAAACAGATTTTACTCTGAAGATTCGTCAGGTTTAGTGACAGGATACAAAGAACACACAAAGCTTTTAATTTAGCGGGTCGTCAACTTCCTGTTTGGGTGTTCTTGTTCTGGTTCTGTATGTTGAGTAAACTTTGGTGCTAACACTTTAGCATTCAGTATGACGAGTGCTAATCATGTCACAGCGCTGTTAACACTGCGGAGCCCGGAGATTAGGAGATCTTTATCTCGTCACTGTGAGAAGAGGAAAATGTCTCAGGACCACGATGACACTTCCTGATTTAATTTGATTTAATTTCATGCCTCAATGGAGACACGAGGCCTTTTTACAACGCAGAGTTCTCACTTTATTAAGAATTATAACTTGGCAGGTTGAACTCGGGAGTGATCGCAGAAAGTCATATATATAGAAACAGAGTCCAGTCTCTACTTTCCTCCTCACGTCTTCAGAAACATCAGATATTTTTGTAAGCATTGTTATGACAATTTAGATCCAAATATCCCGATAAATAGTAAATTAAAGCCAATAGACCCTTTCAGTTCCGACAATGACATTGTTTTATTACCTGGAGGTGCAGCTGCCTCTCCCTCACAGGGCTGTAGGCTCCACAGGAGTGTTAAAATGTGTTTGTCTTGTTGTGTTATTGGAGCCAGAATAGAAGGAGTCATGGCTCAAAACCAGCCGCCACTGCCCGTCAACAAAAACAAAAACAAAGATGGTTAAATGTGATCAGACCAAAGGACTGGACGGAGGCCATCATCAAAAATGCTCACATGTGCAGCGCACACTTCATATCAGGTTAGGGAAAAAGTATTTCCTGTTGTAGGGATGAATAAGGTTATGTGTATTAAGGGTTATCATGTCCACCTCATCAGAAACTGGGGAGGGATTAAGAGGAATATTGGATTTCTCTGCAACGCTAACTTTTTAGCACATTAGCTAACGTTAGCTTCCATAGCAAAACAAACAAGTGTGGTCATTTACACAAATGCCTCTTAAAAGTTTGAGCACAGTTAGCCAAGAGTGTGTACAGCTCTGTTTTGCTTTTAGCCAGTGTTTGACTTTAGTTGTGAAGGATTTTAAATCTGTAATCGGATTCTGCCGTTGTTTCAAACTGGCACCACCCAGTGGCGTATCATCGTGAAAGGATAGCTTTTCTCGTCAGTGTCTGATGCAAAAGTCATTGACCAAGTATTTGACGAGTCGGGAATGAAAAGGAGTCAAAAAAATCACTGATGAATTGGTGACAACCCAACTCGATTCTAGCCCAGGACAATAATGAGAAATTACAGACAGGTCCTGCCCAAACCGAGCAAGCTGGGCCCAAAAGCTGAGCTCAAGCAGAGAATCTAGAGCTCTTATCTGCAGTAGAAGTGCTCCTCACACACTCTGCTCCCTACAATCAGTCACTGTATTCAAAGCAGATGAGTCGTGTTAAAGGTATAAATGGCAAATGTTTAGAAGTAAAAAGTTCATTACTGGCTCAAAAACATACTTGTTTAAAGAGTAGAAGTTCAGATGAATAAAACATGAGAAGAATGTGTTCCTTCAAAAAATGAACTTTGCTAATCATGTGTGTTCGTTGTAATGAGTCACTGTCCACCCCTGGGAGCAGTTAAATAACTTGTCTCTTGGCTGCCCCAGAAGATCAGGATCTTTGCCAACTCTGTTTTAAATGATGGTGCATGTTTCAGTATATCTGAGCGTGTTGGATGACAGTGAGTCGTCCACAGTTTGTTGTTTTCAGGGATAAATTTTGAGGAAAGTTCTTCGTGTAGTATCATGATGATTCTCCTGTGTTCTCACTTTGTGTTTGTTTACTTGTTTGTTAGGAAGCTTTAAAGCTGCAGCTCAGCAGTAGTTTATTGTGGCGGTGGTGTGAATATTAGTTGTTCTCACACTTGGCTCTTACATTTTCTCAGAACGTGTGTGTTGTAGTTGTAAGACAGAACATGAACCCCCTCAGCTGATAGATTGGTCTTAATATTTATCACCAGATCTAAATGAGACACAGTTTGTCTGTCTGTTGGTAATCACTCTTCTTCTTCTTCTCTGGCTCGTATCGTTAAAGTTTTGGAGCAGAGAGCGGGTCGACCTCCGACTGATCCCTCCGAGTGTTTGGAGTCAAACTTCAGCTCCGTCTGATCTATCGGCCGCAGTGTTTAGGACCAAACCTTCACCGAATCACTCAGCACACACACAATGGATCACACACCGGGGACGACGGGTGTGTGTGTGTGCGTCAGCCATATTCGTCTTCTCCGTCAGCAGCCAATTGGTCAGCTCATTAGAGGATCATACATCAGAGCTGGCCTGACCTCGCTCCTCGCTCTCTCTGTGACTCAGTTCAGGGTTTGAACTGGCGGTACATTCACACAAGTACTGAGGTACGACTTCATGGCTCTGAGTATTTCCATTTTCTGTACTTTATACTTCGACTCATCTTAGAGACAAATACTTTACTTAATTTTCTGTAATCCTGCTTAAACTATTGTAGCCAAGTGGAGCTGACACTGTGGGAAAGTTCGGACGTGTATCTGGTTCACTGGCAGTGATGAGGTCATAAAAGGCACCTGCTGGCGTGCCGTGGTTGTTTTCCAGTAGTCTTTGGCCCCTCCATGTCGGGCTGGCCATAGTGTGCAGCAGGTAAACACGTTGTTGTGAGTAAATCCCAGTGTGGATGTGCGACGGTCTGTGTCGTCGTCGGGTGTGGAAACAGGTGCCGCATGCTGACTGAAGTTACCTGCGTACCCTGTGAGAGTTCAGTGTCTGCGATGTGTTCAGGTAACGGCGTGTGGTGAAGATCTGCTGCTGTGAGAGCTTCCCCAGCAGTTTTCAGACAAGTAATCAGGGGAAAATCCACACAGGGGATTGCTGTGTAGCCACGAGTGGGCCGCTGCTTGGTGTGTTCTTTTGGTTCTTCTGGTTTCAAATTGGTTTTGATCTGGTTTTGATTTGGTTTTGATCTGGTTTTGATTTGGGTTTGATTTGGTTTTGATTTGGTTTTGATCTAGTTTTGATTTGGTTTTGATTTGGTTTTGATCTGGTTTGGATTTGGTTTGGATTTGGTTTTGATCTGGTTTGGATTTGGTTTGGATTTGGTTTTGATCTGGTTTGGATTTGGTTTGGATTTGGTTTTGATCTGGTTTGGATTTGGTTTTGAACTGGTTTGGATTTGGTTTGATTTGGTTTGATTTTGGTTTGATTTGGTTTTTAATTTGGTTTCAATTTGGCTTTGGTTTGGTTTGTTTTCAATTTAGTTTTGATTTGATTTCAATTTGGTTTTGACTTGGTTTTGTCTACCCCAGTTATCTTGATCACCTAAGGTGAAGTTTGTAAACTTGTCTTGCACTATGCCGATGTACTTCTTAGCCTTGTTAACCCACAAATAATGCATGATGTATTATTTAAAGGCTTTGGAGGGAGAAGTAGTCAGATCTTTACTTCAGTGAAAGTAGTGATACCACAGAGTAAAAATATTCTGTACGTTAAGTGCTGCACTCTGAATCTTACTAAAGTAAAAGTACAAAAGTAATATCATAAAAAAAATACTTGCAGAATGTCCCATTACAGAATAAAATACATTTTATTATTAGATTATAATTATTGATGCATTAATGTTGCAGCTGGTGGAGGCGGAGCTCACCTTAATAACACAAAATGACAAAAGCCTGTAAATAAAGAGAGCACAAAGTTCAAAGTTACTTCACACTGCTGCAGTTAAATTAACCACTAAATAAAAAACCATTATGATAATACAAGTGCTGGTCTCATTCAGGGAGGACGTCATGCTCCTCTGAGTCCTCTGAGCTGAGACACAGCTGCTGCTTCCATGTAAATGTTGTGCAAATTTTAACCAAATCTCCAAAGAAAGAAGAGAACTTGTGTAAAATGTAAATCAGTGTTTCTACAAAGAAATGCAATGTGAATGTTCTCGAGTGGACGTGAAAAGATGATGAGACGTCCAGTAACTCCGCTGAGACTCAGTTATGTCACATTCCTGAATTCATTTGTGGTTTTATTTAACCGCTGTTATTTCAGCTTTTTCTTTGATGGAGGTCTGGAACCAGTGCCAGAACAAATTCTGCTGGGCCAGTGGACCATCAAAATAAGTTCTTACTGGCCGTCCAGCCCTGTCTGTCTCTTCAGTAGCCCAGTCTAACCTCTTGCAACATGGAACAGGTTCTTCCTAATTTTGAATTGTCCAGAGCATTTTGACCAAAAATAAGTCGTTCTGAATCTGAACAGTTGGTTTCCAGCTTGAGCCAAAAAATAGCTGATTGTCTTGACTTAAAGTGTGAACTGTGACGATGTCAGTGGGCATGACCTAGCTACAGGTTGGAATAAGAGGATGGAGTCAAGTTCATTACAAAGTCCCTTCTTTGTCCCACCTTTGCATTTTTACACAGAGGTGTCATTCTGCTCCAGTGTGCGATTTTAGACATCAAGCTAGCATTATGGATCAAAAGAAGCTTGACGGGCATAACGCAGAACACAACAGCGTCTGCCTCTAATGTGACATATAACGTGCACGTTAGCAAGGCTTTATAAACAAGAAGATTGCAGCCTGTAATACTTCGTGCTTACAGCAGTTGGGGGTAATGTGTTGCAAAAGGCAACAGTTCCCAGATGTTGGTCCTTGCGGATTCCTTGGATGTCTGGAGAGGTGTGACTCAGTCTGCGTGGGGGTGTTGTGTGTGTCATTGTTGTGAACGTGATATGTCAAGAATGCAGTTAGGCAATTTCTTCAAATTTGGCACAAACATCCACTTAATGATGAACTGATAAGAATTTGATGGTCAAAGGTCAAGGCCTCTGTGACCTTGCCTCCATCTGACTGTCGTGAACATAAGAAAATTCCCTCAAGAGGGCCTTGAGGGAATTTCTTCAAATTTGGCAAAAACGTGCACTTGGACTCGAGGATGAACTGATTAGATTTTGGTGGTCAAAGATCAAATGTCAAGAGTTCTGTGACCTCATCTGTCTCATTCTCATGAACGTGATATCTCAAGAACACACTGAGGGATTCTTTTCAAATTTGGCCCTTAACGATGAATTGATTTTGGTGGTCGAATGTCAAGGTCATTGTGACCTCACAAAAACATGTCTTTGACACATGTTGATAAAGAAAAAAAAGTCAGTTAACATCACATAATGTATGTTTATTAATCTGATGCAGGGATTTTTCAGTCAAAGGTGAAACAACAAAGATCTGATATCTTAGTGTGATTTGCTGAGCCTGCTCCAACGACTCCAATAGAACTGACACCAGAGTCTGTCTCTAATGTAAATTCAAACTTTGTTACTGACGTCATGTTCGTTCCTTCTTTGGGGTAATGTATGAATTGTTAATTGTGTTTTTTTCTTAAACTGTCCATGGTGAGTCTGACAGTTTTATAGGAGTGTGAATGTGTGCAGAGCAGAAACAGATAAAATGCTGCAGTGTAAAAAAAACATCAGAGACCTTTGGCTCATTAGAGCTCAGTAAAGAATCACGACTTCCACTGCAGAATAGACTCTTTCTGTCACTGTACACACACACACACACACACACACACACTCATATATATATTTCCTCCAAAATATACCCACTTAACTCACCCTGACAGCCCCCCCTTACGTCCCCGCTGCTGTTGCTATTGTCCTAATACTCACAAGCCAATTTCAGCAAACCCAGTTAACAGCCTGCAGAACTTCAGCGAGCTGATAGACTGACAGCTCTCTGACAAAAGGCACACAGGAGAAATTCCCCCCACCGCTAATATCTGCTGTCAGCCCGGACGCATCTAAAACGCCGCTAATGCGTCGCCCTTCTGCCGCCGTGCCCCCACCAACCTCCATCCCCTCCACCACCGCCACCGCCACCTTGCTGCAGCCGACAGACAGAAAAAGAGAGAGTGATATGAATACTCTGAGCATAACAATGCTAAAAAAAAAAATCTGCTCTCTAATGGCGGCGGCAAATAGCGAAACATATTTAGTCTGACAAAAGGAGCTTCTGTGTGACGGGATGTTCAATCTCTCCAGGTGTCAGTGCCTTCACACAGGAGGGGAAATGGGTGCCAGACGGAGAGACATCCAAACCCCAGAAGTGCATCCTAAGTAGGCGTCGTGTTGCAGAGAGAGCCGAGTGATCGTGATAGTAATAGCAGCATGATGATGATGATGATGGTGATGATGATAGCGCTGCTATTTGGCCTTGATGGGACGCCGCTTTCTTGCAGCCACGCAAACAGTTTGTGTCGCTGCTTCCACTGTTTGGCTGCGTCTCTGAGAGCAAAGCTTGGGAAACAAAAGGAGGTGTTTTATTGTGGCGGGGTGGCGGTTACAAGGAGGGTTAAAACTCTTCTTTTTTTTTCTTTCTTTTTTTTTTGCAGTTTACCGTCACATTTACCAACTGAATCATGTGCAGTTTGTTCAGAACATGCAGCTGATGATTGATAAGCTGAAAGGTCAAAATGTCCTCGAGCAGGTGAAGCTATCAGACCGAACGCCCACTGAGAGATTTTCATCTGAAGTTATGTGGAGAATTTAATTTACACTCCGACTCCAGAAGAGCACATTTTAGGATTTCGTGAGGATAAACCAGGAATGTAAAGAATAACGATACATGCTTTTACATGGACATGAATAACCGATTTGTGAGGCTTATTCCAGTTATGATCATAATTCCTACATGATGTTTACATGAGCAGAGAGAAATACAGATGTTCATGTTCTCCATATACATGAAAAATAACTGAAAAACTTATAATAACACACTAGGCTTTTATTTGCTTAAATCACTGAACTCTACCTCTATTTATGACAGCTGTCATTATGAAAACTTTAATTCCTTTTGCGCTCTCATTCTTTTGGTCACTACCCAGAGCTCATCAGAGGTGAGGGTTGGGACGTATAGATGGACCAGTAAATCAAAAGCTTTGCCTTCTGGCTCAGCTCCCTCTTCACCACGACAGTCCAGCGCAGCACCTGCATCACTGCCGACGCCACACTAAATCGCCGATCCATCTCACGCTCCATTCTACCTTGACTTGTGAACAAGATCCGAGACACTGCAGCTCCTTTGCTTGAGGCAGTAACTCTCTCCCAATCCAGAGGGGGCAGTCCAATGTTTTCCAGCAGAAAGTTGGGAAATCAAATGGTTTATTAAAGCTAGTATGAATATTACTTGTAAAAAGTAATTTATTAACAAATCAGTCACCAAATCACTTTCTCCATCCAGCTCCAACAGACAGCCCGGGGGCCAACCTCATGCAAAGCTTGTTTTACGGCTCCCGAGGATTACAGCACCTTTCATCTTGTGAAAGTGGAGATGAAACACTGAACAACATGACTTTGGTTCGTTTGGTCTTTACCTCAGGCAAGAATCAAACTTGATGTCCTCCAGTATATTTCATCTTTTTGCTTGCAGGGTGTAGCTATCCTATAACAAGCTAGCAGGTGACGTCACTGGGTAAGTTGTTTACTATGAACGCTGAGTATAACAAGCGGGTCAGACCACTTAAAACAAATTGTTTTAGCATAATAAGTGCTGATACCATGGAGTTTGAGACTTTTGATGAGATACAGTGAACAACGGACAAAGTCAAATACTAGTTGCTGATGCTTTTTGAGCCAATTAGACCGAATATAGTGATAAGACCTGTTCACACAGATCGTACGACAGCGCTGAACGTGAAGAGCTGCCTGAACTTGACAAACATTACATTCAATGTTCACTTGCTGCAGCAGACGAACCACAAAAACACTTCTCCACACCTAATGTGTGCTCTATCACTGTCTCCATCAAGCTGTCAGACCACAACATCAACAGAAGACGCTTATAACGTTACATTGTTATGTTGCAGTTAGCATAGCTAAGTGGTCACGTCCACAAGCCATCTTGTATCATGATCAACATCATTCCCAACAAGAAGCCGAGACAAATGTCTGCATTTTCTGCATCGTGAAACATCAATGAATCAAACAAACTGCTTGACTCACCTTGAATGTGTCCGGTTTCCTCTGTGTGTCGGGTTAGATAGCTGGTAGCTCCTAAATAAGCATTTCAGTCTGTGTTGATTAGTTTCTCACTCATATTCACAAATTTAAAACACTGTTTTACCTCCTTGTTTTTGAAAAGTGCCTGAACAAACCCTCAGAAAAACACGTGTAACGTGTTTATTTTCTGTGATATTGTTATCTACTTTGAATTTGGACTATGTGAGGCTTCGTGATATGGCCTGGTTGTGTTTTACAGCTAATAACTCCCAGTTCTAGTCACCTGTTACATCTTTTTTTGAAAAAATATCCATGCGAAGAATATATATTCACAAACCATAAGAATATAATATATCCACAAACTGCCATTGCATTGTTTCAGATGGTCTGTTTGTAAGCAAACCGACCGACTAGGATCCCAAAATGGAGGCCAGCTCCTGACTTTTCCATTGACACCTCACTTGAGCCAATAGGAGCTTCCAGTGCTGTTGCTGTGGCCTCGATAGCCAACCGGGGTCTAAGCTGAAGGGAAGTGCATCACTGATAATTGCTGTAGTTTGAGCATTTTTAAAGAACAAGCAATTGGTCCACCTCACCTGAGGCTTATGGGTCTTGTAGTCAAGGGCACTCTGAAGCTCCACAGCAGATTTGAACCCCTTATTGTCATGAACATGGCATGAACATGTTCTAAAAAATGGGACATGAAAGTCCTTCAGTTTTCTTTGGGTTTGACTTGGATCGACATTTAAGGTGAATTCAGGTGCATCTTGTAGACTGTAAGAACACCAACACTGTAAAAACGCTTGAGCGCAATAGCTTTGATGTGAGTGAGTAGAAGTTACTCTGTCTGCCCTGCATCTGTACACTGCATCATCATCATCATCATCATCATCATCATCATCATCACCATCACTACAGCAGTAACCATGGTAACCATCTCCCATCCTGCATCTGCTGCACAGCCTCAGTCCTTACCTACAGACCCACCTGAGAAAACACACACACACACACAGGCTTTCAGTACACACTAATACACACTACGATACACACACCAAACACACACTCTGCTCCCTGTACATCCACCAGCTGGTTTCCTCTCTGCCAAGTCTTGTCAGTGTGTGTGTGTGTGTGTGTGTGTGTGTGTTTGTGTTTCTGTGTGTGTGTGTGTGTGTGTGTGTGTGTGTGTGTGTGTGTGTGTGTGTGTGTGTGTGTGTGTGTGTGTGTGTGTGTGTGTGTGTGCACGTCAGAGCCAGCAGCCTTTTCTTTGTTTAGTTGAAATGACAGCAACAGCTTCTCCCTGTCTGCTGGTGTAGGACGTCAAACACACACACACACACACACACACACACACACACACACAGAAACACAAACACACATACAATAATAATCAGGTCGAGAGAGACAGTGAGTCAGAGAGTCAGACAGCAGACTAACACACGTGTGTTTATATTTTGTTTATTTTCAAGATCAAGTTCATGTGTTTGCGTTTCTGTTATTGTTTATCCCTGTGTGTGTGTGTGTGTGTGTGTGTGTGTGTGTGTGTGTGTGTGTGTGTGTGTGTGTGTGTGTGTGTGTGTGTGTGTGTGTGCAGCTAAATGAGAGTTTGGCCCCTGCCTGCCTGAGTACCCCCCATCACCGTCACCACCACCACATCAGTTGCCTGTTGTCAGCCTGGATACTGTTACCATGGAAACCAGTGACTGGATGATGGAGGGTAGAGAGGAGTTGATTGGCGTCTCTGTGTCTGTGTGTAAACTGTTGGGCAGTTTGATGTATAAGACAGATAGTTCCGGTCCTTCATTGTGATTGGCTGTGCCGCGAAGCTCGAAGCTCAGTAGACACACAGCTGTGACCGCATCACAGTTTCAGTATTACTGCGCCAATTCGTCACCGATCATTCATAGTCATTGATCATCTGCCAGGACAAGAACAGTCGGAGATACACAACGCTGTCATTCAGTGAATGCATGAAAAACCAAACCTGTTCTTATTCTTATACTTATACTGCTCCACCGCTTAGTCATAGATTTACGTGTCAGACACCGACTAAAAACAGGCATCGCTTCCTGACAGTAAGAAACGCCACTGGACATCAACTTAATTGAAGCACTTGGAAAGTCCCTTTAAGGCAGGTGGGAGGGGTCTCATGTGGGTCCAACAACACTGGACTTTCACCCACGAGCCTGGTGTTTGTTAATTTGCAGTATTTTAGCAGCGTTGTCAGGTCGGACTTTTGACAGGAACTTTGTGGGTTCATGTTGGGTCGGACCTGATTTTTGGGCCTAAGCAGAGCTTTATTGCAGTTTGCAAGTTTCCAGCTGCCTGAAAGAAAAAGAAGCACTACCTGTCTTTGGACCATGATGCGATGATGATGAAGCAAGACCCCGAACAAGACCTTACACAGGTAGGACCAAGTCATTGTTTTGCAAGTCCCAAATCCTAAACTTTGAGTTTGGAGTCCTCAACATGAGTATTTATTCGTCAAAACAACTTTATTGAAAAGTTACTTAGCTGTTAAGCTAATGTTAGTTAAGCATTAGCTAACTATGCTATATTAGCCTTGGCGTACTGTTCGCTGTTCAACTTCAAATATTGAACGAAGTTTGAAGTTGTTGTGTCTTTCTCTGTCTGCTTGATGGCGTCAGTTTGAAACACCACGAGTTAATCATAATTAAAAAAAACAGGATTCCACTTTACATTCATACAGGAAGTGAACACCAGCCTCCCAAGTTAAAGTCCGTGGTTGTCGGACCCAACACACCTCCCCCCCACCTTACTCTGACTTTTCACCCCTTAACTTACATTGTTGTCCAGCCGCATTTCCTCCTGACGCCTTCATTCGCTGTTACACACTAAGGGGCCGTAGTCATGCCACATGTCTTCACAGGCCTTCAGATTCACTGGTTTCAATGCAGACATGCGAAAGGTGCGCTTAAACGCCAGATCGATGTCACCAAGGCATGCACACGTTCCTGAATGCTTATTTTTCACCCTGAGATAAACTGAGATCAGCTTTTGGAAGGCAGAGGTGCACACTGCATGTCATGTGACCAGCAACAGCCAATCACAGATACCTTTTTCCTATTTTCGTTAATACAGTCTGTGTTAAATACGGAAAATGTGATCATTTTGGTGCAGGGCTGGCAGAGCTTTATATCTGTCCCATGGAGGATAGGCAGTGTAGTCCTGTGATGAGGGCGTCTCTTCCTCCAGTGTGGACAGACGGAACGATCACAGACACTAATCACTTCCTTGAATCACATATGGACCAGTGATCATTGTATTTAGACAGAGCTGAAACTGAAGCGTTAACGGACTCGATTACAGACAAAAAGCAGATTTCTGCAGTGTATCTCTTTTTATCTCTCTCCACCTCCTGCCTCCCAGCAGTCGTCACTCAACAGTCGCCCAAGAAACACACACACAAACAAACACAAACACACACAAACAAACACACACGTATAATTTCTTCCGCTACATCAGCGCTGTCTTGTCTGGGTCTTTGTGTGAAAGTCTCCTTTTCTTTCTGTCTCTCGCCGGTCTCAACAATAGCATGTTGTCTAAACACACACACACACACACACAGCGCAAGTGTGTATGTGTATGTGTGTGTGTTCGTGTTTGTGTTACTTCCAAAGGCATCATGGGAAAAAACAGAGACAAAAAAAGTAAGGATGAAGGACAAGAGAGGAGAAAGAACAAGAAAAGACGAGCTCACGGGGGGAAATGGCGGTCTGTGAAAATTCACACACACACAAACACACACACACACACACACACAGATACACACACAAACAACAGTGGCAAGATTTAATACGGCGTTGAGGGTATTGAGGGTGTGGAGGTGTGATTTGGGGGGAGTGGGAAACGCCACCGCCGCCTCCTCCTTCGCCTCCGGTGAATTGGATCATCAACCACATCCCAAGACGATCTCACACACACACACACACACACAGAGTTATTAGGTGGAGCAGGTACAGCTGGGACTTGGATTTAAAGACAACACCACCTGGCCTGATGGTAGTCTGACAGTGATTAACACACACACTCGCCACACAAAGACACAAAGGCACAGATGCGTGTATACACTTTCACTTCACATGTACACAATGATTCACTTCACTTGCACACACATCACAGATTCAAACACTCCACACATTCTTCTTCCTGTTCTGCCGCTGTGACGGCACAGACGGCCGTTTGTTGTTTGGTATCTCATTTTTATGTTAGAGTTATGATTGATGAGTGTGACAGAAAATAAAAGAAGTGTGTGAGATCGTGTTGTTTGCTGCTGTTTGAGTCAGATGTTTCAGATCTGTACATTCAGTATAGAAAGAAGGGTCAAGGATGTGTTAAGCTCAGCAGAGCACAAAGAAAGGAAACGGAGGGGAAACAGCTAGTTTAGCTTTGTCAGACTGAAAGAATTGAGAAAGTCAGTCAGTGAAAACCTTAAAGCTGAAATATCTCTTATTTTCAGTTCCAATAATCGCACAAGACTCTGTAAATTCCAGGTGAAAGTGCCGAGCATGAAAGACAAATATTGAACAGTAGAGCGAAGTTTTGCTGAAGTCAGCTAGTACTAATTTTTCTTTTGTCCTAGCCCTGGTTTGGTCCTTTATTCTTCTGTGGTTTATCCCCGTTTGTTCCAATATTCTCTGGTATTTTAGCCTTGGTTTGGCTCAGTAATTACTTCCATTGTAGTCCTAGTTTGGTCCAATATTCTCTGGTGTTTTGGTCCTGGTTTGGTCCAGTGTTCTCCTGTATTCAGCCCAATATTGGTTCAGTAATCACTTCAATCTAAACCATGGTTTAGTACAATGTGCCTTGGGATTTTAGCCTTACTTTGGTCAAATATTTTCTTTTGTTTTAAGCCTGGTTTGGCCTTTTATTCTTTGGCAGTTTATCTCTGGTCTCTTGTCCAGTATTTTCTGGTATTCAGGCCCTGGTTCAGTTCAGAAATCACTTCTGTTGTAGTCCTAGTTTGGTCCAATATTCTCTGGTGTTTTAGCTCTTGTTTGGTACAATATTTGATTTGTTTTAGTTCTTGTTTGTTCAAATATTTTCTTGTGTTTTAGCTCTGCTTCAGTCCAACATTCTTAGGCCCAATACTCTCCGATGTTCAAATCCCTGCTTGAATAATCTGTGGTGGGGCGTTGGTGGCTTAGTGGGTAGAGCAGGTGCCCCATGTACAAGGCTGTTGCCGCAGCACCCTGGGTTCAACTGCAGCAAAACTGCCCAAAAAATATCTTAAAAAAAAATAGTCTCTGGTGTTTCAGCCTGATCTCTCCTATTGTAGTCCAAGTTTGATTCCATATTCATTGGTATTTTACCCCATATCCTCTTGGATGTTTCATCCTTTGTTGGTCCAATATTTTGTGGTATTTTACGTCTAATACTCTCTGGTGTTTTATGTTTTTTTGGTCCAGTATATTCTGTGGTGTTTTGTAATGTTTCCACCGTCTGAGGAGGGTATCAGACAGAGTGACTGAGCGCAGGGTGAATGGTGTCAGAAACACATTTATGCTAACAGATGCAGTCTGGCGTCTGTATTTTTAGAACTGATGCTGATTTCTGTCCAAAAGTCACCAAAGAAAGAATAAAAACACAGTCACCTGTTTGTTCACTCCTTGTCTCTTGTTTGTTTCATGGGTCATATTTCTGAAGAGGAAATCACTCACCACCTTTTACTTCAACAACAAACTCCTCCCTTAAACACACTGTAACATTATCCATCACAGCAGAGTAACATAATACTTTAGTTATGTTTGCTGCCGTCTGTGTTAACTGGAATTTCTAGTTGATGAGGAACTTTTCCCGATCCCGAAAAATTCCCGATCCGACCAGGTCTCACATACAGCATAATAATAATTACTGTCTGAAAGGTCCTACGTGTTGTTAATGTTTCATTTGGAAATAAACACCATTATGTCTGTGTGCTTACAAGTGCTGACAGAGCTTTGACAGCTTTTATACCACAGTCTTACACAACAGAGAGTGTTAAGTACAAGAGTTATCCCTGGCTTAGCATAATGATCTTCATGTTTTAACTCTGGCTCTGCGTTCCTTGGCGTTTTAGCCCTGGTTTGGCCCAATATTCTTTTGTGTTTTAGCCCTGGATTGGTACAGTATTCTTTGGTGTTTTAGCCCTGGATTGGTACAGTATTCTTTGGTGTTTAAGTCTTGTTCAGTCCAGCATTCATTGATGTCTTAGCCCTGGTTTGGTACAATGGTCCTTGGTGTTGTAGCCCTGGATTGGCCCAGCATTCTTTGGTGTTTTAGCCCTGATTTGGTCCAATATTCTTTTGAGTTTTAACCTCAGTTTGATATGGCGGTCTTTTACATTTTTGCCTTTGTTTAGTCCAGTGGTCTTTGGTGTTTTATCCCTGGATTGTTCCAGTGATTTTTGATGTTTTAACTCTGGTTTAGTACAGTGTTCTTCTGTATTTTAGCCCTAGTTTATTCCTGTATTTAATGGTGTTTTATCCCAAGGTTACTCTACTTTTCTTTGGTGTTTTAGCACATGTTTTGTCCTACTTTTCTTGGCATGCTAGCCCTTGTTTGGTCCACTATTGTTTGGTGTATTAGCCCTGAGCTGGTGCAGTGTTCTGTGGTGTTGTAGCCCTGGTTTGGTCCAATATTCCTAGGTCTTTCAGTGTTTGTTTGGCCCAGTTTTCTTTGGCATTTCAGCCTTGTATTGGACCAGCATTGTTTGGAGTTTTATCCTTAGTTTTGGCTGGTGTTCTTTGGCATTTCGCTCTGGTATTCTTTGGTGTTTTACCCTTGGTTTGGTCCAGTGTTTTACGGTGTTTTAGTTCTTGTTTGTTCAGATATTTTCTGGTTCAGTCCAACATTCTTAGGCCCAATACTTGTTTTTTTAACCCTGATTTAGTATAGTATTATTCTGTCTTTTACTCCTAGTTTGATCTAATGTCTCATGGCGTTTTAGCTCTAGTTTGTTCCAATACTCTTTGGTGTTTTAGCCCTGGTTTGGGTCCACTGTTTTTTGGTGTTTTAACCTTGGTTTAGTACAGTATTCTAATTTGTTTTAGCCCTAGTTTATGCCTGTTTTCTTTAGTGTTTAAGCATCGGTTTAGTCCTACTTTTCTTGGCATGTTCGCCCTTGTTTGGTCCGATATTTTTTGGAGTTTTAGCTTGATTGGTCAGGTGTTCTTTGGCATTTTTGCCATTAAGTCAGTGAGCCAGGCCTGCAGCTTACATCAGAGCAGACATAGACGTTGGTGTCTGAGGCTATACTAAGCAATTCAACAGTGACCAGCAGTTCTATGAAATTACCAAGATTATTTATTTTCTTTCTTTCTATTAATCTTATCCTTTAAGCTGCCCAAAAATATAACTGGACTAAATGTTGGATCAAATATTTAGGTATTTTGTGGAGGAAACGAGGAAAAGGGAAAGAGGACATAAACAAAGAGACAAAGAGATAAACAGTGACAGACTGTTGGAGAGTTGCTGAATTCCCCTGATCGCTGACACACCAACACACACACAAAGTCAACACACAAAGAAACAGTGATTTGATGTTTAATATGAAGAACACATAAACCCCAGAGACACCAGGAGCTGAGGGGATTTGATGCAGAAGTCTTTGTGTCTGTAAACTCACTGAGGCTGTTGGGAAAACAGAAAGCCCAGAGCTCAGACTGACACACACATACACACACGATAAATACAGTAGAAGAAACTAGAAAGACCAGAATAGAGAAGTCTCAGACTGAACTCTGTGTATTTAGATTTCCTGTGATTTCCAGCAGTTGTTGAGATATCTGAACTCTGAACCAATGTGATGGACAGACAGATGGATGCATTAAATCCAGCAGCATTTTATGGGTGATTTAAAGTTACACTTTTCATCAGTGGTGGAAGAAGATTTCAGATCCTTTACTGAAGTCAAAGTACTGATACCACACTGTGGAAATACTCCACTAGAAGTTATAAGCCCTGCTTTCAAAATGTTGCGTAAATAAAAGTATGTAAGTATATTAAACAGAATGTACAGTAAAAGTGTTCATTGTGCAGTGAAATGTGTTTTAATAGGTGATGTTTTCATGACTCCACGCCGGCCGTAGCCTCAGGCATTATGTTTTTGGGTTGTCCATCTGTTCATCTAGCCATGTTCGTATCTTAAAGGTATAGTGCACCCAAAAAAGAATCCTCACAACCCTTGCGGAGATCCAAGGGGGGAGTGTCGGGGCTTTAGGACGCTTGGATCACTACGGACGAGCAGTATGGAGATATTTTGTGGTTTCAATTATGTGTTCTTGGACATTTTAATCTGGGGCGCTGTCAGCCTGCATTAGGTGGTTGTGCTGCTACCCACTCCCCCCTTGAATCTCCACAAGTGTTGTGAGGAGTAGATAATGGCTGAATTTTCATTTTTGGGTGCACTATCCCTTTAAGACTACCTTCAGGAAATTTCTTGGAATTTGGCACAAACCTTCCCTTGGACTCAGTGATGTTCTGATTAGGTTTTGGTTGTCAAAGGTCAATGTGACCTTGCGTCCATCTCATTCCCGAGGATGTGGTATCTCACGAATGTGTTGAGGGAATATCTTCGCATTTGGCACAAACCTTCCCTTGCACTCAACAATGAACTGATCATATCACATCTCATTCTTGTGAACGCAATATCTACAGAACACCTCAAGGGAATTTCTTCAAATTTGACACAAACGTCCACTCGGACTGAAGAATAAACTGACTACAATTTGGTGGTTAAAGGTCAAAGGTCACTGAGACCTTACAAAGCATAGTTTTGGCCATAACCCAAGAAATAAAACCCTAATTATAACAAAACTTCACACAGCATAAAATAATGAAGCGATTAAATCTTATATCCAAAAGGTCAAAAGTCAACTTCACTGTGACATCATCATGTTCTGCATAAAACCCTTTTCTGTCCATTACTCAGCGTCATATCTCAGGAACAGAAGGGGAGACATTTGGTCAGATACTGAATTGGTGACTCTAATCTTGAAACTGTGCTGATTGTATAGATCGTCTGTGTGTGAAGCATCCATGTTTTCACTGACATGATGGAGACTTTAACTGTAAATTGACAAGTTATCGGAGGCATACAGCCACGAGGTGGTAATTCTAGTTTTTAAGGAAACCTTGGCTCAGACTTTAAGGATAAGCTCAACTCAAGGTGGCCAATCGTTTCACTGAACCGGAAGGGGATTTAAAAACTGTCATCTAAAAAGTAATGGACAAACAGTCAAAAGTACAATATTAGCTCTGAGATGTCGCGTAGTACAACTATAGCGTAGCAGAATATGGAAATACTCAAACAGCTACCTCAAATTTGTACAAATACATTACTTGAGTAAATATACTTTCAAATGTTTTCACTGACTAAAAATAAAAAGGATGAAGTTGATAAGTAGGACTAAAACTTTCATGGACTTTTGGTCTCAGGACCATAACTAGAGTTAAAACAGGCTGACATAATTGTGACCCGTCACCTTCCTTTACGAGTCAAACTTTGGGTTTGTTGACTTCCTGATCCAGCGGAGCTGCTTCAGCATCAGGCTGGTTGTACTGGGCAGCTCCCAGTCTCAGCCCAACCTTTACTGGATAAACAAAGGCGTATGAAAACAATAATACAATAATATTGATTTGAGGAAAGATGTCAGCTCTGAGCGTGATGCTGACAGTGATGCTGCTCTGTTTGTTTCAGCTGAACAAAGCAGAGAGCAGCAGCATCAGCTGGCTGATTAGCATGGAAAACAAAAGCACACACACTGCAGTCATTCTCTTTATTAACGTGCTGTTGTCTTGTTGTAATGACACCTAGACACAAACAGGAGGACGCTTTCTCACACTGTGACAATGACAGACAGCCGCACACACACAGGATTACACTGATATATGAGGCCGATAACAGGTTTTTACCCTGCCAGCTCTGATGGCTCTGACACTTTGGTCCAGAGTGAGACATCAACACAACCTGACAAAGATGGGACAAAGTTTACAGCTGGTACGTGACAGACTTCATATCAGTTTTATGTTTTAGCCATTTGGTTATTGAAGCCACATTTTCATTGTGCCTTTTTCATCTCTTTGTCTTCTAAGTACTTTGGAGGGATTAATATACAACACATTCTCAGTCTGACCTCGTCACACTGACATTGGTCATAGACTTTCCACGTCCACATACGACATGCAAGGTACCCTGGGTGCGTTGGTTGTTGTTCTGGGACATCCTGTCAAGCTCTGCCTGTTACATGCATTGTCTTCTGTTAACATATACTTCATAGGAAATTTACATCGGTATAACACCGCGAATTGACGTTGTTTTCCTTCAACAACAGATCAGAAGCACAGAGAGTTGTTGACTAGAGATGATACACCGTGTCATGGTGGTCACTTCCTGTTTCAACTCGTCTTGTTGCGAATCTTTGGTCTGAAGTTAGACAACATGCTGGCGTTCCGGAAGCAATAGAGACTCAACCGTTGCCTTCCTCCCATGTTTTTAAAGGAAATCAAGCCAATTTACTCAAGTTTCAGCAATAAAATAAATAAAAAATACAACCATTTATATTTGTATGCCCCTGCCCTAACCCAAATTAAAAACATGTTCCTCCTTAGTGCTTAAAAATGTATTTGACACACGCCCCGTTTTTGCACCACCTCCTCCCCTCTCATAACTAACAAACAGTCCCTTACTGAATACATCTGTAACAAACACTGATGTCTGAATGACAGAGAGCCGTTACCCTCACAGATGAATGATGTGATGTGTGATTCCACATCGGAAAAAATCTGAAGAGAGAACAAAAAAATTAAAATGCAAAACAAATAAAAAAAAAATGTTTCTGACAGTAAACGAGTGTTTTCCTCTCGTCATCTCTTCACACAGACTCCTGCTGTGGTTGTGTGTGTGTGTGTGTGTGTGTGTGTGTTTGTGTGTGTGTGTGTGTGTGTAAATGTAAATGAAATAGCACCTCCACAACGTAAAGACACAGCACTTGCATGGACTCTGATTACTGAGGTAAATACACAGCATGGGTGAGGTAACTCACTGCAGTGTGTGTGTGTGTGTGTGTGTGTGTGTGTGTGTGTGTGTGTGTGTGTGTGTGTGTGTGTGTGTGTGTGTGTGTGTGTTGCAGTTGAAGGAGGGAACAAAGACAATGACAAATCTAGTTGAAGTCTCTCTCGTCGTGGGATTGTTTTACTGGAGCAGGGGTTTGTGGGTAAACACACTGATGCTGTTGGGAGTTAAACATGTTGTTAAAACACCCTGAGCGATGTAGATTTATTGTGAAGTACCTTTTACACTCCCTCTTAAGGCGGGAATTTCACGCCACCTCACTAGGAAAGAGTGTTCTCACCTTTAAAGAGGGATTTATGCTTATGCATCAGCTCCACACACGTGGCCTACACCTTTGTGAGCATTTATACTTGTGCGGTGGTGTGTCTGTGTCACTCTGCAGTTACACCTCCAAAACACTAGTCTGCGCTGGGGTTTCTGTGAAGTACTGTAAAGTTTATTTAATTCAAAACACACATTAAACACACATTAAACATGGCTTAATAGAGACAGTGTCAAACACAAGTTCACAACTCAGCTTCACTATAACTCACAGCATTCACAGACAAACACTTGTCTTTATCTGGACACATTTTCCCCACAAATACAACATGCTAACATTATTAGCACAAGCCTATGGCATTTTACACTGTATAAATTAGCCTAGCAGCTAGCGGACTTTTCCTCTACTCATATGAAGCCAGGGACAACAGCAACATTTAACAAAGGTAACGTTACAAAATTCGGCTCCATTACAACTCACAAGGTTCACTGACAAAACAACTGTCTTATACTAAACACGTTTTCCAAACAAATACAACATGCTAACATTATTAGCACAAGCCTATGGCATTTTACATTGTGTAAATTAGCCTAGTGACTCCTCTGCTCACATGAAGCCAGGATAAATCACACACAAGACTCAAAATGATATTTTTGTGGAGGCTTTATTGTCTTCACAATTCATTGTTTCTTATTTGTGAAGTTAAATGAGTTTTGTTTCCACTGAGGGAAATGGTTTCAGCTTACAGAAACAGACAGGAGGTCTGCGTCGCTGCAATGTGTAGTTAAATGTTTTTGGGGAGGTGCAGGTCAGGCTACGGCGTAGGCTATGGCAGAGGGTACAGCATAGGGTACGGCGTGGAGTATAGGCGTAGGCTCTACTTGGACACAGTTGTATAAATCCCACTTAAGCCAGCATGGGAGGTAATAACTGTTAGCTAGTAAATGTTAAATGTTGTGGAAATATCTTCTCAGTGCTGGTCGGAGGTTTGGAGGTCGTTTCGGGGCGTTAATGAATTAGGTTTAAACTCCTCCAGGAGACGATGCCTCTGTGGTTTCTCTGTGTTTGTGGCTTTACAGGAACACAAAGATGTGAAAATGCCATCACATCATAATAATGACTTCATGTTAATGTGGCTTTCTTCAGAGATGTGATACATTTAATAAAACCAGCAGCAGCAGCAGCAGCAGCAGCTGGACGTGACAGTTTCTCACATTGAGCTTCTCTTTCTGTAGGAACACAGATGTGAAAAAGACGACACGTCCACATGTTAAACTGGATTTAATGTGTCGATGACCACTGCGTACGACTGTACTGCAAAATTCATCTTTTACACATACAGCTGGATTCATTATCTGACTGCCAGAGGATCTCTTTTCCCAAAATGTTTTAGTTTATTTGTTACTTTTTCTTTTTTCATTGCTCTTTCTCTTGTTAAATAACAAAATCCCAATATGGATAACTTTTTATTTTTAAATAAAAAGAGTTTAGTAAGTGACAAAAAGGTAAAATAAATAAAAAGTAAAAATATCAATGAAGATAATGAAAACAAAAACATTTTATCATTTAATAATACACTGAAATAATACATAAATAAATTAAAAACATTCTTTAAAATTTAAGTAATTTAATAGAAGATAATAAAACCACATCAAAGTTTCCCAATCAGGACATCTTTTTCAATTTAAATTAAAAAAAAAGTGACAGCAACAGTAAAGTAAGTAATAAAGAGTGAAAAAAAATCTGAGTGAAAATTATTTTAAAAACAATTTATTTTTTAAAAAGTATGATTCAATATTACACTGAAATAACACATGAATAAATTAAAAAACGATTTTAATTTAATTAAATGAATAGAAGATAAAATCAATTCAGAAAAATTCTTAATGAAATTAATAATAAAGAGAACATTTTATTCATGATAAAGATTTAATGATACATTGATATAATACATTAATAAATTAAATAAGTTATTTCACAAAATCACATCAAAAAAAGTTTCTTAATTAAGACAAATTCTTGAATCATGGCAGTGCAGCTTTAGTGACAAAAAAAAAATTACGCACAATTTGTTTTTTTTAAAAATCATCTCCATTTCATGCATATTTAGGTCGTGTTTGTGCATGTGTCCATCTCAGCCTGGCACTGTGCCTCAGAATAAGTTGCATCAACAAAAATTTAGAGTATCAATCAAATGAAATTCAGCCCTGTGATAGTCTGGTGACCTGTCCAGGGTGAACCCCACCTCTTGCCCAATGTCAGCTGGGATAGGCTCCAGCTCTGACCCCTAACAGGATAACCAGTTACGAAAAATGAATGAATGAACTAAAGTAATCCATTTTATTTAACAAATATGTTCTAATAAAATTAAAAAATTAAAATCAAATGTTTAAAACTGTTTTGTAACTCTTGTAAACTCACTTATTGATTTTCTTGTTTAAAAAAAAAACACCATTATATCAGTTATTTAACAAAAAAAGTATTTAAAAGAACAATTTAAAGGCACTTTTTAAAATTGTTTTTACCAACAGAATGAATTCCAAATGTGATCCATAATCTAATATATTAGATTTTTTTAGTAGTTCAATGTGTGATTTGTGTGCTCTCTATAGCCTCTTAACTTAACTTAAATTTAATACCAAGAATTAGTTTCCCGTTTCATTGTTTGGGAAATTCTCATCTCTGTTTATTAGATGTTGAGTCACTTCACTTTAATGTTAATACTGAAACACAAGTCCTCAGTTTTTATTCCCTTCAAGGGTCCAAATCTTATTTTTGGAAGGAACAATGTCGCGGAGGCCTTTTAAGATTCACCGGATATTTTAATTCCTTCCCCGCCTCTCTCGTCCTCTTCTCACCCAGATGAAAAACTGGAGGCAACAACGATGACGGCGATGGCAGTACGACACGTTCCCTCGCCCAGCAGTAAATCTCTCAGCTGTGTAACACGATCCCGGCGGTGTGATACCTGCTCCAACTCAAATACAGACCTGTTGTCTGAGACCGAGGATGAACACAGGAATAATTGGCCCGGACAGACAAACTGCTGTTGGTGTTTGTTTGAGACGCTGACAGAGTGCTGAATCACTGAGGAGGAAAAAGTAAGAGGACAACCAACATTTTGTCTGCTTCACACTTCAACACAACATGTCACAACATGACGACAAACACAGAGACAGAACTACAACCAAGTTACAGTCAGTTCCCACTTTATTAGGTACCCAGCTAAAACTACTGCAGTCTAACACAACGGTCCTGTGCTTTACAGTTTCATTCTTTTGGTTACCTCTCAAAGTTCATCAGCATAGGTCTGAATGGCAAATCAAGAGCTTCGCCTTCCGCATCCTTTATTTTAACAGATCGGCACAGCGCCAAAAACACTGCTGATGCTGCACCAGTCCTCCTGTCCATCTCACACTCCATGTTACCCTCACTCGTGAAAAAGACCTTGGCCCATGGCCTAAGATTTGTAGGTACTGACACTCATCCCAACCTCTTCACACACAGCTTCAAAAAAGCCCCAGTGCATGCTGGAGTGCACGATGAAGCGATCAGAACCACATCATCTGCATAGAGTAGACACGTTATTCTGACGTCCCCAGTCCAGACACTCTTCCTGGCTGCATCCTGAGATCCTGTCCACATCAAAAACATAATCAGTGACAAGGCACAACCCTGGCAGAGGCCGAAACCCACCAAAAATGTATTTGACTTTGTACCAAGTAAATAGACACAGCTCGTACATTGGTTATACAAGGACAAGATGACTCATAGCAACAGCCCCAGTACCTCTTAATCCCACAGTAGCCCTTATGTTGTGCTCACACCATGTCATTCATGTTCCTAGCGTTTGAACACAAGAATATTTTGTGTCGACTTGCTTCATACCCGCAAATAACTCATGTCATACTTGGGTGGACTCGCTGAATCAATGAATGAACTTCTGCTGGTACATGTCGGCACAAATTGGTGACTGAAGTTTCAGATTTAACACCTCTAGCGAAAAAGCGTATGACAAGAAATCACGCTACTCACTTAATTCGCATATTTCGCGTCATTTGTGTCACGTCCATCACGCCAACCAGCAGGAATTCGCATCTGATCGCATCTTTACATTGACTTTACATGTAATGCTCTCAACAAATTGTGTTATTCACGCCTGGTGTGAACACAACATGTGGCAGCTTTCTTTCAAAAAACATGGGTAAAAGGAAATCAGTTGAAGTGGCTGAGAAATAAGAGGAAATATGAAGAAATAAGTTAAAGATAAAGAAAATCCCCGAAAATAATCAGAAAAAGAGAAGTAAAAAAACAAACAAGCAAATGACCTGATAGAAGTGCAAAAAAATGATAAACATATATTTACTATTTCTGTATTTTTCTTTAAACATGTAACTAAATATATTTTACAATAATATTAAATAATTTATATAGTTTTTGAAAAAGGAATTCATGCTGAACTTTCCAAGGCTTAAATGCTTTTGAAAGGCGTCCCAATTCTAAAAGGGACTGATTTAAATGAGTTAAACGTCACAAGGTTATGAGTTCTAAATTTGTTTTGCATTGTGTTAGACAGTGGATCTGTGTGTGTGTGTGTGTGTGTGTGTGTGTGTGTGTGTGTGTGTGTGTGTGTGTGTGTGTGTGTGTGTGTGTGTGTCAGTTGCGTGAGTTTACTTTATGATCAATGTGTGAGTTGCCAGCTGTACCAAGTTTCGTGCACTGGTGCATGCAGAGCTGTGAATTGCGAGCTCAAAGTTTTTGTGCAGTAAATTAAAACTACTTATCTGACATTTTAAAGAGATGTGACTGTGTTTATTGTTGTCTTAGTAAGGTTCATGATAGAAATACACAAATACACAGACACACAGTGAGAGAGAGAGTTATTTGATGGTGATGGTGATGATGATGATGATGATGATGATGATGGTGTTTTCTAGTGTCGTTTCCTGCTCTCCAAAATGAACCACTCCCAGACCCACAACAGCATGCACACCTGAGGACAGGTAAGACTTTGGCCATTACATTCACCCTGAATTTTTTGGCACCAGAAATGTGTTGGGTTGTTACAACCCGTGTTGCTACAAAATTGTTGTGACAGACTATGATATGACCTTTTTTAATTTTTTGGAATTATTCTTATGTTAACTTTTTATGGTGTACTACTTTATACCTTTATAATGAAATTCTTCGGTCATACTATACAATGATTTTTACTGTGATTTTCATTTTGGACTGACTTTACTTGCTATGATTGTGTTTTACGTTTTTGTGGTAAATTATATTATAAGATTAAAGATTAAATTTTTGTGACATACTACACTGTGACTTAAAGTTCAAGACGTAGTATACAATTACTATTTTACAAAGATTTGATGACATACTATACTATACTTTGACATTTATAATGACGTTATTGACGACATACTAAACTTTGATGTGTTTTTGAAGTTTTTGACGACATAATGTACTGTGATGTTTTTTATAAAATTTTATTTTTATACTATTATTTTTATTTTTATTTTATACTAGTACATTTTTCTGACACTTTTCATGGCATACTGCACTGTGACATTTTTGATGACATTTTGACGACATACTATACTATGACAAATTTTTCACATTTTTCATGACATACTATACTATGACAAATTTTTCACATTTTTGACGACATACTATACTATGACAATTTTGATGACATACTATACTATGACAAATTTTTCACGTTTTGATGACATACTATATAATGACATTTTTGATGACATACTATACTTGACAAATTTTTCACGTTTTGATGACATAATATACTATGACATTTTTGATGACATACTATACTATGACAAATTTTTCACGTTTTGATGACATACTATACTATGACAAATTTTTCACGTTTTGATGACATAATATACTATGACAAATTTTTCACGTTTTTGACGACATACTATACTATGACATTTTTGACGACATACTATACTATGACAAATTTTTCACATTTTGATGACATACTATACTATGACATTTTTGATGACCTACTATACTTGACAAATTTTTCACATTTTTGATGACATACTATACTATGACAAATTTTTCACGTTTTTGACGACATACTATACTATGACCTCCTCCGAGAACCGTCACCTTATCATGGTGGAGGAGTTTGAGTGCCCTAATGACCCTAGGAGCTATGCTGTCGGGGGCATTTTGCCCCTGGTAGGGTTTCCCAAGGCAGATTGGTTCTGGGCGAAGGGTCAGACAAAGAACGGTTCAAAACACCCTTCATGATGGACAACAGCAAGAATCTGTGTACCCGGCCTGGAGGGTTACCGGGGCCCCGCCCTGGAGCCAGGCCTGGGGTTGGGGCCCGTGGGCGAGCGCCTGGTGGCCGGGCTTTCGCCCATGGGGTCCGGCCAGGCCCAGCCCGAACCGGCTACATGGGCTCGTCCCCCTGCAGGCCCACCACCTGCAGAGGGATCCAGAAGGGTTCGGTGCAGTGTGGATTGGGCAGCAGACCAAGGCGGGGGCCTTGGCGGTCCGATCCTCAGCTACAGAAGTTGGCTCTTGGGACATGGAATGTCACCTCTCTGGCGGGGAAGGAGCTGGAGCTTGTGGAAGAGGTTGAGCGCTACCGGCTAGATATAGTCGGCCTCACCTCTACACATAGTTCCGGCTCTGGAACCCAAGTCCTTGAGGGGGGGTGGACCTTTTCCTTCGCTGGAGTTGCTCCGGGTGAGAGGCGGAGGGCCGGGGTGGGCTTTCTGATTGCCCCCAGACTCTCTGCCTGTACGTTGGGGTTTACCCCGGTAGACGAAAGGGTTGCTTCCCTGCGCCTTCGGGTCGGGGAGCGGGTCCTGACTGTTGTCTGCGCTTATGCGCCGAACAACAGCTCAGAGTACCCGCTCTTTTTGGAGTCCCTGGGACAGGTGCAGGACAGCGCCCCAACCAGGGACTCCATTGTTCTGCTGGGGGACTTCAACGCTCACGTGGGCAATGACAGCGGGACCTGGAGAGGCGTGATTGGGAGGAACGGCCTGCCCGATCTGAACCCGAGTGGTGTTCAGTTATTGGACTTCTGTGCGGGTCGCAGTTTGGCCATAACTAACACCATGTTCAAACATAAGGATGTCCATCAGTGCACGTGGCACCAGGACAGCCTAGGTCGCAGGTCAATGATTGACTTTGTAGTCGTATCATTTGACCTGCAACCATGTGTTCTGGACACTCGGGTGAAGAGAGGAGCAGAGCTGTCAACTGATCACCACCTGGTGGTGAGTTGGATCAGATGGTGGGGGAAGACGCCGCGCAGACCTGGCAGGCCCAACCGAACAGTGAGGGTCTGCTGGGAACGCCTGGCGGAAGAACCTGTCCAGATGATCTTCAATTCCCACCTCCAGGAGAGCTTCGACCGCGTCCCAAGGGCAGAGGGGGAGCTCACACTGTTTACAGTGGGGGTGGGGAGCTGCTGACGTCAACGGAGGACATTGTCGGGCGGTGGAAGGAATACTTTGAGGAGCTCCTCAATCCCGCCAGCACGTATTCCAGTGAGGAAGCAGAGACGGGGGTATCGGGGGCGGGTCGTCCAATTTCTGGGGCAGAAGTTGCCGAGGTAGTGAAACAACTCCGAGGCAGCGGAGCCCCGGGGGTGGATGAGATTCGTCCTGGATATCTCAAGGCTCTGGATGTTGTAGGGCTGTCTTGGTTGACACGCCTCTGCAACATTGCGTGGACATCGGGGGCAGTGCCTCTGGAGTGGCAGACCAGGGTGGTGGTCCCCATTTTCAAGAAGGGGGACCAGAGGGTGTGTTCCAACTACAGGGGGATCAGACTCCTCAGCCTACCTGGTAAGGTCTACTCCAGGGTGCTGGAGAAGAGTGTCCGGTCGATAGTTGAACCTCGGATTGAGGAGGAGCAATGTGGTTTTCGTCCCGGACGCGGAACCGTGGACCAACTCTTTACCCTCGCCAGGGTGCTGGAGGGGGCATGGGAGTTTGCCCAACCGGTCCACATGTGTTTTGTGGATTTGGAGAAGGCTTACGACCGTGTCCTCAGGGGCATCCTGTGGGGGGTGCTCCGGGAGTATGGGGTTGGGTCCATAACTTTTATGGACAGAATTTCTAGGTGCAGCCGAGTGGTGGAGGGTGTCAGGTTTGGTGACGGGAGGATCTCGTCTCTGCTTTTTGCAGATGACGTGGTCCTCCTAGCTCCATCAAACAGTGACCTCCAGCTCTTGCTGGGACGGTTTGCAGCCGAGTGTGAAGCGGCTGGGATGAGAATCAGCACCTCCAAGTCTGAGGCCATGGTCCTCAGCCGGAAAAGGGTGGATTGCCCTCTCCGGGTCGGGGGGGAGGTCCTTCCTCAGGTGGAGGAGTTTAAGTATCTCGGGGTCTTGTTCACGAGTGAGGGTAGGATGGAGCGGGAGATTGACAGGCGGATTGGGGCGGCGTCAGCAGTGATGTGGGCGCTTAACCGGTCCATTGTGGTGAAGAGGGAGCTTAGCCAAAAAGCGAAGCTCTCGATTTACCGGTCGATCTACGTTCCAATCCTCACCTATGGTCACGAGCTCTGGGTAGTGACCGAAAGAATGAGATCACGAGTGCAAGCAGCCGAAATGAGTTTCCTCCGCAGGGTGGCTGGGCTCAGCCTTAGAGATAGGGAGAGGAGCTCGGACATCCGGGAGGGACTCAGAGTAGAGCCGCTGCTCCTCCACATCGAGAGGAGCCAGTTGAGGTGGTTCGGGCATCGAGTAAGGATGCCACCCGGACGCCTCCCTTGGGAGGTGTTTCAGGCGTGTCCAACCGGGAGGAGACCTCGGGGCCGCCCCAGGACACGCTGGAGGGATTACATCACTTGGCTGGCCTGGGAATGCCACGGGGTTCCCGCAGAAGAGCTGATGGAAGTGGCTGGGGAGAGGACTGTCTGGGCTTCTTTGCTTAGGCTGCTGCCCCCGCGACCCGGACCCGGATAAGCGGAGGATGACGACGACGACGACGACGACGACTATACTATGACAAATTTTTCACATTTTTTACTAAATACTATACTATGCGGTTTTTATGACATTTTTGACGACGTACTATACTATGACAAATGTTTCACGTTTTTGACAACATACTATACTATGACAAATTTTTCACGTTGTTGACAACATACTAAACTATGACAAATTTTCCATGTTGTTGACAACATACTATACTATGACATTTTTGATGACATACTATGACAAATTTTTCACATTTTTCACGACATACTATACTATGACAAATTTTTCACGACATACTTTACTATGACGAATTTTTCACATTTTTGACGACATACTATACTATGACAAATTTTTGACGACATACTATACTATGACTTTTTATGACATATTTGACGACATACTATACTATGACTTTTTATGACATTTTTGACGACATACTATACTATGACTTTTTATGACTTTTTATGACATTTTTGACGACATACTATACTATGACTTTTTTATGACATTTTTGACGACGTACTATACCATGACAAATTTTTCACATTTTTGACAACATACTATACTATGACAAATTTTTCACATTTTTATGACATTTTTCACGACATACTATACTATGACAAATTTTTCACATTTTTATGACATTTTTCACGACATACTATACTATGACAAATTTTTCACATTTTTGACGACATACTATACTATGACAAATTTTTCACATTTTTATGACATTTTTCACGACATACTATACTATGACAAATTTTTCACATTTTTGACGACATACTATACTATGACAAATTTTTCACATTTTTATGACATTTTTGACGACATACTATACTATGACAAATTTTTCACATTTTTGACGACATACTATACTATGAAAAATTTTTCACGACATACTATACTATGACTTTTTATGACATTTTTGACGACATAATATACTATGAAAAATCTTTCACGACATACTATACTATGACGATTTTTTCACATTTTTGACGACATACTATACTATGACAAATTTTTCACAACAAACTATACTATGACATTTTTATGACATTTTTGACGACATACTATACCATGACAAATTTTTCACATTTTTGACAACATACTATACTATGACAAATTTTTCACATTTTTGACGACATACTATACTATGACAAATTTTTCACAACACACTATACTATGACATTTTTATGACATTTTTGACGACATACTATACTTTGAAAAAATTTTCACGACATACTATACTATGACATTTTTATGACATTTTTCACGACATACTATACTATGAAAAATTTTTCACGACATACTATACTATGACATTTTTATGACATTTTTGACGACACACTATACAATGACTTTTTTATGACATTTTTCACGACATACTATACTATGACAAATTTTTCACGACACACTATACTATGACATTTTTATGACATTTTTGACGACATACTATACTATGAAAAATTTTTCACGACATACTATACTATGACTTTTTTATGACATTTTTGACGACATTCCAAACAGTGACTTTTTTATGACATTTTTGACGACATACTATACTATGACAAATTTTTCACATTTTTGACGACATACTATACTATGACAAATTTTTCACGTTTTTCACGACATACTATACTATGACAAATTTTTCACGACATACTATACTATGACATTTTTATGACATTTTTGACGACATACTATACTATGACAAATTTTTCACGACATACTATACTATGACATTTTTATGACATTTTTGACGACATACTATACTATGACAAATTTTTCACGTTTTTGATGACATACTATACTATGACAAATTTTTTACATTTTTGAAGACATACTATACTATGACGTTTTTATGACATTTTTGACGACATCCTATACTATGAAAATTTTTCACATACTACGCTGTGATTTTTTTATACCATTTTTGATGATATTTTATACTAGTACATTTTTCTGACACTTGATGGCATACTGCACTGTGATGTTTTGATGACTTTTTTGATGACATACTATACTATGATGTTTTCCATAATATTTTGACAACATACTATACTATGACAAATTTTTCACATTTTTGACGACACGCTATACTATGACATTTTTCATGACGTTTTCACTACATACTATACTATGGCAAATTTTTGACGACATAGCATACTATGACATTTTTGATGACATACTATGATGTTTTGACTACATACTATACTATGGCAAATTTAACACATATTTGATGACATACTATATTATGATGTTTTCCATAACATTTTTGACGACATACTATACAATGACGTTTTGACGACATACTATACTATGACAAATTTTTCACATTTTTGACAATATCTATACTATTATGGTTTTATAACATTTTTACGACATGTTTATGATGTTTTTTTGATTTTTGGACGACATACTATACTATACTATACTATACTATGCCTTATTTCATGACATTTTAATACATTCTGTATTATAACTTTATGATTCTTTTAGGACACTACTGCTGCCGACAACGATGATGATGATGATGATGATGATGACGACGACGACGACAACAACGATGATGACGATGACATTTACCAGTCTTGCTTCCTCTTCTCCAAAGTGAACCTCTCCCAGACCCACAACAACGTACATCTGGGAACATGTTAAACTTTGACCAATAGCATAACTGTGTTGCTACGAGATGTGTTGTGTTGCTAAGACAGGTGTTCAAACTACACATGTTGCTACAAGACATGTTGCTATGAGAATTTTTTCTACGTGATGTGTTGCCATGAGATGTCATGCAGGTGTTTATGGATCACCTGAAGAAACTGGCCTCAACCTCACCTGACCCCTCACCTGTCCACTCTGTGTTTATTCTTTTGTTTCGCATTTGGTTCCCATGACAACCAGTTCACCATTTCACGAACAGGCCAGCACAGCCAGTCAACCTCCAAGCCTCAGCCAATCAGCAGCAGGATCAGAAGAACCAATTGTGATACATGTTAAACATCCTGTTAGCTTGTCCTTGTGTGAAGACTGAGGCCTGCTGCTGTGACACGTTTGTTTCTGATATTTTTCAAACCTTGAAACAATGATTATTATATTCTTTCAGTGTCTTCTACGTGATTATTTCATCCCTCAGTCAGCTGCTTATCACAGTGAGTGATGTAAGTTCCAATAATCTCTTCTGAACAACTGTAGTTATTACAAGCAAACATTAAAAAAACACATCAAAGAAACAAATGTCTTGTGGAAACTTGGACTGATTTTGAAGCGTCACAGTATTTATTTAAACTTCATGTTGTCGTTGGTGTTTTGTGATGATCAACATGTTTCAGCATTTGTACTTGTGATCAAATTTATTGGAAGATTCTTCACTTGATTCTGAGAGATGCTATTAATTTTTTAATCACAGGGATGTTTGGTCATGATTCTCCTTACATTACAATTCTTGAATGAGAGTGTGAAGAGAACTCATGTCATGACTTTATACGCAGTCTTGGTTGTTGTTGACGGTGTTTGAACACTGAATGTCCCACAGGAAAAACACTGATTCATGTTTTCATTAAGATATTACATTGTGTCTTTGTGTCATGTTTCTAATAAAATTCTGGTTGGGACGCACTTCAATGTCATTGTGTTATTTCCGACTTAAACAAGCAGATATTTTTAAACAACGTACTATACGATGACGTTTTTATGATGATTATGATGACATACTATACTATGACGTTTTTTTAACGTTTTTGACGACATACTATAACCATTTTTTGACGTTTTTGACGACATACTATACTATGATGATTTTATGACAATTTTGATGACATACTATACTATGATGTTTTTATGACACTGATTCATGTTTTCATTAAGATATTACATTGTGTCTTTGTGTCATGTTTCTAATAAAATTCTGGTTGGGACGCACTTCAATGTGATTGTGTTATTTCCTAGTTAAACAAGCAGATATTTTTAAACAACATACTATACTATGACGTTTTTATGACATTTTTAACGACATACTATACTATGACGTTTTTATGACGTTTTTGACGACATACTATACTATGACGTTTTTATTACGTTTTTGACGACATACTATACGATGACGTTTTTATGACGTTTTTGACGACATACTATGATGATTTTTTGACAATTTTGATGACATACTATACTATGACGTTTTTATGACACTGATTCATGTTTTCATTAAGATATTACATTGTGTCGATGTGTCATGTTTCTAATAAAATTCTGGTTGGGATGCACTTCAATGTGATTGTGTTATTTCCTAGTTAAACAAGCAGATATTTTTAAACAACATACTATACTATGACATTTTTGACAACATACTATACTATGATGATTTTTTCACTTTTTAACGACATACTATACTATGATGATTTTATGACAATTTTAATTACATATTATTGCATGATATTTTTTAACATTTTTGACGACATACTATACTATGATGATTTTATGACGTTTTTGACGACATCGACATACGCCGTCATTTGACGTTTTTATGACATTTTTGACGACATACTATACTGTGACCTTTTTTTGACGTTTTTGACGACATACGCCATCGTTTGTTTTTATGACAATTTTTGACGACATACTATACTATGACTTTTTTGACGTTTTTGACGACATACTATACTATGATGATTTTATGACGACATGCTATACTATGAAGTTTTTATGACATTTTTGACGACATACTATACTATGACGTTTTTGACGACATACTATACTATGATTTTTTGACGTTTTTGACGACATACTATACTACATTTTAACGTTTTTATGATGTTTTTGACGACATACTATACTATGAAGTTTTTATGACATTTTTGACGACATACTATACTATGATGATTTTTTGACGTTTTTGATGACATACTATACTATGATGATTTTTGACGTTTTTGACGACATACTATACTACAGTATGACGTTTTTATGACATTTTTGACGACATACGCCATCGTTTCACGTTTTTATGACATTTTTGACGACATACTGTACTATGACGTTTTTATGACATTTTTGAGGACATACTATACCATGATGATTTTATGACATTTTTGACGACATACTGTACTATGATGTTTTTATGACATTTTTGACGACATGCTATACTATGATGATTTTTTGACGTTTTTGACGACATACTATACTATGATTTTTTGACATTTTTGACGACATACTATACTGTGACCTTTTTTTGACGTTTTTGACGACATACGCCATCGTTTGACGTTTTTATGACATTTTTGACGACATACTATACTATGACTTTTTTGACGTTTTTGACGACATGCTATACTATGATGATTTTTTGACGTTTTTGACGACATGCTATACTATGATGATTTTTTGACGTTTTTGACGACATACTATACTATGACGTTTTTGACGACATACTATACTATGATTTTTTGACGTTTTCGACGACATACTATACTACATTTTAACGTTTTTATGATGTTTTTGACGACATACTATACTACATTTTAACGTTTTTATGATGTTTTTGACGACATACTATACTATGATGATTTTTTAACGTTTTTGACGACATACTATACTATGATGATTTTTGACGTTTTTGACGACATACTATACTATGATGATTTTTGACGTTTTTGACGACATACTATACTACAGTATGAAGTTTTTATGACATTTTTGACGACATACGCCATCGTTTCACGTTTTTATGACGTTTTTGACGACATACTATACTATGACGTTTTTGACGACATACTATACTATGATTTTTTGACGACATACTATACTATGAAGTTTTTATGACATTTTTGACGACATACTATACTATGATGATTTTTTAACGTTTTTGACGACATACTATACTATGATGATTTTTGACGTTTTTGACGACATACTATACTATGATGATTTTTGACGTTTTTGACGACATACTATACTACAGTATGAAGTTTTTATGACATTTTTGACGACATACGCCATCGTTTCACGTTTTTATGACGTTTTTGACGACATACTATACTATGACGTTTTTGACGACATACTATACTATGATTTTTTGACGACATACTATACTACAGTTTGACGTTTTTATGATGTTTTTGACGACATAGTATACTATGAAGTTTTTATGACATTTTTGACGACATACTATACTATGATGATTTTTTGACGTTTTTGACAACATACTATACTGTGATTTTTTGACATTTTTGACGACATACTATACTACAGTTTGACGTTTTTATGATGTTTTTGACGACATACTATACTATGAAGTTTTTATGACATTTTTGACGACATACTATACTATGATGATTTTTTGACGTTTTTGACGACATACTATACTATAACGTTTTTATTACATTTTTGACGACATACTATACTATGACGTTTTTGACGACATACTATACTACAGTATGACGTTTTTATGACGTTTTTGACGACATACGCCATCGTTTGACGTTTTTATGACATTTTTGAAGACATACTGTACTATGACGTTTTTATGACATTTTTGACGACATACGCCATCGTTTGACGTTTTTATGACATTTTTGACGACATACTGTACTATGACGTTTTTATGACGTTTTTGACGACATACGCCATCGTTTGACATTTTTATGACATTTTTGACGACATACTATACTATGATGATTTTTTGACGTTTTTGATGACATACTATACTATGACGTTTTTATGACATTTTTGACGACATACTATACTATGATTTTTTGACGTTTTTGACGACATACTATACTATGACGTTTTTGACGACATACTATACTACAGTTTGACGTTTTTATGACATTTTTGACGACATACTATACTATGATGAGTTTTTTGACGTTTTTGACGACATATGCCATCGTTTGACGTTTTTATGACATTTTTGACGACATACTATACTATGATGAGTTTTTTGACGTTTTTGACGACATACTATACTATGACGTTTTTGACGACATACTATACTATGATTTTTTGACGTTTTTGACGACATACTATACTACAGTTTGACGTTTTTATAACATTTTTGACAACATACGCCATCGTTTGACATTTTTATGACATTTTTGACGACATACTATACTAGGATTTTTTTGACGTTTTTGACGACATACTATACTATGACGTTTTTGACGACGTGCTATACTAGGATTTTTTGATGTTTTTGACGACATACTATACTATGACGTTTTTGACGACATACTATACTAGGATTTTTTGACGACGTGCTATACTATGATGTTTTTGACGACATCCTATACTATGACGATTTTTTGACGTTTTTGACGACATACTATACTATGACGTTTTTATGACATTTTTGACGACATACGCCATCGTTTGACATTTTTAAGACATTTTTGACGACATACTATACTATGATGATTTTATCATGATTTTGATTACATACTATTGCATAATAGTTTTTTTGACGTTTTTGACGACATACTATACTATGACATTTTTATGACATTTTTGACGACATACGCCATCGTTTGACGTTTTTATGACATTTTTGACGACATACTATACTATGATGAGTTTTTTGACGTTTTTGACGACATACTATACTATGACGTTTTTGACGACGTGCTATACTATGACGTTTTTGAGGACATACTATACTATGACGATTTTTTGACGTTTTTGACGACATACTATACTATGACGTTTTTGAAGACGTACTATACTAGGATTTTTTGACGTTTTTGACGACATGCTATACTATGATGATTTTTTGACGTTTTTCACGACATGCTATACTATGACGTTTTTGAAGACGTACTATACTAGGATTTTTTGACGTTTTTGACGACATGCTATACTATGATGATTTTTTGACGTTTTTGACGACATGCTATACTATGACGTTTTTGAAGACGTACTATACTAGGATTTTTTGACGTTTTTGACGACATGCTATACTATGATGATTTTTTGACGTTTTTGACGACATGCTATACTATGATGATTTTTTGACGTTTTTGACGACATGCTATACTATGATGATTTTTTGACGTTTTTGACGACATACTATACTATGACGTTTTTGACGACATACTATACTATGATTTTTTGACGTTTTTGACGACATACTATACTACATTTTAACGTTTTTATGATGTTTTTGACGACATAGTATACTATGAAGTTTTTATGACATTTTTGACGACATAGTATACTATGATGATTTTTTGACGTTTTTGACAACATACTATACTATGACGTTTTTGACGACATACTATACTGTGATTTTTTGACATTTTTGACGACATACTATACTACATTTTAACGTTTTTATGATGTTTTTGACGACATACTATACTACATTTTAACGTTTTTATGATGTTTTTGACGACATACTATACTATGAAGTTTTTATGACATTTTTGACGACATACTATACTATGATGATTTTTTGACGTTTTTGACGACATACTATACTATGATGATTTTTGACGTTTTTGACGACATACTATACTACAGTATGACGTTTTTATGACATTTTTGACGACATACGCCATCGTTTCACGTTTTTATGACATTTTTGACGACATACTGTACAATGACGTTTTTATGACATTTTTGACGACATACTATACCATGATGATTTTATGACGTTTTTGACGACATGCTATACTATGATGATTTTTTGACGTTTTTGACGACATACTATACTATGACGTTTTTGACGACATACTATACTATGATTTTTTGACGACATACTATACTACAGTTTGACGTTTTTATGATGTTTTTGACGACATAGTATACTATGAAGTTTTTATGACATTTTTGACGACATACTATACTATGATGATTTTTTGACGTTTTTGACAACATACTATACTATGACGTTTTTGACGACATACTATACTGTGATTTTTTGACATTTTTGACGACATACTATACTACATTTTAACGTTTTTATGATGTTTTTGACGACATACTATACTACATTTTAACGTTTTTATGATGTTTTTGACGACATACTATACTATGAAGTTTTTATGACATTTTTGACGACATACTATACTATGATGATTTTTTGACGTTTTTGACGACATACTATACTATGATGATTTTTGACGTTTTTGACGACATACTATACTACAGTATGACGTTTTTATGACATTTTTGACGACATACGCCATCGTTTCACGTTTTTATGACATTTTTGACGACATACTGTACTATGACGTTTTTATGACATTTTTGACGACATACTATACCATGATGATTTTATGACGTTTTTGACGACATGCTATACTATGATGATTTTTTGACGTTTTTGACGACATACTATACTATGACGTTTTTGACGACATACTATACTATGATTTTTTGACGACATACTATACTACAGTTTGACGTTTTTATGATGTTTTTGACGACATAGTATACTATGAAGTTTTTATGACATTTTTGACGACATACTATACTATGATGATTTTTTGACGTTTTTGACAACATACTATACTATGACGTTTTTGACGACATACTATACTGTGATTTTTTGACATTTTTGACGACATACTATACTACAGTTTGACGTTTTTATGATGTTTTTGACGACATACTATACTATGAAGTTTTTATGACATTTTTGACGACATACTATACTATGATGATTTTTTGACGTTTTTGACGACATACTATACTATAACGTTTTTATTACATTTTTGACGACATACTATACTATGACGTTTTTGACGACATACTATACTACAGTATGACGTTTTTATGACGTTTTTTGACGACATACGCCATCGTTTGACGTTTTTATGACATTTTTGAAGACATACTGTACTATGACGTTTTTATGACCTTTTTGACGACATACGCCATCGTTTGACATTTTTATGACATTTTTGACGACATACTATACTATGATGATTTTTTGACGTTTTTGATGACATACTATACTATGACGTTTTTCTGACATTTTTGACGACATACTATACTATGATTTTTTGACGTTTTTGACGACATAAAATACTATGACGTTTTTGACGACATACTATACTCGGTTTGACGTTTTTATGACATTTTTGACGACATACTATACTATGATGAGTTTTTTGACGTTTTTGACGACATATGCCATCGTTTGACGTTTTTATGACATTTTTGACGACATACTATACTATGATGAGTTTTTTGACGTTTTTGACGACATACTATACTATGACGTTTTTGACGACATACTATACTATGATGAGTTTTTTGACGTTTTTGACGACATACTATACTATGACGTTTTTGACGACGTGCTATACTATGACGTTTTTGAGGACATACTATACTATGACGATTTTTTGACGTTTTTGACGACATACTATACTATGACGTTTTTGAAGACGTACTATACTAGGATTTTTTGACGTTTTTGACGACATACTATACTATGACGTTTTTTTGACATTTTTGACGACATACGCCATCGTTTGACGTTTTTATGACATTTTTGACGACATACTATACTACAGTATGACGTTTTTGACGACATACTATACCATGATGATTTTATGACGTTTTTGACGACATACTACACTATGATGATTTTTTAACGTTTTTGACGACATACTATACTATGACGTTTTTATGACATTTTTGACGACATACTATACTATGATGAGTTTTTTGACGTTTTTGACGACATACTATACTATGACGTTTTTGACGACATACTATACTACAGTTTGACGTTTTTATGACATTTTTGACGACATACTATACTATGATGAGTTTTTTGACGTTTTTGACGACATACTATACTATGATGAGTTTTTTGACGTTTTTGACGACATACTATACTATGACGTTTTTGACGACATACTATACTATGATTTTTTGACGTTTTTGACGACATACTATACTACAGTTTGACGTTTTTATGACATTTTTGACGACATACTATACTATGATGAGTTTTTTGACGTTTTTGACGACATACTATACTATGACGTTTTTGACGACATACTATACTATGATTTTTTGACGTTTTTGACGACATACTATACTATGATTTTTTGACGTTTTTGACGGCATACTATACTATGACGTTTTTATGATGTTTTTGACGACTTACTATACTATGACCATTTTTTGACGTTTTTGACGACATACTATACTATGACTTTTTTGACGTTTTTGACAACATGCTATACTATGTTTTTATGACGTTTTTGACGACGTATTATACTATGATGATTTTTTGACGTTTTTGACGACATACTGCACAATGATGTATTTATGTCGTTTTGACAGATTTTGTCTACAAAATATGCTATGTTTTTAATGACGTTCTTGAAGACATACTGTATAATGTTTGTTTATGAAGTTTTTGACGACTACAGTATGTCATAAAAATTTCATCAGCGATTTTTATGACATACTGTAAACTCAAAGTTATTTAGATTGAGTATGAATTTAGGGAGCCAGAATTTGATTAATATATAATATATGAATATGAGGACCACACTATAAAAGTGAACGCATAAACCAAAATACATTTCACGTCTCACTTCCACTGCTGAAATTAGCATTGATGCTAGCCTGTTGGAGAGGCTAACATTGATTTTAGCTCAATAAAACCATGTGAAACAGATTGCAATATTTATATTTGGTGTTGAAAATTTTTAATTTAAATGTTATTATTGAACATTGTTTAACCATTGTAAAATATTTTTTGTTACAGAGACGTCCTAAATATGATGACATCAAAACACTGCAGCTGTTATGTGTAACATCACATAAAATTCTGTTTCATTCAGCTTTAAAGGTTTAGTATAATTCAAACCCGGTCTCACTCCAAAGTCGTAGAAAAATGACGCTTCTTCAGTCATTTCCAGTGTCAGACGTAAAAAGCTGTCCTTTCACGTCTGCATGATATGCGACTGATCTCCATTATTGCTATTAATGGTGCCCTGCGGTGTCAGGAGGAAACACAGCAGGACAACAACAAAAGTTAAGGCCACGGAAGTCCAAGTAAGGTGGACTTGAGGGGTGGTGGATGGGTCCAACAACCACTGACTTTCACCCAGGAGGCCGGTATTCACTTGCTGTGAGATTGTAAAGCCAATCCCTGATTTTTTTTCCCTAAACCCAACCACATGCGTGTGTTGGCGAAACATAACTATGTTTGTTGGCTGTTGAAGGGAAAAAACATCATGTGACGTAGTGCTTTTATTTTGAAAGACAATGTATGCAAACTGTACATTTCCTGTGAAAACAGAAGTGTATTTTGAAAACAGACAATGTATGTAACAGGCTGAAGTTGACACGGCATCCCAGAACGTCAACAACCAACACACCCAGGGTACCTTGGACGTCGTATCAAGTCTATTACCAAACGTCAATATGTGACGAGGTCGGAGTGAGAATGTGTTGATAATTCTGGAGAGAGATAGTTGAACTCATTCCCAAGTCGACCAATACCAACAACTTTGGGATTCATAGTCTGCTCAAACCTCCAACCCAAAGCGTTGGGAATGAGACTCAACAATCAACTATCAGCTACCATTCCCAGGAGTTACACTGCACCAGAAATACATTTTGCTAATGATACATTTTTTTAAATTGTACATGAAATGCAGGACTTTCACTTGCAATTACGTATTTTCAAAGTTTTCCCTTTTCCTCTGCTGTTTTTTTGTTTGTTTGTTTCTAACAACAAAACAGATGAACGCCCCACAAGCTGTTTATACAACATTTATAACACATTAATAATTCATCCATAACATTTGTACACCGACCTCTCAGTGAACTTTCATGTCGAATTTTCTGCTGTGACACAAACTGAACACAAAGTTTGTTCTGAATCAAATCTGTGTCAGCCTCCTGCAGCCGGACAGCCACAAGAAGCGTGTGTGTGTGTGTGTGTGTGTGTGTGTGTGTGTGTGTGTGTGTGTGTGTGATGACATGTGTGTGTGATAAAATGTGCGTGCATGTGTGTGGTGTTTGCAGGCTGCAGCCATCCAACAGGGCTAGTTGAAACTAATCTTGATATGTTGAACAAGCAAACCGAAGCACCAGCATCAAACCCCTCCTCCTCCTCCTCCTCATCCCCCCCGCCCCCCACTCCTCCCTCCCTCTGCCACTCTGATAAATAATAAACGACCTTTGAGTGGCTCCAATTTATGAGCCGGTGAGAGCAGGGGCCCGATAATGGACTAATTAGTTGTATCTCACATTAACTGATATCGGACACTCGGCTCCTCAATGCTAACTTTTATGTCTGGGATCTGCCCCGGGGGCCCCGATTTGGGACACCCAAAATGGAAGAGGGTAAATGGGGTAATTTTCTGTTCCGGTGGAGGCGAAGGGGAGGGTGGAGGTATTTGGGAGAAAAAAAAAAAGGATCGACAACTACTAACAGGTATTTCTGTGTATCAAAGCTTCCACAATCCCCGACGGAAACAAAACCAGAGAGAAAATGCACAAACTAACAAAGTGGATTCAGAGTGTGGTGGTGCAGCAGCAGCAGCAGCGGCAGTGGCGGTGGTGGTGGTGGAGGAGGAGGAGGAGGAGGAGGAGGAGGAGGAGGAGGAGGAGGAGGAGGAGGAGGTGGTGGAGGAGGAACAAGGCAGGGCGGTGAAAACAGGTGAGGCTTTGTTTGGCTGAGTTTTCTGAGGTAGATCCATATCAGGAATCCTCTCCCGCTCTGCCTCGCGCTCTCTCCGAGGCAGATCGGTTTACGGCGTGGAGACTTGCTGTCGCCTCTCCGTCGGCTGACAGACAGGCAGGAAGGAAGGCACGGGAGGGAGAAGAAGAAGAAGAAGGAGAGAACATCTAAGTCATGAAAACACAACAAGATGGCTCATCAAAAAAGAGGATTAGATGAGATTAGATAAAAGTTTTATGACTCCTGAGGGAACTCATGTCACAGCCCTCGTCACTGACTCACTGCTGGAACCATTTATTTATACACTTTGATATAAATCTATATATATTATATTATATTTAGTATGCATTTCACAATATACTATTGTTATTATAAATGTATTACAATATAGCACATACACACAGACCACTAAACTGAAGAACAGTTTATTTCCTGTGCCATAAGAATGCTTAACTCCAGCAAGCTTTAAAAGACATCTTGCCACACGATAACTTTTTTGGGCAAAACAACTTGATGTTGTGCGATAATTACGTATTTTGTAAAGCAATAATTCACACTACTAGTGTAATAATTATGTCCTACCATTAAAGCTGACTTTGTTTGTTTGGACTCTTGTGACACCTGTTATCATCTCACAAAGTCGGCTTATAGTGAAACAGTGAAAAAATGGCAGAAGACATGAAAATCATATTAGTCAGGATAAGACACGATTAAACTTCTGGAGGAATAAGATCATAGAAAGTACAAAATATGAACTAAATTTAATCCCCAAATACCAGAAAAAAGAAAACCATTGTTGGAAGAAACTGCAACAAAAATTATTTCAGTCAAATCTGAAGTGTAAAATCTTTAAAATTATAACTTATCAACACACTATTTCTGTTTCTGGGGTAAAACATTATTTTTCAAAGGATTTATTTCTATAGAATAAATATTATTTTAAAAATAATTTGATGTTTCCATTTTTAACTTCCAAAGTTACCTTGTGTCAGAAAATAGACTCGTCCCAGACAAAGATTCACAACTTTAAACTATTAAAAATTTGTTGAAAGCCTTTAAAATCTAAAACTAAATAATGTACTGATATAATCAGCTTTGTTTTAAAATATAGTCTTTATGAAAATTTTGACACAGATTTTTGTCAATTCCATATGAATTCTACAAAAACACGATTTAATCAGGAATAAAAGACGTTAGCTATATCCCAAACACTGCTGTCTCACTTCCTGGTTTTCCCATAAGGCAATAAAGCTGCTCAAGTACTAGTCAGATTTCTATTTTAAGTCATTAAACGATATTGCTATCAGGCGTGTCTCAACCATGACAGGTCAACTCTGTAGCCTGTCTACATCCACACTGAAAAGAATTATGGTTTAGAATTTAGTCTTTTGTTCTTGCTTAACGTTCAGAGAACTCTCAGCAGCTTTGAAAAATAAAATGGCTGAATGACTCCTCATTACAGCTGCTGTGACGTTAATAAATATATCATCCATCATGCTATAAAAAAATAATATTACAAGGTTTAATAGACTTTGATCCACCTTAATGCATATTTGTGCTTTATAATAAAGGTAACACAGCCTTTAAAGTCTAAATCTGCCTGTCTGTGTCACCAACAGTTCTACATTAGCATTCATTAATATGTTTTAGCACAAGGTGGCTCCTCTGCAGTGAGCTATTTATGGTTATTTGGAACTTGAACGTTGCAGCGTTGACGGTGAAAGCAAAGAAATCTGTCCGCCCACTATTACGTTTCTGTTTTCCTCAGTAGCTAGCCTAGCCAACACTATTTAGGTTCACTAAAATTTAGGAGAAGGCATCATGGACGTAGATGTATGACGCACTTTTGTTGATGGAATGTTAATTTTTTTTTTATTAATTAAGTTGGTTTTTTTTAATGCATAGGATACACATTTTTACAACATTGCCGATCAATGATCTCAGAAATGATTGAATTATGTTTGTTCTGGTGCAATAAATACTCAGAGTACGAGTTGCACTGTATTTATTTGTTTTAGTTATTATCTTTGAGCATGTGATGTCACCTTGGATGTTTGTTTGCTGAAGTTGTTGTTTTGTTTGTCGTGTTTTTCCATGTTTTTATGCACTGATGTAAAACACGGCTTATGTTCTGTACGATGACAATAAAGGCTTTATTGTGTTTATATGTTATACTTTATTGTGCTGTGCTGCAACACTGTATTACATCTGATATACTGTTTGACTGCTGTAATGTAATACTATAACGTATACTACATATCATACCTCATACTGCACTGTAGTACTTACCACATATTATATATTATACTTTCTGTATTAATACACTGAGTATCATTACCTGATCACAGTAAATATTATTCTGGTGAACATGATACGAGACCTGCTGCTATGAATCAAACCTCACATCAACCAGCTGTTTATCTTTTATTTTAATATTCTTACATATTTGTGTTCTTGTGCTGCTGCAACATCTGAATTTCTCCTCTGAGAATCACTACATGTTCATCTTATCCCAAACTGGGACGGTGCAGCGGTGGAGAACTGGATACTGATAAGACCCGAGTACAGTGCAAACAGAGAGTGTTGAAGATAATGCAGCGTGTACAAACAATAATAAAGTGTATGAAAATAGAACAAGTGCAACAAAAGCCCAGGATAATACTGTGTGCAGCATGTGAAGATAAACCCACAGATAGTGTGACCCCGGGATTAGAGAGGAAGCCGCTCACTGACAGAAGAGGAATCAAATGCTCGGCGTTAACAATGGCAGCAGCGAGTTACAACATGAACATGTGAAAAACCAGAGGTGCAAAAGTGATATCAGACGATCACAAATAACAGACATCATGTGAATCTCTCAGGAGTTTTGTATCGTCTTATTAAAGGTCTGCAGTCATGACAGCAGCTCTGTGTGTCTGCAGCTACGGGAGCTCAGCTAGCTCTCAGCTAAATGCTAACATCAGCAGGACAGCACGGGTTATTCAAGAGACGCTTCTGTCGCCTAATTTAAACTTCTGTCTCATATCTACTATAAAACGCTTTCTGTCCATCGCAGCAGCTTGTTTAAACACAGAGGCTAGGATCATTGATCGAGCTGATGCCATGGAAACCTGGTTATTTGTGACAGGCAGCAACATTGTGGACTCATGAGGGACTGGGACCAGTTGCACAAAACACCTTAAATATGTCTCTTAAGGCTTAATTTCTCCTTAGCTGAGGGACTTACGCAGTTGCACAGAATCCCTTGATCCCAATCACTGTGTTGAAAGAGATTTTACAGCGGTACAAGTCTCCATGGAGATTGTTTGTTTGTTTGTTTGTGTGTTTAGACTCACGCTTGTGATGCCTGTTATCGCCTCACCTAGTCAGCTTACACTTAGATAGTGAAAAAATGCCAGAAGAAAAAAAGACAAGAAACTCACGTATGTCAGAGGAGGAGAAGATTAAACTTCTGGAGGAATGAAATCATAGAACGCACAAACTACAAAGTAAATTTGATCCTCAAACACCAGAAAACAGAAAACGACTGAAGGAAGCAGTCGCTTAGGTCTTTTGTCACTGTACAGATTCCTTAAGTACAAGAATTAGACAAAGAGAAAACCATTAATACTTAAGTGAACATAAGGAAACCTTAAAGAGAAGACTTAAGGTGTTCTGTGCAACCGATTTTGTTTTGAGGGAAACCTTAACTAGGACTTTAAGGAAAATCTTAACTTAAGGTGTTTTGTGCAACCTGCTCCTGATCTTTATTAATGAGAGGAGGTGGTGGCTGGAGTGTGACTTTGTTTTTGGTTTGTTCTTTTGTTTGTTTGTTTTGTGTTGGGTATTTTATTTTTTTACCCTCCCCGAAGCTACACAAACTTTGCTCTCCCGGGTGAAAGTCTGGGTTTGTTGGACCCACATTACCTTAAAAATTACCACATTACCATTAAACTAGAAGGGCGACCAGCCACATATGATGCAGACGTGAAAGGACGGCTTTTTCGTAGGTGTCTGACGCTGTAGGTCATTGACCAAGTGTTGTATTTCGACGACTTCGGAGTGAGACCAGGTTGGAAGAACGGGATAGAACGCACAAACTAACGGAGTGGAAAATGACTTTAAGGACAGACAATAAATTATGAAAATTGTAAATAAATAAATAAAGCTCAGTGAAGTGCATGCATTCAAAGAAGACCTTAATCTATAATTTAAGATATCTGTTAAAATATTGGACACATTGTAAAGACAATAGGAGAAAGTATAACAGTGTGATCGGCCTTAAAGCTTTCATTATGTTACTTACTTCCTGTCAGTCAAATCTAATGAGAAATTTTTTTTAAATATTACCTGATTTATCCTTAAAATCCTCTAAATGTCTTCGTCAGTGAACTGGGAGGACGACTGGGATTTCAGGGCCCTGTAAGAAAAACCAGAAAGTGTGTCCTTCAAGAAAAAAGAGACCTAAAATTAAATCAAAATTAAAGAAAATGAACTCTTAACCAAATAGTCTCATTATTATTATCTGATGAAAGTGGAGCCAATCAACTCTGTTGTTCACTAAATATTAAAAGAGCTGAGGTGTCACTTTCCACAGAAGGTTACACGACAGGTTACACAGTGTTTGAAGGACTTTGAATATGATCTGTTAGACATGCTGTAAGTTATTATATAATTCTCCTGAACATTGAACGTTATATTGGCATTATAACAGACAATAGTTAGTTTCTGTAATTTGATGTATTTCCCTGATAAAATGTAAAATCTGAGATTTTGATGCATAAATTCTGAAAAATAAGGAGCAAAACTTGGAAAATAAACGTACGTTAACACTGAACTGTAAATTCTAAACAACAAAAAAAGACATTTTATTTATATACATGTCGCTGCTGATTGAGCAGGACCTCTGACACACCCACCAAATGAGAGCAAACACACCTCTGAATCTGCTGCACATCGTTTCACACCATTTTGAGGAAACGTGTCATTCAACGCAGAAGCTGCAGTGAAACAGTGCAAATCATTTGAGACTGAACGTGCACGTGATGGTTTTATCAGACGGAAATGTTCATCAAACATGTCAAAATTTGAAAATTTAAAACATGCATTTTCTTCATAAATCTGTGGTTTACAAAACTATTTGACATGCCTCCCCCTTTTTTGCACCACCCCCTCCCCTCTCGTAAATAACGAACAGTCCCTCATTAAAACACATGATATAAAGCACCACACCTTTCTTCTTCATCAGTTCGGGAGTTAATCCCTGACATGACGCCTCGTTTCTGCTCCGACACCGAAAGTAATCCAGTCAGTCCACCACTCGAAGAGGGACGGGGTGGGAGAGGCGGAGGGGAGTAAAACTGAACAGTAAGTGAGAGGTAGAGCAGGTTTGGATAATTAGTCACTTCATTTTCAATTAATTAACACAGAACCATACAGCTCCCTAACCTGGGATGCAGGTGTGTGTGTGTGTGTGTGTGTGTGTGTGTGTGTGTGTTACGTGATACGTTCGCTGAAGTGTTTAACAAATGACATTTCTGTTCAGGCATGTTGCAGCCTCCTCCCTGCTGATACAGAAATCTGAGAATCCATCACACAATAATGTTTCTACACTAATAACAATAATAACAGTGAAGGCTTAAGGCTCTCAACGTTTTGGGTTAACGCCTCTGCTTATTCTCTGACTTGTTGAGAGACGTACTCAGATCTTTAACTGAAGTCAAACTAGTACAAAGGTAGGTCAGCAACATGCACTTCATGGCACCTCGGGTCAAGTCGCAGAGAGACGTTAAATAAATGGGTATTAAATATGTACACAGAAATAATTAGCTACCATTGTTTGGTAAGAAAATAAGCTCACTTTACGCATGCTCAGATTCTTCTTATCTTATATTTGACACCAGCTGATGCAGCTGTTATCGCCACCTACTGGAGTCGTTCTTGCATTCTAGCATGGGCGCGCATATTTCGTAGAGCGGTCAAAAGGTCACATGGACGGGGCCTAAATCTAACCGTCTCCATCCCCTCCCCTGAAAACTCACCGTCTGACAGGTCGTCATCTTGTCGGCTTGTTTCCCCGCTGCTGTACATACTTGTCAGGACATCTTCCAGCTGCTAAAACCAGCATGTCCTCCAGCGCTGGCACTGGTCCCAGTATGTCAGAGCACAGGGGCCGGATGAAGAGAGCCGCTCCAGGCAGAGTGACACTGATACTCTGAGCTGCCTCCTCTTTCAGCTCGAGCAGAAACCTGCAAAACTGCTGCTGATGCTTCACATTTTACTGTTTGTCATGTATTTCAGCTTTAAACACCCAACGTCCTTTAGCTGCTTTAGCTCTGGCTACCTAATATCCTTTAGCTTCTTAAGCTTTAGCCACTTGATGTCCTTTAGCATCTGGTGTCCACTATCTACTCCAACCTTAGCTGTCAAACATCATTTAGCTACTTAGGTTTAACTACCAGGCCTCTCGACTTTATATTAGATACCTGATGTGCTTAGCTATTTTAGCTTTAGCTACCTAATACCCTTTCAGTAATTTAGCTTTAGCTAGCTAGTGTCTTTTAGTTACCTTGGCTCTAGTTATTAACACCCTGGTGCTACTTTAGCTTTAGCTAATTCAGCTGCATTGCATGCTGTGGCTACTTTAGGTGCACGGTCTCACTCCAAAGTCGTCGAAATCCAGCGCTAGGGCAGTGACCTGCAGCGTCAGAAACCAACGAAAATTTATGTTACCTTTAATGTTGGCATGATACACGGCCAGTTGCCGTTATAGTTAACAGCGCCCAGCGACGTCAGAGGGCAATGCAGCGGGACAAGAACAAAAGTTAAGGGGGCATAAGTCTGAGTAGGGCGGACAGGAGAGTTGCTGGATGGGTCCAACAAACTCCGACTTTCACCTGGGAGAGCGGTGTTTGCGTTCCGTTAGAATCTAAAGCCAAACGCTATTCTTGTTTCCTAAACCTAAACACTTCGTTCTGTGGCCAGGAAAAGTCTTTTTGGGCTTCAGGGCATCACATGACGGACCCTGGAAATTGCAGTAGCACAGTTTTGCCCTGGCACTGGCTCGTCACGTTAGCCTACAGAAAAACATCGTCCCTGGAGCACTCTGTAACTTTGTTGTTGTTTCCTCCTTTGAAGTCCGCAGACACACTCACACTACTTCCTGTAATTTTACAAACACAAGTTGATCATCAAGCAAAAGAGAACATTCATCACACAAATGTACCTGTGTTCCAGTAATGCTTCATAAAGATGCAGGGCAAAGTTTTTCTCCTTAAATGTCCTAAAAATTCTGGAAAAACCAACCTGGTCTCACTCCGAAGTCGTCGAAATCTAGCACTGCTAAAAAAGCCGTCTTTAACATAGGTGACGAAAGTCTGAGTGGGGCGAGCGGTGAATGGGTCCAACAAACACTGACCTTCACCTGCGAGAGCGGGGTTTGTGTCCCGTACGATTCAAAAGCCAAACCACGTTCTTTTGTTACCTGAACCAAACCAACTGCGTCAGTCGTTGAAGGAAAAATAATGTTAATTCGCTTTGTTTTACCAACGTAGTGCATTTATTTTGAAAGAGACTGTATGTAAAAGGTGCAAGTGTAGGACAAGGAACGCAACAGGCAGAACTTGACACGGCGTCCCAGAACATCAACAACCAACGCACCCAGGGTGCCTTTGACATCGTATCTGCATGTGGAAAGTCCAGGACCAAACGTGGACATGTGACGAGGTCGGAGTGAGGATGTGTTGAAAAGACAAATATGATAAACATCTAATTTAAAACAGTTGTTACGACTTCTTTAGACATGCAGGGTCACATGTTACAACAATATACTCACCATCTGTCTGTCGTCTGACTGTCGACAAATTCCACTGTTGTTTTTTTAAAACCTACTTTTTCTATAGCTTATATGATAAATGTTTATGTTTACCTTGTCCAGCTGTGTTGCCCTTGCTGTCAGCTGATATGTCGACACATCTACACACAAACTGGAGTCAGATTCCTCGGATGTGTGCACACTTAGTTTGCAATAACGTTTATTCTTATTCTGAAAACAAATATTTGCTTTTTATTTACAGATTGTTCTTTCACTCGCAGCAGCATCGATCCTTCAGCGCTGCTTTGTTTCAGAGAAGATCTGTGTCTAATGGTTTTATTTACTGGACGAAGAGGCAGAGATCCCATTGGTCGCCTCCTCTGCAGGCCCAGCGAGGTTCATCTCCAGCTGATCATCTTACAGACAGAGACAGAAACCACAAACCTGCCCACTTGGCAAAAAAAAAGCATTCTGAACTCAGCACATGCTTTTAGAAATTAGCCTGTTAGCATGATTAGCATGATTATTATGACACTGTGACTGTGTCATGAGTCAACTAGGTAAAAATAAGAATGACCCAGAAAAAGACCGCAGTTGTTAAATTTGTTTCCTTCAGGAGATAAAACACAACTTTTGGATTTTACGTTCACACAACGCGTTTTATATTCTGAATGCTTTTGTGTGTGATTGATTTTTAACCGATGAGGAGCTGTTTCATAACCAGCAGCAGCAGCAGCAGCGTTACAGCTGATTGACTGCAGTGTAAAAATAATAAAATAAATCACCCTACAATTCAAGTGTGATTTTAAAACAGCAGATTTTTTTTCCCCCCGTAAATCATTCAGCGCTCATGTGAACATGTTGGCGTATCTTTATCCGCAGGTTGTGAAACCCAAATCCAGGCTGAATAGAAGCTGGTATGAATTAATGAACGGCATATGCGGCTCTCCTTTCTGCACACCGACGATGGTTAAGTCGATTTTGACAGGCAATTAGGAAAAAGGCCCACAGAAATATTTTCAAAACAAAAGCTCTTGATAGCTTAATGGTTGGTAAATCCAGGCCTCCTGCAGAAGGAGCCAGGTGGGCGGTTCAGGGAGGTGAAACGTGGTCGTCTGCGGTCACAGACAGACCTCCAGGAACCAGGACTGAGGGACTGAACCAGACCAGACCAGACCAGACCAGACCAGGGAATTTACATTTAGATTTACAGAAAACACACATATGGGCAGTGGTGCAATCTAAGTATATTTACTCAAGTACAAATTTCGGGTACTTAAGTTTTTTCATACTTTGTACTTCTACTCCGCCACATTAATCTGGCAGTTTTAGTTACTTACAAAGATTTTTGCTCACAAAACATATGAAGAGTTTTAAAAATATGATATGGATGAAACCACCCAACATTACAACACGGCTGAAACAATTGGTGAATTAATAGAAAAGCATATCTCGGTGGTTGATGCCATTTTTCATGTTCCAGCTTTACAAACCCTTTCTCTTAATAATGTTTATTATTGAAATGCATTAGTAAGACTGTTGAGGTGTTTACAACGCAAACAATCAGTCCATTGAATGAGAAAATAATTAGCAGTATTAATCCATGATGAAAATAATCATTAGTTAATTCAAAATGAGCTCCAGTTCAACCAGCTACAACAGTTAAATCCTGATTTTACATTAATGCACGAGTCAGAATCATCCAATGACGACATATTCAATAGAACAACAGTCACAGGGGACAGTTTGATCTTTTTAATACTTTAACTACAATTTACTGATTATAGTTACATACTTTTACCGAAGGAACATTTTCAGTGCAGGTCTGTTACTGTAACAGAGTATGTTGATCGCGTGGTATTAGTACTCTTGTTTTAGTAAAGGATCTAACTTCTTCCTCCACCCCTGAAGAACTGAGTCATTGGTTGTGATTTTGTACAGAGAGATAACTTTCTACTTTTGATATCTATGATTTTGTCTGTATTGTTTATAGATCACAGGATCCCAGGTTTAGGTTTCATGAGTTTTTGGTTGATCATATATTTGGAGTGTATTCATCCCCAGTTAACATTTCCCAGACAGCACATCCCCAGCCATTCGTGTCTCATGTTCAAAAAGTCATTTGCGGTGTGGATTCAAGTCACGTGACTTGGACTTGAATCCGACTCAAGTCACAAATTTGATGATTTGAGACTTGACAAAATCGACTTGCAACTCATCTTGGAGTTTGTCTTGTAAACCACTTTGACTTGAGTCTTGAAAATATGTGACAGCTTCCCGTCAAGTCCAAAGATTAAAAAGTATGTTATTTCAAAAATGCGCCTCAAATAAATTTTCCAAATCTACGATATTTATTCCCAGCAAGTCAAAACTTAATTCCCCAGATCCAATTTTTTTGAACCAATCAATATCCAGTCAAGTTGCAGGAGTGAACCATAAAGAACTAACATTACATTACTGAGCACCAGTTGGAAAAAAATGACATCAAACGTTAGTTATTTCGTGCACAAAAAGTACGTGGAGGGCGAAAAACAAATAAAAGTATGCAAAACATGTCGGCTCAAAAAATTACAGATGGAGACGCAGCAACGTCTAATTTTGTTTGACATTTAAGTTGCACAAAGAAGCAAATATTACCATAGTTAGCAAGCTAATGCTTAGCTATCATTAGCTTAACAGCTCGGTAACTTTTAGTCAAAATTGTTGGGCAATCATAATTTTTTTTTTAATTACATATATTAGATATTACTGTGTTGGTAAGATGGCATTGAATTTGGTGATGAGTGCATTATGACTTGTGTAGCACTCAAAACTCAAGGTTAGGACTCAACACTTAACTAGGGACTTGTCAGTCTTGATTTGGGACTTGTAAAAACTATGACTTGGTCCCACCTCTGGAGATTTGTCAGACCGCAGACTGCCTGATTTTTATTGCTAAATACATTTTTTTTTATTATGATAAGGTGCAGAAATCCCCGGATGACTTCTTGAGGTTATGGATTTTGGAGTTTCTGTCCTTTGATGTTTCTGTTTGAACATGAACTACTTCAAACTGGAGCTAAAACAATTCAACACAACAAATAAATACACCACAAAATGTATTTACACGTATATTTTTCCTCCTTTAAAACAACATGCTTGTTGACTTACTGAGAAAACCCTCTCAAACCGAAGCCTCCAGACACTTTCCAGCAATCGCAGGAAGCAGCATTAAACTGAGACAAAACAGCCATCATCGCTGCAGGTCTGAACTGTAAGAAACATTTATCTTTACAAAGGAGAGCACAGTAATATCACCAGAGACTTGTTTGGAAGCCTTGAAAAAGCATTTGTTCCCTCCAAGTGAAGCACTAACATTTTTTTTAAACACAGGTTTGGACATTTTAGTTTGAGAACAACAAAAGAAGACTTTTGCCGTGACTTCTGATTCAGCTCGTAATTGCACCTGTACACAGGAAAAGAAAACTGGAATAGTTTAGATCCTGTTGCTGTGAAAACTACACATACTGAAAATGGCAATACTTCAGATTGGCCACATTGTCCATTGGGAAATTTGATTAAATTGCTGCTTTTGTTAAAAGTGACACATTGCGTTTCCTGGCGTAAGCCACATAGAAAACAACGGGGTGGATTTCGCTCCATTTTCTTACACAAACTTCAACACAACATGTAAGTATTGTATATTAAAAGCCTTTTAGGTTGTATATTTTTATAATTCAACGGTGAGTTTAAGTTTCATTCAACCAAGGTTCCACCTCACCATCTGCGTCATCAATGTCACGTCTCCAAAATGTTCGTAAGCATGGGTTAAAGTTTCTCCCATCAAGTGTGTTTTTGCGCATCACAGCTGTCGCATGGAAAGTGGCGTACACCTCTTCCAGGCCTCAGAGAATGTTTATACAACAGACGCTAAAGGGTGTCACTGCCCATGCAGCATATTTCGACAGCCTGGGAGTAAAACCAGGCCGGGCCGATGGCCTAAAAAGAAGAAGGCCTCAGATACTTTTTCAAAGTTTTTCTAAAAGTACTCAGAGTTAAATTACAAGTAAAAGTCTTGAATTCAGAATGTAACTGATGTAAAAGTACAGAAGTGTTATCAACAAAATCTACTTACAGTATGAAAAGTAAAAAGTGCTCATTATACAGAATGGCTCCTTTCACAGTGTCGTATAGCAACGTAGCCTCATAGAACAGTTCATATGATATCAGATGAAAAAGCACACACAAAAGTTCGCATGAACTCACAAATGATGTTTAGTCCTTAACGTAAAGTTACCTGATTAACAAAAAGTTACATACGTTAGTTTTATGGAAAAAACATGTGGAGACATCCTTAAAATGCCTCAAAGTTCACACAGTTCCAAACATGCATCTCTCAGGAAAAACCCTTTTAAAAATAAATACGACTTCACCTTGTGTCAACCACGATTGCACACTGAGTCTGAAACTTTCGTCCGTCATTAAAATTTTCTGAACAGGTTCAATTTTCTGCATTTTTTGCATCTGCAAGCGTCTTTAGAGATCTGACCGAGACATTTTGTTGCATTACTTTTCATAGAAAAACGTATGAACAGTTTATGAGAGCAGCCTGAAAAAGTTATCAACTCTGCTGTCAGACGGATTCAGGCGCACTTTGAAGTATACCAAGGCTTTAAGTAATAAAACCTGCCAACATTATGTTATCCAAACACAACAGCATTGCTTCCAACGCCAAAAGCAACCTTCACATGCTATCTCACAGTCTTCTTCACTGCTTTTGTTAGTTACATGTCTTAGCCAACACATCCTTACTCCGACCTCGTCACATATTTTCGTCATGGAGCTCCCACTTCCAGATGCAACGCACTAGGTACGCTGGGTGACATTCTGGGACGCCATGTCAACTTCAGCCTGTTACATGCATTGTCTGTTTTCAAAATACACTTCTGTTTTCACAGGAAGTGTACAGTTTGCATACAGTCTCTTTCAAAATAAAAGCACTACGTTGGTGCAACACCATGAATTGAAGTTTTATTTCCTTCAACAACAAACACATGTGTTTAGATTTAGGAAAAAAGGGTTTGGCTTTATAATGTTACACGCTGTTAACAGTGGCCTCTCGGGTGAAAGTTGGTGGTTGTTGGACCCATCCACCACCGCTCCCGCCCTAATCAGACTTTCGCCGCCTTAACTTCTGCTCTTGTCCCGCCATGTTTCCCCCTGACGCTGCTGACTGCGTTTAACTACATTAGCGAGTGGCCACATTTCATGCCCGCATTAAAGGATGACTTTTTTTGTCAGTGTCTGACGTCGCAAGTCACTGCCCAAGGTTCAGATTTCGACGACTTCAGAGTGGGACCAGGTTGTCTTAGCATGTTATCGCCACCACCTGTAGCTCAGTGGAACAGCATGAAAGTATCAGCACATTTCATACAAACAAAACAGGGACGCACTATTAAAAGCATCAATGGTTACAAACTCCACCTTTAACAAAGTAGTTTTAGGTACCAAAAACATACAGGTGGCAAATCCCAAAACTATGGTGGCCCTGAGGACTCAGCACACTGCAAATTAAGACAACATCTTCACCAATTTACAACACAAAGCTGCAAATACAGAAAGCAAAACAGAAACGTGCCGCACCACACAACAACTAAAACTGTTTCCAGGGAACACTTAAAAGTGCTGCACACGGCTGGGACACGCTTGTTGTCATGGTGTTGAAGTTATGAAGACGTCTCTGCCTCAGTGGTGTTGGAAAAGGAGCCAAACTGCAGTTATGTTTTTGCAGCATCCAGTCAGAAAACGCTCCTGTGGGTCACTTTGGAAGCCAGACTGCGTATTTGATGGTTTAGTTTGGAGGACTTGTTGGAAAGCAAACAGCGCTCTGCTTCCCATCGTCCTCTCTGTTTTCATATATCAGGACACCTCTCCGTGTAACCGTCACTTCCATACACTCTGTGCAGCTTTTTGCTGTTCACACGCAGCAGATCAACATTAAATGTGGGCATGATGAGAAGCAGAGAGGTGTGTGTGTGTGTGTGTGTGTGTGTGTGTGTGTGTGTGTGTGTGTGTGTGTGTGTGTGTGTGTGTGTGTGTGTGTGCTGTCAGCTGCAGTGTGAACAGAGCCCGACTCTCTGCAGCCTGATCAGCACTGTGGAGACGCCTGATGCCAAACAGATCAATGATGGTCCCTGTCTGGCCAGGCGGACGCTCCTTCTGGAGAACCAAGTCTTCCATCACAACATATTGAGGGCAACAAACCACCACCCATCACCCTCCTCCATCTCCATCCTCCCCCCTTCCTCCCCCACAGAGAGGCAGAAGAGGGAAAATAGACCGCAGACAAAGGCTGGCAGAGGGAAACGCTGCTGCTCGTCAGAAGAGACAGGATTTCAGTTGTGAATTAAGAAGTTGAGGCGCTGCAACAGTCACCAAAACGTCCCGTCACAACCAGTTCATCCAGTTTTGAATGTACCTGCTCCATGCATATATTTGATAAACAAAATCCAACAGTTTTCCAGCTGTTTTCCTGCAGCTGTGGTGGTTTGGTTTCATATCAGAGCTGGATATCAGCTATCAAATAAAATAACACCATCAGCTCAGTCATAATATTTTAAGTTGATTACCAGCAGATTAAAAGCTTCAGTAATTTAAGACATTTTAAACAGCATTACATCATACTGCTCTGTGACTGTGTGACCCTGTGGAGTGATGTATGAGGACATATGTGTGACATGTTTTCATTTTCTTCTCTTTCCTTCTGGAGTTTTTTATTAATTTTTCTTCATGTACTGCAGCCCACCTCCATATTATAAAAAACACATGCCTTGTATTGTTGTACGCCCATGAAGTAATATGTGTATGCCATGTAGCGAGCATTTCAAACCAATAAAAACTTGAATTATAAAAGAAAAAGAAGAAGAAAATGAAGGCCTCTGTAAACATGCCATTATTGTCAATTTCTACTTAACAAAACTACAAAATTCTGGTCATACGTTTAAAAAGAAAGTTAAAAAAAAGATGAAGAATGAAGGTAGAAAAGGGAATTTTATAAATATTTAAACTATATATTGAAGATTAAAAAAAGATATGTTATGCCTACATGTATATGCAGCATTTATATAAATTGTATATTTGTAAAATATATATGTGACGTATGTTTTTGATATTGATGTTTTTATATATGTTTTTGATATTGATGTTTTTATATATATTTTTATTATGTATTTATATATATATATATGGCACTTTAATTAGCTGTTAAACAAATGACTCCCTCTGTCACATATATGGTTTTTATATATATTTACATATATGACAATGAAATTAATTGGGATTTTAAGAAGATCACAAGACCATAGATAATTAAAATTCTGTGTGAATATGTGAGAAAATTGCCACATTTTTTAAGTACAACACATCATTGTGTTAAATTAAATTGCTGAATGGTTCTGTCAGTGTTTGGTTATTAATGCATATAAAATTAGATTATGGGTATTTGGATTGTTTGGAGGAATAATCCTAAAACTTCTACTGGTAATTTATTTATTTATACATTTATTAATCTTCTCAATCATCTGTCATTGTTTCCTGTTATTTTGTATGCATTAAAGTTGTCATTAATTACAGCCTGTTGACCAACATGAAATGTTAGACATTAATCCTATTTTATAAATATTAGTTTTATAAAATATTTTAAGGCAAACAATATTATTATGTAACTATTAGAATAAGGCTGTGGCTGCTGTTGAAGTTACAACACAACACTGATTTGAAAAAGCAGGAGCTGTGGTTGAATTCATGTTTACTGCCTGAATATTGTAATGTACATTTCTTATTTTATATTTTGTTCTTTATCTGTTTCTGTCCTCTTCAGACTGTTTTAGCTGCTACATATGATTTTTGTGTCCATAGATTTTATTATATTGATTACCTGTTATGAATACAGAAACAAAAGGAATAAAGCAGTTAAATCTTTCTACATGATATAAGTAAGTAATCAAAGTGTTAATGGCCTGATGTGTCACAGCATTTATAGGCCACATATCTGTAAAAGTGACATGCTGCTGAATAGAGCACATGTTTTATACATTACCAACGACTCCATTCATGATGCGTTCACACTGTTATAATTACACTCAATTACAGTAAAGAATCTACAACAGGAAGTCTATAGGAGGAGAAGTGTCGGCGCCTGCAGAGGACCACCTTCTTCTCTTTTCTTTGCTGCTGACACACAGGGGAGCCCAACAGCAGGAGGGGCGGAAATAAAGCGAAATGTCCCTTTAATGAAATGGCTTCATGCACCTGCGGCGTCCGTGAGCTGCTGATGGAGTTTGAAATGTTTTACCTGCTGTTTCCATTTACAGGAGCAAGGTTTATGGTCTCAGTGCAAAGGAATCACAGGCGCACATTTTACTTTCACTGTGGTGTTAGTTTTAATTAAATTCTTTACAACCCTGCTCTTAAAAATTACACTTATATAGCCTCATTTTATTTATTCATGTATTTACTATTTTTCTGCAATGTTTTTCATTCGTATTGTCATTCCCCATTTTAATGACAATTACAAATTTAATTTTGGAGCTCAATTGGCAAAAGATATAGAAATATATAGTTTAGAAATCTATTTTAAAATAAAAGGACATGTGAAATTTAATCATTTAAATGCGGAATGTCAAAAAAACAATGTTTGTTTCTTCATTTTATTTGTTTCATTTTGCTATGTTTTGTGTTAATAAAATAGTAAAAAAAAAAATAGATAAATAAATATAATACTGACAACAATAAATAATAAAATAGTAATAAAAAAATTATTTAAAAAAATAAATAAATGAATACTATAAAATATAATATAAAATATATATATATATATATATATATATATATATATTTGGACCTGTATTTACATGGAAATATAATAAAACCATAAAACATTTTACATATGGAAATCTATAATATAAGACATTTTAAATTTCCCCTATAAAACAAGCACATGTGAAATTCATGTTTTCATGTGAAACATATTTCATATAAAATGTCCCAGACCACATAAAGGCCTGTGTGTGAATCCAACACATGTGAAATGCTGTTTTACATGTGTGATAAACCACATTTGCCCCTTGATGTTAATTTAATGTCGTTTTATGTATGATTTTAATATGAAACTGTTGTTTCACCATGTGTGAATGTGATGTTTTACATTTTGTAATATCCAAAAATCACAAGTGGAGTGGAATTTTCTCAGCTCATACAGGAGCAAGCTACTTAATCCTTCAGTTTTCTAAATAAATAATTAGAAATCAACAAATTTGGAGGCACATGGCAGCCACAGTGTGCTTTTTTTGCAAGGGAAGGATGTTTTAAAGCGTAAAATAAATCCATTATATGACTATTAATTTAAAAATAAAAACCCCACTACTTATAGACTTTACTTACAGGCTTAAAGTTTACAGATTATTTTGGATCTTAAGACAAAATGTGTTTTTAAATGTGTAAAAACTGTTGTAAATATCTGCGTGTGTGCGTTTGTATTTCTGTGTATGTGTTTGGTGTACTCCACCATATTGGTCACAGGATACACACTGAGCCCTGCTTAGCTAAAAATACACACTTAAACACACCAGGCCTTGTTTAGCCATACAGTCGGCAAACACAACGACAACACAGAGACACAAACACACACACACGCATACACACACACAGTCAGCCAGTACTATAGAGCAGGCAGAGGCTGCTGGTGTGTGTTGGCAGATTTATATTACACCTCATTATATCTGCTGTTGGTTTCTGTGTCACATCGACCGGCTGCTTTACTGCTGATCCTCTGTCTGACTTTTCTGTTTGAAAACTCTCTGGATGTTAATCTGGTGTTGATTCTGTGGTCAGATTATTTCAGCGTCTCGTTTTAAATCAAACATGAAATGAATTTTCTCTCCATTATGGAAAAGCACAGTGCAGATCCAGTTGGTAGGTAATGGATGATGGACAAATCTAATGTGGCAGACAGGTTACTGATGGTTTTATTATAGTGTATACTTAATGTCTGAAAAATTTGACCATTTATTTATTTATTTATTGGCATTTTTATTATATTTTTATTCTTATTTAATAGTGACAGACAGGCCGGTCTTGAATCTGTGACTCAGCCTTACGCTCTTGACCTGGAGGGATACTCGGGCACCCCCCAAAAATATTTGACCAGTTTGACCAGCAAACCCTAAGTAAACATTTCACCCGGCGGGCAACCGGCATTGTTAGTCACTGATATTTGGCTAAATTTAGGTTGTGACCTCGGGGGGCCGAAATTCAATGTCTGGGCACGACTAATGCCAACGTCAGTTTGACATAAAATACTGATGGCAGATGATGTTGGTATTTTGTTACCTTTTACAGCGAATGCTAGTTATATTTATTGGAAAAGAATTGGCAACACGTTGCCCCCGAATGTTGACTGCTAGCTTTAGTTTAGTTTAGTTCAGTTTAGTTTAGTCATTTTCAAACTTATAAAACTCTAATACTCAATAGGTTGACAATAAATAAGCAGTAGGTTAATGTTTTTTAGCATTTAAAAAGATATTTTTAAAAGAAGGTTAACAGCTAACACAGTGTGGTGGAATGTTAACTAAAAGATCAGGTTAGCAGCTAACACAGTTTGGTGGAATGCTAGCTAAAAGATCAGGTTAGCAGCTAACACAGTTTGGTGGAATGCTAGCTAAAAGATCAGGTTAGCAGCTAACACAATGTGGTGGAATGTTAGCTAAAAGATCAGGTTAGCAGCTAACACAGTTTGGTGGAATGTTAGCAAAAAGATCAGGTTAGCAGCTAACACAGTTTGGTGGAATGCTAGCTAAAAGATCAGGTTAGCAGCTAACACAGTTTGGTGGAATGTTAGCTAAAAGATCAGGTTAGCAGCTAACACAGTGTGGTGGAATGTTAGCTAAAAGATCAGGTTAGCAGCTAACACAGTTTGGTGGAATGTTAGCTAAAAGATCAGGTTAGCAGCTAACACAGTGTGGTGGAATGTTAGCTAAAACATCAGGTTAGCAGCTAACACAGTGTGGTGGAATGTTAGCTAAAAGATCAGGTTAGCAGCTAACACAGTGTGGTGGAATGTTAGCTAAAAGATCAGGTTAGCAGCTAACACAGTGTGGTGGAATGTTAGCTAAAAGATCAGGTTAGCAGCTAACACAGTTCAGTGGAATGTTAGCTAAAAGATCAGGTTAGCAGCTAACACAGTGTGGTGGAATGTTAGCTAAAAGATCAGGTTAGCAGCTAACACAGTGTGGTGGAATGTTAGCTAAAAGATCAGGTTAGCAGCTAACACAGTTCGGTGGAATGTTAGCTAAAAGATCAGGTTAGCAGCTAACACAATGTGGTGGAATGTTAGCTAAAAGATCAGGTTAGCAGCTAACACAATGTGGTGGAATGTTAGCTAAAAGATCAGGTTAGCAGCTAACACAGTTAGTTTCGTTTATTTCGGTCATTTTCCAACTTAAAAAGAGATAGACAATAAATTAGCAGCTAAAACAGTTTGGGTTAGCTCAGGTTAGAAGCTAAATCAGTTTGACTTAGTTTAGCAGCTAACGTGTTTGATGTGGGTTAGCTAACAGCTTTTGTTTATTGGCTAATGGCTTGGTGTGCGTTAGCTTACAGTTTGTTTATTTAGACGACGTTGTTTATAGCTGAAACCTAACCTAAACAAAACATAAATTTGACCTTGATAATCAAAAGTCTTTTCCACAACTTTCAGTTACGTCTCACAGTCTAAGACAACAACAACTGAGCAAACCACTTCAGCTGATAGATTATATGGTTGAAAGCTCTAACAAAAAAAAAAAAGCTAATATGTTGAACTTTTTTTTCCAGATAAACACCTGTGACTCATCTGAACATCTATAAAAATACATTTGTGATTTCAATGTGTAACATTCTTTAAAGTTAAGTTTAGCCATGCATGTAACGTATAAATAAATAAGCTACAAACAGTTACATAGAAATTTTGAGTTTTATTAGCATTTAAATTTACATCATTTAACTCAGTGTTTAAGATGTTCTGAAATGGGCCTAAAAATGGTGAACAAACATTTTTAAGTTGAACGTGACAAACTAAATTTAGATGTTTTTTTACGGTGTAAAACTCTGCTGTGTAGAGAGAAAGCGGTGCTGTGTGGAGATGAAATGGTCTCTAATAAGATATCTGTGTGCTGTGAAAAGATGAAATGGTGCTGTGAGCAGATAAAAAGGAAGTGCTCGCCGCTGATCCGTCCCTGTTGATGCTCCATTGACGGGGAGCAGCGGAGCGCACGGAGATCAGCGGGCTTTTTAAAACAACAAAACCAAAGATCACACCAGGTTTAAGAAAATATTATTATGTCTTGTAATTGGCAGGACTGAACCGGGCGAGGAGGAGGTGGGGCGGAGGAGAGGGTCGGCTGAAGACAAGGAAGGAAGGAAAGGAGGAAGGAGGAAGGACGGGGGGGCAAATTGAAACGACACCACTTTGCACTTTGACAATCGGATTTGGTGAGTTTGTTTAACCCGACAGGCCCTCACCGAGCCGCCTGCTTTTACACACTCATTAAAACGATTATTCACGACCCGTCGAGTGTTTTCTTGCTCGTTCACATGAACCCCCCCCCACCCACCACCACCAACCACCAGCTACCCCTCCCAAAACCTACCAACACACACACTCTTACTTTTCATGGTAAAGGCCCACTTTCTAATGTTATGTTCTTACTTAGATACTACAAACTCCTTACTTAACACACTGTACTGCTCGCTACGTCATATGTACTGTGTGGTAACAGCATGTCTCACATCTGTCATCATATGTACCATCCAATATACACTCTGTAGTATCAACAGCTTTCCCTGACTGGAAGGGAAGCACACACTAATATTACACCACATGTTTGCATAGAAATACTGACAACAAGACCAACACATCAGACTATAGTCAAGTGGCCCAAAATAACTGAAACAAACTCAGTTTTATCAGAGAATCATCACTGATTGATCCTGATTGAACTTTACTGTATAACTGATCAGTTTCCTTGAGACACATGAAGCATATACCTGGAGCTTTACCTAAATCGCATGGTCTTCATCGGTTGATGTTCACGTGACATAGAGATGTTTAATTCATCATCACATGTAGGTCTAGTTTGGAGTCTTGGTCTCCTTTGGTCTGAATCAGGGACTCATGTTGTCACAAAGTTGTATAATTGCCTAGAGTTGGTTCGTGTTCTCACGGCAGCATTTACAAGAGGACCAGATCAAATGCCTTGTGTGAGAAAGCTGCTCTTGATTGGTCAGAATTTCCATGTGGGAAAAATCCAGGAAGTAAAGCAAACGTTGAAGAAGAGAACACTTGCAAGATGAATGTGACACTTTCTAATGTCACAATGGAGGGACAACTACGCAGGTTGATTTTAGCGCTGCTCATCGTGGACTATATTGCTGTCATTGTTCATTTTAGTCAAACCATACAGTTTGAAAACGAGGCGCGGCTCCAACTAGAAAACACACCTGTTCGCACCTGCCCAAAGGAACCGCACTGAGGGGGCAAACAAACTTGAGTTTGATTGAACCGAACTAAACAGGGCAGGTGTGAAAGCAGCCTCAGTCACGTAATAGCAGAGGGTCATACTGCATAAACCTGTATTCACATTCTGTCTGAAACGTTCTATTTTAGCACCTGTCTCTTTAAGCCCTCCTCCCAAAAAAGCCCAGTCTGCTCTGATTGGTAAAAGGTTCCAGGCCTTCACATGTGTATCTCTGAACTGTTTTTGCAGCCGGGGAATAGCGCTCCAGGGGCGACGTTTTTCTGTAGGCTGAGGCAAAAATTAGCTTCGCCCTCGTTCCCTCGCCAAAAAGACTTATTTTGGATTACTGCAGAAAAATACGCTCTGTCCCAGCTGGAACTCTAACGTTGACTCACTGTTGAACCACACACCATGGTTGAATCACCGTTGAGTTACGTTTTGATTTCGAAAGATAAATCAGCGTTGATTTTGCTATGTTGTTTCATAAACTTTAAATGTTGTTTCAAAATTGTTTTGAACATTGAGCCAGATCTTTTTTCAATTCAAATTTCAATGTTGATTCAGGAGAATTTTTCAAACCTTTTTACAACCAACAGAATAAAACGTGTTAATGTTTAATTTAAATGTTGAAACAACAACTGACATAATTTCACCCACATTTCAATGTTGAGGGTCGATCGTGTGTTAGCTGGGGTGGTGAACAAACATTTATGGTAGTTACACATTTATAATCTTAACAAATGAACACCATTTTAATGATTTTTGGAGTCTGAATGCAATCACCAGAGGTAACCAGCTAACATTAGGCTATAAACAAGCTACACAACAGTTGCGTATCTTAGCGTCACCCCCACAACACGGCTGATAGGCTGTGTTCGGTGTGATGACATTCTGTTGTCTCAATTAGCCACTTGTTAGCAGCTGCTTTATTTAAGACACAAAAGCTTCAAAATTCATGAGTAGGTTGTTTTACTACACACTTAACCAAAAACCCACTGTCTGTGAGACGAGGGAAGCAGAAGTGCTAAAATGCTAACTCATTTCTAGGTTTCAGGACTCATTCCTGGGGCAGCCTATGACTGTAACGGCATGGTCGCAGCACTTTTCACCTTTACATAGCACAGTTTAGACCAGCGGATCCCAACTGGTTCAGCCTCGGGTCCAGATCTCTCCTCAGTCATTAGTTCAAGGTCCACAGAGTTTAATATATTCAGCATTAAACTTGCATTTGGCCATGTCGTCAAGCTTATACTGTCTCTGTCAAGTAGCTATCCCTCAGTCACTCGTTCAGCAGGAAACAGCACTTCAAAGTAAAAGCTCTGCTGCAAATTCACTGTACTCGTGGGGGTTTTGTTCTGTTTTGTTTTATACAAACTTGACATGTTCATGAGTCAGAATGGAAACGCCACGCACCAGGTGGGAACCACTGGTTTAGACATCACAACTTCGCAGAAGTCCTGACGGCTCGTTTAAAGACAAATGTTTTTTGTATACGGACTTCATTTCTCTGTGGAGCATTTTGATTCTTTCACAGTATTTATATAGCACCTACACCTGCTGTATAGTTTTAAAAAAGACATGGAAATCTGATTTCTTACAATACATGACCTTTAATATGACCTCTATCCTCCTGCAGTTTTGGAAACCGCTCCAAATTTAAAAGTTTCGTAAAATAGATTTTACAGAAGTCGTAGTCTTAAGATGTTTGTGGGAGTCAGCTTGCCTCCCTTCTTTCCCTACATAACAGACAGAGAAGTTTTAATGCATTATTTTCCTACGAATACATTCATGTTCACGGTCCAGAGATCCAGACTGCAGGGATCATGTGACCCTGCAGTCCAGACAGACAGACACACAGACACAGAGGTTCAGCGCCTTGCTCAACGACACTTTGACCAGACACAAAGGAAGTTTAAATAAACATGTAGCATTTCAAATCTACGTTTAACACAAAGAATGTTAGCTGACCGCAGGGAAGTCTGAGCTCCTGCTGCTGTGTGTGTGTGTGTGTGTGTGTGTGTGTGTGTGTGTGTGTGTGTGTGTGTGTGTGTGTGTGTGTGTGTGTGTGTGTGTGAGTGTGTGTGTGTGTGTGTGTGTGTGTGTGTGTGTGTGTGTCCTGCGGTCAAACTGCTGCAGGAACCCCAGGCCTCATCTGGACCAATCAAATCCAGATTAGCTGTTTAAAGCAGAAAGAAAAACGAAGCAGTCGACATTCCCGATCTTAATCGTAGTTGATCGACAGCCGGCCTGACGAGGCTGAAGAAAATAATGGAGACTTTACACACACACACACACACACACAGTCTCACTATACACTAATCCTAATTATTTTTCGGTATTTATATCCCGCTCTTTGGCCTCAATTCTGCTATTTTTCCACTCTGAGGTCACATGGCAGCAGCAGGTTTAACTGACCACTAACTCTGGTTAAACACCAGTAGAACCAGTTCAGATCACAGAGCCATGTGTGTCTGTGGGCCGTGGAGAACATAAGAGAGGTTCTCATGACCCAACACCTGTGATTCAGTGAAACTTTATTGATCTCTGTGGGTAAACAGAGCAGTTTAAAGCTGCAGAGATCAGGCTGCAGACACTAAACACCAACTGCATGTTGCTGTGTTTCATCACATCAGATCTCACTGGACGTTTGTGCTAATTTAAACCAGAATAAAGTCATTTTTACTGAAGTCAACCAGGCTGGTTTTTACATGAACAGACTAGAAACATTACCAACTGAGATACTGAGGAAGAGGAGGGACTTTTAATCCAACATTAGACATTTCTGATGTTTTTTAGGAGCAAAGAGTCAAAAAGATTTTGTATTTTTAGGATTATGTGGGTTTGAAGAAACTGTACAGATTTCTTTGGTTAAAAACATGATGATTACCAACATGACTCAGCAAAGAAACGACTGGAAATAGAACATTTTAAAGGAATAAAACCAGTTCTAATTATAATAGTATCTTTATTATTATCAATCTGCTCCTGAACATCATGCAATATGGTCGAAAGCTCCACACACACACAACAGCTACATTAAATGAACCTTGCTATGTGATGGTTTAGTCGCTGAGCTTCAGATTTACTGAGGGTTTTAAAGCACACAGAGAGCTGATTAATTGAATAATTTCATATTAATTAATGATCAATAACTGCTAGAATTAGTGGGAACACTGGGAGCTGAAGCATCAGCTCTGTAGCTATAACTGCGCTTGAATACACCACTTATTTTTAACATTTTAATCTTGTTTTTTAAATGTCCTGAACATATTTAAGTACAAATTTGAGGTTTTCATATTTTACTTGAGTCTTTAAACGTCACCTTGTACCTCTACTTACACCCTTAAAAAAAAAAAAAAAGATTCATGGTGTCAGTGGATAACACTTAAAATAAAGACGCATAAAGACGCATTTCAGCATAAAAAATTACGTTTGTTTCATTTTAGTTTCAGTGTTTTAGTCATTTGACGACTTATTTTAAGAAGTTGGTCAAAACATTTTTGACATTTATGAGTGGGATGGAATTAAAAATGAATAAATTAGAAGAACTTAAATAAAATACTTTGGCCGCTAAATATTGCCACGACTTTGGGATTAATTATGCTGGTTCAACTTAATTCAGCTTTCTGAGGTCAAATCATGTTTGAAGTACTAAAATAATGTAATAATAAATTTAATTATTTAAAAAGATGCATGCAGATTGTTACCTTTATTTTTAAATGTATGTATTTATTTATTTAACCTGTGGAATCTTTTATTGAGTATAAAAATTTAACAGTTTATCAGTTTACAGCTGAAACCATTAGTCCATGAACCAGTTAGTGTTTCAGCTTCACAATTTTTTTCTTAATACATCACAGTTCATAACTGTGATGTATTAGTAACAGTGTTGAGGTTAAATAAACAAACATTGTGGAGGTGTCACTTTGGGCTCTGAGTCATGGTGACAAACATTTCTCACTATTTTTATTTTTTTTTACAAACAATCAGTCGATTAATGGAGAAAATAGTCAGCATATTAATCCATAATAAAAATAATCATTAGTTAACAGTTTAAAATCAGCTCCACCTCAACAACTACAAGTGGAAAATCCTGCTTTTACATAAATGCACGAGGCACATTCATCTGATGAGATCATATATGCTAGTATATCAGTCACAGGGGACAGTTTGAGTTTTTAATGCTGGACTTTTGATCGTAACAGTGTATTTTTTACAGTGTGGTGTCAGTACTTTTACTTCTAAGGATCTGAATACTTCCTCCACCATCAGAGTACAAGATAATTAAGTGTAACACTTGTGTGAAGTTATGAGACTTTGAAATGGAAGAAATGGATTAAACTGACTTTGAGTGTAGAGACACTTGATCCTACACTTCCCAGAATGCAACATAATCTGCAGCTTTAGACCCGCGGTGTCAAACCTGCATCACCTGCAGACCACCCAACTGTTCTGCACTTAACCAACAGCAAATTTAAACTGTATACGACTCACTGAAAACAATAAGAAGCTATCACATCGGTATCTCTCTCATTTATTATCTCAGTCACACAGACTTGTTTTTCTGACCTCTTTGCCAGAAGCTATATCTTATCAACACTTTAGATGGACACAGTTTGTGGTCACGTATCAGGTGCATGCAGGCAGGTTGTTAAACATTAAACTTGAAACAAAGATTTAATCTTTATGCTTTTAATTTCGCAGCCAAAACAGAAAAATAAGAGCTTCATCGAAAATAAATCTGGGGGAAATATAATTTGCACACCAGAAAAAATAAATCGTAAACATGTGGGGAGATTTGTTTAACTGCTCAGGCCTGAAGGAGTGACTGCAGAGATCTGAAACTGAAAGCTGAGTCAAGGCTACACGGGGGCCCCAGACCCTCAGGGGCCCACAGAGCCCTATAAGCTCACTGTGTCGCTACCGGTTTCCGGTGCACTGATTCATTCCAGTTGTGTTTGAGAAAAAGGGAAGTGAAATATCAGCTGAGATGATACAGTTTGGTGTTGTGCTGTCCCAAGTTTATTTTTTTGCTGCAGTTTTAATCACACAAACAGGAGGACATAGTGACTGTGTCAGGGACTATTTTCAGCGGCGGATTAATCCACATTTGGTGCTCTAGTGAGTATTTGTGTCAGCAGGACGGTGTGTGTGTGTGTGAGTCAAAATAAACTCCAGTGTGTGTGTTTATGGTGATGAAGGAACATGTCAGTGTGTCAGTGACACAGAGAGACTCTCTGGAAGAAGAAGATATATCAGACTAAACATACACACACATTTTAAGTTGACTGAATTTGAGAAGACAAGTTGAGGTAATTTTGTAATTGTTCAACCAGTCCTCTGAAATTCAAACTTAAGAATTTAGGACAGCCTGGACACCTACTTTTTTTCTAAGTTAATACAAATAGTTTCTTTTTACAGTGTACTGTATTCTTTAAAGAGAAGTCACTGGTTCAAATTACAAAAAAATTGCATGTATCTTTATAGGTTGTTCCATCTCTGGCATTATTGAGTCAATCCTAGGAGTATTTTATAATCTGACAAACTCAATTTCATTAGTACACCCAACATGATTTCCCTAGACCTTCAGTTGAACCAACGTTACTTATCCCAAAGCTGTGGCGACATTTAGTGGTCAAATTAATTTATTTAAGATATTCTAATTTATTTATTTTAATTCCATCCTACTCATTCTTTATTTTAAGTATTTTTGGAATGTAGATACATAAACCGTTGGGTTGAATCTAAACATGAAGAAAAATTTAGAATACGTTCAGACTTATTCTTTGGTTCTGTGTTGAAATCTAGTTTTAATATCTCCGCCATTTAATCTGATACTGTCCAACTTCTCAAATGTATTTAAATGTAATCTAAACACCACACAGTAAAAACATGGGACCATGATTTCCCAGTAAGAATGTACAAAATGCACAGAGCGTACTGGGAGGAGCAAATAATTTCCAGGAAGTTACAATATATTAACTGTAATATTTCACAGTAAATTACATTATTGTCACCTCACAGGCTTTTACTGTGATATTTAACCAAATTCAGAATCTTATTGTGAAATTCATGCAGGTAAATAAACTAATTGCCCAGAAGTACTCTGGTGAATCACAGTAATATATGGAGTTAAACTGGGAGATTACAGTGAAATACAGTAATTTACAGGAACATGCTGTTATATCACAGTAATGTAACGGGCTTTAACTGTGAGGTTACAGTTAATTACAGTCATTTTACAAGAGCTGCTAAACCACAATAATATGCAGAGATCACAGTATGCAGCTGTCATTTCACAGTAATTTACAGTAGAAGTTACAGTAATTTACTGTGAAACTAATGCAACTAGTAACCGGTAATTTACTGTAAATGTGCAGTCACAAATTTTACAGTGTGGTTAAAGGGGCCCACAGTTCTTTTGTGGCCCCGGGGCCTCAGAACAGAGAAATCCAGCCATGCTCCTCATGTAGTGGTGCCTCTTGGTATAGTTATTAAGTTAGATATTGTCTTTATAGGTGTTTTTGTACTGCTTTCAACTCATCGCAGGGAGAAATATTGTCGTTACTTCACTATACTAAATGGATAATGTGCAGATTAATAATACTAATATTAAATGTATTGATCCCTTGATGAAATCCACTTTCTGTCTGTCAGTAAATTTACAGGGTGGCGTCAGGTCATTTCAAACGTCAGGTAAAATGGGACGAATAACGTTTTACATCTTGGGCATCAAACACGTTGTTGCATTGTTACTACAAATGTGTTTTACATGACACAATCATCTTTATTAATCTGTGATGATCAGGACGGGCTGAGCAAAGAATTATTAAATCACTGGTCCCAGAACTTACAAGGTAAACCATGTGGGAAGTTGATTTTCTCTTTTTGGTCATACGATCACTGCAGCTAAAACAAAAAGGGTTTATCAACAAAAGTGATCGTAGGATGTTACATTTGATTAAATGTTTGATGCATAATAAAGATATTTTTACAATAAATGTTACTTTTCAGGTAAAATGGGACAAAATATTAAGCTAAATGAAAATTTTCTGAAGTGAAACCAGGTGCTATTAAATCATGAGTTATGCCTCTGTGTGCCAGACCGTCATATTACTGGCATTTATAGTATTTTTGTAAAAAAAAAAATATTAAAGATGATGCAGTGAGTCCACTGTAGACACAACAGTGCAGAGTTAACATCAGTGTTATACACACGTTCATGTACACAATATGGCACCAAGGACACAGGCAGCAACAGAGCAGGGAGAGCATGGCCGAAGAGCTGGACGATCTTTAAATGAATCGTTTGGTTAAATTAATAATTTAATGAGTGACCCGATGAATGGATTTAACCATTTAATAAACTTTACTTGAATGTGTCATTGGAGTGAGACCAGAGTTCTTGATGTGTTTAAAGGTCCAAAGTTTCTGAATTGTTGGCGACATATTTTCTTTATAGAAATATAGCAGAGATACATAACAAGTTTAAAAATAATATTTAAAATAGTCTTTAGAATTTTAGGTGGTGAATTTGTCTGTGTAGTAAAAATGTGTCCCTGATTGTGTCATAATTATAATTCAGTAAACTAAAATATTTTACTCTGAAATCAGCCTTTCTGCATAATGAGTATACTTTTACTTTTGGTCATTTAAGAGTACTGGATGATACGTACACTGTAGTGAAAGATGCGATTCTTCCACCAGTGTTTAGGAGCAGTATAAATCAGAACAGGCCGAAACTACAGAAACATTCAGAGCAGCTGTCGGTGTGACCTGATCACCTGAATGTGATCAATATCAGTCCTCTGATTACACACACACACACACACACTTAGACATCAGTCTAAATATTTAGTGACATGACTTACAGATAGAAATTACATTTATTTGTGTACTAATTTACTTTTATTATGTAATTATTTATTAATATATGCATTTATTATACGATGTTGTGACGTTGTCAGTGACGTCACACGATCCCTGCAGGTCTTTCCAACATATTTGTGTCTCTGTAAACAAACAACACTGTAGCTGGGATTATAACCGGAACAGATTTTTTTTCGTCCTGAATTTAAAGTTTATTTTGTGCAGAGGAAGTTGTTGACACTCTGCTGTGACTCATCTGCAGTTAATACTGTGCTTTTCCTGCCCCGGCTTCTGTCTCGCAGACTACACACTGTTAGTATTTACACCCTTAGAAAGGAAAAACCTGCAGGTATAACTCAGGGCTGAAAAAGACACAGAGATATTTTTATGTGCACTTAATATTTTCCTTTAAAAACAGGGTGGAATTTAAAACACAGAGCTGTTTGTGTAAATGCAGCATTTAACAGAAACCAAAGAAGTTTAGGTTTTTTCGAGGTTAATGGTGTTTCTTTTTCATATATTACTGGCATTATGGAAACTAAATTTAAACTGTGAATAAATTAATTAATATATGTTGAAAACAGCCCTCCAGTGGCTCAGAATATTTCATATATTTTATATTAGAGCAGGAGACCGTGGGGGCTGACACGATAAGGTCAGACTTCTGTCCGTTGATGCACAGACAGAAAAGTAAAATATCAAACTACCAGCATCATCATCATCATCATCATCACCACACAGAGCCACAGACCCCAGAGTTAAACATAGAGACTCACAGACAGACTGTGACCGGTGATCTGCGGCAGCTTGATGCATGGGGGGGGGGGGGGGGGGCTTCATCCGGTAACGGACGGCAGCTCGGCGGGATCAGTGTGAGTCGGTGCACTGATGAGACCACAGCGGCGGCCGAGCAGGAAACACTCCGCGGCCTCAGCGGCCCGTCACTGTGTCCTTTATTTATTTATTTATTTATTTATTTATTTATTTATTTATTTATTTATTTGTGTAAAACTCACGGAGCGGAGCGACAACTCGAGCGCGTATGTGCGTAAAATAAAATGAAAAATTATATAAAAAAATAAAGACTGAATTTATTTGAAAAGCACGTGCTTGGTGTTGACGTCACACACCTCCTCTCCGAGCGCAGGTGTCACTGATCAACATGTGGTCACGTGCTGCTCGAGTCATCGCAACGGACGGTTAATAAATGAAAAAAAACACACACCGAATGCGCGTCATTACGGTAAATAGGCTACACACACACACACACACACACTTACAGCTTGCGCACTAATGTGGAGGAGTTATTAATGTCTCACAATAATTTCTGATTATTTTTCTTTTTGTCTTTATCAATATAATTAATATTATTATTAATATTGTTTTTCAAAATAAAAGCTCGACCCGTGAATCATTAAAAACTGCAAATAAAATCTGGATATTAAACCTAAATGTGTAAATAAAGATGTCGGGCTGGAATTATGAACAAAAAAAAATTATTTATGTTGTTGTCACATTATTAAATATTTTATTCAGAATTTCACTTTCAGATTGTGTTTTCTGATTTGACTCTTTTTTTTTTATTGTTTTAAGGTTTAATGTTTTTATTTTGTGTTTCACCCTGATTAACAAGAAACAGAAATTCTCCTAAAATTATTATAAAATATAGAAAAACACACACACTGTTTTTATTTGACAGTTAAAAACAAAAACAGTGAGAAAATGCCAATAGACACAATAAATTATTAAACAATAAATTAATCGTTTTCCAGTAACAAAAATAATATTTGACCTGCTGTTTTATTAACTGTTGGTTGTTTCCTACAGTTTAGTGTCTGAGCTGCAGATTATTGAGGTCATGACTCCCTAAATTTTTATAATTATTATTTGACCATTTTTCCTATCTTCATGTATCTGTCGCTGCCTGATGGGTGCAAATGCTCAGAGCCCCCACACTGTCAGGGACACAGTCCTGGTAGAAAATAATTCAATCCTTTATTTTATTTAATATTTCTAAACTATATTTTTGAATGGAAATCTGTTGTTGTTGCTGCAGTGTTTGTTTCAGAGACGTGTGTTGGATTTATGCAGAATATTTACACTGAGAGCAGCTGAGTGTTACAGCCTTGCTCAGGAGCTCCTCAGCTTCACTTTCACTTTTCCACACTAATGTATCTGGAGATCAAACCCACAACTGCGGTCACAAGCTGCGTCTGTAACATTTTGGCCAGATATTTAAGTTCATCTCTTGAAGTCTCAGATGCAGATTATACACTGTGTATATATTAGATTACGCTGCAGAGAGCGACAGATGAACCTGTTAGTGTTTCCAACCACAGTGTTGCAGCAGACTGCACAGTTTAGCTATTTGCCCTGAAACTAGATGAACACGATCTTTTCACTGATGATAATTTAATTGAACACAACTTTATTTAGTGATATGAACCAGCAGAGTGCTGTGTAAACTAAAATAATAAAACTCTTGATACTAGATTCTGTCAGAAAAACACATTATTTAGACAGTCTCAGATTTTTGTTTTGCCTCAGAAAACTGAATATTTGGAGGTTTAAGCTGTCATCCAAAAATCATCCAACAGATGAACCGATAAGAGAAAAATAATCATTAGCTGCAGCTCATCAAGACTCTGTGTCCATCTACAGCTCTGGATTCTACAGCTGACATTAACAACTGTCATATTTTCTCTCAGCAATAATTCTCTGCATTGTGACACTGTTCCAGGAAATAGCCTGGTCCGGCTTTCAGCTACCCACAGAGGTATGACCGGATTCACTCAGCTGACCTTTGACCCAGAGGATTTAACCCTCCACACCCTCCAACAGCCTATCGCTGCAGCCGCCTGAAGCCTCCACATCTGAGCCAGTGTGACCCACAGAGAGGGATTAAAGACCAGTTAAGCAGTAAGTAAACCAGTAAACATTTCCTCCTCATCATGTGCATCCTTTTCATGTTTAACCTGACAACGCTTTACACATTTCTGGCCATTTTCTGCCGTCAATAACGACAACGTCACTCCCAAACTGAGGTTTTGTTTCAGTTTTTTGAGCTAAAGTAAGATTAGATTTTATTTTTACTTACTTTAAAAAAAGAAACAATGAAAATGGTTCATTTTGGTGAAAATAACAAGTCGTTTCTCATGAAATCAGCTTTTCCTGACCAGACTGTAAACCAAACAACTGTCTGAGAAAGTCACGAGAAACATTTGAAACTATATCAGTATGACAAAATCAACAAGCTTTCGCCAGCATCTGAAACCTTTAAAGACCATCAGCTCCTGTTTAAAGAAATACTCCAGTGAATACATATTTCACTCTCAAAACACTGATAAACTCACGAGACACAAAAATAAAAAGAGCTGTTAAATCTGAGCAGCAGAGGATGAGATATCCCGACTTTAGTCCAAAAACACTGGATCCTACATTTCCCACAATGCAACTGGATAACGTCCTTTCATCAGAGCCTCCAGTTTGTAACACACACTGTCTCTGAAACATTAAACAGCTGAGCAGGATCAAACCACGACGAGTTCAGCTGAGCTTCATGTGTAAAAATGGTGGATTGCTCCTTTAAACTCAAACTCAGCTTCAGTCCGTCTGTAAATGTGCCGAAAGAGTTCAACTGGTAAACAAACAATATACAAGACAACAAACAGTCAAGCATGGAGCCGGTGAACACGTCAGGAAGAAGCAGAAGCACGTCGGCAACATGAGAAGACTCAACACACGATGCAACAAACACAAACTTTGACATCTACATTTGTTTTTGATCAACTCTGCAAAAATTAAACCAGTCACAAGAATAAATGTTTGAATTTCACGTTTCTGAAAACCGTTTCTGTTTGTATGTTTTCATAGCAGATACATTGAAAATCATCTTTGTCACATTATAGCTTAAAATACCAGCTTTTATGGTCCTGTCCCGGCTGGTTGCTAAAAACAACCACGTTTGGTGACTAAAAAGACTGTTCTCATAAATTGCTTGTACATTTTCCTATGAAATATAATGCACCAAAATCCATATATATCTCATGTAATCATGAGCCAGTAATTCATGTATAACTCACATATTGCAGAAGGCTGTGATCACGTGACCGATGTGCTGGTGGGAGTAAAGAAGGAAGCAGCTCCATCCACCAGGTTCGGGCAGTAGATAGGTCACAAGACCACAGACTTTCCGTGAGGACCTTCTCCAGGAGATGCATGCTCAGAGCCAAGTGAATTTTTTTACAATACATTGTCACCATGTTTCTTTTCCTAAGCCTGTCCTCCATAGCTTTACAGAAGGACGTAACGTCATTCATGGAGCGCTAGTTTGAAGGATATCATACGCACTGCTCTGTGAGGATACATTGAAAAATCTGCTGGAAACGCAGCAATGGCTCACTGAAAACAACTAGTTTTTCTGTTTGTTGGTCTGAGCAGTGGTCTGCAGCTCCACCTCCTGATGACAAAGTCAGCTCATATACTACATCACTTTAAAAACATTATGATATGTATGAAACGTACAAATTTAATATATCTGTGGTTTGTAGAAATGTACAGTGCCAACATTTTCTTCTGGTGACTGAGCTGTGAAAATATGTTTCCATACGCTGAGAACTGTTTAATTTGGGGCCAAAATGTTACAAATACTCAAGCAACATGGAGAAATAAACGTCTCCAGTAAAGATTCATATCAGACCAATTCTGGGTCTTTGACGTTTCATGTATCTAAAATATTTGTGTCTTTACAATTTGTATCTTTTGTTAATCGCTGTTACTGAACATATTAACTTCAAAAATGTATGTTCCATATAATGTATACAATTAAGTTCTTAACTAAAACTAATCATGCAATACTTCATGTGATCTAATATATTTAAAAATCTGCTTCATATATAGTTTGAAAGTGGGCGTTTTATTGTGAAAATGATTCATCTTTTTTTGTTCAAAGATAAAGAGGAAGAAAAATTTTGATGCAGGCTGTTCTTCTGCACTGTTCAGATGATTTCCAACGAAAAAGTAATGCAGCAAAATTTGTACATATCTCATGTAATTTGGAAGTCTGCAATCACCTCAACCAGTTCGCTGAAAGCAGTACAGAATGAAGCGGTCTCGTGGACGGGTCACAAAACACAGGACTTTTCCTCGGGAGATGAATGTTCGGAGCCGTGTGAACTTTAAGTCATTTCAAGTTACGTTCTCACCATGTTTCTTTTCCTAAACGTAACCACAGTAACTTTACGTTTATTACATAACTTTATATTAATGACTTAACGTCATTCCTGGGGTGCTAATTCATAGAATATTAGAAAAACCGTTGCACAAGGATACGTTGCGTGATGTATTTTAATATTTATGGGCTGTTATTATTGACACAAACTTCCCGCAGGTCTCATTTCAGGTCCCAGAGAGTCAAGAATCACCTGAGGTCAGATACTCAGGTGACGATGAGCTCCAATGATAAAGAACTTTATTTTGAAGTCTAAGTGGAGAACCCGAAAAGGTTGAATTTAGAGCCAAAGTTTGGAGCTAAAACTAAACTAGAGTCTCATACTGACACATCTGGAGACTGTTACCAACAGGTATCTTTTCAGTTTGATGCCAAAAATCAAAGTTTTGGGAGATTTTTCTTCTTTTAAAGCCTTTAAAACTGAATTTAGAGCAGAATTTTCACAATAAAACTGAAATGTTGCTGCAGTAAAGATATTCAACACAGAGACTGATGTACTGATGATTTGTTTTGTCTCTGAGGTTATTTAATTTTACCAATTTGGTGCCAAAACTGTGGCAATTATCAGAGTTTTCTCATATTTTTCTTTTTGAATGTGAAGAAAAATCAACTGAATCAACATTTAGAGCCTCCTAATGATCAGACAAACATTCATCCCTCAACTCCTACTTCTGAAAACTGACTTTGTTTTCTGACCAATAAAAATTAATCATTGGTCACAGTTTCCAAATTATGCCTCAAAAAATTTAAACTCTGAGTCTCAGATTCCTCTAAAAGTTACAACACGGTGCCAAAACATGAAAATCATCAGTTTTTGTGTTTAATTTTTCTCCTAATCGTGAAGGAAAATCTTCTGAATCAACATTTAGAGACACAAAGCTAAACATTTGGGGCCTTCAAAAAATTTAAAGCTAGAAAAGTTCTTTGACTTTGATTTGTGACCAAAATCTAGAGTTTTAAATGTGTTTACTGTCTGAAATCTGCAACATTGGTTTGATTTAGATTCTTGTTGGACATTTAATCATCAAATTAAAACACTGGTTTAACTGATCTGAGTCTTTGTAGGCTGATATAAAAACATCTTAAAGAGACGATTCACTGATGTCGTGCAACGTTTTCACAATTTTACAATGTGGTGCCAAAAATTTTGGCATTTTGTTTCTGATTTCCTCCAAAAACATGAAGATAAAGCTTCTGAATCAACATTTTGTCTCCAGCTGCCTCAGTCGTGAATTTAAGGGAAAATTTAAGGGTTCAATTGTTTTTTATTTTTGCAAAACCAAAATGTCAGCTTAAAAAAGTAGAAACTTTATCAGCAGCTGCAGCTCAAACACAGACAGCAAGAATCAAACATCAGCTACAGATCAGAAAGAAAGAAAGAAAGAAAGAAAGAAAGAAAGAAAGAAAGAAAGAAAGAAAGAAAGAATATCTCTACTTCCTCCCCCCGTCCTCCCCCGTGTCCTTCTGTTGCTTCTTTTGTCTTTTGACTGCTGGTCACCCCATTTAACATGGGACAGATAGCATCAGGCTGACAGAGATTGGGTTCCCCGGCAGCTCCATTGTTGGGGGGTTAGGGGGTGAGGAGGGTGAGGGGGTGAGCTGGAGGGGTTCTTGCATTACAGTCGGACTCGTTTAACTCGCAGCCCTCTTTTAGGAAATGAACAAATTGCTGCTGAAAGTCAGTCTTTGTTGTTTCGGCGGGCTGATCTCAGAGCAGCCGACAACAAACAGGCTGCAGAGAGAAAATCACAGCGAGGCAGAACTCAGATCAGTCGATAAGAGCTGCTGCTGCTGGAGGCCCCTGCTGCTGGAGGCCCCTGCTGCTGGAGGGCCACATCTGCTCAGCTCAAAGTGTCCCAGACAAAAAATTAGCATAGTTCTAGTAGTTATGTTATTTCTTTGTAAAAGAAGCTGAAAAAGTCAAATTTGAGCCAAAGTTTAGAAACTAAAACTGATTAGAGCCTAATATTCATGTATTTACAGCCGTCGTCTGTAACATGCAGGTGTTTTGAAAAAAATTTAGTTTGGTGACATAAAAACTTTTCATATTTTATGGGTTTTTCGTCCCGTGAGAGCTTTTCAAACTGGAATTTGGAGAATCACTGAACTCTACAATAAAAACCTTGATTTGGGTTTGTGACAGCTGACATGAATATATTTAACTAACGTGCAGGTGTTTAAAAGAAAATTCTGACATAAATTCCAAGTTTTTCAAATCTGAAAGGGTTTACTTCCTGTAAAAGCTTTTAAAACTAGAATTCAGAACATCACCAAATGCTATCAGTCCCACTAAGAGCCTTGATTTGGGTTTGTGACAGCTGATATAAATAGATGTAACTCAACATGCAGGTGGTTTTAAACATTTTCAGCTTGGTGCCAAAAACTTTCAAAAATTTTCCATTTGGAGCACAGAAATGTAAAGTTTTCAAATTTGAAAGTGTTTCCCTTCCTGTGAGGGCCTCTGAAATTGAATTTCCACTGAATAAGTCTGCAATGATTTCAGTTGTCGAGACCTGAAACCAACATCTTTAAAGACAACATTCAGTTTTCTTTAATACTTTCAAAATCTGTCCCGTATTTGCGAAGTTTTTCAAATTTGAAAGGGTTTTCCTTCCTGTGAGACCTTTTAAAACTCAATTTGGAACATCGCTGGACACTAAATTCACAGTAACATGCCTCCACTTGGGTTTGTGATAACTGCTATAGATAGATTTACTTATTTACTTACATGCAGGTATTTCTAAAAAAAAAAAAAAATTAGTTTGCTGCCCAACAAAAAAGTTTTCAGAGATTTTTTTCCTATAAAAGGCCTTTGAATATAAATTCAGAGATTAATTTCACAATAAAACTCCACTGAAATGCAGCTTTTGACTGGTGCATATTTTTAAGCTAAACAAAATTATCTTTTTTTAAATGTTCAATTTGTAGCATAAAAAATTTGGGTTTTGAAAGCTGAAAATTTCCATCAAGCGTTAAGAGATTTTGTAATATAGTTTTAAAAAGCCTTTGAAATTGGATCTAGGGCAAAACGTCGCGACAAAACTCCACTGAAATATTTTAAATAGGATTTAATGTTTTTAAATTTTCCAGTTTGGTGCCAAAAATTCAAAGATTTCAGAGTTTAAATCTGGAACAAAGCCTCACAGGACTCTGCGCTGAACTTGTTTTAGACTCGCTTTAGTTGTTGAAGCCTGGTACAAAATATTTTCAAGATGGTTATCACCACAAATTTTGAATTTTTAAAAAAGATACACTTTTTTGAAATTGGAGCCAAATTTTAAAGTTTTCCTCTTGTCAGAGCTTCTGAAACTGGATTTAAAGCTTTCCATAACACCAAAACTCGCCACTGGACTGATGTGAGTTGACCTGAAACTGACATTTTTTAAAGGTAACATTTTGTTATTATTTAAGTTTTAGAATTTGGTCCCAAAAATTTTAAAGGTTTTCAAATAATTTAAAGGATTTTTCTTTTTGTAAGAGTGTGAAATTGGATTTAGAGCCTTGTGTGATACTAAAAGTCTCAAATTAAATGGCAGATGGACAGATTTTGTTTTTTCAGACAGGAATCATTATTACGACGTGATTCTTTTATTTTTTTTCCCATTTAGTGCCATAAAACAGATTTTAGGAGCTGGGTTTAAAGCATTATTGGACACAAAGTCTCCACTGAGAGTCTGGTTTGGATTCTAAAGCCTCATACTGACATTTTTACAGCGGTAATAACATGAAATTATCTTTTAAAATTTTCCCATCTGGAGCTAAGTCCACAAAGTTTAGAGACGATAAAAAAAAAAATCACTAAAATACATGATTGGTCTGATTTTAGCGTTAAAGATGGAAATCCAAAGTCTTTTCCCCCAGTTTGGAGTCAGAAATGTCAAATACTGAATTTTTCATCCTGCAGTTTTCATCTTGTCTGTATGAAGTTCAAAGTTAAACCTGGAAGTGTGACGAGGTCTGAGAGCTGATAAACAAATATTTTTTAGGAAAACAGGCAAAAAAATTCAATTTAGTGCCAAAAACTTAAATTTTTCAGAAGCAACATTTAAAAAACATTTCGGGAATAAAACTCTGCTGACATTGTGATTTTGACTCATTTGAGGGTTTTTGTTGACACTGATGTCATTATCAGACAAGAGAATGTCATTCAGGGGCATTTGTCACGTTATTTTTTATCCTCTACATTTCCCAGTTTGGAAATTAAATATTCCGTCATTTATTTTAGACATTTTTTGCCGTCATGGTGTAGAAACCTGCTGGTTTGGTCCCTGAAGGCTGATACAGAAAAGAAAATTTCAAATTCTTTTTTCCACTAAAGCATCACAGGACGCAAAACTTCTCTAAAAGCTCAAAATTGTAAACCTCACAAACATCCAGCTGCTTTTTGATTTGCTGAATTTTTGTTCAGAACATTTAAATATACAGCATCTCCTGCTGAATCACTGCTTCTAAGATTATTTTAACGTTAAAATACTCTCCACTAAACCTGGTGTGGACTCATATTGGTCGCTGAAAACCCTGAACTGAGACCCTGGAGAGGACGGACATGCTGCACATGTGGTGTTGAATACAGACGTTTGTCAGACCCTTTGACCCTGACGTCATTTTATCTGTAACATTTTTCCAAACCGGTGCCAAAAAATTCAAAATATTCAGAGTTTTCTTCCACTAAGAGTCTGTGAAACAGAACTTGGAGATCCACTGGGCACTTACAGTGTAAAGTGAAACTGATGGGACTGATTTAAGTTTGTAAAGACTTTAAACAACATTTTAAGAAAACTGTTTCTACAGTCAGTCACTTATCTTTTAAACTGTTCGACTTGGTGCTAAAATGTTGAAAGTTTTTATTGTTTTCTTTTGGTCACAGCCTGTGAAGTGAATGTAGAGCTTCATGCAGTGTTAAAGCTCTCTGCTCAAATACAGTTTTAAATCAGATTTAAATGTTAAAGGCTGATATTGAGGTTTTAAAGATCACCAATGGCCCTGGACATGACTGGTCTTTGAAGGCTTAAATATTGTTGTTTGTAAGGCAGCAGTCACTGACATCATGTTGTCTGTAACATTCTTACAATGTGGTGCCAAAACATATTCGTTCAGAGCCTCACTGGACACTGAAAGTCTTCTCTGACGTCAGAGTTTAGAAGCTGCTGAATATTTTCCTTCTGATAATAAAGAAAAGACTTTGAATCAACATCAGCAGCCGCGCATCAGACACCTGTCTGGACCAACGTGGCAGAAATATCCTGAACATTTTGGACCCAAACTTCAATGTGAACATGCAACAGTTTCCTCTGAACCACAGCCCGCGATGCATCATGGGAAACCGATGTCTCTTTCAGACTCCCAAACAAAGAAGAACAAAGCGAGCAGCTCGTGAATGAATCGAGACATCAGGCTGATGATGAGACACAAACGTCCATCAGATCACTCAGATATCAGCAGATACAACAAAGAGGAGCGATTATTGATCTGTGGAACAAACACTGAACCTGAGGACGATCTGAAAAACACAATCTGACTCCGCTCAGCAAACAAAAGCAGCGACTTCGTTTGCAGCTTCACTGAAACTAAAATTCTCCAAACTGAGAAAAAACAGAATCAGAGGAAAGTCCTGGACCTGAGCAGCCGAACACAGAAACATAAACACAAATATCATCATCATCATCATCATCATCATCATTATTATCATCTGATTAGTTTGATGCTTTCATTGTCTGTCCCTCCCACTGCACAACCAACTCAAATTTTCACCACATTTTGTGTAAAAACACATTTTCACCTGGAACAGTAATGGTCTGTGTCTGCAGACAGTGGGTACAGGAGGTTTGACCTTTGACCTCCAGCACCAGCAGCCTGTGGGTGTTTTATATTTCTGGTGTATTGTTCTTAAAATAAAAGCAAATAGAAAAAGATCTGGATGTTTGATGTCACAGAAGAGCTCTTAGATATGGGACATTATTGGAGAAACAGTGAGAGATCTTTTTGAAGAGTAGAATTTGGCAGGGGTTTTTTTTTGCAGCAGCAGGTTTGACCTTTGACCCGCAGACAGACACCGGGCCCAGCAGACAGCAGCAGAGTCAGGCTTCACGTTGCAGCCAAAAACTGAGCCAAAACATCCAGCTCCATGTCGCCACCTTCCCCTTAAAACACAAATTATTTTAGCAAAAAAAACTAAACGCAGAATTTCAGATTTTGTCTCCGTTCAAATTGAAATAGTTTCCGTTCTTTCACCGCGGACAGAGCACGCGCACCTGCGCATGAATTATGGATTAAATTTCCACAAAACAACCAGATGAGGCTGAAATCATCCTGCAGCAGCAGCAGAGCGACAATCAACCCGGGGAACGAAAGATTTCATCAGAGAAACGAGCTGCAGCTTTAAAAGATGCAACATGTGATATTTAATGTGATCACAAGCAGGTGAGGAAGAGGAGGAGCAGGGTCTGCAGCTTCATCATCTGATTTAATAAATATGTGCCGAAAACAGCTGAAATATTTCTGAGAAGATAAATTTAGACTCTGGATATCCTGGTTTTATTTGGGGAGGGCGCGCAGCCTGCAGACAGAACCCGGGGCGCAGCCGCTTCTCAGTTTAACGCAGAAACAGAAATATTCTGCAACACAACCTGCAGCCCGCAGATCAGGAGCAACCAGCTGAGACCACAAACATGATCACGATCACCTGCAAACACAGATACAGTCTCGTGCACACGCTGCAGGTATGATAAGGATGATGGACGCGCAGAAAGCAGCAGCGTTAAAATCAGATAAGTCTCTACGAGGGCAGGAGAAATCTGCAGATTTAAAGGTTCATTTCATCAGTTTGAGGGTGAATTTGTATAAACAGCTTCCCCCCAGAAAATACAAATACAAACCAGCAGCTTCTGAAACACACAAACACACAGAGTCTCTTTAAATGTGGCGAAAACAAAAACAATGGTGTTTAAAATCAGCTTTGAAATTTGTTCTTCTGCAGGAAAAAAAATGTCAGAGGAGCAAATTTTAAGGAGAATTTTCAACTGTTCTGAATTAAGTTTTGATTTTATGTGAAAATGGAACAAAAACAAATAAACATTCAAATGCAGAGCTGAGCAGCTTCTCAGTGAGACACAGGATAGACAAAGTCTCATGTGGCGAATGGGGGAAAAAACCCGCCGGAAACACCTTCTGAACACTTCAAAGCATCCATGTTTGCTGGCTGCACCTCAGTTTAGTTTAAACAAAACAAACCAAAGTGGAAAGAAGCAAAAACCAAACCAGCTGCAACAGAAACATTCAAATGAGGAGCGACAGCAAAACACCGACAGCAGCTGTCAGAGCCAAACAAACCTTACAACACAGAGTTTAAGAAAAGAAAAAAATCTGCAGGTTTAATGTGTAAAATATTTTCTGTAAAATCCAACCACAGTCTGAGCGAAGCAAAACCAAACCAGCTGAAACATTTCGCTCCACGTCACAGTGTCATTGACATCATTTACACTCTGCACACATAAAACCACTGAGAAATATCTCAAGGAGGAGACTTTGTGCAGTTTGAGGTTCATCTGTAAAAACAAATCACACAAGCGGCGCCACAAAATAATAAAACCCTGAGATGCGGATAATCAGCTGAACAGATACATGAACACAGACAAAAAGCACTGGAGCTAAACCAAAGTGACACCGCGGAGCCAAAACACACCAACGCTCAGATTCTGCTGTTAAATCTGACTTTTGTCTGGAAAAAATCTGCAAATATAAGAGAGATAATTCAGCTTTTTGTTTGAGCTGTAAATTCAATTTAAATATAAGAAGAGAAAACTACACCAGCTGCACCGAAGGAGACAAGAAGACTCGTAATGTGACGAAGTGAGGGAACAACACACTTTAAAATCTTAATTTTGTTCGAGAAAATCTGCAAAAAATCAAGAATAAATTTCAGCTTTTTGCAGCAGGATCTGAGATTGATCTGTAAATAACGAGCCATACACACATACACACACACACACACAAATGGAAACACGACAAGCCGGAGCTGACACAAACACACACCACAGGACAAAGAAAACGCTCACACTCAGAATCAAAATCAGTTTCTGCAGGAAATCAGGAAAAATCTGCGAGTTTAAATTTTAATTTCAGCCCTTTGGACACACTCTGAGGTTTGAGATGCAGAAAGAAGACAAATGCACCAAAACATTCAAACCACAGCAGCGTTTGGATGAATTCATCTGATGCTGACACAACACGTGATGATATTCTGGGTGATTTCTGCACCAAAACACGCACTGAGCCCCGCACTGAGCCCCGCACTGAGCCGCAGCCTGCAGCGCCTCAGATTTCACTGCTCAAAAGAATAAAATGTCTCACAGTCAGTCAGGCTCCAGCAGCCTGAACGCGACCTCTGGTTGCATCATTTGACACAGTTTTTCCACCCAGACGCGCGTAAATCTTTATGCGTAAAAGCTTTACGCACAGTGCTGCTGCGCATTTTTTTTCTCCACTGTGTGTGCGTAAACAACAACAACGAGCAACCCCCCACCCCCAAAACATAAACACAAGACACTCACATGCACGAGAGGGAACATTTCAGGAGAATGTGTTGCTGTTTGAATCATGGTCATGGCCTCCAAAACCATCTCTGGTGAATTTACCTGATGTTTGCGCTCCATTCAAATATCTGAGTTACACCTGGGAAGCTGCGCAGTGCAGAGCCGTGTTAACAAAACTCCAAATTTAAGATTAAATCCAGAAAAAGAGGCAAATTTACTCTGAAATTTAAAGATAATGATTTAAAAAGAAGAATTAAATGTTGCGTTTAAGTACCTGGTGATAAAATCAGTGACAACACGGACGGCAGGAGCAAAAAAAGACAAAAGGATTTGCGTTAGTTATGAATGTAACCTATTCTTTTATTTTTTATTTTTTTTATGATTAAAACATTTTTTTCTTTTTTTAACTTCTGTAAGCGACAAACACGGGAATAAGAATAAGACCACAATAGTATCACAACCATGAAAAATTGTTTTTAGAGACGACAATTAAAGGACAATCATTCCAAGTAGTATTAGATAATGAGGCATTTTTTCTTCTGTCAAACAAACGGGTCTTTACATTGTTCTTCCTTTTTAGAAAAGAAGCAAAACCCCAAATTCAAATTACAAATAGACATTTTCTCTCTCTTTTACTAATTATACAAAAAAATAAAATTAAAAATAAAAAGAAGGAGGCGTGAAGGTCCGTTGTTACCGGCGATCACGTTTACAGTCAGAGAAAGCACATCACAGTCTGCCACCGCGGAAAATATCCATCTGAGAAACGAGACATTTACGCTCAAAATCCTGCGTTAAAATTTGGATTATTCTGCAAAAATGAGGAGTTAAATTCACGTTTTATCCAACGCACTTCAACACTGAATCAAAAGCGAGGCGGGTTAAGGCGAGATGCCTCCAACTGCACCAACAGAAAACACGACACCACCAAACTCCATTCAGATTTCAGCTGATTTAAGAAACTAAAAAAATACTGCCGTAAAAATCTCGTTTAAATGGACATTTTCTGCAGTGCGGGAGGCAACAATTCACGCCTCTATTCACTCACTCACTCACACACACACTCATTCACTCTCTATTCCTACTACATTAGGCCTCTGTCAGCTGAATAATGACTAAATTTCCTAGAAACCGATTCTTTGGTCTATAAAAGTACATGAACAGTTTTTAAACTGGGAAATTAAAGAATGGAGGAAAAAAAACAGCCTCATGGTTTTAACGGCGGGAGTCGCTTAAAAAAACACATTTCACTGTATAGAAAAAAAAATTAGTGTTTAAATTTTTGTAAAATAAAAATCATTCTCCGCCGCTTCTTTTCTAACCCGCATGATACCTGATAATACTGCAAACATGCGGGCACACACCGGCTATTAGAGATATTATTATTATTTTAACGTTTTTTTTTTAATCTCAAAATTAGACAAAACTATTTTAAATACACATTCTATAAAAAAAGTAATGCCTCCTCCAACAACAACAACAACAACAGAAAAAAATCAGCCTATCATCGTTCTCTCTGTTTTTTAGCTCAGGTCACATTGCACGTCGCTGACTGACAGTAACTATACAGAGACAAACCCCGGACACTTATAGTAACAGACATTATGTACACAGAAATTAAAACTGCAGGAGAAGATGGAGCAGAAGAAGAAGAAGAGAAGAAGAGAAGAGAAGAAGAAGAGATAATAATAATAATAATATTAAAAAATACCTGGAAACTTCAGGGCTGCTTTCTGTGAGTTTCTCTGCTGCTCTTTTTGTTTTGCAGTTTAAGTCTCTCCTCTTTTTTTCTATAGTAGGTAGTTTATAATAATTTTGTAATTTTTTTTACAATGTAAATGTTCAGTGTAAAATGTTCAACTTACAGTTCCAGTCATTTTCACTCATCAGGAGTGAGTGGAGAGGATGAAGGGATGAAGGGATGAAGGGATGGGGGGATGGAGGGTGAGGTAAGGTGGAGGGGTGAGGGTTTTGGGGGTGTTAGTGTATAAGCGGGTTGGAGGTCGACCCCTGGTTTTGATGCGTAAAATAGTCAGACAAACCCCCGGAAAGTCCCGAGGAGAAGGCCGGCAGAGAGCCGGACAGAGCCGGCCTCAGAGAGTCACAGGGCAGCGAGGAGGAGGACGGAGCCTGCGGGGAATTGGAGGCCGAAGCCCGGGCAGCCTGCAAGGAGCCGCCGCTGCCGCCGGACTGCGTGGTCATGGACGGGTGCGGGACGTGGGGGAAAAAGTAACTGGTCTGCCCGGCCAGCAGGTTGACCGAGCACGGGTTCAGGGAGTAAGTGGCCCCGGAGCAAGGCACGGAGAGGCCGCAGGGCACCGCCGAGGCCGCCAGGGCCGCCGCCGTCAGGTGGTGCGTCGCGTAAGGGAGATCCCCGCCGACCAGCCGGTCCATGCTCAGCCCGTTGGAGGACGGGAACGACGAGTGGTTGTTGCCCATGTTCTGGGTGAGCATGGTGCTGTAGGACATGGGGTGACCCGGGTAGCCCGACGAGGTCCCGTTGTAGCCCAGGGCGCTGCTGGCCCGCGGGTGGTGCAGGGAGAGGAAGGGGGACATGGGCCAGTACAGGGAGCCCGCCCGGTCCATGAAGGTCAGCCCGGAGGTCAGCCGGGCGCCCCGCTTGAAAGCCAGCTTGGCCCGGGACGTGGTGGACCGCCGCCGGAGCTTCCCGGTGGTGCCGCCGATGAAGACGTCGTCGCTGCTGGGGTCCAGCATCCAGTAGTTCCCTTTGCCCGGGTCGTCGTAGTGCCGCGGCACCTTGACGAAGCATTTATTCAAGCTGAGGTTGTGCCGGATGGAGTTCTGCCAGCCCTGCTTGTTCTCCCGGTAGTACGGGAAGTTTTTCATGATGAACTCATAAATGCCGTTGAGGGTGAGCCGCTTCTCCGGGCTCTGCCTGATGGCCATCATTATCAACGCGTTATAACTAAAAGGAGGTTTTTCGTACTTGCCGCTTTTCTTCTCTCCGTCCTTCCCTCCGGCGCCGCCGTCCCCGTCTTTCCCGTCCTTCTTCTCCTCCGCTTTCTCCTTCTCGTCCGGGCAGCTCTCCTGGCTCGAGGAGTCACTTTTAGGATCCGCTTTGCCGTCCTGCTGCGCGACCGGGAGAGGAGCCTTCTGCTCGGCTTCGTCCGCGCCGCCGGGCCGGTGGTGGTTCTGGTGGTGGTGGTTCTGGTGGTGATGCTGGTTCTGGTGGTTGTTGTTGTCGCTTTGCACGGCCTCGGGCACCAAACTGTTTATACTGAACGACGATTTAGGAATCATTTTCACCTCTTTGCGCTCTCCCATATCCAACATCACCGGGCAATGAGGGGGGAAAATGGCAACGACCAAAAGCGACGAACACAGCTGGGTCTCAATCTGTCCTGTCTCTGCCTGCGAACCAGGACGGGAAGGACGGAAGGGGGGAACGATAGGAAGAAAGAAAGTATAGCCCAACAAACTATTTCATGTTCGGTTTGGGGAGAAAAAAGGAAACACACACACACAACACACATGTACACACACATCGATAGGAGACAGATAGCTGCAATTAATTAGGGAGCCACAGCCACTAAAGCAAGTAAAAAACATTGGTTGGACCTTTCCAGTCCTCAGCCAACCAGGGGAACATTAGTATTAAATATTAAGGCGTCCTCTGCGCTTTCAGCCAATCATGACGCACAGGGAAACACACACATCCACCAATGCCGTGCACGCTGCAAGAAATACCCAACCCTGCCTCTCTTTTATGCCTCATGGAGTCATTAGAAATCTCAATTTGATCAGAATAAACACAAAAATCTGTCAGAGTGGATTTTATTTTTTATTGTTTCCGTTTTATGTCGTTATTGTTTTGCATTTTCATGTTAATTTTTTCATGTCCACCTCTCATTTTAGCCTCACTTTCAAATCACAAAAACGTGCTTTGTAAAATAAATTAAACTTTATTTGAAAACTGATCATTTTCTGCTTTAATTTTGTGTTTTTCTGATCTTTTCCGGACGCAAATGAGACTGAGAGCGGCTCACACGCCCAAAACGACTCGCCAACACGGACACTTCTTGCAGCGTGGAAAACACACTCACCCCTATCAACACTCCTTCCCCTCACCCCTCCCCTCCCTCATCCTCTCCCCCACCTAAACTAAAACCGTCGCTGGAAAACACACACCGTGCATGCGTACACCCAAATCCCCGCCGCTCCTCATATTTACACTCCTCCGATTCAAATATTTTCCCCTTCGGCGTCTTCAAAACTGTTTACATCCAGACTCGGAGGGAAAATAAACAGAGGAGAGGGGATCCGGAGGGCACGCGGACACGGTCAGGACACGCGGAGGTGATTTGTGTGTCAGATCGCAGCAGACTGAAACGGCACAGAAAGGCTACGGGCTGTTTTCTCCAAAGCCGATTCTCCGTGCGTAAAATGTGCGTAAAATGTGCGCCGGAGAGGCGTAAACACGGTGTCATGTCAGTCTGCAGCTTCCAGGAAGCTTTGTTGGTTTCCTCCCCGGCGGCTTCACGTCGGAGGAGAATTTCAGAAGTGAACCGGAGGCAGAAACACACTCAGTAAATGTTGAATGAATAAAAGAGTGGAGGAGAGGAGAGCTGGAGGCCGCCGGAGGAGACGCGCGGAGATTTTTTTTTCTTTTAACACCAAAATGTGTCTCCAGCCTTTTTGTACCATGACTGATATTTATGAAAACATTAATTATTATTTATAACATCTAAATGATGATTATTATTATATTTCTAACGTGATTTATTTCACTTTTTTTCCGGAAAACATCTGAACACATTTCATCTTGGACTCTGACGCTTTGGCGATACATTCAAATATTACTACTCGCAGTGAAGCTGCACCACTGCTCCCTCATGCGCTGCTGCTATAATAATAAACACTGAGGTCATATACTCAGCATTATTTATTATTTTGAGATTTTTATTAACCTGAGTTTTATTTATTTATATATCCACACTATTAAAATCTAACATTTATTCAGTAGCGTGGTTCCGGCTGATTTTGGACACAATAGATATTTAAATTTGGCACCTTTTACACCAAAAATATTATAAAATTGTCTCGCTTTTCTGCTATAAAACTAAAGTTTACACACAATAATGTTTAATATTTAATAGAGTAAATAAAATATAAATAATTCAGATAACTAAAGCAGCTGCATTGTTGGTGTCTTGTGGTGCTGGGGCTGAAAAAAAGCAATATTCCTGCTACACTAATACTATCAGTGCTGCTACTACTTTCTCACTGCTGCATGTTGTTAATGACATATAAGGATATTATAAGGAGTATTAAATGCTACAACAGCAGCTGCTGACAGTATTTGTACATAGAAATGTTATCTTTGCCGCCCGGACTGTGATCATGTGAGCATCACTAAGTAAAACTGATGTTTCTCCTCAAATATAAAATGTTTTTTGTGACTGGTGTGAATGAAAACACGAGATTTTATATCTAGTTTCTGTTATTACTTCCTGCTACATTGAAACTGCAGTACTCCCCCCGCGCTTACTGCTGCCGGGGTGATAACATGTGTAGTAATACTGCTTACTGTTACAGTGCTGACAGTGTTACTACAGTACCGTTACTATCAGCCGACTGACATCACTGACTTACTCTGCAGAGCCTGGTGCGCCAACACAGTCCTGCACGTATGTGACCAAACATGAAACATCACTCATGTTGTTGATTCATAAAAAAAGAAGCAGTGAACTCTACAAAATAAAAGCTTCCCAGAGGAAGATGCAGCAGGTGCAGCTTCAGGGTTTAGAGTCTGTGAGTTCACTGAACTCTTTAAAAGCGGGCTGAGCTTCAGAGAGACTCCACATGAGGACTGAAACAATCCGGGCTGTCGCTGATAAACAACAAAAACTCGGGACCGTTTGAGACTCTGATTCTGAGGCAGATTAGAAAAACTCCAACAGAGTTAATTCAACACTCTGGAGATTTTCCTGTGACTCAGTGATTTGAAATCACCTGGAAATGTGCCAACACGGAGAGAAAGACGCAAAGTGTTTCCATCCAGAGAGGCGAAAATGTGACAGAAGAAAAAAAACCTCAGTCAGAAACAAAACATTTCCTCCAGTTAAACAAACTAAACAAAGATTGTTTTTTGAGTTTCTGTGGGAAACTTTTCCCCGGAGGAGCAGCTGAGGCTCGTCTTTTACGCACCGAGACACCGAAGCGTCACTGAGCCGCCTGAGCTCCACAGATGTGGGTTTATTTTCTCTCAGCAGGTCTGAAGGCTGCACATCACACAAATATCATTATAATAATACATGTGGAAATAAAACAGGTGGAGGCGGAGCAACAAGAGAGAATTGTTTGCATAAAATAATAATTTTGGTTCAGTTTGCAGGAGTTTGACGCGCGTTGCAGAAACAGAAAATATCACATTTACGCAAAAATACAGTCAAATTACCGGAAACTGTGTTTGTCTGAAGCTTTTTAAGCATTTGTTCCCTTTGGGTTTGTTTCCGTGTTATTGGTTTGTTTGATGCTTTTTATTATCAGGTCATTTTCACAGTAAGAAAACATTTAGCTAAAATTTATTAAGGTTCATGTGAGCTCTAATTTTAACTTTTATTTTAAGAAAAATGGGATAAAACAAGGCACAAACCAGCGAGCCGACACCGGATATTAGGACAGAAAAATATTTTGTAAAAATTCAGTTATTATAGTTTATTATTGGGCTGAATGCTGAATAGGCTACATTAATAATAATAATAATTAACACACACACAAAAAAACCCACTTTTTTGTTCCCTTTTCCGGAGCTTTCAGTCACATCTCGTGGCCTTCAACGGCGCAGTGTCAGCTGAAAGCTCCTCCAAAAAGTTCAGACTATTATCTCCAAATGTAAGAAATAATAACAATAATAATAATAATGATAATAATAATAATAATAACAATAATAATAATAATAATAACAATAATAATGATAACATTTTTTGCGTCCCTAAAGTGAATCTTCTTTGTTGTTGTTTTTTCTTTGTGCTTTTATTTTGATGGGAAACTTTTAACTTGCTGTTTGTTTGTCAGCTTCTCTGTGACTCACTGAACTAAACATACTGCTTGTTTGTTTGTTTGTTGTTGTTGTTGTTGTTAGTTTGCTCACAGAAGCTGAGGATGTGAGCGGAGTTTGGACCGTTGGCTCTGCTTATATGTTTTCTGCAGCGCGTGCGTGCGCGCCGAGGACTCCGCAGCATCCAAACAGGACTGAGGAGGAGGAGGAGGAGGAGGAGGAGGAGGAGGTGCAGAGGGAAAAAAAACAGCCTCAGAGAGAGAAACCCCTGAAACAAACCGGAGCTTTTTTTTTATTTCACCTGCAGGTTGGTGATGAATCGTTTCTGTTTCCGGTCTGATTTCATGATTTTAAGATTTGTTTTTCTCCAGACTGAACCTTAAAAACAAAAAGCAGCAGGTGGGTCCATCAGAGGAAGGCTGGGTGAAGAGAGGAGGCTTCTGTTGATGTTGGGGAAAGACAAATGAGGATATAAAGACGAGCTTTCGCTGCACCTCAGATCAAACTACACTCAGTTCATTTTTCTCAGAATTATGAAACAAGTTTAAACAGCGGTGTGAAGCAGCAGAGACAGAGGCCGCCTCCTTTGTCGCCCAGCTACAGACTGACCTGACTCCACTGTGTTTCCTCTGAACTTTAAAACAGACAAACAGCTGGTGTGTCTAATCAAACCAAACTCAGTTCATTTCTTCTGATTTTAACAATACTGTAAAAGCTTGTATTTGCAGTGTGACCCTATAAGAAAGAGCCTGACTGTCTTGCAATAACCAGCAGGGAACTCAAGTTACACCAGACTCCACTCATTTTCTTCAGAATTTAAGAAAATGATTAAACACCCAAAAAGGGCAAGAAAGATTGACTCCTGCCATTTTTCAGTTGGTCAACTAACAACAAGGAGTTCAAACCAAACCATCAAATCAAATCCATTCACTTTTTTTCTGAATTGTAGAACACATTTAATGCTCAGAAAAGGACGAGAGCGGTTAGGTCCTTCATTTTGGTTGATAAACTAACAATTGAAGGTTCAAATCAGCCTGAACCAGACTCCATTCATTTTTCTCCAGATTTAAGAACATGTCAGAACGCCATAAAACGGACGAGAGCAGTTGACTCTTGCCAGTTTTGGTTGGTTCAATAATGACGACTTCAAACAGAATCAAACCAAACCCCATTTATTTTTCTCTAACTTTTAAAACACATTTAAAAAGATACAGATTTGCAGTGTCAAGGGTCAGACAGAGGTTGACCTTTGCCTCTTTTGTTGACTAACTACCAACTGTGACATCAAGCCAAACCAGACTCAGTTCATTTTTTCTGAAGTTTAGAGCACAATTTCAGCATTTGATTTCCTCAGAAAAAAAGTTATGGCGACAAAGATCTGCCGACACACAAGTAAAGTTGGAACTAAACTTCCTCCTGAAAGTGATTAAAGAGGAGTTTACCTCCACCAGCTGTTTTTATCTTGAGTCTGTCTGATATGAGTCGATGATATTGAAGCCTATAAGCAAACATCATACATGTACATCCTCCAGCTGTCAGTGAGGCGACACACTTGTTACAGTTTATCCGCAGATTTAAATACTTTATATTTAATAGCCTACAATAACGCAGAAATTATCTGCTTCATGCTCAGAGATCTTCATTTAAAGGTAAGTTAATTTACAGGTTGTACAGAGCGGACTTATTGACTGTTGAAAGTAATAAAAAAAAATGCAATTATCACTGAAAGCTTTTATTCCATGACATATTTGTGTTTGAACAGAAAGATGATTTTTAAATTCAATCAAAGAGAAAGAAACATGAAGGTGACCTCTGACCTCCATCATAATCAACATCTCAGCTTTCGCTCCAGGCAAAGATTTATTCTATGTTCAAGGGTTTTAATGGAACATCTGTTTTAACTTTTCGTTCATTCATCCCGTCAGCTCCACACCAACTGGTGATAATTTTATCTGCCATGTTTAATCAACCCGCCGCGTGTTTCAGATCTGATCCTCACGCAGAAAGAAAAAGTGTTTCACAAGGTTTAAAGTTCTGCTCTGTGACAGAGATGTTTGATCCAGATGTGAAACAGACTGTTAGTTTTCACTCCTGCACAACATCTGCTGTTTTTCTCCTCTGAGCCTGAAACACAGCAGCGTTTGATTCAGCAGAGACTCAATATGGATCAATGAAGCCGAACGAGGGGCTGATCAGGAAGGTGTCGAAGCTTTAAGGGGTTCTAGAGGTTGTGTAGGAAGTATTTCAGCCCAGTCGCCAGAGGAAGATGTTGCTATTGTTCGTCTCTGAAAACTGGTAATTCAGTGTTTCTGACATAATGAACAAACAGCAAACCCGGTTGTGATTTCGCAGTCATAGCTGTGTTTCCAGCAGCCCTCAAGGCACCAAACATGGCTGGTTTTTGCGACTTGTTTTTCCAGAAGAGACAGTGCCACACAAAGCAGTTATTTACAGACATCGCCCTCAAATGTGGGTACCTGGGGCCAAAACATCATCTTTTCCAAACCATAACCAAGTGGATTCTGTGCCTAAACATAGCCACATGTTAACCATGGCTGGATTAATGAATGGGCCTACTTGGCACAGGTCAAGGGGCCCAAAGTGTTAGGGAGGGCCCCTGAGCTTCACTTGCAAACTGTCAAATGTCAAACTAATATGAACTAACCAGGAAGAGACTCAAGATGACCACAGAGACACAGAGAGACCACGAAGAGATGCAACATGACCTCAATAAGACACTAAATCATGTCGAAGAGACCACGTAGACACAAAACCACATAAAGACGCTTAATGACTACAAAGAGACGCAAAACATCACAAAGTGTGTCCTATTAAGAGGTGGTGGGGCCCTTTGCATTTTGGGGTTTGTTAGGGTGTTCTGGGAGTTCTCAACAGGGTTCTGGGGTTCTTAAGTCAAATCTGATGTTATTAATGGGTTCCTGTGTCTGTTAAACTGGTTCCAGTAGATATTAAGGGTTTCCTAAGTGGCAATAGATCTTGGTAGTTTGTACCTGCTTTCAAAGGTTTTAAGGATGTTCTCAAGCTACCTTAGGTGGGGGGTGCATTATTCAGGGAATTCCTGTGGTTCCTGTAGCCCTTAAGGGTTGTTTTAAGGGAGGTGGCAATGGATCTTGGTAGTCCATAGTCACTTCCAGGTTTTTTTTAAGGATGTTCTGGAGCTATCTGACGGGGACAATGTGTTATTAAGGGGGTTGCAATTCCTCAAGGAGTTTCAGGAGGGCATTTAGATTTTGTGGGGTTCTTAAGTAAAATCTAATGTTATTAATGGGTTCCTGAGACTATTAAACTGCTTCCAGCAGCCCTTAAGGGGTACCTTGCATTCTTAAGGAGGTGGAAGTAAATTTTGGTTGGTTCGTAGTCACATTCAGGGGTGTTCTAAAGCTACCTACAGGGGACTATGGGGTCCTCTAAGGGTTTCTAGAGCCCTTTTGTTTTTTTGGGGGGGGGGAGTTCTTAATGGAGTCCCACACAGGTCTGTAAGGAGTTCCTAAAAGTTCTCGCAGGGTCTCGAGGGTGTAAGGGAAATCAACAAAGTCTAAGAGGGTCTATTAGGTTATTAAGAAGTTCCTGACGTTTTAAGGGGAATGTAATAGCCCCTAAGGGGTTCTTTGGTTTGCGAGATTTGGTTTTTAAGGGGAGTTCTAGAAGTTTACATGGGGTTTGGGGGTTCCTGGGGAGTTCTAGGAGATTTTCAGGGGTATTTTCAAGTTCCTATGAGGTTCCAGATGTTCAGCAGATTGTTAAGGAGTTTCCAGGAGTTATTAAGGAAGTTTCTGGGCTTTTAAGGGGTATTTAGGGGGCTCACTGGGGTTGCTGCTGCTTTAAAAGGTTTTATTTGTTCTTAAGGGAGATCTTAAGGTGTTTGCAGGCTAGGGGGATTCGAGGAAGATTATGGGACTCTATGAGAAGGTTTATTAAGGTAACTATACCAATTTTAAGGGGCTTTAGACATCCTCATATTTTAGTGTGGTTTTTTTTAACTCTTAACAGAAACCAAAACCTTGATCCTGCTTTCACCTGTGACCTTTGACCCCGGCTCTGTCAAGTGTTCCCTTAAACCTGCACAAGGAATGAAGGGATGAAGGAATGGAGGGATGAAGGAATGGAGGGATGAAGGAATGGAGGGATGAAGGGATGAAGGAATGAAGGGATGAAGGAATGGAGGGATCAAAGGATGAAGGGATGAAGGTGGTTAATCTGCAGCATGTATTTCCTGTGAGTGTGAATGTTTGAACACACGGATGCTGAGTGATTTCTCAACACGCCGGCTGCATATAAACAGCCTCACTGTTATTATTATTGGCTTTAAGGCTCAGAGGGAAGTTGTGAGCAAATAAATCAGAGGGATCAACAGCAGACACAGAGGAAGAAGAGAGAGGAGAGGAGGAGGAGGCTGAGAGGAGGGCAGAGGGCGCCTCCCAGCGGCGGGAACAGGAACTTCACCAACACAAACATGATTCACATCCAGTTTTTGAGCCTCTGTTTGCTCTTGTGTGGCTCTTCCTGCAGTTTCATTGGATTTAATCTGGACCGATTAAATTTAAAATAAATACTTAAGAATAAACTTATTGTCTTTTAAGGATCGAGGGAGGGAAACAGAAATTATTCGCCATAAATAACTTTCTGAGAGTACAACAGCAGATGCAGATCTGTTTTCATCAAGTTAAAAAATAAATCTGCGTTCAGTGAATCTGACAAAACCCGTGTTAGAAGCAGCTCAAACTGTCAGATCAGACGCGATGAAGGAGCGAAATCAAACCGCACACAGACACTGAAATTCTTAATTATTACGTTATTTCCTGATAATATTCATCTCATGGTGATATTTCATCGCACTTCATATATATGCAGTGTTTTCTTCAGGTTTTATGATGTCCTCATATCAATAAATCAGTATTTATAATCACTTCTGATGAACGTGACGTAATGTGTCTTTATTATCCACTTATAAACTAAAGTTTATTAAAACTTAAATGATTGCAGGAACAAACGATAAAACTAAGAAGAGAAAGGTGAGTGTGTCGATGTGTTTAATGTGTGGATCAGTCCTGCAGCTGTTCCTAAACTGGACCGAAAGACTCACATTATATTCACGGTTCTGTTGGATTTCTCTGTCAGTAGTTTCCTGTGATATAATTCTACATAATCTGAGAACACAATTCTTCGTTTAGTTTTTATTTAACTTTTTTTGTTGCTTAAAAAAAATCACATTAAAATAAATGAATAATAAAACAGATTTTATTTTTGAAGATTTCATTTACAAAACATTTTCGTTTTTAAAACAAAAAAACAAAAGCCATTTCACTTTTATATTCTGCCCCGGACAGAAAGCTGCAGAGCTTCATCACAGAGGAATCAAATAAATAATGTGCAGTGTGAAGCTTCAGTCCTGTCTCACTGTGAAAAATAAAAATGTGATGATGTCCTTTTGTTCTTTTGGATCAGCCCAGATATGATGTGTCCGGAGCTGTGTGGACACACTCAGGTGCTGAAACTGTGTTTTTCTCCTGCAGCAGCTTCAGAAATCAGTCAGGTCTGTGTTGAGCTCCTGCTGCTTCTTTGCTTTCTGCCGCCGTGAGCTGAATGTTGAAGCGCGAATCAGACGGAGGCCTGGAGGGACAAATATGTGTCCAACACCACAGACAGAGGCGAGGACAGAAAGACAGACTGACGGTCCTTCCGTTCATTTACGTACTGGAGCTGACACACAGGAGTCAAAACTGATTCATGAAGCAGCATTAAATCCTTAAAATAAACCTTTAGTTTACACTTAAATTTGTAATAAGGGACACTGGTGTACCTTTAACACAGTCAGATGTTACCTAACGGAAATTTAAGACTTGTTTTTCGTTTGTAATAAAGCACATTAATGCACCTTATACACGGTCTGATTTAGTTAAGGGGAAATTTAACACTTAATGTTGATTTGTAGTAAATGACATTAATACACCTCAAATATAGTCAGAGACTATTTAAGGAGAATTAAACTTGATTTGTTGTAAAGGATATTAATGCAACTCAAAAACAAGATTATTCAAGGGAAATTTAAGAATTAATTTTCATTTGTAATAAAACACATTAATGCACCTGAAACACAGTCGGATGTTATTTAAGCGACACTTAAGACTTAATTATGATTTGTAATAGGCCTAAAGGACATTGTTGTACCTTAGACGTCGGATATTTAAGGGAAAGTTAAGTCTTTCGATGCACCTTAAACACAATCAGATGTTATTCAAGGGACATTTAAGGACATTTATTCAAGGGACATTTAAGACTTAATTACTATCCAATTACTATCCTTAATACTTTCCAGGAGATATCAAAGGTTTATTAAAAGGCTTTTCATATGTAAAATAAACTTGTGTTGCTTCCTGGTGTAACTGATGCTCATTAATCCTATTTCGGTATTTTTTTATTCCACTGTTGCGTGTCTAAGTCCTATTTCCCTCCTTTATTTCTCCAGAATGAAAACACGTCCCCTTTACAGCCCTCTGTGTTCTGGAAAGCGACTTTTATTTCTTCAAAGATCATTTTAAATTAAAACACGCTTTGCATTAAAACGAAAAAACACAATATTGTAATAATATATAATAATATTAAAGGAATAAACATCAGCTGGCTTGACTCAGATCATTTGGGCTCTTTAACACGTTTGTTCGTTTATTCACGTTTATTCACATTCAAATGTTTACTTTATATTAATTTGTTCTCCTGTTGTTGTGACGAGTTTCTCTGGTGAATATTGAGTGTTTATTTGGGCTAAGTGTGTGTGTGATGAGTTAAAGTGACGTGTTTTACTTTAAAAGCATCAAACACTGGTGCAGAGGTTGTGAAACTGATTTTACATCTGTAAAGTTTATCTGCGAGTCTGAATCTGAACCAAACCAACAATCAGCTCCAGCGGTGAACACATGAATCCATGGCTGGGATTATTATTACATGAGGAGCAGAAGATGAGGGTGAATGCTCGGAGAGAGGAGCACAACTTCCTGCTGCCCTGCAGCACAAAAACAAGCAGGGAAATCATTAGCTGTGTTGGCGCCGCAGGGTTAATGGTTCAATCAATGTCAAGCGCTGAAAATAAACTTGTGAACCGGACAATCTGCCGGCTGGAGCCCGAACACTCACCCGAGAGCTGCGGGAGGAGAGCCGGCTCATTACTGCACCGACAGCGACACCGTGAGGCCGGCGGGAGGAACTACACCCCGGGACCAGCAGGTACCACACACACACACACACACACACACACACACACACACACACACAGGTCAGTCTCATACACACTGTGAGAATGCTCCCCAGTAAAAGTTTGAAGTATTAAACTATTAATAATAGTTTAATTATGTGACGTCATCAGATGACTGACTCAAAGGGGATTTGGGCTCTTAAGAGGGTTCCTTTGGTTCCTCTGAGGGCTTCAGGGTTTCTTCACATTCTTAAACACATGGTGATGAATTATGGTTGGTTCAGTTCCAGGGATTATAAGGATGTTCTAAAGATAGCTACCTTAAGAGGACTGTGGGTTATTTACAGGGTTCCTATGGTTCTTCTTCAGGGTTCCTTTTGGGTTTTAAGGGATCTATAAGTCAAATCTAATGTTATCTAATGGGTTATGTTGGCTATTTAACTGCTTCCAGCAGCCCTTAAGCATTTCCTTACATTCTTGAGGAGGTGGCAGTGGATCTTGGTCAGTTTGAAGTCACTTCCAAGGTTTATAAGGATGTTCTAAAGTTATCTTAAGGGGGCTATGGGTTATTTACAGGATTCCCGTGGTTCTTCTGAGGGTTTCAAGAGCCCTTTTGGGTTTTGTGGGGTTCTTAAGTCAAATCTAAGGTTATTAATAGGTTGTTGTGGTGATTAAACTGTTTTCAGCAGCTGTCAAGGGTTTCTTTAAGTTCTGAAGAAGGTGGCAGTGGATCTAGGTTAAGTTAAGTTCCAGGGATTTTGACGATTTACCACAGCTACCTTACAGGAACTGTGGATCATTTACAGGGTTCCTGTGGTTCTTCTAAGGGTTTTAGGGGGGCATTTTGTTTTTTGGCATGTTCTTAAGGACGTTCCAGTCTGTCTTTACACAGGGTTGTGAGGAGATCCTTTAAGTTCTCACAGGGTTTCAGGGGGTTCACGAGCAGCTTCCTTGAGTTCTTGAGAAGGCTCCACTGGCTCTTAAGAAGTGGTGTCAAAGTCTAAGAGGGTCTATCAGGTTATTAAGGGGTTCCTGACCTGTGGTTTTAAATGGGCCGTAGCCCCTATAAAGGGGTTCTAGAAGATCACATGTGGTTCTTGGGGAGTTCTGGGAGATTTTCAGGGGCATTCACAAGTTCCTATGGGGTTCCTAAAGGATTCTGCAGATTGTTAAGGAGTTTCCAGGAGCTATTAAGTAAGTGTCAGGGTCTCTTTAAGGGGCTTTGTTGGGTTATTGAGGGGACACATTGGGGCTCCAGCTGCTTCAAAGGGTTTTTCTGCAGGGTTTTAAGGGATTCTATTTGTTCTTAACAGAGATCTTAAGGTGTTTGCAGGGTACTTAAGAGGCTACAGGGATTTGAGGAAAAAATATAGGACTTTTTAAGGTATACTTAAGTAGCTACACGGATTTTAATTGGGATTTAGGCATCCTCACATTTTAATGTTTGTTTTTTTTAAACTCTGAACAGAAACCAAAACCTTCATCCTGCTTTCACCTGTGACCTTTGACCTCTGCTCTGTCAAGTGATTCCTTAAACTTGCACAAGGAATGAAGGGATGAAGGAGATGACTTCAGACATTAAATTAGTTTCACTAATCTAATTAATTTTGTGAGAAGAAGTGTTGGTGAACCCAAACAATGTGTCATGTGACTGCAGTTGGTTCACATCCAGGTCGGAACACCTTCTCACCACAAACCAACCGCACCAGAGTTCCTTTCACACCTGCCCAAAGGAACCGCACTGAGGGGGCAAACGAACTTAAATTCAATTGAACCGAACCAAACAGGGCAGGTGTGAAAGCACCCTTAAACTGACGGACTTTTTTTGGGGGTGGCCTTCTTTTTAGGAGGCTAAAAACAAACTCATAAAGGCAGCGTTTGAATTTATGTACGTGACAGGAGGATTTTCGACTCGAGTTATTTTAAATAAACATTGTGATTCTGTCTATTTCCTGGAAGCATCATTACCAGCGCAGACCTGCTGCATATCAAACTCTCAGCAGATAAGATTAAATTAATGTAAATATAAGACGACCGCGCTCACTGTGGACTCTTTCAGACAGCTGACCTTTGACCTCGGCATCACTGAGAGCGAAATGAAAACTGTGGACAGTCACACTGGATCAATAAACTGATGGTGTTTGAACACAACACGCACAGACCTCCTCTGAGAGGATAAAACCAGACTCAGGAAGTCGACGACGAACTGTGGAAATATTTAATTGAAACATTCAGTGCAGTTCAATCAGATTAATGAGTTTAGTTCATCTGTGAAATGTTTTCCATAATCTACATTATAGATGCAGAAACCTGACAGTAATCAATCAAATGATTATTGGTTAACACACAAAACAACAAAATATGAAGAGTTTTAATTTAAAACAACGTCGTCCTAATCCGCTGTGCAGCAACATGATGAAACGATGACGTCACATGTTTATGATTCAGTCTGTGTGAATGACTCTCACTCAATCACCTCAATTGGCTTTAATTTCCCAAAACCTGAATGAAGTGTTTGAACTCCTGATTTCTCTCAGTCGTCTTAATCTGACTCATTATTTTTAATGATTGACTTATTGATCTGCCTGAATGGAGGAGGCGATGAGTCTGAAGATGTTTGGATTTGTTGCTCATTAATAAATAAACGGCGTTCGTTTCCAAAAACACTGAGTCATTAACCAAAGTTCATCTTTTTAAAAAATCACGAGCGTAGTCTGTTAACGTTCCATCGATGTCTCATGAAACCTTTTCTGCTTCTAAATGTGACAAATTTGTTTGAATGGATTTGCTGTCGATCAGTTTTGAAAAGGTGGAGAGCCGAACTCTTCAGATGGAGTCACTTCAGACTGTTTGAGATCCACAACGTGAGCAGAGGTGAAGAGAATATTAACAGGCGTCAGACGCGACATCCGACTGTTTCATCAACAAAACAACCTGGAGCTGTTTCCACAAAGACTGAAGATCAAACTGATTCATAAACACACGTCTGAATTCAGTTCCACAAAGTTCTTGTTCCTGACTGTCTGAAGTTTGATAAATAAATTAAAACTTTTCTCATACCAGCTGACCCAGCAGCTGCCATTAAGTGTCGCCATGGAAACAATAGTTAGGTATCAGTGACTGTTACCATGGAAACACTGTTGAAGTGCGTCCCATTTAGGCCCTGATCTCACAGGAAGCGTTTTAGCAGCTCTGGAGGCGGCTTTTTGTAAATGTTTTAATGAAAATGAAGCTTTTTGCCTGTCGCGTTTCTGCGCTCAAAGGGCCTGGCGTGAGCGCTCTGAACTCCTCGAGTTGAAAAAACATCAACACGAGTGGAGAAGTGGCCCAAGTTATCTCTTTTTTCCATTGTCCAATGAGATGATTTGAGAGGCGGGCCTTCTGTGGTGGTCACAACAAGAAGTTTACAGTTGGTAAACAATGGAGGAGAAACTGGTGGTAGTGGTTGCTGGATACCCAGAGCTATACGGCCTGACGATACACAGCAGGTTGTCAAACTGCTGTGTATCGTATGGTGAAATCTGCCTGTAAACGTCCATGATGGAGGAGAAGCTCCTGGACCAACTGGTGGTACTCCCCATGATCCAGCCTCTTTTTTAGGGTCTCATGTACCCACACAGATCTCTGTTTATCTGCTGACAGCCTCTCACCCTCAACCAGAGCTACAGACTGATTACGCAGGAAGGTTAGTGTAAGGAGATGATGGGGTGGTCACTGGCAACAAGTATTTTTTTTACTACTGGCATTCAATTTTTAAAAAAGGCAGTGCGGTGTGCCTTGCATTTTGCAATCTGCAAAACACTTCCTATGTGATTGGGGCCTTAGAAGGATAGTGCGCCCAAAAATGAAAATTCAGACATAATCTACTCACCCATATGTCGAGGGAGGCTCAGGTGAAGTTTTAGAGTCCTCACATCACTTGTGGAGATCCAAGGGGAGAGGAGGTAGCAACACAACTCCACCTAATGGAGGCTGACGGCGCCCCAGATTCAAACCTCCAAGAACACATAATTGAAACCACAAAATATCTCCATACTGCTCGTCCGTAGTGGGTGCACTATCCCTTTAAACCAGCAACTAAAAGTGTTTGCTTCAGTAAAACCAGGTCTTTTCCTGGAGCTTTTAACTGCATCTCTTGGTCTTCCTCAGTGGAAGGAACTCCACTGATCTGGGAGACGTTAGCAAGTGGACCTGGAGTTGAGATCAGCGCTATCAAACAATTCATCTTTTAAAAACTATAAATTTCAATAGTTAATCGCATGTTTAAAATTCCATGATTTAGCAACAGTTTTGCAGTCCACATTAACAAAGTGAAGAAATTCTTGTTTTGACTGGAAATCAAATGCATGCAAAAAAATGTACTTTATCATCTTGACTTTTATTCTTTCAAATCAATGGTTCACTTCTCAAACAGTGTGGCACAAGCAAAGGAGTGTGATGTCCAGTCAGTGTCAACATGGTGAGCAGATACATTTGATGACTCACTCACATTCAATGATCCCTGGTTAATGCTCCAGCATCTGCACTTTCAGGTGTTCCAGTTTGGTTGCTTTCTCTGATTCAAACAGGTCCTGTATGTGTTAAACCTTTGCTCCCGCTAATGGTGTATGACTGGTCACAACATGCCAACCTGAGGACGTCCCTTGGACCCGATCGTGTGTGTAGTGAGTGTGGCTAAGAGAGAAAGAGAGCGTGTGTGACGGCACAGAGAGTATGTAGTTACATGTAGCAGTGTGAGTTTAGACTGTCTGTCAGTGAATAAACGAATCAAGTTGTCCACTTCACATGTAGCTCCGCCCGTCTGGTGGCACTTTTGACATTACTACAGTAACATTTCGGCTGGCACATGAACAGACACAGTGACCGACATAATAGTAATAATAATAATAAAAGAATAAAGAATAACCCGATGACATCACACTGGTCCTAAGACAACCAGGAATGTTTGGTGTGGGCCAACGTGCAGTCTGTCACATCGCGATTAACGCTGACAGCCGGAGTTGAGATTTATTTGTGCATCTCTTGTGCTCAGAGTTTTAGATTTGTTTATTTCTGGGTTTCTAATTTTCTTATCGCTCATTTTCAGTCACTATATTCTTCATTTCCTGTGAGGCACTTTAATCAAAGCACTTTGTCAGTAAAACTGTTTCACTTGGCATCGTTAAGGCTTTAATGTCGCCTGCTCTGGTGTCCTGCCTGTAAACTTTATTACACCAGTATTACTGTCTTTGTCACCTGCACCATTTGGCTTCCCTGAATGAAGCACAGTAACCAATAAGGTTTTACTTCTTGGTGAAAAACTTCCTGAAGACGCTCCTCCTTGACCTGCTCATGTTGTCGTCTGTTAGCTGGGGGGTCGCGGTGGAGGGGTGCTGGGTGTCGGAGGGTGGAGGCGGAGGAGGCACTGAGGGAGGCTGGCTTTGACGGCTCTGTGGACCTGTTGTGTCATAAATCAAATTCAGTCACATGCTCACAAGATAATCCGGTTGTTAGCTTAAACAACATGCTAACGTGCTGTGTGTCGACTCACCTGCCGTCCCGACCTCCCCTTCCTCTGGGTAGCGGTGTTTGTTGTAGTACGTGTGGGGGGGTTTGGGAGGAGGTTGGCTGTCTGTGGATGATTGTCTCTCCAGGCTCTCAGCTCTTCTGTTGAGCAGTTTGGTGGAGGCCGAATCATCCGGAGCCTCGGCTAACTTCTCCAGACTCAGGTTGACTGATGACGCTCTCCTAAATGATGACAACATCCTGGTGTTAATGTTGGAGCTCTGATTGTGTACAAAGTGTTTGACTGCTCCTCATCAAACAACTGACGTCCATCTCTGTGTCCACGTTAGCTTAGCTTAGCACGAAGACAGGAAGCAGGGGGAAACTGCTAGCCTAGCTATATCAAAAGAGAAAACCCACTCCAGGTCCAAGTCTGTTGGATTTAAATGTTTGTTTCCTGTCGGGACAGCTTGAACTCAAAACTTTAAGTTTAGTACAGCACAGTAATATAAAAGTTTTAAAAAATAAATGTGTCACATGACTCTTGTATGAGAGGAATTTTATGTCAGTTTAACTTTAACTTTTTTTGGTTGTTATTTGAGCTTGCGATTTGCACCGAGACAGACGAAACTGTTTTAGAACGTTGCAGAGAAAAGTAGCAGCAGTGTGAAAATCAGATCAGAAGCACAGAGAGTTGTTGACTAGAGATGATACACCGTCTCATGGTGGTCACTTCCTGTCAACGTTACAGATCAGAAGCACAGAGAGTTGTTGACTAGAGATGATACACCGTCTCATGGTGGTCACTTCCTGTCAATGTTACAGATCAGAAGCACAGAGAGTTGTTGACTAGAGATGATACACCGTCTCATCGTGGTCACTTCCTGTGAACCAGCAGCTTTTTACAACATTGCAGAATGGAGTTTTGCAACTAGTTGCCTGTTTCAACTTGTCTTGTCGCAAATATTTGTCAAAGTGTCAAAGAAAACTGAAAATCTTAATGTCTGACAAGCTGGAAGGAGCAAATGTTTCTACTTTCATCTAAAAATGACTAAAACGATTATTTGATTACTAAAATATTTGCCGTTTAATTGTCTGTTGATCAACTAATAGATTCACTGTTGCAGCTCTACAGTACAATATATAAAGATAAAGTGACAAACACTGACTGCTGCTAAAGCCCAACATGTCTCCTTTTCCATTTCAGCACCTGTTAAATAAAGATGCAGAAATCATTTTATTAATGTATTTTATGACTGCTGCAGTCATGTTGCCTCTGTAGACCTGCACACTTCATCTCCCTGCTGCAAACCAAACCAGATGTAAAGGCTGACAGCTGAATGGACCCGCGGCTGTGTCCTGTGCCACCGTGTGTTTTTCCACCATTGTGCACCCGCTGAATGTAATTCACCTTGTCAAAGTATCTCATTAAAGGAAAAATCCTGCCAACGGGGAGTTTCATTTCTGTGGCCTCTCGCCCACCTGAGAGGTGCCCCGTGTCCCCACAGTGCACAGTGTGAACAGGTGAGATGTGAAAGTCAAATTACCTGAGGCCGTTTGAAAGAAACACGTTCAGTCTGAAACTCCATCAAACACTTCAGCCGCTGACAGACAGACGAATGGACGGACGCCGGGTTGGACTCCACAACCAGAAAACTAGCCGCACAGTGCGTCTGTGTGCGCGTTCGATTCACAGAATCATTATGAGACGTTAAATTCTTTAAATCAGGAGAAATTCAGTCAAAGCAGCAGCGAAATGATAAAATATTGATGAATTAAACCTTGATACCAAAACTACACTCATAGCTCAGACTATCAGACTTGGCAGTGAGCACACGGTGGGATTCTTTCATCAGATATTGACTGATATAAATTACTTCATACTGTATTTAAAGCGGTTCATATACAGCTGGTTTTATGTGTTATGACATCATGAAACAGAAACTCTCGTTTTTGTTTTTGTGTGCTTTTTGAAAGCTCAACAACAAAGTTGATGTTAATATTCAGGTTGTGATGATGTGATGATCCATTGATCTGGATCGATATATCGATTCACTGATCAACGATCCAATATCATCAGTGCAAAGTCAAAACATCGATCCATATCATCACCTTTAAATTGCGCCTTTATTTTGAAATGTGTGTCACTGTCAAACAGCAGCAGGCAGACGGCCTGAGAGGACGACAATGTCTCCCACTACAACTGCTTTAAATTAATATATTTTAATATTATATTTATTAATTAATTTATTTATTTTCTGAACATTACTGTCAGCGATGTCAGGCAACAACACTGATTTTGATACATTTTTATTTTTTATGCAGCATTAGATTTCAAAAAATGTAACTTATCATCGATGCAAGATGTCTGTTACTGCTTTGTTTCATTTATCCTATTACCTTTCAAAGTTTTTATCCCTTTAACATTATTACTCTTTAAAGTTTTTACCTTCTAATCACCTATTACCTTACAAGATTACTTTCAGAGCAACTGACAGAAACAGAATCGGCGCCCCGTGGTTGTATGACTCCGCCCACCAGCCCAGTGTCTCTGACAGTCTCCATCCATGTCATGTTTTCACTGACATGGATGGAGACTGTCACGATTTTTTATTTTCTCAATGTTGCATCGCCCTCAGCAGACAAAGATAATGTAGTATTGCTTAGTAAAGCATAGAGTACAGTGTGTGTGTGTGTGTGTGTGTGTGTGTGTGTGTGTGTGTGTGTGTGTGTGTGTGTGTTTACCCTGAGTCGTCAGAGTCGCTGCTGGCAGCAGATTCAGGGCAGTTCTGGAGTTTCCTCAACCACAGCAGCTGCAGATCTTTGCTGGATGCTGCAAACAGGTACTGGCTGCCGTCCTGCAGTCTGACACACAGTGAGACAAAACACCACAGTTATTATACTTTTATAAATGTCATTAGGTTTTGTTTTTCATTATGAATTTTTGTTTTCATGTAAGTTCAGTTTCAGTTTATAGAGTTGGTTTGCTTGTTTCAGTTTAGTTTTTTGTTGTCTAAAAATGCTTAATTTTGGTTCAGTTTTTTATTAGTTTCAGTTTTATTTTTACTTCTATTATTAATATACTGTAAGGGTTATTTATCAGGGTCAAGATTTAAGAATTCAGAAAAGGTACTATAATATAAACATTTTGTGAGTCACAGTCATGTAGAATCTCATTCTTAATAAACATATGGACCAATATCTCTTGTTGTGTTGACAAATTTGACCAAATTGACAAAGACTAAAACTGAAGACATTTCCTGATTATTTTTATTTTATTTTACTTAGCTTTGTACACTCACAATATCACTTCAGTTTCTGTTTTTTTTTAAGTCTAGTTTTCATTCTTATTTCAGTTAAATAAGATGTTTGTCCATACCCAGTTATTGTTTTTAATTTTAGCTCACTGGAATAACCTTGAACACACTTGCAGTCAAACAACAGACAATAAAAATATTTTTCAATGGGGTAAACTCTCTACATTTAATGACAGTATCCATCACCTGCTTTATAATAAATACAGCATGTTGTGTTTATTTGTTCAGAACTTTATTTTTAAACTCTAGAGAAAATTCAAAGTTTTTCTGAAGACGCCAAATATGTCTGAATTGTATATGTTGAAATGTGTGAGTGTTTCAAATGAAGCAGTATGTTTACTTCTTAGTTTTTTGATAAAATGATGAAGAACATTTTTGAATACTTCCCTCACTGTGAAGACATCACATTTATCTTCCATAATTTGTTGGAATATGAACTTTAAATATTCAAAAATATCTAATATTGATGGAAGAAATCAAGAAAAAGGAAGATTGATAAAATCAGGAGGGCGAGGGTGCAGTTCACTCACATCAGTTTGAACGTGTTCTCCTTCCTCCTGTAGTAAACGTTCTCCCTGCAAACTGCTCCGTCCATGTTGATAGGAGGCCACCTAGAGGTCCTCTGTGGAAACACACACACACACACACACACACACACACACACACACACACACACACACACACACACACACACACACACACAGAATCCAGTGTTACTTGAGGCAGGAAATATTAAACTGAGGAGTCCTTCTATCTGAAATAAAACTTCCTCTCTTTAAACATAATTTAAAGTTTATTATGCTCTGTTTTATCATGAAACTTAAAAAGACTCCCAATTCACATACGTATCAGTAAATAAAACACTGTGATGATGTAACACGCTGTCTTCTGCCGTCAGGTGTGTTTGGTACCTGTGCAGCAGCCGCTCTGTCTTTAAACAGGCTGAGCGTCTCTCCCTCCAGAACAGCAAACACCTCCTCCCAGTGCTCCAGACCCTGAACCAGCAGCAGCCAATCACAGAGAGGAGAGACACAGCTGGTCATTAGTCAGCAAGATGTAATTGGTCGCTCAGTTGCACAAAAAAAACACAACAACCAAAAAGAAAACAAAAAACAAGCAAACCCGAAACTCTATCAGGCGCTGCACCTTATCAAGATAAATCCAAACCTATATGACTGGACCATGTGTGACTTTACTTTGAAAGGACAGACACAGGAAGTGTCCACGCTCAGCAGTCAGACAGGAGTCAAGTTAATTTCCAGGTCTGGTACCTGCAGTTATTCCACAGGCTAGTTAATAACATGTCGGGCAGGAAATCCAAAGTGTGGGATCATTTTGAGAAGGTGAAGGACGAACCCAAGGTGATATGTAAACTCATCTTCATTGGTCGACTACAAACATGATGTATCATCTGAAACATGGACGCAGGTGAGTAGGTTCTCACCTTGTTTCCTCCTTGTTTCAGTTTGATCTCCAGCATCCCCTCCATCCTATTTGGCCGTTCTGCTGTTACCTAGCAACACCACAGGTGTGTTAGAGATTGGCGACCAATCAGCTTCCAGTAACAATGAAGTCATGACAGTGAATGAGTTTTTACCTCCGGTGTGGAGCTGGCATCTTCCTCTGGTAGATCTTCTAACTTCCTGTGTCGCTGTGGAGGAGACGGAGGCAGCTCACGTGTTGCAGGAGCGGGGTCAGCTGATTCAGTATCCTCCTCTGTGATTGGTGCAGCAGTCGGGGAGTCAGGTGGTGTCACTTGCTCAGCAGCAAGTGGAGAATCAGGAAGATCAGGTTCGCTGTGGAGCTCTTTCCTCGTTGAAGGTGGTGGTGATTCAAGGGGAGAACACCTTTCTACGACCGGTGCAGGTGGAGGTTCAGTGGGAGCAACAAGCTGTCTGACAGGTGGAGGTGAGTCAGGTGGTGTAGTGGGTGTCTCTGGTGGGCTCTGAGGCTCAGGGCGGTGTCTGGACGTCTGCTCTGTGGAGAAGATCCTGGGCTTTGGAGCCAGAGGAGGTTTGGATCTGGGACGACCACCTTCCTCGGGAGGTGGAGAAGAGACGGAGGTCTGAGGGGAGGAAGGTGGAGGTGACGGAGGATGTTGAAGAGCAGAGGAGTCAGGTGATGCTTTGAGGGGTGAGGTTCGACTCCTCCAGGGTGTCACAGTCGGGCTGGACCTGGGACTAGCAGGAGGACTGCTGGTGTCTTCTTTTGCCTCCCATTTCTTCCTGCTGGCACTGAAGTGTCTCCTGGAGTCAGGGTGGAGGGACGGGCTGGGTGGGGGACTAGTAGAGGGTGGGGGACTAGTAGTCTTGTCTAGGATGGATGATCTGATGGGTCTGTCCGTCCTCCTGCTGCTGCTGACTCGACGGACGATGTCTCTGGAGGAGGAGGTCCGCGGTGTCTTTGGATCGGAAGGTTTTCTCTTCAGGGACGTAACTCTGGCTGGAGGTTTTCTGTCCTGGAGCTCTGTGTCCTCATGTCCATGAAGTCTCTGCTCCCTCTGACGAGACAAAGAAAACTTTACAGCAGAGACAAAATAATAATCCTCAGTCTATCACTTCTTACACTCCACGCTTTCGTGCTTGATTAAGATTTATTTCTCAGATCTGTCACTGTCCTGAACTGACACGCATGCACAAAACAACAACAACAAAGACATCACTTGCAACATGCTCTCGTACAGACGCAAACATGGAGGTCACTGAGGCCAGCATTTACGGTTTTGTTTGTAACTTGATGTGCAGTGAAAGCCACTGAATCTGTGAGCAGCTGATATGTTATGATTTACACCACATATAAAACTGACTGGAAATAATCTGTGTGGATTTCTGTCACCACACTACTCTCAAAAATCGGATCTGCGACACAAGAGCAGTGTTAATTTCACTGATGAAAGCTATGTTTAAACCTTTTCATCTACCTTTTTTTTCCATGACAAAAATGAGATGATGACGAGCTAAAATTATATCTTGATAATAAAAACTAAGAAAAAAAAATCAATGTTTTGTTGAAGAGACAAGACGTGACGAAAATGTTTGCGGTGGACTATCGGACATTGAAAGCCGAGAGCGGCCGTGCTTGTAATTATCTCCAAATGCTGCTTGAGCGACAGGCTGGTAAACTCCAGTAAATAGTCTGCACCAGGATGTTTCACAGAAACACTCACACCGAAGCAGCTGGAGAAATGCAAGTTTAGAAGTGTGTGGAAATTTTATTGTGTGTGTGTGTGTGTGTGTGTGTGTGTGTGTGTGTGTGTGTGTGTGTGTGTGTGTGTGTGTGTGTGTGTGTGTGTGTGTGTGTGTGTGTGTGTGTGTGTGTGTGTGATTTGGGCCACTTTAACCTGCAGTCTGAATGTTGCTACAGTCAAGTTACCAACCTGTGTTTTCTTCTTCTGTAATGCGATGAAGCGGTCACTCTGGGCCTGGATCATGGCCTCCAAGTCCTCCTGCCTCTTCAGGAGCTCCATGACATCAGACACTGAGTCCTGGTGGAGCGTAAAGAGCAAACTGTGTCAGTAAAAACGATGACACATGGTCTGCTTAAAAGCCTTAATTGTTCTTGTTAGATCTGTCACATTACATTTTTTGCCATAGTTGTTTTGCTGATATTGATATTGCAGATGCATTTTGGTCGTCTGGCTTCCCTAACTTTCTGTCATCACTCATTTTAAAGAGTAACTTCACACTAAAAACCCAGTTTATGAGTTTGTCAGTTACTCTTGTTCTCTTGTCGGTTATTATTGGTTTCCCGTAGTGAAGGAGATCTGATCAAAGCAACACGCAGATTGCAGACGTGAAGGAGACAACCGGCCTAAATTGCCGGCCAGTGGCGGGTTTACAGCCAGTCTACATGTGTTAAATCTGATTTAAGTCACACTGAATGACATGTTTCATGTCTGTGTTCACATTTCACTGAGTTATGAAGAGGAAGAGGAGGAGGAGGAGGGAGAGATTTCTCTCAGCTTCCAGCAAGGTTCTTTTGAAGCATCTTAAACTCCTCTATGATCTGAGTCTCTGCTGACAAACTACTATAACTGACTTCCTGTTGTTTCAAAAACACCTGCCTCCACCTGTCCCCTCCACCTCCCCCAGTATGACTGCTCCTCCATGTGGTGCAGACGTACCCCGTAGTCCTCGGCCATCAGTGTGTTTTCATAAGAGCTCAGCCAGCGCTCCGCCTGCTCCAGCTCCCTCTGCAGAAGTGAAATCTCCAGCTCCTCTTCGTACAGGAGCCTGGTCTCCTCCCACACCTTCTCCACCCGCACCTCCATCTCCTCCAGCTCACAGACGCGCTCCTCCACCTGGGAGGAAGACAAAGGTCAGTATGTAGGGTAAGACAGAATCAGCAGACTGTCCTCTTTGAGTGTCTCACCTCTGAGGACATGAAGTTCCCTCCCTCTATCAGGCGCCTCCCTTCCTCTTTCACAGCCTGGGATTTGCTGAGCTGTCTGTCGATGTGGACGCGGTACTCCTCGTGTTTTTTTATCAGCTGCTCCAGGTCGGTGCCCTCCACGCTCTGCGCCTCCCCTCGAACCAGAGACAGCACCTCCTTCAGCCAGGCCCTGAGACAGACAGACAGACAGTTTCATCAACACTGCTTTACAGAAAATGTGTTTCCTCTCTGCTGTGTCTGTTTCCAGCTCGTACATTCACTGCAGCTGCTGAAACAAACAAATCATAAAATTCTCATCTGTTCGTTGTTTTGTTTCTTCAGCCTGCTGATGACTTTGCATGGACACACAGTGAGGTGTGAGGAGGACGTACATGAGCTCAGTCCAGTGGGATAAGTATTTCTGCACGTCCTCAGCCTGGCCCAGTCTGGCTCTGCGCTGGGAGGCCTTGTCCTGGATGCTGGTCCAGCAGGCCTCCAGCTCCTCCAGCCTCTGAGTCACAGCGGCTCTGACCTGAGGCTGTCGTCTGCTCAGAGCCCGACCCTCCTCTCTGCTCCTGGTCACCTCCTCGGAGATCAGAACCAGGTCCCTCTGGTGGCAGAACCAACAACACGGCAGGTACACAATGATGTTCAGTCCATGAATCTTTATCACCAAACCCTCAAACTGAACCAACTCCCGCTCGTGTCCTGCTGGGTGTGTCATACCTCCAGCGCCTCGTGTTGTCTCAGCAGAGCCTGGATGGAGTGCAGGTCGTGGTCCTGGTCCTCTGAGTCCAGCACAGCCTCCTTCTCAGCCATCCAGCCCTTCAGCTCATCCACATCATGGTTAAACTGGTGAACCTCTCTGGCTGACTGCAGGTTCTGGAGGACACAGACTGTTACTCTCACTGCCTCGCTCCTCTACAGGTGTCACACCGATGTGCGTTCTGCGTGCTGTACCTGCTCTCTGGTCCTGATGCTGCTGTTGAGGGCGTCCCACAGTCCGCTGAGGGCGTCGTCTCTCCTCCGGGCCTGGCTGTCCTGCTGCAGCCCTCTGCCCAGCTGCTGCACCGAGGTCAGCCGGCTCCGACCCAGACCGGACATCTCCGACACCAGAACCTCCAACTTCTTCTGAAGGACCTGCAGGAGGAAGAGCAGAGGTGAGGAGAAAGAGGAAGGTAGGTGAGGTGAGAAAAGAACTGAGCTGCTTTAGACACACTTTGGGCAAGATTCAGTAAGAAAAGTGTTTCTACAAAATACTTTTTTCATCTAACGAATAAGGTTCTCAAATGCTGTCTAAACACAAGCAGTCACACAAGAACTTTGCTGTATCAACAAAGCACTAAAGTATTATACCTATCTATTCTATTTAATTTTCTCCTGTCTTTTTTTTGCCATATTGTTTTTTAATTTTTGTCCTATGGATTTTTTTATTTTTGGCAAATCATTTTTGTCATCTTTTTTTATTTTATTTTTGCTCTTTTTTACAACAAGACATATGAATCTAACTTCTGGTATTTGGGTGACTCACCTCAACATCCTCCAGATCTTGTCCACAGTCCTTGGACTCGACTACAGTCTTCTTAGAGGTCAGCCATGTTTGTAGTTCTTTGGCTTCTCTTTCAAACACGTAGAGGCGGAGCTGGTCTTCCAGAGCAGTACGACGAGTAGAGGAGAGTCTAAGGAGAGACTCGAAGTGCTCTAGGACGACTGGAAGAGACTCGCTGACCAGGTGGCTGAGAGAGAGAGAGAGAGAGAGAGAGAGAGAGAGAGAGAGAGAGAGAGAGAGAGAGAGAGAGAACTTTATTTTTAACAATTAAAAAAAAAAAAAAAAAACATTTGAAGATTTCTAAGAATCAGAACAAATGCAACGAGCCACACTCATCCTGAACAAACACAGTCAGACCTCCTCCTGAGTCTGCAGGTGTGTGTACAGGTAACCATGCCGTGTGTCTGTTTACCTGTTGGGATGTCCGAGGTGCTGCAGTGAGGCCCCGCTCTCCTGCAGCCTCTCCACCGTCTTCCTCTGGTTCTCCAGCTCCACGTCCACAGAGTCCAGCTTCCTCAGCAGAGCCTCCGTCGCCTCCTCGCTCCTCCCGCAGTCCCGAGACTCCAAACCTGCGCGCTGCTCCTCCAACCACAGCTCCAGTTCAGACACCTCAACACACACACACAGGTTTAAATAACAGTTTATAAAACACCCTGCAGGCAAACCTCCCAGCTGTGCATGAATGAACTCTATTTGTATCTTTACCTCAGTGAGGAAGGTGTGGATGCTCAGCGCCTCCTGCAGGAGCTTCCCCTTCCTCTCCGCCTCCATCAGCAGCTCCTCGTGGAGACTCTTTAACTCGTCCAGGCGCTCACGGATGTCGTGAGACGCAAAGTGACGACCTCTGACCTGCGAGGGTCGATGTAATATAGTCATTAACCGACTGTAGATGTTTGCTACACCTAGTTATTCAATTCTTTACATGATAATTTATTTTTCATTTTTATTTAATTCATTTTTACTGAGATTTTTTTTTGTATCACTTTTAGTTAATTTCATTTTATTTCATTATTATCTTTATTTACATTTGTTTATTCCTATATTTTAATTTTTATTCTATTTTTAATTAATTTAATTTTTTTTACTTACTGTTACTATCACTACTACCATCTACCATCCAAATTAAAATAATAAATGGAATAAATTGAAATTGAATTCACTTATCCAGAAATGGGCATTTAAAATTAACAGCTGATTCATGCATGTCCTACAAATTTCAATAAATAAAGCTATGAAAAAAATTAGAGATGGCGCCTCACCAGACTCCGCCCCGCCTCCTGCACTGCCTGGATCAACGGGGCACGGCTTGAGATCTCCTGCATCACAGCCTGAAAAGCAAAAAACACTTTAAAACATACACACGGGAGAAGTTTCAGCAGCTTGCAATGTGCAATCCTCTACACACTGCTCCTTTAATACTCATTATTGTCAACATAAACGATTGTGTTAGTGTCATGTCCCTGCTGCAGCACTGTGTGTGTGAGTACCTGGTGTTTGTGGAGCAGCTGCTGGCCGCTGCTCACGGAGCTCCCCCAGTCTTTAGCAGTGATGGAGGGCAGTCTGTCGCTCAGCCAGGCCACCTCCTCCTCCACGTCTCTGTAGAACTGGAACAGGACCTGCCAGGCCTCCAGGGTTTCCCTCCGACTCTGCAGGGGCTCTGACAGACTGTTGTACCTGACGGAGCGCAGAGCATCACACAGCTGTTACCAACACCGCCAAGCATAATGCGAAATGTTAAAGTATCATTAGCTTTGCCACCACTAAGGTCTTATTTTCGTTGTTTATGTCCGTCAGACAGAACATTGAGAGAAAACAAAGAAACGCACATGATGGTTAATAAAACGTCACACACAGACGCATATAGGAGCTACATTACTTCAACAGCTACAGAAAATAAATTTGCTATCAGATCAAATATCAAATCCAGACCTGTTGATGGTGTGCGCCACTCTGGTCTGGATCTCCTCAGCCAGGAAGTTTCCCTGAGAGTGGAAGATCTTCGCTGTTTCCACCAGAGCCTGTTACATTAAACAGCAGTTATATGAACTGCACTGTGTCATCCCTCAGACGCACACATCAGCTGGTCTGAAACAGGATGTCGTGTACCTGGATTCTGTCTCTGTGTCCGTCCACCTCCTCCTCCAGGCCCTGCAGAGCCTTCAGCAGCCTGTTGACAGACGGCAGGTCGCTTCCACAGTCCTCATTGGTCAGTTCGCTCTCCACTGAGCCCACACACTGCTCCATGTCGTCCAACGTACGCTGGAACTGCAGCGCCTGAACACAACACACACTCAAGCGTTTAAACACCACTTCACGGACTCAGTTTCACCTGCTGACATGTTTCTGTTTCAATCCAGAGACGGACAGCAGCCTGCAGACCACAGCTGGAGTGTGTGTGCGTGTGTGCGTGCGTGCGTGCGTACCTGGTAGGCCTCCTGCAGTCTGGTTTTCTTCTCCTTACAGTTGCGTATCAGAGCGTCCCAGCTGTCCGTCAGCTCTCTGAGTCGAGGTCGAACCTTCACATCAGCCGATCGAGACTCAGAATGCAATTTCTCTGCTTCCTGCACAGAGACATCAGACACACATCAGAGGTGGAAATGTAGATAAATGTAGAGTAAGTACAACATTTGCCTCTAAATTGTAGCAGAGTGAAAGTAGAAAGTAGCTCAAGTGTCACCATTTACTGATGTTTCAATTGTTAGTTTATTATTTCATAGTTAAGATTATGATTAGATATAATTACTGACCTGTATCTTTAAGGAAAATGGAAATGTTGTAATTACAGCTCATTACAGATCAAAAGAGTTTCACACACACACAGACCTTGGTGAGTGCGTCCACTCTGTAGCGGTTAGCGAGGATCTCGGCCTCGAAGCTCTGATGTTTCAGCAGTTTGGCCTGAAGGTTGGTTGGTTCCCTCCAGCTCTCATCCAGGGCCACGGCGTTACGCTCGTTCAGCCACACACACACCTGGAAAACAAACACACATATTTAACACAGGATAAACAAACACACTAGAGTTCAGCAGAGAAAAGGGAACAGATTTAGAAGCAGGATGGGAAACAGATACAGTAGAGAAGACAGAGTCCAGTACCTGGTAGCTGCTGGACAAGAACTGCTGCAGCTTCAGTGACTGATCCAGAGCTTTGTGGCGAGATCTGCTCTGCTGCTGCAGCTGGCTCCGCCTACACACAGACACGATATAAGAGAAATAGCTAAGTATTTTATTGACAACAAACTGAGATGCGATGAGGTTGGTGCTTCTCATCACCTGGCAGCGAGCGCTTTGCTTCTGGCTCTGATGTTGTCGGAGTCGTAATGCTTCTGTTGGATCATCTTCTGGCCCAGTTTCTCCACCTGGTCCAGCTGCCCCACCTGAGCCTCCAGAGCCTCCTCAAACTGAGCCTGCTTCCTCTGCAGAGTCTCCACCTCCATCACTGAGCTCTGCACCGACACCAGAGAAGAAGAAGAAGTAAACGTTGATACTCAGTTTGTTTTGGGGTTTTTTAATCAGTGATCAGTGAGGTGGTTGTTACCCCCAGGTCCTCGTTGGAGAGAAACGCCTCCTTGTTGGTGAACCAGCTCTCACACTGCTCCACAGAGGCCAGGAAGACCTGCAGGAAGGTACCGACAGGTCAGATCATTACAGCTCTGCACAGTAAATCATGCACAGTGTAACAGAAATGCAGTTTCTAATGTTTCACAATCAGATCATCACCTGCAGAGTTCGGGCCTGCTCCAGGGTCGTGTTGCGGTGCAGCCAGGCGCGGTCCAGTCCAGATTTGGCTTCCTCCAGCTGGTTCAGGGCCTTCTGGATCTCTGCCTTCGAACTGTGACCTGACCGGATCAAACCCAGACCGAAGTCCCGCACAGAGTCGATGCGCTCAACACGGGCATCGATCTCCGTCTGTAAAAACATTTACACAGCTAAGTTTGATTTACTGTATTAACCACAGCACCACACTGAGCTGGTACTCTGGAGACGACTCTCACCTTCCAGTCCTGATGCTCCACGATGAGCCGGTCCGCCTCAGCCCTGGTCTTGGGAAGACCTTTCTCAGCCATCTCACTGCTCTGTTTGATGCTCCACTCCAGCAGGAGGCGCTGGTTGGCTTTGAACAGCTGCAGCTGGTGGGCCTCCTGCAGCTTCTCCTTCCTGAACAAACCAAGTCTCACATGACTTCATCTGATCATTCTCACCATCAGGGTGCAGCCACACTGAATGAATAAATCCTCACCTGTGTTTCACCTCCTTGTCCAGAGTCTTCAGAGCTTTCTGAACCTCCTTCTGTTTGTTCTTCAACTTGTCGCTCATCACTGATCGAGCCTTCAGGTGGTCTGAGACCTCCTTCTCCAGAGCCTGGGTAAAAAGAGATGGAGCACAGTAAACCCACTGAGAGACTTCATCAACACCCTTTTTACATCCTTTTTTTGCTGTTTTTATCATCACTACACAAGACAACACAAAGTCCTCTACACTCTGCACATATCCCAGCTACACACTAACAGCTAAATATTAACAATTACCTGCTTTAAGTTTTGAAAAAGATATAACTAGACGTTTTCCAGGTGCTTTTTCTAGATCTAAAAGGAGCCAATGAGCACATCAGTCAAATAAGTGCCTTAAGTAAGTTAAAGCAGCCAGAGCTAATGTGATTTCAGACATAATTTCCCACTGTAAACACAATCATATGGATTTCATGGAGTTCCACAAGGCTCAATCCTTGGTCCTCTTTAATTTAACATTGTCATGCTTACAGAGGTCCAAAAACAATAAAATCAGCTATCATAATTATTCAAATAACATCCAAAATTACCTTTGTATTTCAGCATGTGACTACAGTAACGTAGGCTGTGTCTCTGCAGGTATTTTAAACAGCCTTTAAAGTCCTGCAGGTGTTGAAACAAACTGTCCAACTGACCTTTGACCTCTCCTGGATGACTCCGGCCTCTCGCTCCGTTTCCTCATGGCGTCTGATCAGGTTCTCCACACTGTCCACATCAACACCACAGTCCTGACCCTGCAGCAGCAGCATCTGCAGAGACAGAGGACAACATTAAGTCACCCTGTGTGTTAGTCTCAGTGGGGATCTGCCATGGGGTTTTAAGGCGGCGTCAGATGACTTACCTTCTCATTAGCTCTGTCTCTAACCTCCTCCAGCTCTCTGATGAGGGCGTGGATCACCAGTGCTCCTTCCAGCTTCTTTTTGTAACTGTTCAGATCTCCATGGAACTTGCTCCATCTGGAAGAGACGAGACGTTCGAAGTATTTCACTGAGAAAACCATCCACACAGGTGAGATTAACGGTGAGTGTTACCTGTCGTTGAGCTGCTGTCTCCGCTGTCTAACAGTAACCAGTTCATCTGCGCTCTGTCTCTTCTCCAATCTGGCTGCCAGTCTGTTGATGGCTGTGATGTGAGCATCGTCCACCGTCACGTTCTACAGATCAAATATACCTTCAGTATATTTATATAAGTATCCTATACTGAATCCTATTCCAGTATTCCTTTGTCAGACAGGCCTTTAATTTTAATTCTCATTTGCCTTTTAAATTTTTGTCACTGCATTATGCTGTCAATAAAAATCCAAAATTTCAACAGTGATATTTCCATAGCTAAAGAGGTTTGAAGTTTCAGACTTTGAGTGTATTCAAATGAAAATGAGAGCACAAGTCACTGGTTTGTGCCTTAAAGTAAAAGAGAAAGTTCGAATGATTACTACTGCTTTGTCAAGGACTACGGACGCATGTGTTACAGATAGCAAGAGGCACTGACTGTGGTGAAAATCCACACAGTAAACTAATAAATTCACACTGGCTGAATTAAATGATGCAACATTTTCTCACCCCATCTCCAGTTCCCCTGAACTCGCTGAGTTTCTTCAGCAGCTGAACTCCGTGTTCATAATCCTTCCCAACATCTCCAACATTAATCATCACCTCCTGAAACACACACACGTCAGAGGCGGACATTACACACTGGAAACACAGTGAAACACTATCCATCCCTGCATCAGTCCATCAGTCCCTCACCTTGTGTCTGATCCAGGCCTCCACCTCTTCCACTTTCTGCAGGAACTCCAGGAAGTCTCTGTTATCTTCCAGAGCTTTCCCTCGGGTGGCCAGGGCCTTCTTCAGCTCCTCCCAGTGGAGCTGCAGGGAGGCTGCACTCCTCTTCACCTCTTTAGACCTCGGGTGTCGAAGAGAGACCAGCTCCTCTCCGGCCTGGAGGCACAGAACAAGAAGAAAATGATGTGCACCATGAGGTTTGAGATGTTTGAAGCCAATAAAGTCAGAGATGCTTCCTAAGAGAACGTGTCATCTCACCAGCAGCACAGAGCTGATGATCTCGCTGTGAGCCAGGATCTCAGCCTCAAACACCTGATGTTTCTGGAGGAGCTTCATCTTTGCCTGCAGGTTGCTCAGGTCGGCTTTACCGTCCTCCGCCATCTTCTGCATTCGCTCAGACACCCACTCCTCAGCCTGACACACAGACACACAGGTAATCACTTCAAACAGACAGACAGGACACCTGAACATATCTTGCCAGAAAAACAGGAGGAACCTTCTTAGAAATGTACAATGTCATCATTTGAATCTGAATGTTTGGTTACCTCAGCAACGTCTCGGTTGAAGATGCACAGCATCCTGGAGAGCTCCAGCTCCTCCCTGCGTTTGATGGACAGCTCCTTGATCCGATCACGTCGCTTCAGGAGGGCCTTGAGTTTGGTTTGGACCCGTCCGCTCTTCTCTCTGCTCAGCTGCTTCTTTAGCCGCTCGGCCAGCTCCTTCAGAGAGGACAGCTGCAACAAACAGAGGGAGGGAGGATTTAAATGAACAGTTGAGGGCCAGCACATGAGGGAACAGGCCGTCAGCATGCTGTGAATGCATCTATCAGGACTGTCTGACAATGTGCCAGACTGTTGAATGTATTGTGTTTTACGATGATAAATTACTCGATTTAAATGCAGACCTTGTCCTCCTGCGAGCTGAGCAACTTCTCAAAAGCTTCGTGGCGTTTGATCAAACCCTCCGTCTCATCCACAGTGTTTCCCAGAGTGCTGTTCTGCAATAGAATCTGTGGAGAGATTAAACCACCGATCAGACACTGAATGTGATGTTTCTCGTTTCCTCTGGAGGACAAACACAAAGACTGAGCTCACCTCCTGTGAGCTGGACGTTTTGTCCATGCTGTGAACGTCTCTGTAGAAGACCTGCTCCAGGTGAACGCTCTCTAACCAGCTCTGCTTCTGCTTCCACTGCTCCTCCAGTTTGTCTCGCTCCTCTTGCAGAGCCCCCAGCTTCTCCAACACCTGCAGGAGACACAGTTAAACACCCCCGACACCACGCTGCACCTAAAACACCCAGTCATTTCAAACCTCACCTCCTTCCTGTTGATCCTGTCCTGCACCTGCAGCTCCTCTCCCATGTCCAGAGCCTGTTGGTAGGTCTCCTGTCTGGCCTCCATCTCGGCCCACAGCTGCTGGTGCTGGGCCAGCTGGAGGTCGGCGGTCGCTACATCGCTGATGCTCTCCTCCACAGCCATCACGCCAATCAGCTGGCTGCACCACAGGAAGTAATCCTGCGCCTGCAGAGCACAAAGACACATGGGTAAGATCTGAAAAACAAGATGGGACTATTAAAGTTTAATCATCTATCTATCTATCTGTCTTCACCGTATTCAGGAACAGGTATCTCTGGCACGCCAGCTTTAGCTCCTCCTCCCTCTTCTCAGCACGGAGTCGGAGCTCCTCCCATCGTTCCACCACTTCCTGCTGCACTTCTTGCAGGCGGAGCTTCAACTGAGGTGTGCACAGGTCCAGGATGGAGTCGACGGCATCCAGCTGCTCCTGCAACTGCAACACACGCAAAAATAGAGCATCTCACCACAAAGCGGCTTCTGGTAATTCTGTGTTGCTTGCAGCAGGTGTAAATACCAAGGAGACACTTTCATACAATACATCATCAGGGGAGAACGATGTATTGGTTTCCCCTCCATTGGGGGCGGGACTTAAACAAGCTCTGTCTCTATACTCTCCGCCTTCTCTCTATGAGTCTACTCTCTACCTGCTGCTCCGTGACAGCCAGCTCGTGGAGCAGAGCATCATGTTTCTTCAGCTGCGACATCACACCTCGCAAATCCTTCGCCACGTCATCAGGGATGCTCTTCTGTCGCTCCTACAGAGATGAAGAGATTCAGAGGGTTTGACTTCAACATGTACAGATGGCTGCATGCATGTGATGTATGACAGACAGATACTGTACCTGGATGAGTGTCAGTGCATCGGTCAGGTCCTGGTAAAAGTGGTGACACTCCTCCGCTCTCTGCAGCTGTTCCTGACGCTCACGAGCCACGTCCTTTAAATCTTCCCAGAATCCACTGCTCACAAACAAATGTAAGAATTGAAACAAAGTCAAACACAAAACTGATCCACCAGTGAAGCCATCTTTTCTTCCTTTCTGCCATCATTTGGGTGAAATGGTGTGAATTTGCTTTTTAAATTAATCTGCGTTAGTGTTGGACTGGTCTGACCGACTTTTTAACAAGATGACTTGGTCTGAGTGAGCAGCTGTGTGTGTACCTGAGCTGCTGCAGTGTCTCCTTGACCGCAGAGCTCTGTGGATGTTTGTTGCGGATCAGTCGAGCAGCCAGCTCGCTGCAGCTTTGCAGTCTCTCCTCCCCGACTTCCAGCTGCTTCATGAAACCTTCAAACTTCCCGCGTAGCAACTGAAATGTCACAAACACACACACACTCTACATCACAGTGACCTTTATCAGTTGCTTTATCAGGTCCATCTACGTTCTTTTCTGTTTTTCAAATAGAAACTTCCACACAGCTGTTAGCAAAAAGCAGTGACATAGATTACAGAGCTGATCATTCTGATCAGTGATGAAAGCTTTAAGTTTTGAAGATCTGAGCTTGGTTGATACAGATAAAATAATATTTTGTGGATTAAAAACTTGCCTGTGATGTACTGGCAAAAAATTTTTTTTTTTTTTTTTTTTTTTTACAATGTTTGGAACAGTTTTACGTGTATATTAACCTGGCTCTTACTGCACCTCTGCAAAAAGCTCATCTCCAACACTTCCTAAACTACTTTTACCTGCCCTGCTGTGTGATGGAAAAACACTCCCAGGGAAGCTTTGAGTCAGTCCGCTGCTTTTAAACGTCATCACTAGCAGCAAGCCATCATTAGTTGTAGATATACCTTCAAGCAGGTCGCCCTGTTGTTATGGAGATGCAAATCTCTGCCGTACTGTGCTGGTGTGCCATGTATGATGTATGCAATATATACAGATAAGGATAAACCTGCAAGATCAGCCTGTCGGATCTATCTATAAGTCCCATTAATGAGATGTAACCTGAACATGTTGGTAGTCGTTGCCCAGGTCCTGAGACTCTGCCGTCTGTCTCTGCTGGTTCATCCAGTCCTCCAGCTCTGATGACTCCCGTCTGAACTCATGGAGATGGAGTACTTCCTTTAACCTCTGACCCCTGGAGGGAGAGATGAGAGGCGTAAATGTCAGGTGCATTCAAGTCATTGTAGTCTGGCCGCTGAGCTCACCAGCACAGTGAGCACAGAGCTGCAGCAGTGACGCACAGATCATCAAGCTGATTAAAGTGCTTTAAAACACTTAAAGCCTGATGGATGTTGTTTGCGTCAAAAACTGCACTGCGTCTCAGCTTCATGACACAGTCTAATCTGAACATACGGACATGATATACATATTTTTAGATTCAGTGTGACTTACAGTGCCTGAAGATATCATTACCCTGTATATCTATCACTAATAGGCATCTATAAATCTGCTCAGAAATCATAGGAAAAAGACGCTTTTTAAAACTGCAGAACTTAGCTGAAAATCAACATGATTTTAAGTTTTCTTCAGTATCAAAGTAATCCAGCGAGAGTTGCGTGTATATCTTTTGGGAAACTGCAAGCAGGAGCTGCTGATAGCCGATTCAGCATAGTATTAATGTGGACAGTTTGACTACAGTGTAAAGAAATGTCGGCTGAAAGGGGCTCAAGATGCATCCCATAGCTACTGCACCTGACCCCATGACAAAACTATACTTTCTAATTACATTCTCAAAGCATCATGGGAAGTGTAGTTCCAAAGAGAAGAAAGATAGATAGATAGGTAGATAAAAGTCAGACAAATTTAAAGCAGTACGAAACTATACAGTAATCTAACAGTGTTATGGGTCTGTAGTTACCTGAGAGCAGCCTGGTGCTGCAGCTGCTGGTTCAGGCTGCTGAGGCGACTGTAGGGTCTGCTGAGCGCATCCAGACTCCAGTTCTGAACCGCCTGCTCCACCTGATCTCCCAACTCTTCCACCTCCACCTCCAGCACCTCCAGCTGGCCCTCCAACACCTACAGCCAGTATCATCAGGATGCTGCTCACATGCTGCTACGTTTCACATATTACCATCACACATTTAGTTTAAAAACGATATTCACAAAAAGATGGTCATTTTTTGGACAGTAAGCTCTAAATTTGGGGTTTAATCTATGTCAAAGATGAATGAGACAAGTCTAGAAATGCAAAGTAAATATGCCTGTTAGTATGTGCAGAGTTCAGTTCAGCACTGAGAAGGAGTTCCACAGGGAACAATCTGAGGTCCTCTATTGTTTTGGTGAAGCACCGATCTCTCAGACTGTGTTGTACCTGGTGTTTGGTGATGAGACTCTGCGTAGCCAGCTGGTCTTTGCCGTAGTCGTCGGTGTTCACCAGGGTGAGGGTCTCTGTCAGCCTGGACTCCAGCTCTGAGCAATCCAACAGCAGCTGGAGACGGGTCACATTCAGAGAAAATTCAGCACCGTTTCAGCACAAAATGTGTCCAAAACAACATCTCAAATGTCTCTCACCTGTTCTCTGGTGATGGCCTTGCTCAGGTGAGCTGCTCTCCTGTTGCAGGCCTCCTCTAGCTCCTCCCACTCTGCACTCAGGTGCCTGCACCTGCAAAAAAAGTCACAACCACATAGTTTTTTTATCAAGAGAACAGGAAATACTCAAGTGAAATGCAAAGGATAGAAAAATACACAAGCAACCCTAAAGAGAAACACAACAGCACCTCAGGAGCACATCCTCCCCGTCTGATTTGCTGGATTTGCCCAGGCTCCGCCCCTTCTCCAGGACGTGGTTCATGTATTTTCGATGAGCGTTCACTTCCGCCTGCAACTCCTGGTGAACACATCCTGATTTAGTTATTATTGTCATTTATAAAATGGACCTGTATGTGTCATATATCAGCCTTCAGTTTCTGTTTCACCATCATTATCTCATTCTGCTGTTTAGATAAACAAAGGGTACCTTGTGTTTCTGCATGAGGCTGATGGCTAAAGCCAGAGACTTGTCATATCCTGTAGATCCAGAGGCGGGAACGTGTTCTGAGATCCAGCTGAGCTCCAGGTCCACGTCGTGATAAAACTCAAACAGCAGCACTGACGCCTCCAGCTGAGCTCGACGCCGGTCCAGGGGCCTCTGGAGAGATTTGAACCTGCAGCACAAACATCGTAAAGTCAGCATCATCTGCTTCATGTCCCACTGCGCCATTAATAGCTGCTCAAATACAGCTGGTGTTTCACTAGATTAATTAAACATTTGACCTGTTCAGTGGATCAGTAAGGTTCGTCCTGAGGGGACAATGAATGTCTGACTCACAGAGTGAGGTAAGTGTCGGTCTCCTGGAGGATCCTCTGGGAGTCGAAGTGATTGGAGGCAAGGTGTTTGGCCCTGCTGACGATGGAGTTGATCTTCTCCGCCAGCTCCTTGGCCTCCTGCTCCAGCTGCTGATGCTCCTGTAGAACACAACCAATGTTCAGTTCCAACATTAACCACTGTATGTGATTAAAGAAACTATAAGAAACTTTGCTGTGTTGATTTTGGCTGCCCTGTGGACAGAAGCAGTAGTGTTTCCATGAGCACCACCACTTTCCCTATGTTTCCTCTATGCTCTAAAAAAAGCAATAAACATATATCTAAAAAAAAAAGGTTAACCTTTTATGACCAGTTAAAAACTGGATCACCATGGATTACATATACCTCTCTCATACCTTCAGAAGCTGTCTGCTGGAGCGGAGGTCGTGACCTTTGGCAGCATTGTTCAGCATCCACTGGATGGCCTCGATCTTCAGCTTGGCATCCTGAAGACAGAAGAACGACTTTGACTTTCACAAAATAAAATAACTAAAAACGCATTTTTTTATTTATACTCCCCTTAGGTGTGAAAATAGATTCGTCCGTTTTAAAAAATTTTAAACATAACTGCCCTCAAACTGCCATGCGTCCTTTCTGTTGGCATAGATACAGCCGATAAGTGGTACTGGAGGGCGAAGTCAAAAGTTTCACACAACAACAAAGTAGGTGACGGCGGATGGTAGTAATATTGTGTCTTAAATGGAGGCAGTGTTCTAGACGGCGATGGTCTGTACAGCCATTATATACAGTACACCCCAACATGCAGATGGAGAATTCTTTTACCTGTTTTCTCTGTATAATATTACATATTACTGATTCGTTCTGTTTCGCCATTACTTAAATTTCTTTGTAGGGACAGAAGGCTCCGTCTGTGTCTCCGTATCTAACACTGAGCATTAATGAGGTCTTAGTCGTCAGTTTCTCATCACTTTTTACCTGCAGCAACTCCATCAGCTGCTCCTGCTGTCCCGCCTGTCTCAGTTTGTCTCCTCTGTCGGCCATCTTGTCCTGAAGTCTCCTCCACCGGCTGCTCAGCTGAGTCGACTTCCTGCTGATGCTCTGACTGTTGTAGTGCTCTTCAGCGAGCATCTCCTGCCCCAGCTGAACACATACACACACGGTTTAACACAGTGTGACAGGTCAGGTGTATTTAATACTGTACGAGCTGTATGTCATTGGACTGGGAACCAGTGAGCGGCAGTTTACCTGAACCAGGCTGTCCAGCCAGACCTGGTTAGCCTGCATCTCCTTCTCAGCTGCTTCGTGTTTCTTCAGCTTTCGGAGAATGTTGGTGGGGTCGCGGTATGACTCGTCCTCCGCCACCTTAAACTTCTCCTCCATCCAGAGCAGCAGCTCGTCTGCGTCTCTCTGGAACTCCTGCAGAATGAATCAATGACGACTGAATTAAAACATGAAGATGCAACATTATTCTGAGGGTTCTCCTACAGGAATCACACTTAAAGTTTAGTCATGTTCTTGACTTTACTAGTACAGGAGTTTTCCATTAAATTCAAAGAGGTCCAGTTATCAAAATTTCCTCCCAACAAAGGTCTGAACCTCATAATGTGTAAATTGTGTCCTATAGCATATCCCTATGTCTAAGAAACTAGAATTGCCACCTCACAGTTTCATGTCTCCATGAACCAGTCAAGTTGCACATACAGCACATGGCACAAAAACAATAGGGTTCACACCCTTGGGGGCGGTTTGTTATTTTTATTCCTTGTCTTCCGCCGCGACTCAAATTGCCTTGAGCTGGAATGAGGTAGAATCAAGAAATGTGGCACAATAACTGGAACTGATGTGCAAATGCTTCTCATGAAATATGACTCAAATTGGCCACATGGTGGTGCTACAATTAAGGCCACACCCCTTACACAGAAGCTGCGTCCTGCTGTTGGCCGAAAGGGTTTGAACCCTCAGATTGCCATTTGCAACTATATTGCTCTTTACAAAGTCTGCATTAAAAAAACATGGTGAGAATGCATGGGGCAAGGGGTCAAAGATGTGCCTTTAGTAGTTTCATCACGGCAGACTGACATCAATGACATCCTCTGTCACATTATTATGGAGCCTGGTGTAAAGTGCAGTTTGATTCTCTTCACTGCAGTTGTCTTTTCCAAAGTCCTTATAAGTCCTTAACAGAGGCAGTGCATTTTTGGATGGATCAGTAGACACAGTTCATGCTGTGTTAGCTGAAAGAGTTAAATACTTTAAAATACATGAGCAGGAGAATGGCAACCTGTTCGTTATAAGTCAACAGGAAAAAGGTCCAATACTAACAAGCTGAAAGGGGGCATATCTCCACCTCTCGTAGAGGAGTCGCACATACTTCGGTCAATAAATCAATTCCCTCCTGTGCTTGTATACTGGGACAAGGACAGTAGTCCATTTAAATGGCCTAGTCGAGCTGTAACTGTAGCTCGACTTAACTGTGCATGTAAGGTAGTGACTGGCACTATAAGACAGGGATCATCCTCTGGGGACCTCGCATATGCAGGTCACACTTTAAAGAAATTTCATATGAATCGAAGTATTCAACCAAGGTGTCAGGGGAAAGGTCACAAGGTCACGAGAACCACTGATGCATCAGGACAAAAATGAAATACAGGTACAGGGTTTTTATGATCAGGGGCATTGTTTGATAATAATAATAATAATACCTGATATTTCTTTGAGGCCAGCAGCAGACTCCTCCTCTGTCTGCTGCTCTCTTTCAACTTCCTGTTGGCCTTCTGGATGCTCCTGCTCCGCTCCTTGATGCTTAAAGATAAAGTCAGTATTTTATTATTTTTTTAAACTCAGAGCAAACTGTAATCAGGAACTAACTAAATGAGTTACAGAATTTTCTGTTTTCCAGATTTAAAGTTTTATCTGATCTAAAGTTGTGTCTTGTTCATCTTCAATCTGATTCCTATTGAACTACATGTTTACACACATCTGGACGGTGCTGATGTTTCTGTGTTCTCCTACTTTTTGGCAGCGTAGTGTTGTTGGTCGATGAGCTGCTGGCTGCGTTCAGAGAAATGATCAACTTGTTGGTCCAAAGCCTTCAGGAGACCTTCCAGCTCCTCCTGTCGGCCCAGCAGACTGTGGACACTGTCCACTGAGTCCTGCAGCAACAAACACACATATATATCATTAATACACAGTATAAAACCTGCTGTGTGTCTTTATTCATGTCTCACTTCACTGTAGATGTATATTCAGGATGGACTGTGACAACAGATCAGAGTGAGGCGTCCTCACCCCGACGTCTTTGACCCGCAGTCGAGCTTCATGTCCAGACAGCGCGGCCTCGATCCGGTCTCCCTCCTGGTTCAGCCTCTGGAGCTCCACCCCCTGCTCCAAAATCTCCTTCCTACTGGTCCACAGCTTGTCAAGCTTGGACCAATCAGCTTTGACCTTGTCTAACGTTTGCTGGATGTCAACGCCCCCTGTCTTCCCATTGGACGAGCTCTGCTGAAGAGACTGCCCCAACTTCTCCATCTCCTTCGACCTGAGAAAACACAGCATGGTGAACTTAACAAATACATCTCTTTCGTTCTGTAGAGACTGAAAAACAAAAAAACCCTGCCCAGCATTTCTACCTGCTCCTCTGCTCCTCCATCTCCAGCTTGAGCTCCTGGTGTTGCTCCAGCAGGGCGACAGCTGAGGCCACATCAGCGGCCGTCTCCTCCTGCAGGAGGCGATCCTGGACCGAGCCGACCCAGCGCTGCAGCTCCTTGGCCTGCTGCTGGAAGCTCTGCAGCCTGCGCGCCTCCTCTAGGAGCTGCTGTCTGTCTGCAGCCTGACGCTTCAGCTGCTCCACAACACAGCAGGAGAACAGTATGAGTACAGTCCTTATTTAAAGATCTTTAACGATGTGCTGAATCACTGCTCATGCGCACAAAAAAAATAAAATATTTGGTACGCATGTTTAAATGGAAAGAAACATTTCAAGTATCTTTGAATAAAGACATTTTGAAAAATGTAAAACATTGAGCTCTCCAATTTCAAAGCTGTAAACTGGCTATAACAGACAATGTGATTCATTTGACCTAATATTTTTATGCACACCTGCTTAATAGTAAAATCATATTATATAATATTAATGAGATAAAACTTAAAATAAAAAAATGAAACTAAATCAGACTCAAACCTGAGCCAGCAGAGCCTCCAGACCCTGAACCTCCTCCACGATGGCTGCACTCTCTGCTGGACTGCAGTCCTGCTTCCTGTAACACAGGAAGTGACATCATCAAATGTAAGATTCACTTCAGCTGGTGAAGAGTTTGCACCGTAAAATATTTAAAATCTTACCAGGAAATAGTGGTAATCTTATCTATAGTCTTCTTTTAGAACTTTACTATTCATAACTGTCGCCAACTGTTGCTTACGCTCACACAGACAAGGATAAATTATGTTTCTACAGTCTGAATACGACCCGTACATCTTGGCGACGCTCTTCAGGTAGGCGATCTTGGCCTCCAGGGTCTGGATGTCTCTGAGGGTGTGAGCCTGGTTCTTCTCTTCAGCCTGCAGGGTGAAGGAGCTGCAGCCCACATCAACGGTGTCGAGGCCGGACAGCTGACCCTGCAGCTGAGCTTTAGCCTCCTGGCAGCTCTGCAGGAAGGACTGCACGTCTGCTGTGCTCAGCAGCTCGTGTCCTTTCTCATCCTTCAGCTGCTGGATCCGATCCCACCTGCAGACAGGCGTCATGAGCACAGGTCGATCACTGCAGCACATATAACCATTGTTTTTATGATTTTGGTTTCATGTTTGTACCTGTTGGAAACCTTCCTCTGTCTGGCCTGGATCTCTCTCTGTTTACTGTGTCGGCTCTTCACCAGCTCCTCCGCCATTCTGATGATATCATCCAGCTGACCACGCCCACTCGCCAACTCAGTCAAAAAGTTCTGGAACATGAAGTGAAAGATTTATATATCTCACTCTGAAAACTGTCAGTCTGAGCTCAGGTGGTTTGAATTTCCCTCAGCAGTAAGTACTTTTTTCAAAAACCATTTATAATTATTTTATGATTTTACAATATTTTTTGGGATGCACAGATTCAGAGAGATGTTTCAGGAGCCCAAAACTACAGTAGCTAAATTCAAGTCACTCATATTCAATTATTAATATCAGATGTAAAAATGACAAAATGTCTGTTCAGGACGGTAATGCCGTGCCTTGTCTTTCTTTATAAAAGCTATGATTGTAAAATGAGGGGACAGAATTGTCTCGCCTTTAAGCCAGTAGTGGAGGTATTAACACCACTGAATCAACTTCTATATAAAAAGGGAGTGCCGGACCACGGGTGTGACATTTTGTTGACGTGTTATGTGAACGACCCACAGGTGGGAGATTTAAAAAGTAGCTGATAGCAGTTAGCAGCTAACTCAAAGAAGAACGGCAGCCAAAAATGCCCTCAAATTAGGGAGACAATGAGGTCCAGGAGCTCCTTAACATCCATGCAGAGGACTAGATCAGCCGCCATGTAACAGGGATGGTAAATGATTGTTATTGACATGTTAACGGAATTGTTTATAAAGCACTGCCAACATGTGTGTTATATATCACACTAAAGGTGGACACTGTTGTGTTACGTCACCCCTGTCAAACAGTCTTTACTACTGGGATGCCAGCATGCTGTCTTAAATCACACACTGGAGCTGACATATTTTGGTTCTGTGTAAAAATGCAAAGGAGTTGTAAAGAAGGGACTTTGTAGCAGCCCTGTAATTCTAAACTTGCAGTGCAATGCTAAAAAATTCATATGCAGATAAATATTATGGAGAAAGAAAGTGTCTGAGCAGTAACTTTACTACAAACTGTTTTCACTGTATAAATAATTTTTAATGAATGTGCAGACGCTTTTAAACTGTTTCTTTGGAGAGATAGATAAACTTTATTGTCCATCTCAGTTTGTCTTCTGCCTCTCTCAAACAAAACAAAGGTAAAAACGCTCAAATAAAATCCAATGATTGTCATGTTGGAGGAAATCACTCTTCCACTAAAAGAAAAAGAATATAGTTCCTAAAAATGTTGAACTATTTCTTTAATACACATACAGGATAAAAACTCTGTAAGGTAACGTGTCATTCTTCACCTCATATTTAGCCTGAACCACTCCCAGGTTGTCGGCGTCGGTGCTGAAGGTGTTCAGGATGTTTTCTTTGTCCTCCATCCACGACTCAAACTCTTGGCAGCTGTTGTAGAATCGATGCAGACGCAGCGTCTCCTGCAGACTCTTAGTCTTCGACTGCAAACACACAACCAGAAATCTGATGTTAAGATTTTTTTACTTTCATAGAAGATGGTCGAAGCGTTCAATTCCTAGATCTTCAGCTCCAGTATTGCTGCACCTCTCACCTTGACCAGGTTGTACAGGGCGTTGTAGTCCTGGTCCAGGCCGGCCTGCGTGCTCTCCACAGTGTCTCTCTGGTACTGTGGGTCAGGCAGCCATGTTGTCTGGATCTCAGCCGTGCCGCGACGCATCGAGCGGCTGCGCCTCGGACGACTCAACTTCTTGCTCGGGCTCTCTGGCACACCGTTGGTGGAGACCGGGGACGGGGGAGGAGCCTAAGCAGTGAGGTGGACAACCATTAGAATTATTATTTATCTAAAATGATTCATCGTTACGGGCAGGTCTTGAGGACATTGATTTAAATGTTAGTCGTACAGTGGCTGGCAGCAGGCTCAGGTAGGTCTTGGGGATCATCTGCTGGTTTCCTCCGCTGTCTCTGGCCACAACTCGGTCGCCGTCCGGCTCAGTGCTGACGATGGTTACAATCTCATTACGATCCCATGGAAACTGACCTGGAATCAGTGTAATTTAAATACATTTAATGTTCAACATTTGAAAAGGAGCAGTGTGTAGGATTTGGTAGCATCTAGTGGTGAGGATTGCAGAGTGCAACCAGCTGAAACTTCTACTGGCCACAGAGTGCTTTACAAGGACAATACACGAATAAAAACACAGAAGACACACTGGACCTTTAAAGATTCCCCTGACTTTTAAATCTTTAATTTTAACATCTCTTATTTCCCACAGGTGTTACAGGCTGAGAGTAAGACACAGTAGGGCTGGACAATAAATCAATCAGAGACTTAAGCTTCAACAAATGATGTCATCTACACAGAGCAGACCTCCAGTACCTCGGCTGTATCTGAAGCGGACCTTGGCCTTGCTGTCCTCACTCTTAGAGGGGAAGCTCCCGGAGCTCTTCCCATCCTTGGCGCTAGGCGGTGATGATGTCACTGCTCCTGGTCCCTCCTCTTCTCCGGATGAGTCACTGTATTGGATCATCTTACTCTGCTGAGGCTCTGCCTACACAGGAAGAGAGTCAGTGAAGACTTTTGTTCATATATATATATATATATTTTTCTTTTTTCACTGTAATAAACTCACACCAGTTATTAACCTGTGAATCGCTGCATCCCAAGCTGATACACATGCAGTTCTGTCCATACGACACTGGCAGGTTTGTCTTCTAGCAGCAAAAACAACGAAAGTATGCTTTAAATCTTTACTTACAGTCAGAGCTGTGAGCTGCGCAGCGCTCCTCGCCTGCTCCGACAGTCTCTTTATCTCAGAAGCGTATGCAGCCATCTCCTTCTCCAACCACAGGTGGCGCTGCAGCAACGCCGCCGTGCTTGACTCATCCTTCCCGTGATCGTCGCTAGTCATCAGCGGTTTCCTGTCGCCCAGCCAGGAGTCGGCCTCCGCCACATCTGCAAAGTACTGAACAGGTGCAAAGTAGTTAGCTGCCTGAAGATCTGAGGATCCTGTCCCCATAAACCAAAACAGCAGTTTGTAACTGTGAGTGTCAATGTGGTTTATGGGGACACGACAGACGGCTCAACCAAGATGCCTGAATGAATCATCAAAAAAAAACAAAAAAAAAAACATACTTGTGACATTTTCCCAGTATGTGAGAACCTAGCAACAAAATGAATTGGGGAAATATTTTGAAAACATAAATCTATAAACATCACAGAAAAAATTGTCCCTAAAAAACATTTGAAATAAAAAAGCTACGCTTAGTCAAAGGAAGCTCTGATTGCCTTACTTTTTTATCAAATTAATACTTATTATTTTAAATATACTTAGTTACTTAGTGACTCAAATCTTTTTTTTCTTTTTCTTCCCAATTAGTACTAATCAATAGCTTAGCCACAAGGCTAGCGACTTTGCAGTGACACAATAGCCCCTTTGACAGCACCTGTTCAAGGCAGGAAAATCGCTACATTATGCCGCCTCGCCTTGTTGTATTTAAGGTACGATCAAGGAATGGAGGACAGGGTTGTCTCGCCTTTAATCCACCACAGGAGGTAGTAACAGCGCTGAAACGGTGTAAAAAAAAAACAGAACAGCCAGCAGAACAGGACAATGGGCAGGACCGGTGTGACATTTGACTGCGTGTTGTGCATGCTACTCACTGTAGGAGTTTATAAAGTAGCTGATAGCAGTTAGCAGCTAACTCAAAGAAGAAAAAAAGCAGCTGTAAATGTCTGCAAATTAGGAAAACAATGAGGTTCGGAAGCTCCTTATCCTCCAAGCAGAGGACGTGATCAGCCGCCATATAACATGAATGGTAAATGATTGTTATTGCCATGTTTTGTCTTATTATTTCAATTTTTAATTACAATTTCAATTTTATTTATAAAGCCCAGTATCACAAATCACAATTTGCCTCGGAGGGCTTTACAGCATAGAACATCCCTCTGTCCTGTGGACCTTCGTAGCAGATAAGGAAAAACTCCCCCCAAAAAAAACCCTTAACCGGGATTTAAGAAAAAGCAGTTAAGAAGTAGCGCTGGCGCATGTTTTATGTCACACCAGAGGTCGATGTTGTGGTGTTGCATGTTACGCCCATCATACCCCTTTTGGTTCCGCAATGCCAGGATGCAGTCTTAAATCACATAATGGAGCAGAATGAGGCCGCCATCGTTTGGGTCTGTGTAAAAATGCAAAGGCAGCACAAAGAAGGGACTTGTAGCGGCTTTATAGCGTCGTCTCTGTGTAAAAAGGGCTCATTATTATTATGAGTATCGTATTGGTACTGTGGTGAAATATTAAGGGAACTATATTCAACACAACAGTTGAATCACAGTTAATATTTAGCATTAAATTCATGCTAGATTTTTGTCCCGTTACAAATCCATTAAGTAATAGGGACACAGAGAAACAGACTAAATGAACTCAATGTATTTCTTTCCTCGTCTTTCATTTGTTGTCAGTCTTTCCTTCCTGGTAATCTTTCTTCACTTGTCTGCTTCAGATAATAAAAGTCTGATGGAGTTTCCTTGTGTACCTGTTTGATGGTGGCAGCGGCCTGCAGTCTGTTGCGACGCGCCATCGTCTCTTCCGTCAGGTGGCTCCACTGCTTCTTCAGGGTCCGAATCCACTTCTGGACGACTCGCTGGTTGAGCTGACTCTGTTTGGACAGCAGGTCCTGACCTCGACCCAGAACCCCCTGGTACAGAGACTCCTGGGCTTGAAGCTCCGCCTCCAACACCTGACAGGAAGGAATCAGATTAATTTACAAACATACAAAACAAAGGGACTTTTAGTTTGTTAAAATACATTTAACTGCATCCATGTGTTTGTGTAAAGATTGTTTCAGGTAAATCATTCCCTCTGATCAGTAAATCAGGCCCTGAAATTACAAATCATTCATTTAACTCATTAATTTGTCTGATAAATACACTTATTTTGAAAAGTGAAAAAAAACAACAACAACAAAAAAAACAGCTAGCAATCAAACATGCAACATTGTACTTTTAAGTGACACACGTGTGGTTCCCGCGTGAGGCCCAAACACTGGATGTGAACAGAACCTTGTGTTTGTGTTGAGCCAGCTGGATGTGGTTCAGGTCTCGTCCGAGTCCGGCCGTCTGCAGCCTCAACCAGCGCTCATACAGCCAGGCCTCCACCTCCTCACAGTCATAGAAGAACTCAAACAGCCTCAACTGAGCCTCCAACTGCTTCCTCCTGACAAGGGGGCAGGGAAGGGGAGGAGGAAACAAGGCAGGAGAGAGGATAGGAGAGGTGAAGGACAGGAGGAAACGAGAGAAGAGGTGCAGAGAAACAATATATAGATTCATATCAGTTGTTTCGTAAACAAAGAGTCCGTCAATAATTATCTATAAGAGCGATAAAAGAAGGAAACCTGCTGCTGCTGAGGGACACCAGAGATTTATACTGAGAGTCGAGAGCTCTCACTCTGCTCTGAATCTGCTGACCGTCTCTCACTTTCACCTGACAGGAGGAGAAAGACAGAGATCAGTGAACAACTCACCAGCAACCTGACAATGTATGGTGACATAAGCATAATCAGTATCTGACCTTCAGCGCCCTGCTGCTGATGGTGGTGATAGTTTCACCGTGAGCCGAGATCTGAGCTTCCAGAAGATCCTGCTTCTGAAGGAGAGACTCCACCTCCGCCAGCTGCTTCCCCAGGTCAGAGGAACTGGCCTGAGACTGGGAGACAGAGAGAGGGTGAAGAGATGGAGGGATGGGAGACAGAATTAAACACATTGATATGAAACTAACATCCTTCTTGTCATCTGACTCTGGGGAAGACAGATTTAAGTTAATGTCAGACTGTTTCTTCAGATGTTTACATTTAGTGGACAAACTCAAACCCCAAAGGTGCGCTGTGCTTTGAAGCCAGTTTTCTTAGTGACCAAACAGTGGTGCTGAAATTTGCGGAGTTGGTCATGTGATGCCTTGCATCCCAGTAAGACTTTTTCCCATTGACTCACAATGGGAAACAGATCTGTAAATCAGTGAATAAATTTTCTGAGCAACACAAAATGACCCGTTTCACTATCAGGATTTGATTTATATAGTCTAAAACATTTTGAAAGTCACAAGGGCTGCACAATTAAATTATTTTGTCTCCACTCAAGTTAAACCAGAAGTTAGACATTTGGCCAATGGAATTCAGACCTTCGGTTGCACTTGGCTACCGAAAATCTCTAGTGTGCCTGCTCTATGGGCTGCACAATGCTATACATAAAATTCTATACATAGAAAGTGAACCATTTTTTGAAAAAGTTTTTATTGTTCTTTACTGCATATTTAATTCTGCCTTTGCCTATCTTCCATTAAGACTTTTATTTTGTACAAACACAGACTTCCTGTTTCTCAAACATCTCTACATTTCAACTCAGTACCCTCCTTAAAATACTAATCATTAGTTTCGGTGTAAACTCACCTGCAGTTCCTTCAGTTCCTGGGAGACGAGCTCAATGTCTCGGAAGACGCTGAGATTCTCAACTACATTTCCCAGCAGCCCTCTCTGCTCCTGCAGCTGCTGCAGTAGGTCCTTCCATCGATGGCTAATGTTCTCCTCTCTGACAAACACATATTTACATGTACATACAGTAAACACACACAAAATGTAAATGAACAACTGTTTTATTTTCTTTACTTTCAAGAGACGATCTGCCACTATGCAGATGACTCCTCACTTTATTTTTATGTCTGTGATGAAAAAGGATATAAGGTTGTGGATATAATTTTAAAATCTGCATGTCTTTCTCTCACCTCCTGATTATCTGCTCCTTGCTGTGGTAGTTTCCTCTCTCGATGGTCTTGGCCATGTCTCTCAGGGCAGCGAAGCGTGGCTCTCTGGCTAGAGCATCAGTTGCCAGGGCCTCCAGACGCCGGCCAGCGGCCTGAGCCTCCTCCAGGGTGGAGAGACCCCGGATGTCCTGCCTCCGGATCAGACGCAGTGTGTCCTCCAGATATCCTTCCCTCAGCGCTGCCTGACAAACCAGAACAAACTGACTGTTGGTTGAGTTTAAGATAACAACAGATCCAGTTATCCTTGCTTCCAAATTTAACTAACGCAGGGCCAGTAATGCCAAAACGAAATGAAATTGCAAATTGTGGGTCATTTCTCTGCAACTGAAGCTCAAATTCTCTTACAGCCACAAATGTAAAGGACACAAAGGATCTCAGAGAAAGGAACTCTTAATAGGTTAAAAGACACAAATGATTTTGTGAAGTGAGTAATTGTATAAGGATGTCTTTTATTTTTAAACGTTGCTGTTTTAGGACAGATGTTGTTACCTTCCTCTCAAACTTCTGAGCGAGCTGCTCCAGGTTCTCCAGGCGGAGCAGGGCCTCCTGCAGGGCTCGCTCTCGCTCGTGTTCGGCTCTTTCCAAGAGAGACCAACTCCTCTCTATGTCACTCAGAGTTTTACCTTCACACACACAAAACACAATGACAGAAAACATAGAACATATGGTGTTTGGACGGCTATAGGAGTCAATCTAGTCAGTCCATAAGCACAGCACATTTAATTATAGCAGGAGTATCACACTATAGTTTAATAATATGGCCAAGTTATTTAAAAAATAGTGTCTGGTTGTGAATGTTTATCTGTTTACTGTACCTCTGTGAGTGTGTATCTGTGTGTGTGTGTGTGTGTGTGTGTGTGTGTGTGTGTGTGTGTGTGTGTGTGTGTGTGTGTGTGTGTGTGTGTGTGTGTGTGTTTTATACCTTCTGGAGGATTGTAAGCCCATTGGTTGTTGGCTGCCAGCTGAGTCTTCAGACTGAACAGATGAGCTTCAATCGCACCACGCTCCTAAAAACAAGACAAGGTCAAAACCTCACATATGGCTGGACCGTGTATTAAACGCTAGAGGTCATGTTTACCACTGTGTTACATCATCTTTTCTTTTAGTGTTTGGGAACTGAGGACACTAATTATTGAAATCTATTGAGTGAAATTCTTTCCCATTCTTGCTTGATATATAACTTCAGTGTCTCAACAGTCCGGGGTCTTTGTTGCTGTATGTTGTGCTGGATACCCTGAACAACAGATCTGACCTGAAGGCTCAGGAATAAATTTGATTTAAGGCCAAGTGGGTGAAGATGAGATTCTTGATTCCTGATGATGTCATCGTACCTGATACTTGGGAGGTTTCTCCACAGTTCTGTAGGTCTTGAACGCCATCATCAGCTTCTGCATCTCCCTCACAGAGTTGGGGAACCTTCTGTCGTTCAGCTGCACCACCTTCCATCAGTCAGACGACAATCAATCAGTCCATCAACAAGTTAAGCATCACATGCAAATGTGAACACTGCTGCTGTTTTTGTTACCTTGGTTTGTATCCAGTGAAGTAGATTTGAGACCAGTCTCTCATACTGGACCTTCATGTCATCCAGCTCCATGAGCATCCCGACGATCTGAGGATGCAGAGAGGAAAGACCCTGAATTGTTCTGCTGTATCATTCACATGGAAGTCAAAATCTGGGGACCAAAACATCCTCAGAAGAACACTGCACAGCACGCGGCAAAAAGCAAAACAAAACAACTGCTCGACTTTAAGCAGTCTCAGTCGACTGAGGGCTTTCTGACAGTTTGAATCTCCGACTTTCACGGGGCAGCCTTGGTTAAAACAAAGAACTTTTGCTTGACTTTACATAAGAACACTCTAAAGGACAGGGTGGGATGCTGTGGAGACACATCACAAACCTTGTGGTGGGATGTGGTGGTGGACTCTCTCCTGTACTGCTTCTTCACCCACTGACGACTCAGACTTCCTCCCACTGACATACTGTTACCACTGCAGCATATTAACTGACTAAACACCTCAACACAACCTTTACACCTTTTACCTACTGAAGAAAAATCCTGTCACTTAAAGGAGACTTCAACACAGCTTTGACCCACCTGCTGGTCTCAGCACAGACATGTGACGCAGGTAAACACGGACACACCTGGTGTATACGGTTAAGCTGCTGGAGATGCTTTTAGAAAACTTGACCACACCTGAAGCACACCTGGCACACCTACTGTATGTTACCTCCAATTTTAAGCATTAGTCTTTTTTGTAAACCTTTACATGCCTGAAATAGACCTGGACACACCTGGACACATTTGGAGATTGCTTTAAATACCTTGACCCCACCAGAGACACACTTCTTACACCTGATTTCAACCTGAAAGGTCTTTTAGAAAACCTCTAACACAGCTGGACACACCTGGAGCACACATTACAAATTTTAGGGATGCTTCTAAATACCCTTAACACACCTGGCACCACTAATTCGGACCTGGAAAGCCTTTGCCCAAACCTCTGCATACCTGGACACACCTGCCCCGCCCACTACAGATAACCTTGTAGGTTGGTAAATACCTGTGACACACCTGAACCATCGTTATGTGACCCCAGGTAAAATGCCTGGTTTACTTGGTACATAACCATAAACCGCCAACATTGCTTGAGCTCAACACAACACAAGTTTAGGAGGTCGGTGGTTTATGGATCCACACATCTGATATCACTTATGTGTTTATTGGGTAGAAATGTTAATTTACAAGATAACCGTTCATTCGAATTGGTCAGTGGGGATCAAATCTTCCATGTTATGTTACATTAAATAAAATACCCACACATAAATGCCCGTTTTTGTCTTTTCTGGTGAATTAAACACCTGGAGATTTAAGGTGCTTCATTACACTGATGCAAAAATCATGTACTGATTATTTCATTTTACCTTAGGGCCTAATACAAACAGAAAATTCATGGGATAGCTCCCTACACATAGACAGGATGCAAATTGTCTGTTGTCTCACAGCGTATTTATGGTCATATCACCCAAGCCATCAAAGTGGACATCTGTAGTTCTACTTGTGGACATTTACACCACAGCAAACTTCCGCATCCGACCAGAACAGTCTGAGAGTCTAAGAAGTGTCGGCTGAAACCCTGACAGAGCTAACAAACTAAGACACAGGAGGAATAATACATTTATAGCTGACACAATAACTGAAAAGCAGCATCTTTTCTGACACAACAAAGAAACACTTCCAGCTCTGCAGCTCTCAACACAAATACAAAGCTTCCCACAAACCCAACAGACATAACTGACAACAATAATCAACATGAAATGCCTGTTAAATCCACAGTGAAGTCCTCAGTAGTTTCCTTCTGACTGAGCTGAACTCAGACTAAACTCTTCATCCTTGTCTCCTCTGATCAAACAGCAGGTAAAGGTGCGCAGCTCTGTGAATGACTCGTTTCTGCTGCAGCGTCTCAGTGTGTGATCTGATCTGATTAGCTTAGTGTGTGCAGCCCCGCCCACAGTGAACTACACAGGGTAGAAAGGCTCCAAGGTCACATGACTAACCAACACGAAACAGCACTACCATCAATCCTACAGACAGAGGCTGCAAATAAAAGTATTAATACCTTCCTACAGTAAAAGTATGTATCAGTAAAATGTAGTTAAAATATCAAAAGTATCACTGTTATATTATTATATATGATGTCAGCAGATGATTCTGACTCGTGCATCAATGTAAAAGCAGGATTTTACTGTTTTACTTGGTTGAGGTGAAGCTCATTTTAAACAATTAACTAATCATTATTTTCCTTCTGGATTAATTTGATTATTTTCTCCACTAATCGATTGAATGTTGGTTTGTAAAAATGGTAAAAAATAGTGAGAAATGTTTGTCGGATTAACTCAAGGGCCCAAAGTGGCATCTGTGCAATGATTGTTTGTTTAACCGCAACATTATTACCAATACATTACAATTATTAATGTTATTCAAATGATAACTTTGTGAATCTGTGAAATGTTTTTACAGAAAAAATGACATCAATAAATATTAGAGTAGTTTCCAGTTCATTTTCTGAAAGTCAACTGATCGATGAATCATGTTGTCTTAAAAAAGTTTACATTTGCAAAGTGACCAAAACGGTCAGATGAATGTAGTGAAATAAAAAGTACAAATTATTATTATAATTAACATAAATGCAAAGTAGTGGCACCATTAGAAATAATCCACAATCTTCAATAGTGGGTCCACGACCCCTCAGGGTTCCTCAGGACAGGTTTCCAACACATTTTAATGGACAAAATTTTAAAAACTTTTTCATGACCCATAACAACTGTTTTTTTCTTTCCCTACTTGCCCTGCGTTTTTCAAATGTACTAGATTTTAACTTTACTCAAACATAATTTAAGCTCGCTGGCACATTTGGAGAGAGACAGAATGTGGGGAGAAAAAATAAGAAACATACTTGATGGTAAATAAAACGTTGTCACAAGTTTTATTGTAAAGATATCCAGACTTTATCTGAGCTGTCTGTCTGTTTTATCTCTATCTTATTGATTTTATTTCCTATTAATTATCTTGATTATAGTTTTGGCCTTCCTTATATTATCTTTTATTTAGATTATATTTTATGGCATGTTTTATTCTCCTTGGGTTTTAAATGTGTTTAGTTTCATTGTACCTTTATAACTGTGTTTTAAAAAGGTGCTATATGATAAAGTTTAGTATCATTAGCGACGATAAATTGGCCTATTCATAAAAACTATTACATTTATAGTATACAACATAGATCTTTGTTCAATCATGGGAGCCAGTCAATGCTAAATCACTGTGCAGCACCTATCTATAATGGTGAGGTAAACTAGTTGGCAAACTATGGAAACATATTTGCCAGTTAGTTATTATTAGTCCAAGTGTACAGACATTCTTATGAGCCGATCGTTCTGTACCTTTTTTAGCAAGAGAGTGTGTTTTTCTCGGCATCATTCAACATGAATATATAAACTTTGTTTTATTGTGGTCTGCAGCTGTGTTAAATTCAAAGTCCCCCACAGTGTTGCTGTTGCTTCTGTGTGCTGTAGCTCTGTCAGCGGGTCAATCTAATCCAGCAGTAATCCACACTGACTGACAGGCAGGAGGAGGAACCTGACGGATTACAGGAAGTCACCAGGTGAGTGTGAGGACTACATGAAGTGAGTGTGTCTACAGTCACCTATTTACAGTTACCTATATGTTACAGCTGACTTTATAAACCTTGTGTGATTTAATCAGACAGCAGGCAGTTCCTGCAGCAGCCTGCAGAGGGCAGAAGAGTCCATGCTTTGGACCGTTTGTGTGTCTGTAGATCACTGTGGGCAGCAGATAAGCCCGTCTCTGCTTCTACTACAGACCATCTGTGTCTATTCTTACATTAACACACATCTTTTGGATTATGACTGAAGTATAAATAAAAACACACAAGAATATGAGACAGAAAGGTTTGGAACTGGTTTGATCTCATAATTTCTCTCTCATGTACAAGCTTTTATCAGAAAATAATAAGTCAGTCTCAAAGTAACTCTAGATGTCTCATGAATGTAGTGGAGTAAAACTATAAAGTAGAATAAAATGGAAACTCAAGTCTCAGTAAAAGCACCTCTAAACTGTACTCCAGTGTGCTGTACCCTGAACTTTACATGTGATGTGTGTGTTACAGGACGGTGGCTCAGTGGTTCAGACCTTGGCGAGTCTCTTCTGGATCGTCTGTCCCTGCTTCATCCTGGAGAAGTAGTGGTAGTACAGCGACACGTAGGTCATGATGGACTTCTCGTCCGGGTGGGGGACCACCATGTCGTCCACCTCCAGCAGCTGCATGATCCCGAACTCCCGCTCCGCCAGAGAGAAGGCGTGCTCCAGGTTACGGCCGGGGTCGTCGCCATGGAGACGGCGGTAGTCAAACAGGTCAGGCCTGGGATGGAGAGAGAAAGAGAGGGTGAGCAGACTGGATGGAGGAAAGAAAAAGTGTGTGTGCGTGCGTGCGCGCGTGTGTGTGTGTGTGTGTGTGTGTTACCGGTGTGCATGGATGAGGGCGTTGAAGGCGAGTCCGCTCCTCCAGCTCGATGAGAAGTCCTGCACTTCAACGCCGTCATAACCCGACGTTTTCCTCTGACACCAGATCAGCAGAGCTTCCTTCGCCGAGCGATGAGCCACACTGCCTCCACCTCCCACCTGAGGGGCAGATGGGCGGAGGAAAAAGACAGGAGGGGAGGAGAGGAGGAGAGGAGAAGGAGTTAGATGACACAAACCAAAGAAAGGACAGTAATGGAAAGAGAGAGAAAAGAAGAGGAATGGAAAACATTGGAGAGATGCAAACAGGTAGATGATGGAAGGAGGAAATGAATACAGGAAGTAAAAGAAAATGATGAGAAGAGAGGAGGGAAAAAAGATAACAGAGCACAACAGAGTGAATGACAGAAAAGGAGGAGAGAAAACGAAAGAAAACATGAGAAAAAAAAGATATAAAATATAGACAAAGGAATAAAACGGAAAGAGGAGAAGGAGGTATGGAGGAAAGAAGGACAGACGAGAGCAAGTAAGACAAAGAAAGGGAAGGAAAAGAGGTGAGGAGAGGAAAGAAAATGAAAGGTAAACAAGGGGAAGCTGAGGACAGAGAGAGAGAGATAGAGGATGGAGAGGATAAAGAACAGAAGAGAAGGAGACGGATCAGACAAAACAAGGAAAGGAGAGGAGAGGAACAGCCAAATATGGAAAGAATAAAACAGGAGAAGGAAAGAATGACAGAAAAAGAAATTCACAGAAAATAAAGACAAAGGACAAAACGGAAAGAAGAGGAGGGATGGATGAAAGAAGGACAGACAAGAGCAAGTAAGACAAAGAAAGGGAAAGGAAAAGAGGTGAGGAGAGGAGCGAAAACAAAAGTGAAACAGTGGTAAGCAGAGGACAGAGAGAGATGGAGAGGAGAAGACAGAAGGAAAGAAGGTGAGATGAGAAAAAAGGACAGGGGGTGAAAGACAAAAACAGATGAGGGGACATGAAGGAAGGAGAGAGGAAGAGGAGAACGAAAGATGGGAAGAAGATGAGAGGCAAAAGGCCGAACACAAGAGAAAAGATGAAAACAGATCCAATCAGTGCACACAGCTAAAACTGTTTTCTATTTAATCAGATTTCAAGTCACAAAATAATTAAAAAACACGAATCCTCATATTTAAAAAATAAACTACTACGGTTTGATTCCCGACCTCGTCCAGGTTGATGGGTCCAATCTGGAACCTGAGGATGATGATCCACAGCAGACCCAGGATGAGCGTCCGGTCCCCGTCCACCACATTCTCTGGACCAATCAGATCCACCCGAATCTGTCAGGAGAGAGGAGGGACACTGATCGCTTTGTGGCAACAGACACACACACATTTACACTTTATGGAGCTGCAACAAAAAGTCATTAAATCCATCCCTTTAAACAACCAGCGTCCTCTAGATCTATCTGGAGGAGATATTTAAGTTTCCTGATCATTCAGTCATTAGTTAAAATGGCAGCTGTAATGTGCAAACATCAACACAAGATGGAGCCAAACACAACACATTAAAAACAGACAGAAATCATGAAAGGTCCAAAGACTTAGTTCTCTAATGCCGGCCTCACACCACAGACAAATTTTCAATGCAGAAATAGTTTTTCGATTTTTTGACGTGGACAGGTGAGTCTCCTTGGTTTTTAGAATTCTGGATGATGTGGACAAGTGAGTTAGCTTGAATTTTAGGACTCTTAATGACATACAGTTGAGTTAGCTTGAATTTTAGGATTCTAATTGGCATGGACATAATTTAAATGTAAATACAATAACTCAATGGTTGGCGCGGGTTAAGTGTGGGTCTCTTAATTTTAGAAGATAATTACGTCAGGTGGGTTGCGGGTGGATGATTGATGAGTGCATGAGGATATGGGTGCGCTCAAACGCCATCCGCACATCTCTAATGAACAGGTGAGTTACCTTGAGTTTTGAGGACTCTGAATGACGTGCACAGGTGAGTTAGCTTGGTATTTAGGACTGTAGATGATAAGGACAGGTGAGTTACCTTGGTTTTTAAGACTCAGGATGGTGTGGACAGGTGAGTTACCTTGGTTTAGGACTCTGGTTGACATGGACAGGTGAGTTACCTTGGTTTTTAGGAAGCTGATGGCGATGCTGTTGTTCTCCAGACAGTGGACTCTCAGTTTGCGGCGGCTGGGCGGAGGCAGCGTCTCCCTGGAGATGAGCTCCAGCAGACGAATGAGGACGACTCCAGTCTTTAGCTCAGTGTAAACGTCAGTCAGCTCCACGTTGTCCTGCAGGAGGTGAAGACAGTTATAAACACTGACAGCTCACCTTTTACTCTGTGATGTCCTGTTATGACCCAAAGCTGACATTTTAACCAAATTCTGTCATTCAAAACTTTTAGTAATCTGAAATAGTATGAAGTATTTGTACACTACTATATTTTTACTTCAGTAAAGGATTTGAATACGTCTTCCACCTCTTCATTCTGTATAGTGTGAGCGTTTTTCTAAAGGTGTGAGGAGACATGTTTACAGCTTTGTGACTGACAGGAAGTTCAAAGTCAAAAACCTAGTTTCCCTTAAATCATCCTGAGAGTCGAGTGCTTCTTCCTCCTGAGGTGTGTTACATAACGTCTCTGTCCACTCTGCATCAGGACATCCTGGTTATCTGCAGGTCAGGGAACATCTTAGAGCGAAGAGCTGCTCGCCAAGTGGATTCATTCCTTCCAATAAGAAGAGTGTTGGCTTTAACTTTAGATCCAAAGTGTTTCAGTTTTACAGCTCCAGAACAAAGTCCACCATGTCTTCCTCTGTCTCTTTTTACCTCTGTGACCACAGAGCCTGCTGATACCGGATTTCTAAGAAAGACCCTCCGTCAAGTATTTTCCTTCCTTCTTCCTCTCCAGTGTCAGGATTTGCTGCTTTTCTTCATTTTGCATCTTTGTAAACAGAATATTTGTTCTGTGTTGATCAGACAAAATGAAGATGTCACTCTGAACTCTCCGAAACTGTAACGGACAAGCGTCCCTGCCCTTCCACACACAAACGAGGGAAGCCTGAGATAGAGAGAGCAAACCTCTCTGCCCTTCCATGTGCCTACATGGAAAGCCTAAGGCAGGGAGAGCAGCAGCAAAGACCCCCCCAGGAACAGAGCAGCATCAATGACAAAGAGAAATGACACTGATGATGACAAAACTACTTAAATAAAAAATATAAAATTTATCGCGTCATTATTTAAAGACATAACAGAAAGTAATTTAAAGGTTGTTAAACTCAATCTGAATTCTGTGCTGGAGTTTTAATCTCCATCACTTCGTTGTTTGTCAGCAGGATGTCTATAATGAATCTTTAGTGGAAACACTGGGCGTGGTCAGATTTTGAATTCAGCTGTAAAAAGCACAAACTGACATGGAGTGATGTGTTTGGGTGTAACATCGAGCTGTAGGAATTCCAGGAACCCTGTTGTCTTGATATTTGGTGTGTGTTTATGTTGGTGAAACAGGAAGGTGGACTATCTGAACAGCCTTTTATAGAGTTACCTCAGTTTGATTTCCTGTTGCCATGGAGATAACACAGTGACTCCTGGTCACCACACCCAACACAGAATACAACGCCATAGAATAATAAAAAATAATATTTACCTCCATCAGCTTTGAGTTGATTGAAGAGCTGAATAGAGCTGCAACTAAGTACTTTTTTCCCTAATAATCTGTTAAATTCCCTCTCGATCAATAGTTTGGACTGTAAAATATCTAAAGAGGGGGATACATGTCAATCATAAGTTTTCAGTTATCAACTAATCAATGCAGATCAATTATATTAGACTATATAAATGGATTACAAAGGTCCTCTCTGAATGTCAAAGAAACTAATAAGAGATATCAGATAGATTTAGTGGAGTAAAACCAGTTGTCTTAGTACTTTTAACCCAGACAGGTACAAACACTGGTCTTGGTTTTGATGGAAATACAAGAGGGAAAGTACAATTAGCCTACCTCGTGTTTTACTTTAGCAGTTAAGTGTGAGTAAGGGAGTGTTCTTTACTTGTCAAAGAAGGGAGTGGTTGAGGTATGACTTCAGTTTTTATTTTGTTTTATTGACCCTCCCTTAAGCTACAAATATTTTTCCTTGAGCCTCCCTGAGTGACTAGTGAAAAATGTATGACCCTCCCTCCACCATAAATCAGACTTTAGACTTTTAAAACGTATCCTCTGATGTTGAAGACAAAATCCTGTAGTTCAGAAAAGCCTCAGTTTTTGTTACTCATGCTGGTGTATGCTGGGTAATTCATAAAGAGGGTTTATTTTTGGAAAAAAAAAAAATTAAATGAGATGTATAGAATAAAGTGATTTGGATGAAATGTCACTATTTTAAGATCGTATTTTATTTGGAGATGTGAATATCCAATGAAAATTTATGTTTTTACAGTTGCTGGCTGTGATAAGTGGTGTAATTTTGCTTATTTTGAAAAATCTGCTGCAATGAATACAAAATACAACCATTTGTATATCCCTCCGCTAAGCTAAACTAAAAAACATAAGTCCCTCCCCAGTGCTTAGAATATTATTTGACATGCCTCCTAGTTTTCCAAAACCCACTATCAATCAATCAATTTTATTTATAAAGCCCAATCTCACAAATCACAGTTTTAAATTCGTTTTTAATTCTTAAATGATTTTTTTAAAGGAAAGGTGCCTTCCAAACCCCATTTGGAAGTTACGTTTTGGCAAATTGGCAAGATTACACCATTTATCACAGCCAGAAACTGTTAAAACAGAACTCATCGTTTGATTTTCAAATTTCCTACGGACCTTGAACACATTATGAGGGACAAATGCTTCATAAATAAATCTGAGCATAAAATAGTGATATTTCATCAAAATTATTTTTTACCTACTTTTAAAGTTTTACCAAAGATAAATAAATAAACTGCACAAACTAACCAGCATGCACGACAAGAGTGAAAAACTGAGGCTTTTATCAGCAAGATTTTGTCTTTAACTTTTAACTTTCAAACATCAGAGGGTAGATTTACAATCTAACGGCTAATTTATTTATTTATTTATTGAAATAAATAAACAAACAAAGCCACACCCAGCCACCCTGCTCCTCTGGTAAGTAAACAACAGTCCCTAAAATTGCACTGCTCTTAGCAAAGGTTATTGCTAGCTTTAGCTTACCTAGCCTCTGACGCTAACTGTAATGTGCACTCATGTTAGCTTTAGCCGATCATAGCTTCATTTTGAGCTCACAGCCGGTGGAAATGTTGGATATAAACGTTGACATCGTTCCGGGCAAACATTTCTCACTCTAGGTGGACTTTAGGACATCAGCAGAATCACGAGAATGACTTTAAGATATAAACTGCTGCTAAAAACCGCGATTCTATGACTCCGCTACGGCTGGGAACTGTTAATCTCATAGTTCGTGACACGGTCCTGGATTGATATCGATTAAACACAAACATTTCCTTGACTCACACAGTAGTATAAATAATTACAGGAAAGGCGAGAGAAAAATACACTCACCGCAGAAAAGACACTTCTCTTAGTGACTGATCAGGTGGAGAGCAGGTGATGACAGGTGAGTGTACAGTGACAGAAAACATGATTGACTGCGACTGACTGAATCAGGCTTGAGGCGCTAACAAGGTGAATTCAAACATGGCGCGGAGAGTCTTCTTCACTGCCGCACTGGAGTTCTGCTCGGCAGCAGCGCTCAGTGCTGCCGCCAGTGGCCGGAATATACACTACAACAGTTATTTTTCCTCTTAGTATAACCGTAGTTATATACTATATATAATTATATTAATTTAATCTAATTTAAAAATATATTTTAAATTAATACATTTAAAACTATGATATAAAGAAAATGTATTATTCTATAAATCCCATATTATTTATTTAAACTACTTCAATAAAAATATAAGAATATGATAAAAAAAAAAATTTAAAATAATATAAAAAGTATATATAAAATATACAATAAAAACAAAATATCTTACTAATTACATTTTTTAACTTCTCAAGATTGTTTATTTATTTAACTATTCAATTATATTTCCCATAAATTCCTTATATTATTGTTTGCATGATGCCACTTATGTTTATGTTTATTTCTTTTATTTAGGTTTTTGTTTGTTTGTTTGGTTGGTTGGTTGTGTTTTGTGTTTCTTTTCTTTTTTGCATTAAAAGGTGTAAATTAGTTCAACTGATGTGCACATTTAAAAAAACAAAAACAAAGTGTAAGTATGCAGTTGTGGAGCTCATGCCATTATATACTCCCAAAATGTCCAGAAATACTACAGAGGACACGACCTCAGTGCAGATGGAAACATGCATTTTCTCTCCCTGCTGCCATCCCACAGAAATCCCAGAGGAATTCTGGGAATGAGGAGCAGCAGCGGGCCTCAGTGTTCAGCCAACAGCTGGCATCCAGTTATCAGAGAAAACACGTGAAATCAAACCCAGAGCTACATGACCCTACTGGAATCTGTCAAACCTCCCCGAGACGGAGCAACAACTCTTCTATTTTTAATCTATAACATTAGTGTGAGAGCGTGTGGAGGCTGAGAACAGCGTTCATACCTGACGATTAATGTGTTTGTGTATGAGCTGATAGGCTGCAGTTACATGACTCACAATGATAACAGATAACAGGGCACAGATAACACTGACATCATCACAAAAACTAAACAAAGCTTATGTTATATTTCCATTTTCTGTTGAAGTTTCCTTTAATATAAACCTTGTAATTCATTTGACCCATGTCTCATGTCGTGATAACACATGTTAAAGAAGCTATTGTGAACAAATAAAGGTGTGCCATGAGATTTTGGTTTGCCCTTTGTTGTGCCCTGGGCACAAAACGTTTTAAAACCACTGGTTTAATCTGTAAAGATGAAACATGGTTGAATCAAATCTTTATCTGCAAATGAATTAAGCAGGATTTATACTTGTGTGTCAGCTCTATGCCTTAGCCTACGCATCTTATGCCGGAGTCTGTGTCACTCTGCTGCTACACCTTCAACACACTAGTCAGCAGTAGTGTTATTATTAAGTGATTCAAAACACACATTAAACACACATTAAACATGGCTTAATAGAGACAGTTTCAAACACAAATGCACAAATCAGCTTCACTATAACTCGCAGCATTCACAGACAAACACTTGTCTTTATCTGGACACATTTTCCCCACAAATACAATATGCTAACGTTATTAGCACAAGCCTATGGCATTTTACATTGTATAAATTAGCCTAGTGGCTAGCAGACTTTTCCTCTACTCATATGAGCATCCGCTGTGAGGGTCCTAAAGACAGAGGGATGTCGTATGCTGTAGAGCCCTGTGAGGCAAATTCCGATTTGTGATATTGGGCTTTATAAATAAAATTGATTGATTGATTGATTGATTGATTGATTGATTGATTGATTGATTGATTGATTGATTGATTGATATGAAGCCAGGAACAACAGCAACATTTAACAAAAGTAACGGTACAAAATTCGGCTCCATTACAACTCACAAGGTTCACTGACAAAACAACTGTCTTACACTAAACACGTTTTCCAAACAAATACAACATGCTAACGTTATTAGCACAAGCCTATGGCATTTTACATTGTATACATTAGCCTAGCAGCGAGCGGAGGTTTCCCCTGCTCATATGAAGCCAGGATAAATCACACACAAGACTTAAAATATTATTTTTGTAGAGGCTTTATTGTCTTCACGATTTATTGTTTCTTATCTGTAAAATGAAAGTAGCCTAAATAAAAGCTTTGTTTCCACTGAGGGAAATGGTTTCAGCTTACAGTAAGAAGTGTAAATCCCACTTCAGTGTCTTGAGCTGTCAGGTAACTGTGGTGAAGTAGATATACAAAGTAAAACAAAGTAGAACTACTTAAGTAAAGTACCTCAGAAAACTGTAACTTGAGTGAGTATATGGATTAAACCTGTTAAGTTTGTCTAAGTGTATCAACACTGGACTTTCAAAGGAAAGTGTCTCTGTTTCTGGTCCGGCTTGGTTCAGTGCTGTATGTCAGAGTCAGCACAGTGTGTTCAGTGTGTTCAGTCCTGCTGTGTTTCCATGCCGGCTCTCTGTCTGTGTGTCTGTCTGTGTTTGTCGTTGGATCAGTCTGCAGGCACATGCAGGCAGCGTCATTAGGATTATTATTACTGTAACCACCGTTAATGCAGGAAACATCCACTCAGCACATTTCTGTGTCTCTGTGCCACAGCGAGTCAGCATCAGTCCTGGATCTGGTTCACCGTCAAGAATCTGGAGTATTTTTATTTCTTTTTCAAATAACAACTACGTACAATGTCAGAATGTAACTAAGTACATTTACTCAAATATTTTGATTAAGATAGTTTTGCGTTAATGTAACATGAGTTCATTGCTGGAGGATTTGTGAAATTGATTCATTTCCATGTTGGGACAAGAATGAAAGTTAAGCCAGCGAAAGTCCAAGTAGGGCAGCAGGAGGGGTGGTGTATGGGTCCAACAAGCACCAACCTTCACCTGGGAGGCTGGTGTTTGCTTTTCATAAGATTAAAAACCCAAACTGTGTTCTTTTTTCCCTAGTTGTTAAGGTGTTATTTTGAAAGAGACTGTGTGTAAACGGTAAATTTCCTGTGAAAACGTAAATGCAGTTTGAAAGGAAACAATGCATGTAACCAGCATAACTTAACACGGCATCCCAACAGCCAACACACCCAGGGTACCTTTCATGTCGTACCTGGATGTTGAAGGTCCATGACCAAATGCTGATATGTGACGAGGTCGGAGTGAGAATGTGTTGATCACAGGGCTGACACACAGAGACAGACAACCATTCACACTTACATTCACACCGACAGACAATTTAGAGTCACCAATTAACCTGCATGTCTTTGGACTGTGGGAGGAAGCTGGAGCACCTGGAGGAAACCCACGCAAACTCTGGGTTCAAACCAGGAACCCTTTTGCTGTGTGATGACAATGCTAACCACTGCAGCACCGTGCTGCCCTACGTTACCATGTAATGTATTAATAATCTTGAAGCTGTTAAATGTTTTCTTCATCCTGTCTCACCCCGTTCTTAGTGAAGACGCTGTTCATCCACTTGGTGAAGGTTTTCTTCTGGACTGCCATCCTCTGCTCCTGCAGCTCTCTGACCCGCCCCGCTCCATCCTCCTCGCCCTCCATCCTGATTGGCTGAAAACACAGAAAAAGTCTCAAAGATGGTAAAAAGAATTTTTCCATTTTTTCCTCTCAGGTAAAAACCCTCTGAGACCAAATATATTTTTAAAAGCTCCTATGACTCTGTGATGTGTAAAATGTGTGAAAGCAAAATATGTATGTATAATTATGTGTGACTCCAAACATTAAGATGCAGGACATATGAAGATACACATTCACAGATTATCCACAAACACATGCATCTTATTCACCAATCAGAGTGACTGATATTCACAGTCACAGCTTCAGTGAGTTAAAGAGAGTCATGCTTTCAATCAAAGTGATTTAATCTAACACTCAGCATGCAGAGCACAGTCTGTGGTGCCAAAGTCCTGAGCTTTAACACCAATCATCTACCACGAGCACCTGCCGACGTCTGCAGTCTGGACCAAAGAGAAACGTCATCCACACAGCAGTCACATTATTACCTCTGTCTGTCTGTCTGTCGTCTGTCAGCAGGATTATGGAAAAACTACTAACTAACTAAAACCTGATTGTCATGAAACTCAGTTGAAGGGTGCAGCACGGGCCGAGGAAGAACCCATTACATTTCAAAGTTATGTTTTTTGGGTCCGAATCGAGGGGTGTGTACAGACATTGTTTTTCATTTTGACCCTGGCGGAATAAATGCCAACATCCTGAAATCCGGTGGCTGGTAGTAAAGTTCAATAGTGATAAAACAGCAGAACACTTTTCATACAATGAATTATGATCAATATCTAAATGATCTGCAATAAACTACAATGGGGTTAATAAGGAAATATATCCAGAGAAAAACAATGATTGCACTTGCAAATTTGCATATCACAGAAGACTGGACGATTGGTTCTTGGCCGAGGTCTGCGCTCTCCAAGTGTTCCTGTGTCGTATGAGCAAACTACATCCTGGTGATTTGTCTGTTCTCACAGTCTGGGCAGGCGTGGAACTAAACAGGTAAATTTGGTCCTGTGGTAGAGACTAGAGGAAAAATCACAGAGTCATGTATTCTAAAAGGTTTATCCTCTGGAGAGCAGCATGTGACCAGGACATGCCACAGAAATCTGCGCAGTAAATTTTGATATTTAAGGGTAAATTCTGTCCTGATGGAAACACCAGAGAGTCACAAATCACTGGAGAGGAGTAATGTGCTACAAAAAAGTAGGATTCTCCCTCTGGGAGCAGGAATGTGATCAGAATATTTCACTAAAATATGTGCATTAAATTTTGATATTCAAGGGCAAATTCTGTCCTGATAGTGACATTAGCAGGTCAAGCAATCAACAGGATTCTTCTTCTGGGGAGCAGGAATGTGATCAGGACATTTCACTTAAATATGTGCATTAAAGTTTGATATTTAAGGGTAAATTCGATCCTGATGTTGGTGCCAGAGGGTCATAAAATGATCAGGATGCTTCCTCTGGGGAGTAGCAGTGTGACCAGGAAATTTCACAGAAATCTATGTAGTAAATCTTGATATTTAAGGGTAAATTCTGTCCTGATAGTGACATTAGCAGGTCAAGCAATCAACAGGATTCTTCTTCTGGGGAGCAGGAACATGCCCAGGACACTTTCCAGAAATCTCTACATCAAAGTTTGACATTTAAGGGTAAATTCTGTCCTGAGGGTAGCACCAGAGAGTCACAAAACACTGGAGAGGAGTAATGTGCTACAAAAAAAATGGGGATCCTTCCTCTGGGAGCAGGAATGTGATCAGAATATTTCACTAAAATATGTGCATTAAATGTTGACATTAGACGTAGAACTTTTTAAAATTTTGTCCTGTCGTAGAGGCGAGGGAAAAGATCACGGATTCCCGTCATCTAAAAAGTTTATCCTCTGGAGAGCAGGAATGTGATCAGGACATTTCACTGAAATATATGCATTAAATGTTGATATTTAAGGGTAAATTCTGTCCTAATGTTAACAACAGAGAGTCACAAAATCACTGGGATTCTCCCTCTGGGGAGCAGGAGCGTGATCCTGACATTTCATAGAATTCTGCACATTAAATTTTGATATTTAAGGGTAAAGTCGGTCCTGATGTTGGTGCCAGAGGTTCATAAAATGATCAAGATTCTTCCTCTGGGGAGCAGGAGTAAGGATAAGTTCTGCCCTGATGGTGACACCAGAGAGTCACAAATTCATTGTGATTCTTCCACTAGTGAACTAGAATATGATCAGGATATTTCCCTGAAATCTGCGCAGTAAAGTTTAATATTTAAGGGTAAATTCTGCCCTGATGGTGACACCAGATTCTTCATCTGGGGACCAGGAGTGTCTCCAGTAACCTTCATGAGAATCAGGCAGATAGTTGTTGACAGACAGATATCGCACACATCAAAAGTCAGATTTTAAAGTACGCAATGCAACATTTTCTCTGATTGGACAGCCATGTGCTGGCAGCTGATTGGTCAAAATTTAAGGCCACTTTCACTGAGTCAGCAGTTTATTTGGTTTTATGGTGACAGAGGTGGTCACACCCTGTCGATGAAACACAGCAGTAAAAATACTTGAGCTGTCGTAATCTGTGTACTCGTTCAGCTGCAGTGTGTGTGTGTGTGTGTGTGTGTGTTTGTATGTGTGTGTGTGTGTGTGTGTGTGTGTGTGTGTGTGTGTGTGTGTGTGTGTGTGCGTGTTTGTGTGTGTATGTGTGTGTGTGTGTGTGTGTGTGTGTGTGCAGATTAACATTTAATTCAAACACCTGAAAAATCTCCATCTTACTGGGTCATCTGTCTGTTATTAAATCCTGAAAGTCTGATTTTCTTGTAACAAATGTTTTATTAGAAGTTTTATTAATATTCTAGAATAATGTGGCATTTTTCTTGATTTTAAAGCTGCAATCTCTTATTCTGTCTCCTTTAACAATCCCACACTCTGTCTGAATCTGAATCATAAAAGGAACTAAAGCTGTCAGATAAATATAGTGCAGTAAAAAGTACAATATTAACCTCTGAGATTTAGTGGAGTAGAAGTAAAAGGTAAAGTGAGAATAAATGGAAATTAAGTTGTGTTAAATATGTATACAAATATAAATCTATCTCCCTGCCATCACACCTTCGTGTACACATGATCACATCATCAGGAAACAGAGATGCAGAATCACACAGGACTAAAATAAACTGCAGATAATAAATCCTGCAGAACTACAAACATGTCAGAGTAGAGAAACACTCACGGATCTCTAAACTCCAGATCTACACACACTTAGAGAGAACAAAGGAGACAATAGAGACGGAAGAGAAGCGACTAAACACATTACGTTCTTCACATAAACACACTCAGAGAGGACACAGCTCTTATTTTACCTTCTGCTGTCGTCCTCTGGATCGTCTCAGCTGTAGAGTGTCAGAGAGTCAGAGGCGTTTTGGAATAAAAACCAACATCCAGTGTGAAGTTTGTGTCCGTCACCAAATGTCACCACAGCAGAAAAAAGTGTGTTTTCATGTGATGTGTGTGTGTGAACTTTGAAGCCATTGGATTTACAGCATGAGCAGCTCCGCTCACCTGACAGCAGGTGCAGGGGTCAAAGTTCACGCTGACAGTATGATCGCACACACACAAACACACATGCATACGCAAATTATATTTTTAAACTGTATTTGAACATTTTAACTGCACAAATCATCCAAATGCAAATTCCTGATCCTCATTTCAAACACACACAAAGTCAAATTCTTTTTTTTTCACTCTGTACACACACACATGCACAGACATGACTTATGCATGCATTAAATGGAGAGATGTCGGACCGAGACCTTCTTGAAGAGGTGGTCTCAGTCTGGTTCCAAAGGAACTCTGGTGCGGTTGGTTTGTGGTGAGAAGGTGTTGTGACCTGGATGTGAAGCAGCTGCAGTCACATGACACATTGTTTGGGTTAAACATGAGCATGTTACAGTCCTGGAGGATTATTAATGTGCACCTCCTCCTGTACTGCCTTAATATGCACATTCAGCACATCCAATGCATCAAAACATAGTTTTCTAGTTGGAGCTGCGCCTCGTTTTCAAACTGTATGGTTTGACTAAAATGAACAATGACAGCAATATAGTCCACGATGAGCAGCGCTAAAATCAACCTGCGTAGTTGTCCCTCCATTGTGACATTACAAAGTGTCACATTTATCTTGCAAGTGTACTCTTCTTCAACGTTTGCTTTACTTCCTGGATTTTTCCCACATGGAAATTCTGACCAATCAAGAGCAGCTTTCTCACACAAGGCATTTGATCTGGTCCTCTTGTAAATGCTGCCGTGAGAACACGAACCAACTCTAGGCAATTATACAACTTTGGAACAACATGAGTCCCTGATTCAGACCAAAGGAGACACTCCAGGGCTGACAGCAGCCTAACATTGGACGCCTGTTCTGCCAGGTGAGCTACTCAGCACCCCATCAGACTACAGATTCAAACCTCATACAACCCCATGTCAACTAAACCCAAACATTCAGCCAGTTAACGTCTCAGTGTGTCTAATAAGGGCAGAAGTTTAGTTCACTTGCTGCAGTAAAAATCAGCTCCTGTGCAGTGGAGTTACAGCTGCTGGAAAACTCTTGATTTTGTTGTTTAAGTGTTGTTTTCATTGGGACAATTGCTGGATATGATCTGAGCAAATGTGACTTAAGCAGCTTAAGCATTTAACACTTCTTCAAAATTAGGTATTTTTCCATTAATTACTTTTTAAATTAAAGAATAACACAGACCTGAATAAACAGCTTTAAAAATCAAAGTAAATTAGATTTACTGTTGTAGATGCTCTCTGTTAAAGGTGCAGATGCATTTTCCAGCTGAGCTCTTTTTGAGTCTTTGAGGGTACATTACCAAACCAGAATGAAGGCCGTGCAGTTGTATGCCTCTGCAAATCAGTCAAGTTGAAATAACAGTTTCAATCATGCTTGTGAAACATGAAGGCTTCATACACATCAGTTCAGTATCTGACCAAATGTCTCCCCTTCTGTTCCTGAGATATAGAGTTAAACAATAGACAGAAAAGAGTTTTGTAGAACATTATGATGTCACAGTGAAGTTGACCTTTGACCTTTTGGATATAAAACATCACTTTATCATTTTCTCCTGTTGGACATTTGTGTGAGACTTTGTCATAATAAGTGTATGAATCCTTGAGTTACGGCCAAAAACATGTTTCGCAACCGTAACCTTAGACGACCGAATTGTAATCAGTTCATTGTTGAGTCCAAGTGAACATTTGTGCCAAATTTGAGGACGTTTCCTCAAGGTGTTCTTGAGATACCATGTTCACAAGAATAGGACAGACGGAAGGACGGAAAACCTGAAAACATAATGCCTCCGGCCACAGATATCACCGACGCAGAGGCATGAAAATCAGACTAATACCTGAACATCAGCTACACAGTGACAGTGTCACAGTGAGAGTGGCTGTTAATGGGAATTTAACTGCCTCTCTCCTCTCACACAGTCTGACAAAAGACATGACCTGTTAGTTTAAATTAATTTATTCTGGAAATTCTGGAGAATGTAAATAATGAGATGAAGCATGTAAAAACACTGCAAGGGTCCTTTAAACCACATCAGTGTTTCTGCTTTAAACTCCAGATCTGAAAGAAAAACCCTCCCTCAAAACACGCACCAACACACTCATGTGTTAGGACACAGTTTAATAACACAGACACTCCCTGCTGAGTGACGCTGAATTATGTATTCATGATTTATGATTCACAGAATCGTACTGTACAAAAATAAAGCTGCAGAGGAAAGAGAGCAGGGAGGCTTCCTGTCACGATTATGACTGATGACACGCGTCCATCCGCAGTCCAGCCGACACAACCTGAGACAGGACGTTATGTAACCAACACTGTTTGTCTTATTAAATCACTGGAGACAGTTTTCAGTGGAACGACTTTCTGCAGAAGAGACACAATCAAGATAGTTTTTGTAAATTTCATTTTGTTTCTGTTGACTTTGAATACAGTTTGCATGCCAATGACAAAACCATTTGGTATTTAAATAGTGTCTGGTGGGTTTGGTGATTTCAGGGCGTGTTCACAGCATCAGTGTGCGTCCACTAAGTGTTTGTTTTTGTCACTGACAGGCTCAGATTGTTATTCTAAGTGTCAACATTATTACAACATTATGAAAGGATCCCTACAGAGATAGAGCTTTTGTTAAATTCGTAAAACTTCAATCAGCATAGACAGCAACAAAATACATCCCCATTCATCTTTCCACTTTCCCGACAATCACCAACTCTGGTTTGGAGTCTGGTGGGTTTGGTGACGGTGATTTCAGGGCTGCTTGTGGTCAAACAAAAAGGATCTTACTCTTAAACACAAAGCTCTATCTCTGTAGGGATCCTTTCATGATGTTGTCAGACACTTAGAATAACGATCTGAGCCTGTCAGTGACAAAAACCAACACTTTCAGTGGATGCACACTGATGCTGTGAACATACCTCGAGTGGTGAGTGCAGCCTGTTTCACTGCTGCTTTCTCAAAACTGGACTCATTTTTAAAAACTGAAAAATATCAAAGTTACAGTTTCTCTTTAGACAGTTGTGTTAACTTTAACTCTTTAAATTCTTCTCCATAGAGAAATTGTATCATTGATCAATTCCTGCTTGAAGTCCTTAACCTACGTCCACACTACGCCTTCTGAAAACATCTTGCGCCCACACTGACAGAATCTTAAGGTGGCTCTTAGTCGAAATGTCTGTCCACATCTTCTTCCTCTTCCTTCCAGTTTCAAACAACAAATGGCACCAGACACCTGATGAGCAGAGAGAAACAAACAGGTGAGGAGAGACACAGCCATTAATTTATAGTTTCGATATGTTTGAAATGCAAAAAGAGATGAATCAGACTCTGTACTCACCACACGGACACGAGACTGAGACTGATTAGAGCATCTACACCTCAGGAAGAAGCAGACAGTATTCATGATGTGAATCGTAATTAAAATCACAGCTGTTGCAGTTTAAAAATCGGACACCACAGACAACAGCAACAAATTAAAACTCTTTCTTTAACCCTCTGAAAACTGGAGCGACATCACTTTTCTTGTGCTGCCTTTCAAAAGTATGTAAACCTTTGAACCCTGAACAGATTGGTGCAATTTCTTTTAACGACATGGGGAAAAGGCAATGATAAAAAAAAATGTTCCAGAAATCGCAAAAACAAAGAGTTAGAAAATAATTTTTTTTTAAAAAGAAAAAAGACTTTGTTTCATTTTTTAAAATGAATTTTCTTGTTTTTTCCTTGTTTTTTCTAATTTCTTGCAATTTTTTGGGTCATTTCTTCTTTTGTTGCTCATTGCCTTCTTCGTGTTTTTCTGTTTGTTTTGTTTTGTTTTGTTTTTTTTAAGAAATCAAGCCAAATATCTCAGGTTTCAAAGAATCAAATGTCAAAGCTAATTTAACTTTTGCAAAAAAGAAATAACTTACAAAATACTTTAAAGTAAAACATCATATTTTTAGGGATTATTGTAAAGTTTTGATGTAAAATTTGAGTCCAAACGTAACCAGTAACTCAAAAACACTGAAATAGTAAATACAAATTAACTCCAATCACCACAACGTGTTGGGTACATGTGTAGAATAAACTTTATTTGTCTCCACCTCTGTTGACAGGATGACATCATCAGAGCACAATATCAGACCTCTGATCAGCAACACGTTCACACAACAAGAATACAAAATACACTGAAATCACAAAAATAAAACTTTTACATTTCAGATAAATGAAGATTTAGATTTAGAGCTTTTCATTGAACGTACATTCTGACTGAGAGTCGCATCTTTACACACAGGACACATTAGAAACTGAATTTTCCCACTCCTGAAACCACCAGAAAGCAGATTTTACCTTTTAATGCACTAAAATCTTGCATGTTCCAGACATTAAATCAGGGACAGAGATGCTTTACAGACGTTCTCACACGGACAGATGAAATGCAAAAAGACTCGGAGCTGTGAGATTCAAAACTAGAAACTTTACTCTTTGCTTGTGTTTCTTTGCAAGTTGAAGGCACTAAACAGAAGCCGCCCGGCTGCTGAATCCTCGAGGACGCAGCTGTCCCGTCATGAGAAGAGAGGGCGTCAAAACTAAAAAAGGCACTGACAGATTAAAGCTTTGCAAAGAAGCTTCTTCTCAGGCTGAAACGAGGAGGCGCTGCTGTGGAAGTGTTTCCACTAAACTCAAGCTACAAACCTCTCGTTATTCTGAAAGGCTTTGAAATGAACAGGCACTGACGGGGCAGCGTGCGAATACAGCTTTGAAACCGAAGTTTCTTTGGAAGCAAGTTTATAAGCTTGTGTACATTTTGCTTTTAGTGCTAAAAGTTAGTCCAGACTGAATACGAAGCTAATTTCAGAGGCAGGCTGTATGGAGTCAACACAAAGACAAGAATCTGGTCCAACCGGCACGTTGAAAGAGTGTCAATGACTCGAGTTCACTGTAAGTACGTTAAGAAAGTGGAGGAAAAAAACTCGCAGTTGGTGCGTACGTTGTGAGCTGGGTCGACTGAAAAAACACTCCAGTGATCAAATGTATGCAAATAACGCAGATACAAGCTTCACATTCAGTCTAAATACATGTTGAGGGTTCATAACGTCTTCATCTTGCAGCTAATATCTGGATCTGTGGTCGATGGCAGAATAAACTCTGTGTTGTGATTAAAGGCACATTCAGAGACAGAAGACTCACGGCTACTTTTGTTGCTTTCATCGACTCATTTCACGCTTTTTTGACACCAGACAGACAATGTTTAGTCTCTCGGTTGGCAGGTAACAGTAGCTCTATTTACACAGAGATGGCGCTAAAGTGCCGCTACAAAGTCCTTTCTTTATGCTGCCTTTGCATTTTTACACAGAACCAAATGACAGCGGCATCATTCTGCTCCAGTGTGAGATTTTAGACAACATGCTAGCATCGTGGAGGCAAAAGAGGCGTGACGGGGGTGATCTATAACATAGACGTCAGCAGTGCTTTGGGCACATTAACAATAGCATAACAAGGCAATAACAATCATTTATCGCCCCTGTGATAAGGCAGCTGATCTCATCCTCTGCTCTGGGGGTAAGGAGCTCCTGTACCTCAGTGTTTTCCCAATTAGCGGATGCTGTTCTTCTTCTCCGAGTTAGCTGCTAACTGCTATCAGCTACTTTTTAAGTTTCCCGCAGTGGTTCGCATACATAACACTATCAAAATGTCACACCTGTGACATCGCTTCAGCAGTGTTACCACCTCCGATGTCGGCTTAAAGACGGGACAACTCTGTCGCCCCAATCAGCACTTGTACATTTTCTACAGAGCAGCAAGGCGGCATAATGGTGAGAAATTCCCGCCTTGAACAGCTTAGCAACCGTTACTAGGCATGACAGTCTTTTGGATTAATTAAGGGTTCAAAAGCATGTTAATTTGTAGTCGTCACTTTTAAACTTTCCTAAATCACAAGAGGAAAAGTGTGCGGAATTAATTAAACAGTATTCATCTGCTCTGATGTAAGATGCTAACATTAGCATGCTCGGCTAACTAGCTTTCTACATACAAGATTTTCATGGTGTAACTTCAGGCATGTTCGGAGCGGAGGACCTTTTTAAAATCAAATAACATTCGAAATAACTTCACTTATGATTTGAGCAGTTTATGGCCGTTATGATCGATCAAATTAGGAAAAAACAAAGGCCACTTTAGGTTCTGACAACAGCAGGACGTGAAGGGAAGAAGTGCCTTGGAAACCTCATGAAAAGTTCCACCTGTGCTGCGTTCACAGACCCCCAAAAACCTCTGAATTTCATCTACCGCCACACAGATTCTCATCCTGTGGGAGAGACTTTGTTTGGTCCGAAAACGCCTTTCATATGCAGACTGTATGGCCAAAAGTATTTGGACACCCCTGGTCACATACTGTATTGTACAGTTGATCTGTTCACGTGCACAAAACCAGCTGCATCAACAAATGACTCTCCCAGTTTGGACTGGTTTGAATGGGAACAAAGTGTCCACATACTTTTGGCCACATAGTGTATTTAACTGTCTTGGTTTTTAACATCTTGGGGCCATGTTGGAAAGAAGAATGCTCTTTTTAACATGTTAGTTAGTTTTTTTGTATTTGAAATCCATAAATAAAAAGTCTGAAGCCGTTTCCATGGTTTCCATCAGGAAGAAAGTCTGCTGAGGTCAGAGGTCAAAGTTCAGTGTCTCTCCTCGTCTCTGCTGCCGTTTACAATGTGAGGAAACACAGAGACGCATTTCAGGACATCGTCTGTCCCACAGGACGAGTTAACGGCGAGCTGCAGCGGCTGAGCGAGCGTCATCTCGTCCTGACTGTGAGCTGTTTAAACAGGACAGAGTGTGAACTTTGACCTCTGACGACCTCCTGAACCCTTCGTCCTGCGTCTGAACTTCTCAGTGACTGTTTACTGCTCTGAAACGTGGACGTAAAGACGAGTCAGGATTTTTTTGGTTTCTCTGATTTGATGAACTTTGGATTTTTGTGATCGTGTTGGATCGTCGTGATCATGTGACCTAGACACCTGTGACATCACAGTCACACCTTTTATTCTGAAGGGTTTCAGTCCACCTGCATCAGACTGCTGGTTAAAACACGACAATATTTTTTGTGACAAGATGTTGTTTTTTCTTTGCGATTTTAATATTGAAAATGTAAATAAAAATGTGATAAAATATTTAAATATTCAACATTTTCTTTAAATTACAAAATATAGTTTTGTCTGTGTGGACTGTTTGTCAGGGATTGAAGTGATTTATTCAGAGATTAAGTTAAGGCAATTTATTGGGGTTTTTTTTCTTCATCATTTTCATGTCAAGTTATACAAAAAACACATCGCAAAAGACAGCAACCAGATGAAATTTCTGATTAATATTGTTGTTGTATATATTATATATATATATATATATATATATCTTGTGTTAATTGTTCATGAGGTTTTCACCACAGAGGTCTCCTCCTCTCCAACATAAACAGATCTAAGGCCTGTACTATAAATCAGGATTTGGAGTTAGGGAGGGAACGTCGGGGTTAACTCTGGGTTTCAGTGCGAGGAAGCTGGTTCTCATATTGAATGTTGTTGGAGCACAACTGTGAACAGCTTCAGCAGCCTGGTGGGTAATGTAGTCTGGGGTCATTTTGGAAACAGCTGGTACTTTAGTGTTGATGGATTTATTTTATTATTTGTCTCAATGTGCCAACAAACATCCGCCTGCAAACTAAAACTGACTGGATGTAAAAAGTTTGAGGAAGGAAGTGAAGAAGCTCTCAGCTCCTGAATCTCTGTTATTAAGTTGAACCTGAATGTGAAGACTGAAATCTGATCCATCTGTTGTCCTCGGCAACAACTGCTGATCAGCCTCATTAATGTTTAATCAGCTGATTCATCTCCGCAGAGAGGGAGGGAGTGTGAAGGCAAATATTTCACAGTGATGAAGACGAGGATCTACGAAGCCTGCCAGTTCTCATGTTTAGAGTAAAGCTTCTGGAATCTGGCGCATCTGGCCTTCAGAATAAAAGCAGGGAAACATAATGCTGTAGAAATAAAAAGGCCAATTTAGCTGAAATGTAAGGCTGGAAAAAATTACACTATGCTGTCTGTTTTCAATTATTTTAAAACAACAACAAACAAAACAACAACAACAAAAAACCCACAATCGAACCCTCTACCACTTTTATTCTGAAGGTCAGAAATGTTCTCATGAATCAGTAAATCAAAGACATCATTTTTATCGGAGCCGCTCAAATATTGTGTCATTTAGACAAAACTGAAGCGTAGAATGAAGGAAAATTAAGACAGGAAGTTAAATATAAGGAAATGTCTTTAAAACAATCCTCTTTCAAAATAAAAGTGTCCAGTTTAAAGCAGGGTTAGTAAAATACAAAGCTATTTTTTTCTTGTTTGGTGAATTGAAATCAGCTGAATTGTACAGTATATAAAATCTTACCAAAATAAAAGCGTATAATATTTGACTTCCTCAGTTTGTTTGTTGCTGGGCGGTTTATTTAAAGGTGAGATCAGCGGTCGAGTCGATCGTCGAGCTCCTCGGTGTGGAAATCCTAAACTGTGACCTTCTGTCAGTTCGCTGAACATCAGCAGCAGAAGCGTTGGTGACTTTGTACATTTGGACTTCCTCTCAGCTCAGTCAGTCTCTTTGGTTGTTAGCCCAGCGCCCATGTTGGCGCCCTAGTCCTCGCTGTGGTTGTACAGGGCGTCTGCGATGGGGTTTTTGCGGTGAGCCGGGGGCACCAGGTGGTCGGGCAGCTCGTTGGGCAGCTCGTAGCCCTCCAGCTTGATCTTGATGAGGTGCTGGGCGAGGGCGAACTCCTCGTCGTCCAGCATGCCGTCCCGGTCGCAGTCGGCGAGCTTCCAGATCTTCCCCAGCACGGTGTTGGGCAGCCGCGAGTTCATCATCTCCCTCTTGGCATTGACGCCGGTGATCTTGCCATTGACGGGCATCAGCATGTAGAAGATCTCGTCGTAGCGGTGCTTCTCGCGGCTGACGATCCAGTCCTCGGCGTCAGCCCCGGCGCTGATGCCCTCGCCGTAGCCGTGACCGAAGGGTCCGTCCTGGGAGCCCTCAAAGGCACCACCTGACACCATCGCCGGCGGCTGCTTGGACTCTTCCTCCCGGATCATCGACATCAGAACGGCGATCTTTGTGGCCAACATCTTATCCACCGACTCGATCAGCTTCATCTTCAGAGACGGGAACTTACTGAAGTCGTAGTGCTGCAACATGTCCTGCAGGGGAACACACACAAATGTTATTATCTGTTTATTTATCTATCCAGGAGGGTCAAACTGAGATTCAAGATGTCTTCTTACAGGGAGTCCTGGTCCAGAGGGCAGAGTTTCACATAAAAACAATGTCACATATTAGAAATGGGAAGTCATGGAAAATCTTTTTGTGCAACAGGCTAACAGAGAGTCAGCACAGGATCCTGCACAGATTACAGCGCACCCTCCGATCACGTAACACTTTTTATCCTGAGATCTCTCCAAGAAAGAGGTTGGATCTTACTTACACTGCACCTGGTGCTGCCCTCTGATACTTTCTGGGATAAAGTTTCAAAGGGACTCAATCTGTTTTTGATATGGAAATCAAATGGATCCTCTTGTTTCTGTTGAATGTTGCAGCTCTAACTGTATTGTACCGAAATTTATGTAATGCTCAACAATAAAATAAAAATAATAACATTGAGAATCTTTTGAATCACGAGACGTGCGTTTCATAAAAATAATATTGACATGGTTCTTCGTGTTATCAAATAAAAAATGTGTGAATTTTCTATTAATTGTAAAAATGACTTAAATGTCTTTTCAAACTAGGAAATGTGATTTTATCACTTCAGTCTTTAACTTTACAAAGAGTCGCCTCCATTATTGGACATCTGTGAGGAAAAGTGTTTTATTTGTATTATAATTAAAGTGTTGATTGTTTGTTGCAGTTCCTTTTCTTCACTGAAAGATGGCGACAAAAACAAAGACAAACTAACAAACATCAAAACAAACTAAAGTCAGTTAATAAAATGTGTCCTGCAGGTCACGGCAGGATGATGTCACAGGTGAACAAAGCTGATTGGCTGAAACCTTGAATGTAACCTGACACTCGAGTATTGTACAGAAGTACAAATTCAAAGTACAGTACTTGAGTATTTCCATTTTCTGCTGCTTTATACTTCTGATCCTCCACCATGTCTCAGAGGGAATATTGTACTTTTTCTGCAGTACTTTTATCTGACGGTTTTAGTTACATTTCAGATTCAGATTATAAATACAAAATATATCAACTAATGGCAGCAGTAAAATGCAACATACACACTGATGCAGCGGGAATATTAATCCAAAAGCATCACATAAAATAGGGAGAAACTGACATCATGGACCCGTTAACTGCAACATACTTACCTTTACTTTAACTACTTTTGTTGATAAATACTTTTACTTGAGTAGCAAATGAATGCAGGACTTACTACTTGTAGTGGAGTATGTTCACAGTGTGGTTTGAGTACTTTAACTGCAGTGACAGATCTGAACACTTCTTCCGTCACTGCAGGTCACACTGAACCAAGCTGAGAGTCAAACCTCCTGCTCTCTGCAGCTGGACACAGTGTCCTCCCCTGACCTCTGACCTCTCAGCAACAACAACACACACACTCACACACGTGAGTCCAGACGCTACACAACACGTGTCAGAGCATGTTTATGTGTGTGTGAGTGTGTCATGAGAGTACACGTCTCACCAGGGAACTTAAAAATCTGAAACATGCTCTCTCGCCAATAATCCAACAAATGCAAGTGTAGCTGGGGAACACACACACACACACACACACACACACACACACACACACACACACACACCTGCAGCGTAGCATCTCCTGACAGGCCAGCTGCAGAGTGCTCAGTTCCCTTCAGTGACACAGTGTTTACAGTCATCTGAAGATCAGTTTGTTCTCAGACTGCTTGTTTGTGTTCAGACGGACTGACGTGACGCAAAGCTGCACGACTGTTCATTTTAACATCGACACCATCCACGCCTCTGTGAGAGCTGATGGCAGGAGAAGTACTCAGATCTTTTATTTAAGTAAAAGCATTAATACAAAAAAGTCCTGCATTCATAATCTTTCCTTTAAGAGGGCCAGTGTGTCGGATTTAGACATGAGCCTTAGAGTGAGCCGTTTATATGTACATAGGTGAGCAGGTTCTCGTCCACGGAGATCGCCGTGTTTCTACGATTACCCAGAGCAGTCAAACCAAATAGACTGTAGATAAGGACATTCACTTTTTGCTCACTGTATTTGCGACGCACCTTGTGTTTCTGCGCTCTGTGCCTGGTGTTTTTACGGGAGTGCTCTGAACTCCTCAAGTTGAAAAAGCTTCAACTCAGAGTAGAAAAACACCCTAGTCATCTCTTTTTTTTGTCATCTCTTTCCCATTGTCCAATCAGATGATTTGAGAGGCGGGTCGTCTGTGGTGGTCATGACAACAACAGCTACCCAGAGCTATATGACCTGATGATTGGTTGTCAAACTGCCCCTGAGTCATCCTAAAATATGCCTGTAAACATCCATCATGGGGGAGAAGCTCCTGGACCAACTGGTGGTACTCCCCATGATCCTCAAACCTCCCTTTTACGACTTTATTCTGCAGCCCTGACGTCACTTCCTGTTTGTCTGTTGGTACCTGCATCTTGGTGACGTTGGGGAAGTCCCCGGGGCTGATGTGATGCTCTCTCTGCAGGTGGGTGTAGATCTCCGGCAGCCTCATGATCAGCTCCTCCTTCTTCTTCTCCCGCCCGAACAGAGACGGCATCTCCTTCTTCAGGTAGCTGATGATGTAAGCGTGCACCTGCAGGGACGACGACAGCGGCAGCAGAGAGCACATCAATATAACTCACAAAATATCAGCTGGAATCAGCTGCTGTGTTTAAAGGAACAGTCGCAAAATTTTTACAACCGTTATAATTTTTCTCTTCCAACTCAAACAACAGTTCCTCGAAAGGGAAGGCTACACACACACACACACACACACACATATATGAACACACACAGCCTGCAGTCAGACCTCTGCTGAGCTTCGTCCAACAACAGCGCTGTTTATACATCGGTTTCCTCAATCACACGGCTGAGACAGGAAGACTGAAGTCAACAGAGACAGAGGACAGGTTCGCTCAAACAGAAGACAAGGACAAAGACATTTAACATTTTAAAACGTTATACATTTAACTAATGAACTGACCGTGATTTATCTGTGTTTGTCACTACAGAGGTGATTTCACATTCCACCACTGGAGTTTTATAATTTTGTCTCAGGAGATTAAAATGCTCAACGAAAGACTAAATTAGGAAACGAAAAAGGTTTTTGCTTTCTCGAATAGAAACATAATCTTAAGGCTGGATGACAGTGATGAAGGAGGAGTTTCAGGAGTGAAACAGAACAGCAGGAGACTGAACGGCGCAGGGTCAGAAGGTAAACTACACTGACGAGGAGGAGGAGGAGGAGGAAGGAATGCAGGAGAGCAGAGACCCTCCAATCCTTCACACCGACCCACAGCATTATGGGAGGCGGAAGGAAGGAAGGAAGGAAAGGAGGGAGGGGGTATAAATGGATGGAGTGAGGTCACCGAATTTCTGAGTACATCAGTGTCATTAATCAATATTTAATCGAGGGAGGAAGAACAAAAATATGTTCTGACAGACGAGCCAACGGTCGGAGGAGTCAATAAGTCTGGTAAAAAATAAACCATTTGTTTACCAAAAGGTTTCAGCAGATATGAATAAGAGCCGTTCTTTATACACTGCAGGAACATCCCATAATAAAACCAGTGTGGGGCTGGGAGCTGCAACCAACAACGCAGCGAGGACGCTCCCTCGAGACGCAGCGATTCTGCCTGAGACAAAACTTCACCATCATGAGAGAAATGTGGAGAAATCTTTGCTTGTTTATCCAAAGTACCCCGACTGTGAGACGTGACACAGAGTGAGGGATGCACCAGATGCACATCAGTACTGGCCGATATCCGCCTTGTTGACTGCCATCAGCCTATCAGCAAACAAAATAACATTCACCAATGTTTTTCTCTTGTGTTACATCAATTTTGCGCAGGCTGAAAAGCAGGACTCCAGACTAACAGCGTCCTGTTGGGCAACAGAAAATGTTTTTGACCTTCCCCCAGACGCCATCAGGAAGGAAGCAGTAAAGTCACTATCGACATGTCACAGGATGCACCCTGTTGTTTACCTGATAAAGCTACACTGTGAACAACAAATCCATGTTGACATCAGCATGAGGAGAGCTCGGTAACGCTGGCTGTTAGCAGTCGGTGGCTAGCACTAAAAGCTAATGGAGGTTGCACTGATTTACATTATGATGCATTTAAGATCTCTGCAGTGAAAACAAGTATTTGGTGAGGGTAAATGATGACCATAGGTTTCAATAATGCCTAGATAGTTGACATCAAGATGGCGCTTATTCATTCCAGTGGCTTTACACTGTGATGACGTCACAGATTTTTAAATCACCTTTGGTAAATGGACCTGCACTTGTATCGTTCCTTTATAGTCATCTGACCACTGAAAGTGCTTTTACACCACATGTCACATTCACCCATTCACACACTGGTGGCCGAGGCTTCCATACAAGGTGCCACCTGCTATTCAGTAACCATTCACACGCAGTGACACACCGATGGAACAGCCACTGAGAGCAATTCGGGGTTCAGTATCTTGCTCAAATATAGCCAGGGATCAAACTGCTGATCTGTGTATATCATACATTATCCCGATATTCAACATTATCAAATATCTTCCTCATATCGTGCAGCCGTGTGTCATTTTCATGGACAAAATTTAAATAAAAAAAAAAAAATCCATAATTTTTTAACGTATGTGATGGCAAACACAACATTAACACACACTGACGCATATTACGTTTAAATTTTTATAAATCTGCTCTTATGTTACATTACATGGAGGTTCTAATCTAATGACTTTTCCAAAACTTTCAAAGATTTATACTAATTTTATGATTTTTCCAGGTTTTCCATGACTGTGGGAACCCTGCAGTCACATTAAAACAAATGATGCTGTTACTGAACCTGAACTTGATGAGTTTATTGAGCCGATAAATGACGGAGCACACCTTTGCTTTAACTGCTTTTTACCTCTGGGGATAAAAACCATAGTTAAGAAATAACTTTTCATAAATATGTCACTTATGAGATCGCTTCCTGCAGTTCCAGTAATTTAACATCATGTTAAGATCACATGTCTGCTGTCACGCTGTTCAGCTTTACTTTACACCACAAACAGATCACACCACTGAGACTCTAAACCTGCACCTGAGCCCACATGTAGCTCCAGGATCTGCTTCACAAGGCAAACAGAGAAACAAAAGCAGAACCGGCGAGAATGAAAAAGTGTCGCGTTACATAAAGTTCCTGCAGTGGAAAAGGTGGAATACATAGGAAACTGCAGGAAACCTGATAAAACTGGTCTGAATGCATCAGACCGTGTCAGCCTTCCCTCTGAGAACATGAACTCTGCAGATAAAACAATCATCAGCTGCTGATGGACCGCGGCCAAAAAGTGTTCTTTACTTCCAGAACTGAAACCTGCTGAATAATAATAGGCTCAATAATAATAACTGGGCTCTTACACTGACTTTATCCATCACATCTGTGTCTGCTTCATTCACACAGCATCGACACACTCACTGATCACATCCAACTGATCCCACAGCGGAAACACCAGGCAGCTCCAGGCTGATTAAATACTCTCAGCGCTCTCATTAACTCCACCCAGCAGACAAACAAGAAGTCCTTCAGAACAGGAAACAACAAACAATCATTAACAGCAAGGCTGCTAATTCACACATGATGAATGCTTTTCAGCGTCGTCTGTGTTTGTAATTAAAATAAATGAGGGTGAAATATGGACAAAATTTACTCCTCTTGTAGACAGATTAACAGATTACAGAACCACAGAGTACTACGTTCTCTGTTAGGGCTAGTGACGTCTGTTTTGGTTGTAATCCAGTAACTAACCAGTTAATTTTCAGGGGGTAAAAACCCCACATTCAAAATGACGTGAAACACAAGAGGCTTTTCCTTTTAGTCCAACACTCCACTGACTCAGTGAGCTTTAGTGAGGCCTCAGTTCATCCTTGAGTTTACGTGGATGTTTGAGCCAAATTTGAGTTAATTCCATCAAGATGTTCTTGAGGTAAGAGTGACCTTGACCTTTGACCACCAAATTCTAGTAAAATTCATCTTTGAGACCATGTGGACATTCATGTCAAATCTAAAGAAATTCCACTGAGGCCTGTTCAAAAACGGGATGAACACAAGGTCACAGTGACCTTGACCTTTGAATACCAAATTCTGATCGTTCATTGTTGAGTCCAAGTAGTCGTCGGTGTCAAACCTGAGGAAATTCCTTAAGACGTTCTTGTTTACGAAAAGTCAAAGTGACCTTGATCTTTCACCACCAGATTCTAATCAGTTAATCCATGTCTCAGAGTGCATGTTTGTGCCAAATTAAAGGGAATTCCCTCTAAATGTTGTTGAGATATTGCGCTTTACAGAATGAGGTGAATGCAAGGTCACGGTGACCTTGATCTTTGACCACCAAAATCCACTCAGTTCATCCTTGAGGGAATTTGGAAAAATTCAAGGTGTTCTTGGGAAATTGTGTTCACAAGAAAGAGACGGACAAGAGTGAGATGAGTTAGAGGATGAGATGGATGCAAGGTCACAGTGACCTTGACCTTTGACATGTGACTGCCAAAAACAAATCAATTCATCTTTGAGTCAAAGTGGATGTTTGTGCCAAATCTAAAGAAATGTCCTCAGGGTGTTCTTGACATACCGCGTTCATGAGAATGAGTAGGACAGATGGACGGACAACCCAAAAACATATTGCCTCCGGCCATCGGTATCACCGGCACGGAGGCATGAAAAGTGAAGAAAGGAGGTGGAGGAAGCGAAGGAGGTTAAGAACATAAAGAAGGTGCAGTAAAGTAAAAGAGACAGAGGTTAAGTTTGTAAAATATTCGACGGGAGCAAGAGGGAAGTAATGGAAGTGGAGGAGCTGAGGTAAGCGCTAAATCTCTGAGAGCTGAAAACAAGCATCGCTCCTGACGGTTTTTTTGAAACATGAAAGAAAGAAGGTTTTTCCTGAAGGAAGTCGAACAACAGAAACATTCAGCTCCACCCTGTGAACTTCAAACACCGTCAGACTGATGGAGCACCTTCAGGTTCCACACCTTTCAAACTGACCTGTGATTTATTAGCTCGACCTTCCTTCCCTCCTCAGAGGGTTTAAAAAAGAACAGCAGAACATTCATGCGTTCATTCTGAGGACAGCTCCAGGATCAGTGTGAACGAAGCGTCTCTGAGGTCACGACAGAAGTCTGACCTTCATTTTCCACTCTGACTTCAAATATAACCTCACTTTGGTTTCTGATCCTTCGACAGAAGAACTAGTTCCTCTTCAAAGTAAAACGAGAGCTACTGAAACTGTCTGTTACCATGGTATTTTCCCCATTTCCTGTCTCTGTGCTAAGCTAAGCTAACAACATCCAGGACCTCTCTGCTGACTCCTGAGAAAACACAAACACTCCCTTCAAACTTCCATCTAATGAGAGTGATCAAATTTCCTAACTTCCTTTCTGTCTCTGAAACAAAGCCAAACATTCCAGGATATTCCCAGAATTCCAGGGCCAATCAAAACTCAGCAGGTCTCAGTGTGAGCTCCAAACACAACGTGTCACTTCCTGTCTCACCTTGGCCAGCCTCGCTCTCTTGATGAGGTCGTTGAGTTTACGGAGTGCTGCGTTTCTCGGGAGACTCTGGATGTCCCTGAAGAGGTCCTGAGACTCCGCCTCAAACAGACGCCTGAGGAGTGAATGAATGAATAAGAATAAATGTGCAGGATTATGTATAGTTGCCTTGCTGTGGCACAGCAGGCATCCAAATGAATGAATGAATGAAGTAATTAATAAATACAACATAACAGTTCAAAGAATATATTAATGAATGAATGAACAAAACACTGAATGAATATCTGACCTGATGTTCTGCAGTGGTTTGAATAAATGACTGAGTGAGTGAAATCTGACCTGTTCTCTGTGTTGTGCAGGGGTTTGTATGAATGAATAAATATCTGACCTGTTCTCGGTGTTCTGCAGGGGTTTGAATGAATGAATGAATGAATGAGTATCTGACCTGTTCTCGGTGTTCTGCGGGGGTTTGAATGAATGAATGAATGAATGAGTGAGTATCTGACCTGTTCTCGGTGTTCTGCAGGGGTTTGAATGAATGAATGAATGAATGAATGAATGAGTATCTGACCTGTTCTCGGTGTTCTGCAGGGGTTTGAATGAATGAATGAATGAATGAGTGAGTATCTGACCTGTTCTCTGTGTTCTGCAGGGGTTTGGCCCAGAAGGATCCCAGATAAACTCTCACCACCTCTGGAGTGTTGATCACTTTTCCCAGTGACCACATGAGGGCGCCATACACTCTCATCAGCTGCTGCGTGTCCACCTGAGAGCACAGGTGAGGAAGAAGAGGTTATTTTATCTTTCTAACAGTGATGAAGCTCTTCATCTCGGCTCATCCTCATCCTCTCACCTGGTCGGCCTTGTTGAGGACGACTCGGATCTTGTCATCTTGTCCTTTGAAGGCTCTGATGGCCTCGGAGAACTCGTCTGAAATGTCCAGTTTGTGAGCGTCGAACAGCAGAATGATCCGATCCACCCGCTCCCCGAACCAGCGCAGGACCTCCGCAAAGTCATAACCTGCAGACAGAAGATTCATCCTTTCATAATCATGTCTGCATAAACACATGGAACGATCCACTCAAATAACTTTAACCAATGAAACCCCATCCCATTATCCAATCGGATGATTTGAGCGGCGGGGCTTCTGTGGTGGTGACAACAACAAGTTTACAGTTGGTACACAATGGAGGAGAAACTTGTGGTAGCGGCTGCTGGATACCAGAGCTACACGGAGCAGGTTGTCAAACTGCTATGTATCATATTGTGAAATATCCCCGGAGACGTCCATGATGGAGGAGAAGCTCCTGGACCAGCTGCTGGTACTCGCCATGATCTGCATCACAACAACTCAATGAAAAGCGTTCTAGAAAACTGAAAAGCGAACTGCTGCAATTCACAAGGTTTACCAGAATATTTCATCATGTGCTGAGAGGAAGTGATTGCATCAACACCTCACATCTCCTGAGTTCAACATGTGGAATCAAAGTCTCCAGCTAAGCTGCAGGATTCACACGCCCTCCAACTCTGAACAGAACCAGCTGATTTGAGCGCAGGCGTCCCGGTGCCCGTCCCTCTGCCCTCTGACTGAATTCATTACTGAATGTCAAATCTCTCACACTGATGGTGGGAGCTGCGGAGGTGGAACACGAAGCTTTTCAACACTCTGAGAGGAAAATGCAAACATGCAGATTCAGTGTGTGAATCTGAAAGGCACGACAGAGAGCAGTGAGGGCATTACAGCTGCTATACTATGTCTTTAAATGTGTGTGTGTCAGGGTGTGTGTGTGTGTGTGTGTGTGTGTGTGTGTGTGTGTAAAGTGATATGTGGCAGCAGTTTGGGTGTGGTTCCTCTAGAACTGGGTGACACTCAGCTCTGAACTGGAAACTAAATGGAGACAAAAGCTTTGAGAACTTTTCTGCTGGCAGAAAATCCCTCTCAGATTTCTATCTGTGATCGTCTCTAGTTTTCTCCTTCACTGTGAGTCCTGTTGTTTCAGACCACAACAATTTCAAAGATCTTCTCACAAACTGTCAGTAGAATAAAATGTGAAACTAAAAACAGACGCTCAGTGGTTCACACCGAACTGCTGCCGCTTTCATTCTCCTGTCTGTGTAACACGATGTGACAAAAATAAAAATGTTTCACACAGTATGGTGTGAATGAAATAAGTTTGTGAAACCAACAGAAAAAATGTGACGTAATTATATTTGTTGAGCTTTAATGGGAGTCAGGATTATGGGAAATAAAAATGTTCTCATCCAGTGAATCCAAACTGGTCTCATCTGAGAGTCCAGATTTTAAAAATTAAGTCTTGCTCCATACAGGCCACACACACACGCACGCACGCACACACACACACACACACACACACAAAGGGGGCTTGCGTAACACTAAAGTAGGCTTAAGGAGGATCTACTTGCAGAAATGGAACATAATATTCATAACTATGTTTTTATTAGTGGACAACAGCCATTTTGCTTTCATTAAAGGTCCGGTGTAGAAGATTTAGTGGCCTCTAGTGGTGAGGACTGCAGACTGCAACCAGCTGAAACTTCTCCTGGTTAGAATTCCTTCACTGTTCAATGTTCAGGAGGTTTTTACCACGAGCTGAATTAACCACAGAGGTCTCTTCCTCACCAAATCAAACAGACCAGTTATGTCCAGTTCAGACCAAAGATCTGCGATGATACAAAACCATTTTAGAAAGTTGCAGAGAAAAATAGTAGCTGTGTGAACTGGCCGGTCTGAGCTCGACTCGGCATGTTGGCTTGCTGCAGAGAGTTGTTGACTAGAGATGATGCACCGTCTCATGGTGGTCACTTCCTGTCTCGTAGTGAATCTTCGGTCTGAACTGGGCTTCATGTAACAAAAACACAGCAATTCTTAATTTTAGATTAATAGCGTTGCTTCTGCATCACTGGGCCGATAGAGCAGCTGATATTGGCTGATACTGATGACGTGCTTTTGTTATCATGCATCCCTCATAAAACCATACGATTGGTTGTTGCTTCACTGAGTCATTGAAGTGCTGAAAAAAGTTGAACCCAGCTCAACTTTGATTTGTAGCTCGTCACACCATCCTCAGTGTTGAGCGTCAGTTTGAAGCTTCACGTCACCTGCTTCCACTGAAACTGACTTGTAGTCTGTTGCTGTGTCGCCATAGTGACAACACAGCATTAAAGGTCACCTTTAAATACAGTTTACACTACAATCACACAAACGCCAGCCGGAGTGTACATACATGACTATAGAGCCAGTGTACCTGAACACACACACACACACACACACACACACACACAGAAACACACACACAGAAACACCTTCAGTAAACACGCAGTTTCATTTATTAATACAGCAACACGTCAGCCTCCAGACTGTCACTGCAGTCTGACAACTGCAGCTTTAAAACAGAGACATCAGACCTTTTTAAATCAACATAAGGACAGAAATCTGTCAATTAAAGAACGTCTCAAGTCCTGCAGAGCTCAGGACAGAATTATTACCTGATAAAACAATCCTTCACTCCTTCAGAAACAGACTTTCAAATCATGTTTGATCAATTAATCTTTGATGCCGCAGCGTGTTCTCATGTCTCCTGCGTCAGATTTCAACCTAAACATCAACATGGAGGCACTGCTGTTCACACTTATAACATCACTGCAGAGTGACACACCTCTGACTGTTTGTGGACACAACACACACACAAACACACACACACACACACACACTCATGCCATCATGTCGTATGATGCTCACAGGACAGCGACACACTTCCTGCTGCAGCTGGCTCCTCTCATGCTAACCTGATTATATCAGCCTGGATTAAATACTCAGTCAGCTGGTTTTAATGCATCGCCCTCCTCGTCTAACTGAGCTGCTCGCATATCAAACACACACAACACAATTAAATCTGTCTTCAGCAGAAACTTCTTCTCAAACACTAAAAATATCCACAACTCTCCCTGCACGACTGCGCTGGAGAAAAAGAAATAGAGATAAAGAAAAGAAAAGACAGCAGCTGTTGAAACACATAAAAACTTTAAATTTAAACCTACGTTAGATTTGTTTTTAGAGTGTCGGCAAGTGGGACATGATGATGATAAACTGATCAGATCTGATCATATTGTTACAGTTACAGTTGATCGACGATGAAAGATGTTGAGCTTCTTTGTTTTATATGTGTGTCGCATGTTTTGTTTTGTCGTCAGGATTGTGACGACATGTGATATCTACAGCGCTGTGCCAGCACTTGAGAAAGATCTGAAATCACCAAATTATTTCTAAAGAGGAAAAAACACTGACTTGTTTTTGTTTCTCTAAACCAATCACAGTTGTCCTGGGTGGCACTAAGCCCAGGATGCAGTGATGATGCCCTTGGAAATAGCGTCATGGGGGAACATACACAGTGACAGGGCTAAGTGTTAGCATCACATGGCTAACATTATCCAATGGTTGGAGTTGAGCCGTTTCAGTATAGGTGTGGTATGTGTGATGGGACCTTTTAGAGGCTCAGTGTTTGATGTTAGCCCTGCTGCTGTGTTTGCTCACGCTGTTATACTCATAATGTGTTTTATGAGGAGCCTGATGAAGGCCACAAGCTGAAACATTTAACATTAAGTTTCCCTTTTTTTCTACCAGTGTCGCTGGAGTTTTGACCTCCTCATGCACAGCAGGATTCACTGTGGTTGTGCAGAATCAGCTGTGCTGGAAGTGTTCCAGCCTGAAAATGTCCCTTCATGAATAAATGACGTCTAAAGGTGCCTCATGGTGTCGGCTCTGAGAGGAGGAGCAGCTTCTCTCCTCAGCTTCACGTTACACCTGCAGGTTCAGGTGTGTGTCCCTGGAGATGTGACGATGCGGTTAATGAGTGAACCAGTGGTAAATACATTTCCTGCAGAGCTACGAGGCTCATTCCAGCTGAACGCAGACAGAAAACTCTCCTGCAGGGTTTAATAACTGACAACTGATTACTTAACTTGTTCCACTTCCCGTTCAAAGGGAAACACCTTCAGTCTAACAATACTACTTCCTCTCAGTGCTGAAACTCACTGTATTTACGTCTTGGAAAAAATGTGTTCAGAGTTCAACAGAGGAAACCTGAGCTAAATGAATGGGGGCTGGTTAGAAATGCAGGAAAAACACATAATTCCTAAAACACTCCAAACTGCTTCACTACAGGCAGTCCAGACTACAAACAGCAGACTTACAGTCTCTCGCTGAGGAACGGCAAAGAGAGCAAGAAAAAATGTTTCTGCAAACCACAGATCCGTTACATTTGTACATAATTATGTAGAGGATATGTTGAAACTTCATATTTCAACACTGCTGTGGCTAATGTGGTCAAATCCCTTTGTTATGGTTCAGAAAATATCTTGTTTTGGCTGAAAATACCCAGTTTAGAGGCGCAATCCCTGCTGGAAACACAGTGACGTCTTTGTCTTGGCACCACCACAGCTGGAAAACAGCAACAGGCCACTAAAATCACCCACATTTGGTGCCCAAATATCTGTCAGAAACACAGCAATGACTCCCTAATCACAACTGGTTTTGTTGTTTATTTGTCTTGAACAGTGATCTGCAGCTTGGCAGGTGTCAAACTCCACCATCCCCTCCATATTCTACATCACTTTAGAAACGTTGATATGTACGGGTGGGAATCTGCAGCCACCTCACGATTTGATTCCATTACGATTCAGAGGGTAACGACTCAATAATAAAATGATTATGGACGCATTAACATGTTTGATTGTTTGGTTAATGCTGCAGTGTGTGTTGGTCAGCTGGTTTACATGCTGATCACTGCTCCTCTTGTTAATGTTAGTCGCTGGGTGATGGTGGAAGGAAGTATTCACAACATACTTCACTTTCGCCTCGCAGATGGAATTATTTAGACATTAAATTAAAACAAGCTGCAACCACTGTCTTTTGTCAAGATGAATTAGTACAAGTTAACTTCAGCTTGTCCGCGCTGTAAACTGTTCGGGTGCTACACTGACTTCGCAGTTGAATTCCACCTCTTTTGTTCCGTCAACATCATGTTAGTGAATCGATGCCGAATTGTCATCCGAGAATCAATGTAACGTGTCAGTGGATTTGCAACATGTTCTTCTGGCTGTGGGGCTGTCACCATCACCCTAAAACCTTCTCATGTATATCTGGGCTTTCACTAAATTTCTAAATATTGCTAGCAAATCTGATGAGAGGAAACTGTCACTAATATAACATCACTGCTCACTTGTGTAGAAGTTGTTGATTCAGCCAGGAGTAGGCAACCCGCGGCTTCGGAGCCACATGCAGCTCTTTAGCCTCCTTCCATCAGTGTCAATTTTGCTGACAAAAAGTATGACAAAAAATTTTATGTCAGTGACTTTTTTTACATGATGAAAACAAGACGATGACGAGCTAACAATAGATCTTGAGCATAAAAACTAAGTCAAAATCTATGTTTCATTTTCGTTGACTAGGCAAGACATGGTGAAAATGTTTGTGGTGGACTAACAGACATTGACAGCCGAAAACGGCCATGCTTGTAATTTTCTTCAAATGCCAAATGAGCGACAAGCTGATAAACTCCAGTAAATAGTCTGCTCCAGGATGTTTAACTAGCTGCTAAAGGGCAGTGGAGCAAGCAGCCGACATGTTGCACATGAAGAAAGAATTCAGGCAATTCAGTGAAGTTATAGAAAATAAACTTTCTGTAGAGCAGTGATGTCACACTGGTCACTGAGTTCTTTTACTGGAGCAGGACTGAAGCAAACCAGTGAAACCAGAGACCAGGACTGGGCTGGATGAACTGGAGTGGGTGGGACAGAGGAGGAGAGAGTCCAGTGATGAAGGGAGGGATAACTGGCTGAAAGCCCAGGAGGACGAGCTGTCACATTTAAGAAGTTAAGTTAGGCTCAGATCCAACAGTGACTCAATGAAACACTGAGATTTAAACCCCAGAAGAAGAAGAGAGGAGAAAGAAGAGAAGGGAGATGAAAAGAGGTGAAGTGAAAAGTGAATAGATTGGAAGGGAGAAGTGAATCGAAACGTAACAAAGAAGAGTGAAAAGAAAAGAAGAACAAAAAATCGAAAAGTGAAGTGAAGGTGGGAAAATTAGGAGAAAAGTAATTAAGTCAAGGAAAGACAGAACTGGGTAAAAGTGAAGTGGAGAAAAATGAAGTGAAAATAAGAGAAATAATCTGGGGAAAAGGATTATGATTACAAACTAACCTCCTGAGACTTCAGCTTTCATTTGATTTGTATCTTTAATGTCTCCCAGCTCTATCTGGGATGAGAAGTGAGGAACAAGTATAAAAACTAATCATTGCCTTTGAACAGTAAATCGTTTCTTAAGAGACACGCCGCTTCGTAATGAACAGAACACTATATCCTCCTGAGACCTGAACTTTTGTTTGGTAGGCATTTTTAATTTCTGAAAGAGTAAAAAAACGAAGTCCTAATGCCCTTAAACGAGTACTTCCTAATCAACAGTGTCTTAGCTTGTTACTGTTGCTAAAATTGGTCAAATTTGTTGCCATACAACAGGTCGAGGACAACAGGTCTAAATTAAGAAGAATAAAGTGTACGGTCAAGAAAAGCCAAAATGTGATGCTGTCATGAGGACGCAGGGTCTCAGGAGGACAGTGTCACACTAAAGTTGACCTCTGACCTTTTGCACATAAAAGGGCACTTCATCACTATAAACTATCAGTTATTTGTGAGAATTTTTGCCATAATCACTGTATGAACTCATGCGTTTTGGCCAAAAACAGGTTATGTGGGGTCACAGTGACCTTGATCTTCGACCGACAAATTCTAATCAGTTTATTGTTCAGTCCAAGTGGACGTTTTTGATAAATGTAGAGAAATTCCCTCTAGGTGTTCCTGAGATATTGCATTCGCGAAATTGAGACAGTCACAAGGTAACAGTGACCTTGACCTTTGACCACCAAAATCTAATCAGTTCACGCTTAAGTCCGAGTGGACATTTGTGCCAAGTTTGAAAATATTCCCTCAAGTCGTTTGTGAGATATCGCGTTCAAGAGAATGGGACAGATGGAAGGAAGGAAACAGTGTCTGGGGTGGAGGCATAAAAAATGATGTCCTCACATGAGGTCAATGGGTTTATTTTTAATAGCGTGTAACAATAAATAAAACTGATATTTGCAGTAAATTACTGGCGACCGGATGCATTACTTTTACAGCAAATGACTGTATCATTTTTACAGTGAATTATTGTGCAATGACAGCAGTGTATTACGATCTTACAGTAGCTACATCCATATATTACTGTGATTAAACAGTATGCTTCTGTAGAATTACCACATTTAACTGTAGCCTCACAGTTAAAGCCCACTACATCACTGTATTTACCTGTAACTTCACAGTTTACATATATTTATTACTGTGATTTAGCAGTGCGCTCCTGTAAATTACTATATTTAGATGTAATCTCACAGAAATTGTACGTCAGACTACTGATTTAGTCTAAATTCTATACAGTAAAATATCTAATGGTACATTCACAGTAAATTACTGGCTACTAGTTGCATGTGAGCAACTCAGTAGCCAGTAGGTCAAAAGCTGTGATTGTCAAAGGGTGGGACATTCTTGTGGACTGACCGACCAGCAGAACACACACCAGAGCTGCTGGCTGCAGCTAATGAACTATTATATTTACTGACCAGGTTTGTATGAATGTGTCTTCTATTTCTGATGAGGCAGAATTCAAACAGACAAGCATCCCAGATATTCCTGAAGTCATTAACCCAAGTGATGTCACTGCATGAAATTAAATAAAGACATAAAGTTTCCCTCCTTGTTCGCCGTGAAGCGTGACGCTGCAGACAGACTCCACCCTCTGATGGAGGCCGGCGGCAGACCAGGCTGAACTTTTCTGACCACATCAGCCAACCGGGCAAACAGCAGCAGCTCCACCCTGCAGACGATCTGCAGCCAAACATGCAACAGCAACGTTTCCATGAAGCATATTCTTAAAAAGCCTCCACACGGCTCAGAGGCTCGACTGCTAACACATGAAGGAACAACATGGATGCTCCAGTCAGTGTTGGTGTTTGTTAACTTCCACCACACATTGGTTTCACATGAAGCTGGTAGCCTCTGCAGTTGTGCAGAGTAAAGGCCCCGTCACTATTTTTTAATTTTATTCCTTTATATCCTCCATTATGAAGAAAGAACATTCTTTGCTAGCTTGATGCTAACGACCCTCAATCCCGTCATTATGGAGACAATGGCCAAAAAAGATGCGTCTTGGCGAGTCACAGCTCTGGAGATCTGCTCTTCAGGTGAGAAATCGAGTTTAATTAGAGGATGTCCGCACATGATTTGAAGCTAACGCAGACGTGGAGGAAGTACAGATCTTTCAGTAAAAGTAATAATAACTCTGCGTGGTCGTCCGTTAACGAGCTGCAGCGCGACGTGTCCGGTGTGAGCTAGGAACGGCACTTTGTGCGTCACATGACAGGCTGCGGCGACGCCTGTGTGCTTTCAGCTTTAGTCTCAAAGGAAACTGCACAGACATGTCAACATTTTGGGTTTGAAGCCGTAGCTAGAGATGAGCTGAAAAACAGACGAGGTAATGTGTGAACACAGCAGGAAAAAGTCTCTCATTATGTTCAATATGTTCCTCAGGAGCAGCTGCTGAGTCAAGTGTGAGACCTGGTGATAAAACTCGGTATAAACAGGTCCTTTGCTTGGCTTAATATGAACACCCGTCATGTATGGTCTCATGTTTCCTGGTGAATAAGTTAATAAAAATAATCTCCTGTTGATCACCTAATAGATAAATAGTTTCAGCATTAGTCGATGATGAACGGGAAGGAGGATTTGTCTCAACTTTATTATTGCAGAATAATTCCACTGATAAACTATGATTTCAATCATGATTCATGAACTCTGATCGGAAAAACTTAAACTGAGCGTGACGATATGACATAAGTGTGATAATACACTCTGAACTCACACGGCTAACACACACACACACACACACACACACACACACACACACACACACACACACACACACACACACACACGTTCTTCTGCAGCAAATCACACGTGCAGTCTGACGAAACAAACACGGAGGTCAACACCTCGACACACAGGTGGTCAGATCACACATGCGAACTGTAAATCAGCTGCAGAACACACACATGAGCACTTCAACATGTCGACTGTGTCCAGACTGCTGAATATGACTGAATGTGTGTGTGTCAGAGCAGTAGCTGTGATCTCACTGAACCCTCAGCGTCTGTATGGTGGAGTTTAATCTGTCAGTGATGCTAATGACGTCAGCCTGCCTCTGTGTGTGTGTGTGTGTGTGTGTGTGTGTGTGTGTGTGTGTGTGTGTGTGTGTGTGTGTGTGTGCGTTGAATGTCTTCAGGAGGAATTCAGCCTCAGCTGAGCGGCTCTCTAAATGTTTCCAGATGGAGGGAACGCCCCACTGCAGCTTCCTGTGGCCCTCAGTCCCTCCCTCTAATCCTCCCTCCATCCACCCCTCCACCCGTCCAGCTGAGGTCTTTAACTGATGCTGTCATCCAGGCTGACTCAATACAAGAGCAACAGGGACGCAGCGCAGCAGGAGACAGTATATAATGTCTATAGAGAACAAGAGGAACATCCCATAAAGAAACCAGAATTACCACCTCACAGTTGTACGCCTCCAAAAACCAGTGTTGTTATAGTTTACGTCAAAATCTGTCCACACTCATATGTAGCCATGACAGAAAGCCACAATTAACAACAAATTCAAAAACATGGATGCTTCACTTGGTCATTTTTGTCCAAATTGACATGATGACATCACGCAGTTGATCCATGATGAGAATCTCCCGTTCCAGCACATCCCAAAGGTGCTCTGTGACTGAGATCTGCTGACTGTGGAGGCCATTGGAGTACAGTGAACTCATTGTCATGTTTGAGATGATGTGAGCTTTGTGACATGGTGCGTTATTTGCGTTATTGCCTCGTCGTCCCAAATGTTCCCTCCAAAAGAAATGTGTATTTGAAGATCCAGCTGTCATCGAGCTCACAGATCTCTTTCTCCGCCAGATTTGTAACAACTTCTCTTCTACAGCAGATGGATCTTTGTCTCTGCTTCCTCCCGAGGGCTGTCTCCAGTTTTGTAGCTCCTCAACAGCACATCAGAACATCCAACACAGTGAAGAGTTCCTCTGCTGAGAGCACAAGAGGACTCCAGGAGGACCCCCTTCGTAATGGCTCATTGAGGACTAACAGGCCTGTTTCCCACAGAACACCACGCTGTACATTTCAGATATTTGACTAACTGTTTGGCTCAAACGTCTCATTTAAAACCTTCAGGAAAGAGTCCAAACTGTAGGAGTTGGTAAAAAGCACTGATCCAACAAAGCAAACCAACAATGTTTCTATTCTGTGGAAGTTTTCAGACACACAGGACTGACTGAAGCAGCAGCAACCAAAACTAACTGCTGAATTTAAACACTTTAAAGATGCAGTTCTACTAATGGCCACTAGATGCTATCTCAAAAAAAGAGCCTTGAATTACCCCCTCATGATTGTATGCCTCATCGAACAAGTAATTTTTCTCTGACAGTTTCCATCCATGTCTCTAAAAACATGCACACCTTCACCCCGACAGAAGATCTATACAGTCAGCACAGATTCAAGATTAGAGTCACCGATTCAGTATCTGACCAAATGTCTCCCCTTCAGATCCAGAAGAAAAGTGTTTAATGAAGAACAGTATGAGGTCACAATGAAGATGACCTTTGAACTTTTGGATATAAAATGTTCATCATTTTATCCTGTTAGACATCTGTGTGACATTTTGTCATAATTAGTGTAAGACTAATTTAATAATATAATAAAAAGTATTTTTAAGAGAGCCTGTCAGCGCCTGGTTTTAATATATCTATCTAGAATTGTTTGTAGATGCTCCTCTGACTGATAACTTATTAAATAACAACTCTATATTTCACAACACCAATTACTGCTCACTGAATGAAGTGCACACATAAAGTGCCTGTCTATGAGATATAAAATGTCTGCAGTATTATCAAGGAACAGTCTAGTTTCCTGAAGAGATTCCTACAGTTACTCTACACTCAGACAAAACTGCTGAATCCCTTTGAGATGATACTAAAGGACAGTTCATTGTAATGTGTGAATATTGCAACCTCAGCAGCTGACTGAGCTTCTCTTTCCTGAGAAATACAACTGAAGTTGACAGAGAAAGTTCTTTTTTTAATATTGAAAACTCTTCAGCCTCGTAGCCTACGCACTGAAGTCGCCCGTTATTTCTGCTGCATGTGTTTCTCCACAGGTAAAAGAAGTTTACCTGTTGGAGGTGAGCTGTTGGCAGAGGTGCAGTAAGAGCCTGTTGCCTGCTGCTCTTCATCGACACCTCACTGTGGCTGTTTCTGATTTCACTCTTCTCCTCGCTGTATTATTAGACTTGCCTTTATTGACGAAAAGGTGCTTGCAAAGTTCCGCTAATTCCTCTAATTTCCTGTAGATTCTCCACAATAAAAGTCCCCTGTTATTCTGTTATGTAAAAACTTTTATTGTGAAGCAGCAAAATAAGGAAATGTTGAGTTTTCGAGCAGCAACTTTACACAACTTCTAATCCGGCTGATAGCGAACATGAAACAGTGAAATAAAGCAGATATCTAAAGTAAGAACAGGACGCAGGAGAGAAACTAAACTCCAAACCACAGAGATTCAGTTAGAAGCTACAGACGTGCTGAGAGCTGAACACAGAGACTTTTAAAAACTCTGGTGTCCTGCAGACAGAGGGGAGGAGAGTGTCACAACACACACAGCCTGTTCAGGTGAGTCATTGGGGATTGGTTGTGGTTGGCGAGACGTCACGCTACCTGCTTGAGGTCGGGCGGCCTGATTTTTGGACCTAGTCCAGAGAAGTGGAAAAGGCCCACAGTATTGTACAGGTGCTACTGTGGTAACTGCATTCATCTCACAGACTGATTTAGCTTGTGCAACATACAGAGCGATGTGTCACTGTAGACTAATGAAGAGACGGATTAAACAGAGGAGCGGCTCTGTGTCTCTCTGAGTGTCGTTGGAGAAACTGAGTACACACAGATCCTCACCATCAGTTACTACAGATGTGTAACTGTTTGATTCTCAGCAGTGTTTCTCTGATAATTGCTGTCGATCAGTTTCTCTGGTTTCAGATCTGCATTTGTAAATTGTGGTGGTTAAACATCCGCAGCAGTGAATCATCAGAGGAAACAGACAGAGAGATAAAACAGGAACCAGGAGAAAAGAGTGATTAACAATTTCACAAAAACGTTTTACTGTGAAAAACCCTTCACATCAGGTCTGGTTTGTCCTGAGGAAAGGTTATGGAGTCATCACAATTATTTGAGGGGTTCATCTTCTGCAGAGCACGAATGAGATCAGGACATTTAATAATGTAAACTTTAAATCTACTGACTGAGAAGAGACCTTTCCTTCAGTGTACTTTACTCTCTGAAAGGGGGGAGGGGGGACTTTCCCCTGTCATGTTGTGAAAATTATATTTTCGTCCCTTTCACTTCTCACAGTTTCAGTTTTACTCACTAAAATTCACTGAACAGTGTTTTGCGATAGTCAAGCTTTCTGAACAAATAGGTTTGACCAGCAGCAGTTACTGATTCGCAGACTTTTGATGACTTCATTTATTAGTGGAGTTATTTTGGGCTGCTGCTGTGTTAGCTCGTACTAACTGGGTGAACTGTCTTGGGGGAGAGCGGCTCCGCTGACAGTAGGGACAGAAAGTTTGCTGATCCAGTGTTTGGGACAGTCTGAGATCAATCCCAGTGCAGAAAGATTATGTTCAGATATTGTTTGATTGGAGATGTTTTGAATAAAGATGTGGCAAATCAGCTCTGACTGGCTGCGTTAGACAGATCAGATCCTGAGACGGAGTCTGGGCTTTTCTGAGGCGCGTTCACAAGTTGTTTTCAAAGCATTCATGCCTTACTGCACAAACCAAATCTTGGTCAAAGCTTGCGATTGTCAGTGTGTAGGTTGTAGCTCAGAGGCTGATGTCGACGCAGCAAAGGGCTTTTGAAAACGGTAACATGCAGACAGCAGAAAGGAGGAAGAATGGCGGCCTAAACAGCCAAGAAATTGCAAGTTTATAGTCACACTTTACATCCGGTGAGTCAGATTACCTCTCTCTATAACGTGTCAGAGCGGCTCCATGATCTGTCAGGATGCCGTGACCTCTGACCTCTGCTGCCACTCGGTCTCCGGTGTTTAAACTGAAACTCTGACTAATGAATGAATAAACAGCAGTTTGGATCCCAGCGGGCCGACTGCGCTCTGACTTCATACAATGTGAGGAAGTGAAAGAATCTCAAGGACTATTACACAACGACACAGAGGGGCAGCAGCTTAGTCAGCTGACACACACACACACACACACACAGAGTTCATTACCTCTGCTGATTCGCTGTTTCTCTCCTGACAGGATACCAGGCGTGTCGATGATGCTGATGCTCTGAAGAACCTGATTGTTCATCTGAGAGCAGATGAACCTGAAAAAACACACACACACACACACACACACACACACACACACACACACACACACACACACAGGAGAGAGTGATACAGATGTGTCAGACTGTTAATTTGCTTATTTCAGGTTCCTGTTTTACAACCTTGATTTTCACTGTTATTGAGTTTTATTAATAGCTGTCTCCAGCAAAGTGATTTTTTTTCTGCGGCTGGTGGTTTTAGTCAACAAAAACCGCAAAGACAAACCGTCACATTTTACACGTATAAGTGCTGAATGACAACAACAATGGAAGAGAAATCTGTTGATGTACTGTGCAAGTGTTACAGAGTGTCTACAGATATAACCAAGATAAATTTAAGACTTTCAAAGGACCTGTAATAATATATGTTTCCTTTCATAAGCCCACACAGACTGGCGGGTCTGCCATCTCTCCCTGCATGCTTCAGCCATCCCCTAGTCAATAAAAACATAATTTAATCAGGAATTAAAAACGTTAGCTGTATCAAAAGGACCCCTGTCTCACTTCCTGGTTTCCACGAAGTTCTGGTGAGCTTTTTAATTTCTGGTAAATTACTTAAATAATATTAGTATCGGGTGTGTCTCAACCATGACGTGCCAAATCCGTAGCCCTTCTAAATCCAAACTACATAAGGATTATGGTTTAAGAATGAGCATAGGCAACTTTTTGTTGACTCTGTATGACGTCAATGCTGTCAGATCTCTGACACCCATCATGTGTGCTGTTAAAGAAAGAATTCACTGGGAGGTTGACCCATCACAAGGTTAAACAGTCAGGACTTTGTTCTTTTAAAATATATTTTCCAGCCAAGTTGAAGAACTTTATCAACTCTAAAGTTTGATCCAGGAGATCATCAACATCCTGTAGAGTCTGATAAAGACTCAGTGTTAAAACATAATTGGTTGAAAACGTCCTGTCGTGGCTTAAAATACCGATCCACTTCCGTGTTTTGGTACAGTTGGTTTTTCTACCTAAAGCGTGTACACATGAACCGCATTCAAGACCACCTTTCCAAGTGGACTCAGCAGACCGTGCCCAGGTACGGTTCACAGTGCTCACACTAATTAAACAAACAAAGCTTCCTAACTCTCAGAAAGAAAGAGAAGAAGAATATTCCCCAACATGTTTCATTTCCTTGGAGAATTTAAATCAGATCTGGATCAAAAATGAATAATAAACTTGATCAAATGTGGGTACGGACTAAAACGACTATCTGATGGTGTCTGAGTGTGTGTGAGACCTCCCCGTAACTTCGTCATAAATATAAAATTTAAAGTTAAATTTAGCCGACAGACTGCAGCGGCGGGAAAAAACAAAAGCGCCACGGCGACACGTGGTGACGCACACACACTTCCCCCTGGAAACAATAACTTACTGTGGTTCCTCCATCACACCGGGTGGAGATGGGATTCCTGGTTAAAGGAATGTCTCAACTACACACGCCCAATGACACACACACATATTAAGACACACTCTAGCACACACTTTTTTTAGGCTCGACTGTCCCTCCACTTCCTGCTGCCAATCTTAGAAATATTTCTGGACAGAGGAAATATGTTTGTACCAGAGTGTTTTCAGCTAAATTTAAACCCTCACTACAAAAGCCTGAGGGTGTGTGTTTACATGTCAGTCAGGAGTGGAGGGGTCATTTCCCGGGTTGTGAATGTTTTGAGGAAAGCAGTGACAGGAGTGTGAAGAGCTGCCAGGATTTAAGAGTGTGTGTGTGAGAGGCTGGTCCGAAAAGGGAGTCAGGACGTTTTTCAGACCAACAGCAGCAGTACGTCACAAACATGGCTGCAACTAACGACCATTTTCTTTGGGCACTGTTTGGGTCATGGGTGTAGGTTTCATTCCAACATTGGTGGAGGCACATATCAGAGATCCTGGCGGTCCTCCCCCAGGAAATCTTCAATATCAAACACTTAGTTGCCATGCTGTGTTCACACTATGAGCAACATAGCAACAGGCTACAATTAATTTTTAATGGAGGCCAGTGACACGCAGCTACGAACCGCTGACGGGCATGACGGACTACAAACCACAATTGAGCAGGCCTTAACTTTTTCCAGTGCTCTAGTGGCATGGTGAAGCGTCGACCAATCACCTGTTGTATTTCTAGCTATGGTTCGTTCTGTTGTTTAACTTTTGTTTGTTTGTTTTATTTAATGAGAATCATTTCAATAGAAGCAATCCACCTGCCATATAGTGCTCTGTGCATTAAGTTATTGCTCTGCTGATGTGGGAGTATCCCCTTCAGACAAGTGACTCTCTGGATGATCAAGCATAATACATGACCGTCCCGTGGGCCTACTGAAAAATAAAATGCACTGATACAAAACCAACACGCCAAAACACTTTGGTGAAACTGGTAAGGAAAATAACATGAATGCACCTTTGTAGTCTGACCTTAACAGGATCGTTAACGTAGCCTTACCTAGCTCGATTTAAGTTTTATTTGCTGTTATGATTAAAAGTCAACACATTCGCGATTCATGATTTCCTCCATATTCTGATGAAGTATATCACTTCATGAAAGTGAAAGTAAAATACACAGGAAACAGTGTAGTAGATTAATTTAATTTAAAATGAATTTAGAGCTGCTAATACATTAATTTACTTTTAGTAAACTAGTGTGACTGTTTGTCGGCACCAGAAACACAAAGTAGATATTTGTGTGAAATTTTGTCAAACTTAGTGTGTGAATTCTTAAGTTATGGCTAAAAACATGTTTTGCAAGGTCACAGTGACCTTGACTTTTGACCTTCAACCACCAATTTCGAATCAGATCATCCTTGCGCCCAAGTGAACGTTTGTGCCAAATTTGAAGACATTCCCTCAAGGTGTTCTTGAGTTATCGCTTACCTGAGAATGAGACGTTCGGACGTACAGAGGTACAAATTTGACAGACAACCTGAGAACAAAATGCCTCTGGCCAAGGCTGTCGCCAGCATGGAGGCATCAAACTAACATATCGTTTATGTTTTCCCGGTGTGTGTGTGTGTGTGTGTGTGTGTGTGTGTGTGTGTGTGTGTGTGGTTTACCTGTTGAGGAAGGAGTTTCCAAACGCGTTGAGCTTCCTGAAGGGTTTCTTGGGGTCAACCACCAGAGCGTTGCCAGGGACAACACCCTCGTTTTCGCCATACATCACCGCAATGAAGCCGTCAGTGGTCGGCTCCGGACCAATCCGCATCCCTGGAAAATCCTGCTCCAACAGGTACCTGACGAGAGACAGAGAGATTTAATTCTTGAGCAGCAGTCAGTGTGTCTCCCCCATCCCTCATCTTCCCTCATCCTTCACCTCCTCACACATTTCCCACATATCCTTTCATCCCAACATCGACCCCTCGCACTGTTTCACTCGTTAAAGAAAAGTGAGAAAGGAAGGAAGCGATGGAAGATGGCTGCAGTGTCTCCGTCCTCTCGCTTCCTGTCGTCGCAGCAAACATGGACATCAAAGAGAGGAAAACCACCACAGGGAGAGAGGCCATTATTATTATCATAACTCTGTTTACGGTCACACATCATCTCTCGGCACGGTCGACATGTTTCCACTGAGCTGCTAATCCAGGAGGATTTTCACTGATGTTATCAGCTGAGGTTTGGAGAATGATCAGAAGCCTCGGACCACATGCTGCTGGACGTCTGACTGAATACTGCACTCAGGAGTACGGCTGCAACTAATCGTTACTGCAAACATTACTGCACAGTGAGAAATACCTGGAGCCGTAAGTGACTTCTTCAAATGTCTTGTTTTGTCCAACCAACAGTACCAAACCCAAAAATATTAATCTACTACAATGTAAGACCAAGGGAAGCAGCAAATCCTCACATCAGAGAACCTGGAAATATCACATAAACCATTAAGTGATTTTTAAAATAGTTGCTGGTTAATTGTCTGTTCATGGAATAATCGATTAATTGACTTATCATTGCAGCTCTGACAAGGACATTAGTGCGTCTACATGTAACCAAGCATCACATAGAAACTGACTTTGTTTGATCTGATTGTTGATGATGTGACTCCTACAACAAAAATGAGACCTGAATCCTGAGCGAGGACGTTGCCATGGCTCCTGACAGACCACAACGACCTCATCTGCATAGTCAATATTTTTTCTTCAACTTCAACTTTATGTATCAATATAGAAGCTTTTATACAACCATGCAGCCAAAAAAAACAAACAAAAATTGAACAACAAATCATCAACACCACATCACGGTCGTATGCCTGTGTGGACCAGTCAAGTTGAAGTTACAGTTTATATCCAAGTCTGTCCAGACTCATATGCAGCAATGAAAGAAGACAACACTTCCAGTGTAGATGTTGCTGCAAAGAAGCGACATATTCTCAGACATGGAAGCTCCGCACACATATTAGAACCCAGCAGCACAACAATACATCGATTCATTGATTAATGATCCGATAATATCGATGCAAAATGAAAACATCGATCCATATCGTCATCTTAAAGATACACATTTATTTTGAAATTCACATAGCACGTCTGTGTCACCATTTCTGGGCAAGCGCGCCTCCGCTCAAACAACAAATAGAGCTCAGAAATAAAATGATGATTTAGTTGATGTAAATGATTGTGTTTGATGGGCATATGATATCGCGTCGTATCGATCGCAGGCTCCTGAATCAAATCGAATCGAATCAAAATCGTATCGTGACAGACTTTGTGATATTGGCAAACATCTTATCGTCATCCAAACAAATCGATGTAATATCGTATCGTGATGAAGCTGGTGATTTACACCCCTATTTGTGCCAAAGTTGAAGAAATTCGCTCAAGACCTTCTTGGGATATCTCGTTCACAAGAATGGGATGGACAGACACTACGAAAACATAATGCCTCTGGCCACAGCCATCGCCAGCACCTAAATCCAACACACTGGTCGTTTAAAACATCATAAATAAATCTGGAGATCAGTGGAAGTAAATGACAAAATGTTTTTGGTAATTTGGGTGAACTGACCCTTTAAATCAGACTTCACATTAATGATTAATCAGCATCAGAACATCGGCACCTTTAATAGTCACAAAGCTGCAGGCTTGATTCAGTTTACAGTCGACTGTTGATGACGTCAGTCTGAAAACATACGGTCTGTGACATCACTTCCTGTCAAGTCCAAGGAGGTTAAAAGGAGAAGAAGTCAAAGCATCAATTTCATTCATCACACATATCAGTGGGTACAACACATGCAGAGTAAAATAATCTGGTCTGGTACGCTATCACACAGCATGGAGATGATTGATTGGATTCACGGAGGCGTCCACAGTCGGCCTCGGGTCAGAACATTTTTGTACAAAAAAATAAAGATATGAATAAGAACATCAGTTCGGTAATTATTGAAAAAGTCCCTAATAAAGGACCATAAACAAATGCTTTCTATATGCAAAGGTTGTATTGTTTATCTGCCGCCATCCATTTGAGTGGACCTAAAAGTTCTGTCAGGCGAAACGCACACAAAAAGCACCTGAACTACATCGTCCCTTTATTTCCAGCTCCGTCTGCTGTAACCCTCCCACATCACAGCTCCAGCTCCATCATGCATGTGTCGTACTCCAAAGCTCCCCTGGGGTCAAAGAGCGCGTCCCAGCACGTTCTTTGAATAGCTTTGCTGCGACAGCTATAGTAGCATCCTTTCTGTCTCCTGAAGCGACGATGCTGTCTGGATTTTACAAAGCAAGAGTTCGTCTTTGGCTTTTATTCTGGCGGGTAGCTTGAGATAACAGGAAAGAATGAGTCCAGATTCTAATCTACATCGTATATCCAGATACTGAGTTATGATACGAGTTTCTAGAATCTTTATTGACAAAAGCGTCGATCTGACAAAAGACTAAAGAATAAAATACACAAAAAAAGAGGTTGAAATAAGGAAACACAAAGATAAAAGCTTAGAAAGAGTCATGGATCAGATCCAGGTCATGATCATGTGTTACACGTGTGGACCAATCAGAGACAACACTACGACCCGCTCGCAGCCCTTTAACCGTTAACTCTGCTGGTTTCACTTCACCTACGTCAAAGAAGAAGGAGAAGAAGGAAATATGTCGACTCTGCAATTTACTGGCAACTTAATGCATTCTTTGCAGTTCCCATGATTCATAGCATTCCTCAGGGCAGGGTGGGGCCTCAGTAGTGGGACACACACACACACACACGCACACACACACACACACACACACACTGTTACAGCAGCAACGATTACTCTGCAGGTCTCTGTTGGACGTAAACTGATTGCAGGTCAGCTCTGCTGGTCCTGTTTGCTGCCAAAACATTTGACTGTTTGTACCCGATATGTACACACACACACACACACACACACACACACACACACACACACACACACACACACTGCAGACATGAGATAAGCTCAGTGTAACTACAGTGTGATGACCTCAGCTCTCAGCCAGTCTGACCATTGATTTCTTTCCTTCCAGGCCACCATACAATCCACATTCTGTTTTCAAAGACTCAGCTGCAGAGACCTGAGTGAAGCTTGCAGGAGATCAATAATCACAGTCAACATAATATTTTTGTCAGTTTACATATCAACATGTCATTCAGCACAGAGCCCACAGTGCCTGATGCTGCGTTCAATGACACTCACATACAAAACAGTGTCTAAAAGTCCTTTTCAGACACACAATCTGTAACACTGCTGACTCCATCTGTTCAAACTTTGAGGTGTCTGTCACATAAATGTCTCATGGCTTCTCTCAGACATGACAGGACTCTTAATGGGAGGACACGCAAAGGGAATACGCCTTCCTCTCCGAGGCTGAATCCAAGTACCCACCCTCTGAGACCTCGCGGACTCCAGTCACACGTACTGTGACATGTTCACTGTCATCATGTTGACTCTGCAAGGGCAGAGACTGTTGACTGTGGGAGGAAGCTGGAGCACCCGGAGAAAACCCACGCTGACAATATGCAAACTCCACACCCGAGGGCTCCCCCACCCCACGGTTAAAACCAGGAACCCTCTTATTGTGAGGTGACAATGCCGCCCACTGCCCCACCGTGCCGCAGGTTCCAAAAACACTCTGTCCAAATCCAAACCACCACAGTCCCAAACGTATTGACAACTTCCCTGTACCCTTCTCTGGCTAAGTCAAGAGCTTCAGTGGCATTCTGGTTAGCACTCACCACCTGCTCTGGAGAGGGTCCATCTCTGGTGTAGCTCGGCCGAAACGCAAATAAGCCCGGCCAAAAGTGAGAGTGGAAAAGGCCCACAGTACTGCACGTGTGCTAAAGCAATAACTTCATTCATCTCACAGACTGATTTAGCGTCACTCGTGCAGGACACAGAGCGGTGGCGGCTGCTGGTCTTTCAAACAGGGGAAGCTCACTATAAGTTTACATCTTAAAATGTGTCATATCGTAGCGAGGCAGTAACTTATTAAAGGAACATTTAGTTGACGCCGTTCAACCACACTCGTGCCATAGAGCCACAGCAACACACACCTCAAAGATTTTCACATGGGTTTAAACATCTGAACTGTACAAACAGTGAAAATAAGGAACTCCAGACGGCACTCTGTCAGAAGACTCCACTCGCAAATATCCAGATGGGACTGAGCTGGAAATGCGAAGTGCTGTCAATCACAAAGGGGTTCAGCCTTTTAGACAATTCCTCCAATCATCATGCAGACACCGAGCGTCTTCTCCTGCCTACCCGCTCCATTAGGTCCCAGGGAAGCTGAGCCTCCCTGGAAGTGACGATTTTGACCGTCTGGCTTTGCTGCATGAAAAAACAACCTGTTCAGCGCTGTGTCATAGAACGCTTGGAGGCTCCGCGTCCACCGTGCTGACACGAGAATGTATGACAGGGAGGTCGCGTTTGAAAACTGGTGATAAACAGCTGACGTTTGAACATCATGATGTTAAACACATCCTAACGCACGTTTAATGCAATGTAAATTATTATTTTAATGTAAATTCAATAGTGCACATTTGACCATGTCTCAGAGCAATCACCCCTGGTATAGACCGATGTCACACTGTAGACTAGGGCTGCCACAATTAGTCGACTAACCGATGACTAATCGACTATTAAAATAATCTGTGACTATTTTAGTAGTCGACTAATCGGTTTGAGTCATTTTTCATAGAAAAGTACTATAAAAGTACCCCAAAATACTCTTACTGCAGCTTCTTACGTTCAGATATTGGCAGCTTTACACACTCTCCCGTGACAGTGAACTAAAACCCTTTGGCGTGAGTATGAAACAAGACATCAGATGACGTAATTTTGGGGTTTGGGCGAGACAGACCGACATTTTTCAACATTTTAGCACATTTTTCAATGAAATGATTAGTCGACTAATCGAAGAAATAATCAACAGATTAGTCGACAATGAAAATAATCGTAAGTGGCAGCCCCACTGTAGACTAATGAACAGACAGATTAAACAGAGGAGCAGCTCTGCGTCTCTCTGAGTGTTGATGGAGAAGCTGTGGGTGAGGAGAGATGAACACTGGTACACGGTATGTAACACAACTTGACCCTATATGGATATAAACCGCTGTCTGTATCTATATCTCACCTGAAAATATATCGATATATCATACATAGTCGTTATATCGCCCAGCCCTAACTGGCTCCCTCCTCAGTACCAGATTGATTAGCCCTCCACAGCCCAGCCCCCACTTATCTCTCCAACGCCCTCCAGCTCCCTGCACTCCTCCTCTGCTGGTCCAACATCACCTCACACCTCAGCACCCTGGGGGCTACATGCCAAGTGAGCTATATGAACTAACTGAACTAAATTATATTCATACATTTCTATATAACAATCCAGGCGGACCATGACTAAATAAACGGGGTACAACTTACACTGGAGACTGTATGCCAGCCTGTTTTCTTGGCCTACATATTTGGCATTACGCTGCACAACTATCAGCACACAAGTCAGCACATTTGGCTTCAGCCCAACTCTCTGGCATGTGTGTGTGTGAGTAGTGGCATACAGCACAACACCTGCCCTTATATAGTGTTTAGAGGGTGTTACCTATGCTAATATGTTTCCTAGTGGGATTCATCATTCAGCACACCTGGGTCGGAGCAGATCTGGATGGTGAGAACATTTCGTGCATCTGGTGTTGCCTTCTTATTTTTTCTTTTGACAGAAAATTAGGAGAAAATAGAAGAGAAATTTAAGAAAATGTAGCTGCATGAGGCCCGATACTTCACAAGCTCCAAACCTAATCAAGGCCACACAACAACTTTATGAAGGAGTAGGAAACACTCTTACAAACTGTGCCAAATGTCTCATTACATCAGTGTCAATGTTGCTTTGACACAAGCAGCCAAACAGGAATATCACCTTAATCATTAACAGTTTAAACTTTAATATCTGCAGTTAATCTGCTTCAGTTTCAACAAGCGCAGGCTTTATGGGGCTCTAACTGAGGCTGACGCAGCTCGGAGTTTTGCTTGAGTCACACAAACAGAGTCTGTGCAGGTCACAGCTCGTCTCCGCTGTCGGTGATCCAGCTGAAAACTGGCTGTAACTCAACACTTCAGAGCTGTATGACAGAACAGACATGCAGCTGTGAGTGCTGACACACTGAACACACCGTCACCTGTGGCCTTGCATAGCGTGTTCCACAGGTGTCAGGAGTTACCAGCAGCTTTAGATAACGGAGCACATCAAAACAAACGTGAGCAATGTGAGAGAGCTGCACTGATAATGACTACGAACCTGCTCCATTGATGTTTTCACAGTCACATTTACCAACGTCTTCCTCCTGTTCATTTTAGTTGCAAAGCAAAAGAGCTTTAAACAGGAGGATTTTCATACGAGGTCTGGCTATGACTTTCTTGTAAAGACAAACACATTTTGTTTACAATTATTTAAAACTAGAAGAAGCAAACTTACACATTTAAGAAGCTGGAAATGTTTGCCTGTTTAAACACCTCAGTGATTAAGGTTAAACATGTAATGACCATAAAAGAAGGTCCTGCCAAACCCCTGTGAAAAATCCATTTGTTTGAATATTTCTACTAGGGATGTGCCATATCATCTCGTTCATGATAATACCGGTATCATTTTTAATATCTTAGTACTATATAATGACGAAAACTCTGTGTGTGTGTCCGTTCAACGTTTTTCTCCTACTCTGAAATTGTATCCGCCCATCTAAACACAAAATCAGGGAGAAAGTCATCAATCTTTAGTTAAGCAAAGCGTCTAAAGACTGACTTGTGAGTCTAAGAGACATGAAACTTTGCACAGAGATGCCTCTCCTCATGAGGAATAATCATAAAAAATCATATAGATTTTCCACCATTTTGAATTTTTTGAAAAACACTTCAAATGGATCTTTTCCTAGGAAGTTTGAGCGATCTGCATGAAACTGGGTGAACATAATCTAGGGACCAATATCTAAAGTTCCCTCTTGGCAAAAGTTGGAAAACTTACTAAAACTGAGCTTCTATAAGGCAATGAATATTGCGGAGGGCGTGGCTCATCACATAAAGGTGTATAACATCTCAAGGGTTTCACCCATCACCACGCAACTTTGTAGGCATATGACCACACATAATCTGAGGGGACCCCTCCATTATTGACCCCATCAAACAAAATGGGGGCGCTAGAGAGCTCATTTCTTATCTAGGCCTAACCGCCATATGGATTTTTACTAAACTTGGTAGATATGTAGAACAGGACGCCTCCTTTTATTTTTTGCCTCTCTTTGACAGGACAGTGAAGCATGACAGGAAGGATGGGAGAGAGAGCAAGGAAGACATACAGCAAAGAACGAAGGCCGTCTTCCAACCCCCACCGCTGCAACAAGGGCTAGCCGCACCTTTCCCATGTGTTTAGCCCACTAACTATCCCACTACTGGCAATGGTGCTACTGTACTTTCAATAAAGCAATCGTACTATCAACTTCACAAACACTCTGTCTGAACACATTGCTCTTCTTAATGGGTTCAGTTGACTATTTAATCTGCAATTTCCTATGACCTGTATCCCAAACACACACCATGTGCAACTGTGCGTGGGCAACTGTGCACTCAATGGGTATGGACTAGTAATATGATACTATGAAAAATTCATTTCATGACACCCGCGCTATTTCAACTTGTTGACATCATACTGTTACCCACGGCAACAACAAGCATGGCTGAAAGCTAAATTATTACTAACTCCGTGGTGGATCCAAAAAGAGAGGCAGCTTCAGTAGTGTGGAATAAACTGTGGCGTCATGAATGTTCTACTGAAACAGACTCTTTTAGTGACTGACCGCTCACCCCTACTTTCTGCCTCTTGTGTGCGTTTCCCGCTGAGCAAGAGAGCTTCAAAAACGTATCTTTTCATATGAAGTCTGACGTTTCTTGAAGATGTTACCTGTCAGTCCAAAACTTAAATACATTCAGTCTACAATTATATAAAACTGGAACCAGAGATTTTTGTTTCCTTCACTCCATCAATTAATCCATTATTTGTGTGTATTAATCAATTCATTACAAGCATTAAACAGTACACAGTCCAACACACATTTCATGTTTCATCTCCGGCCCATCAGCTGAAGCCTTGCTCTAACTGACCTGCAGTCTAACCATATTAACCGGTCCTCAGCTCCAAAACAGGATGTGATGTCACCGGCTTGATTGACCTAATGAGAAAATATTGAGCCAAGCATTAATAGACTGATGTGTGAGAGGGGTGGTGTAGAGTGACATGTGGTTGTGAATAAAACTGGGCGATTGTGTTGCTGTTTCTGTCGGCTGAGTGTGTGAACTGGCTGCAAATGTCTTGGTGTGTGTCTATTTGTGAATGTTTTAGTGTGTGTGTGGGGGGGGCTGCATTACTGTATAGGCTTGAGCGAGAGCGAGAGAGAGAGAGAGAGAGAGAGAGAGACAGAGACAGAGAGAGAGAGCGAGAGACAGAGAGAGAGAGAGGCAGCAGCGTGCTGATCAGCTCTTTTACTCGTGACATTGTGCCAGCCTCCAGGCAGAAAACTGCAAGGATTATAAAAACGGGGGTCAGTCTCAGTCCTACATCCAGCTTCATGGTTTTCACAGTTCTTAATGGTTTGGTTGGAACAATTACTGACTGGTAGGCTTACAGTTACTTATATTATAAAGTGTGAAGAAACATTTGTTTGAAAATATGAACATATGTGTATATCAAACAAAACTCTGGTTCTAATTCACACTTCTCACTAGGTTGTTTTTAAGAGCTACTGGACAGTTGAATTTCCATTCGGAGATGGATCTGTCTGTCTGTCTGTCTGTATCTATCTATCTTCTCATTCGTGTAAAAGTCAGAGATCTGCAGAATGTCATTGTGAAATTGACCTTTGGCCTTTTGGATGTAAAAAGTCATAACTTCATCAATTTTTTTGACATACTATATTATACTGACATTTTTCATGCTTTTTAATACACTAATTTTGACATACTGTACTGGCATTTTTTTATGAACTGACATATTCTGTCATGTATTTTTTTGAAACACTTTATTATGACTATTTTTAATATACTGTACAATTACATTATTTGTTCATTTATTTATTTTTTGACAAACTATACAATGACATTTTTTATTTACTTTTCGAAAAACTATTCTATGAGATTTTTAGCAATTTTTTGACATACTGTTCTATATCATTTTTTAAATATTCTTTTTTAATGACATACTATGCTATGAGATTTTTATGACTTTGTTTAACTTCATCCTATCAGAGATTTGTGTGAAATTTCGTCATAATTAGTGTATGAATTCCTGACTTATGGCCAAAATCATGTTTTGTGAAGTCACAATGACCTTGACCTTCAAACACCAAAATCTAATCAGTCCATCATTGAGTCCACACAGATGTTTGTGCCAAATTTGAAGAAATTCCCTCAAGGCATTCTTGAGATACTGTGTTCACGAGAATGCATCAAACGAGGGCAGAGTGACCTTAACCTTTGACCTTTAAGCACCAAATTATAATCAGTTCATCTAGGAACTGCAAGAGGATGTTTGTGCCAAATTTGAGGAAATTCTTCATGAGATATTGTGTTCCTGAGAATGGGACGGACATATGGATGCATGTATGTATATAGGTATGTACAGGCAACCTAAAAACACAATGACACACACAGATGCATATAAAGTTTTTATGCTTTGCTACGGTGGAAAAGTTGGTGCACACCTCGCATCTCTGCACTCCAGGTAATAATTTTTTTATGCTAGGTGCAACGATAGACAGCAGGTTGTCAAACTGCCCCTGAGTCATCCTAAAACATGTCTGTAAACATCCATGATGGAGGAGAAGCTCCTGGACCAACTGGTGGTACTCCCCATGATCCAGCCTCTTTTTTTAGGGTCTCATGTACCCACACAGATCTCTGTTTATCTGCTGACAGCCTCTCACCTCAACCAGAGCTACAGACAGCACCCTCTGCCTCAACATGGCAGCAGCTACACACTGATTACTGCAGGATAAATAAATTGAACAAATAAATGACAGATCTGTGTTTTTTTTTTTACCAGTTTCATTTAGTTTTTGTAAATTACTAAGAACTCAGAATGCAGCGGGTCGAGCCTCATCACCAGATGCAAATCAAGTGTTGCACAACAGTTGGCGGCTGAGGATAACCGTCCACAATTCGCCTCACCATTTCCTATCCTTCGTCAGACTGCCACTCTAATGCTTTCAGAGAAGGTCAATGACTCAAACTGGGTAGATATTTTTAACTAAGCCACTGAAGCATGTCCCTGAAAGCTTTCTGCTGCTGACCAACAGGAAGTGAAAGTGCTGCCCAATAAGAGCGTGGCCCAGCACACATTTGAACGTATAAGACTGAGCATCTATCCTATCGTCATAAAACCTGTTGGTAATCTTTAACGCAGATGTCGAAAACTGTCAAAGGTCTCGATCTTAACCAGCTTTCAAGGTTCAAAGGTCAATGTGGGCTTGAAGTCCAAGATCACTGCTTGCAGCTGTATTTCATTGTTATCGTTTATTTTCATCTGATCTTGTCGAGCACTGCATGACGTGCTGTGTAAATAAAGCTATCTTCATCATCATTATTATCATTATCATTAGGCTGGATAAAGACCATATAATCTCAGCCCAGCTGTGTCACTGCCCTGCATCTGTCCTCTTGTCTTCAGCTCAATGACAGCAAAACCACCGGAAATATCACAACTGCTACAGAACAGGCTGAAGGGCCTGAACAATGGCAGATCACTTACACAGAGCTGACGATCCACAGAAACAGAAACAAACACACACACACACACACACAGGGAAAATGTCATCAAGCTCCCATGCCATACATCAGACAGGCTGTCCTGTGTAATAGTACTACAGTACCCATGAGCCTCAGCTGGTGCTCAGACTGTCTGAAAACTGTGCTTCCACAGTAAAGTCAGATTTGCAGCTCCAGCTCACACATGTCACATGTGTCTGTAAGCTGGTGGACAATTACACTCGTAAACTGTGTCACTGACTTTCACAATAAATTCTAACTCAGTGTTGCTCTCAGCTTACCAAGGTTAAATAATGTCAGCACCCTGAAGGGCAAAACACGCCAAACTCCACTGAAAAACAGCCATTTTTAAGAGCTTCTTGCTATTTGGCAAAACTCTACATATTGTAGAGGAAGATTGGACAAATTTTATACTTACAGTGGTTATAATTTCCAATTCGGCATAAACCTGACCACACAAACATTTAGTCTTTTAAGGATGTTTTAGGTTTTTTACGTTGCTTTCATTGCCGCCTTTAACCTGAATTCACTGATCAGGGGCGCAGAAAGAACCGAGAACATCACAAAACCTGTCCTTTTTTAAAAAAAATTTATCGGCTTTGGTGGATTTTATATAAGCCGAATTTATCATAAGACACAAAAGATTTGTGTGACATATTAGATTATGTGCTGCCACTTCTCTAATCTTCTTTTTAAGCGAAAGAGCCTTAATAGGCAGATTCTCATAGGAGGTCTGGCATTTAGTTCCACAACTCAACATGTAGGGGGTGTAAGCGGATCTAACACCTGATAAAGGTGGTTTTGCACATGAAGCGTGACTCTCTGCCCCCCCAGTCCACTTTACAGCTGATACTAATGGTTACACGCGCAGGTTCAACTGTCTCACGCGGGCCTGCGGGCCGACCCCGGCGGTGGTTAGTACCTGATGAAGGTGGTTTTCCCGGTGGAGTACTGGCCGACCAGCAGCACCATGGGCTTGCTCTGGAAGTCGGCGGCCTCCAGGGCCGGAGAGTGGAAGTCATGGAAGAGGTAGGTCTCCTCCAGCGGCAGCAGCTTCTTGAGGTAGAGGGTCTGCAGTCCCTCCGTCACCGTCTGGTACATCTCTCCTTCCTTGTTGCGTCCACCTTGCTCCTGTTTGACCCAGCTGAACATGCTGCTGATGACCGACTCACTTTTCCACCACTGAAACTGACGCGCTCGAGTCCAACTTCCCTGTTTCGATATTTCCAAATGTCCCGACTGTTCTCTGCTGCGTGTCGCTCAGTTCGTCTTTCTAGGCCGAGCGGAGGAAAGTGTGTGTCTGAGTCTGAGTGTGTGTTTGTGCGTGTTTGGCACCTGGGAGTCTCCGCAGCTCTGAGCACACTGCCTCCTCTGTGCGCGGCTCTGTGCGTGTGTTGGTGGTGATGTGACCGCTGCTGGTGCGCCTACCTGGGGGCACCGCCCTTCCCCCTGTGACGCAGCCTACACACACACACACACACACACACACACACACACACACACACACACATTTGTTTATTATTAGAAACAGCCGCTGGATTCAGTTTCCTGAATATGCCACAGTGTTACAGTTTGATCATCTCTGAATGGAGTTGTGGACTCAACATATCTTCTCTCAAATAAAACAATCATCAACACCAGGTCCAGCTTCTCTGAGTGTTAACGTCTGGTGGCCCTCACAGTGGATTGAGTTCAAACATTTCTTTTTTGTTTTTTATTTTTCACTTTCTGTGATACTTGTTTTCATATTTTATAAAAGCTGAACCTGTAAGTTGTAGCTTTATTAATGGCAAACAAATAGCTGACTCATACTTTATAGTTTAGATTATTAGCTTGGTTATAAATGACTAATTGGCTTCATTAGGCCATTAATATGATTGACTCAACTTGTCAGCTAAGAAGTTGTTATTTCTTGCGCATTACTGAATATAAAACACCAGTAATTACTCAGGATAAGTAAAGTTTTATCTTCTCTTGAAACATTAAACCATCAGTAAAGCCATTAGTTCTCATTAACATTTTAAAGAGCGACTCATTAGAAAGTGGCATTCAAATAATTCATGTTGATTTTAGATGACAGGAAATCTCTGTTTCTCTTTAAAACGGTTTGCTTTGTTAGACAAATAAACTTTGGTGTGTAGCTGCAGGTTATTCAGAGCTCCTGCTTTCATCATCATCATCATCATCATTGTTTCTTCGTGTCCTGTTGCGCCCTCTGCTGTATGACATCTGGCAATACACCATATACACACTGGCTCTACAGGTTATATTTGGTAAGACCCTGAAGAGAAACTCCACTGAAAAATAAGACTATTTAAAAGATCCTTGCTTTATGGAAACGCTGATAATCCGATAATAATTATGGCTTAACAGACCTGCTTGTTGAATTTAAATTTTCAGCTGAATTTACCAGAAGATGAGATTCATTTGTTTGATATCTTATATATCACGCTGTATCATCACTCTTATGCTGAACAAGAAACGTTTAAAAAGGCTGATTTTTATATGAAATCTGGCATGAAATCTCCAACAAATTTTCAAGCCTGATAAATGGTATTTTCCACTGCTGTGGTGTAACTGACAGCCACCCCATCCACTTTGACATCTAAAATTGTTAGCAATGAATAAGAGACGGAGATGATGTCATCTTTATATAATAACGGGGGAGGGGCCCAGAGAGTATTGATTAAGGTCTACAGACAAGCAAACAGGAGGGTCTGAGGTTCAGAGTTCAACCAAATATTCTCAATGAGTGCAACACTTAGGAATTAATTCACCCCAGTATGGAAGCCCGATTCTGCCAAGAAAAAAACAGATGGAAAGTTAGAAATGATAAAAATAACAATATTCATAAGCTAAAATTAAGAGATCATTGTGACGTTCATGAAATGTTAGTTAATCTGTGGGTTTGCACATAAAAAACCTTGGTGCTAAGAACCTATTCCGGATTCATGAACACCATGGAAAATTCAGATTTGATCATAGGCACACATGTATGTTCATGAATGCCAGTTCATCTTAAACTGACAGCATGCTCCAGCTTGTCAACAATTAGCATACATCTCCACCCATGAACAGCCAATGACCGCCATATAAGGAGGTGATAATTACCCTGGATAGGTGCATCCTGTCGACCTGCGAACATGGAGCAAACAAAGACAGAGAGAGACAAAAACCTTTCCGACACTGAGATTGAAATTATTTTAGGTGAAGTGGGGCTGAGAAAAACATTTGATTTTGAACCAACTGAAATTTCTCGTTTGCGAAGCCTCTTGGAAAACGACAGCAGCTTGTGTAAAAATGAAAATGGGCCTATCTAGAGCCAGTGTTTGGTTTTTCTGTTCTGGGCTACTGTAACAACAACATGGTGGATTCCGTGGAGGAGGACCCATATGTAGATATGAATGGCTCATTCTAAGGTAGTAAAAATTCAACAATTCTTATTTTCAGGTGATAATACACTAAAGAAAACATAGTTATTAACAAATGTCTGCCAACAGATTTCCCTAAATCCTACACACTGGACCTTTAACGGACAATTTTCTATTAATTTTCACATCTGTTCTGGTAATATTGATATAGCAAGTCATAACCAAAGCCTTGAACTTTTTTTCTCTGCTAAAGGCAAAGCGCTTACAAGCAGAGAAAGCAAACAAAACATTTTCCATTTTCAATTCTTTGAAATCAGCTCAGTCACAGTTTCAGAGTTTATGAAAGTGATTTTATTTTCTTTGAACATAGTAAAGGGTAGTGATACATATAGATACAATGATCCACATTATTTCCTCTGTCTACATATTGAACCTCCCAGCAAACATGAGTCCTGAATGTACTTTGCTTAATTAATTCTAGTTCTGAATTTCCCTGTGCAAAATACATATTTTGCTTTTTACTCTCATAAAAAAAGTTGTCATATTGTCTTTAATTGGTTGTAAGCAAACATCCTTAAGTGAAATCATCTTCACATAGAGTGAACCTCCCATTTTTATTCATGTAAAATCTTCAGAGATCCTTCAGAGATCTTTATGATCTCCAAAGGCTCCTGCTACATGCATGTTCAGATGTTCATTTAGACTCTTTGCTTAGTCATCAATATTTTTTTTCAAAATCCTTTAAGTACAAACGGTATCAGAGTTTTTAATTAAAATTGAGCCAATTCTTATGAACAAAGAAAATTCCTTAATTCTAAAAAAGCAAAATCCCTCACCCCAAAATTAAATAACAGCATAAAATGAATCACAATTCTTAACAACAGAAATAAGCAAAATTTCTGATTACAAAAATAAGCAAAATTGTTTTAAAATAAGAAAATTCTTATTCAAAAACGAGAAAAATGCTTAAATATAAAAGATAAGCAAAATCTCTAGAGCAACACACTTCAGGTGAAAATATATTTTCATGCACCAGTTCAATTTTGAGATTTTGGACCATAATGCTTCTATAGAATATCCTCTTTCTGGAGGGTTGTACGATTATTAAAAACAACAAAAAATATTTTTATTCATATGTCTGTGATCTCATTTCTAAATGACGATGATTCACTTACTCTTATTTCCCTATGCATTCATGTCATGCTGCATTCACATGTTGAATTATTTGAGGTGGAACAACCCCAGTTGCTATCAAATCTTTCCTCTACCCACAGGATCCCCCACCCACCTGAAAGAAACTAAATATGTGATTCACACTCCTTTCATTTTAGCCATCCACTGCCTGTGTAGAATATTTGTGACGGTGATTTGCACATGCACATTGTTTTAAATTATCTGTCTTGTCTACTAATCATCTGCAACTTTATTTATCGCAACATATAAATTTCCTAGTGGATGCTGGTTAGGGTCCCACTGTGCTCCCTGCCAGAAAGACGGGGTGCCTCTAATAGTTTTAAGGAAACAATACCCATCATCAAACTTCAACAACTTCTTTAAAGATTCCTCATTCTTCAACAGATCATTGTTTACCTTTTGGGATGTACGACCCCCTTTTCCTTTTCTGGTATTATGGTATGTATAATGTCCCTGTTGAAACAACAATGGAAAGCATTTGACTTGGCTTGTATGACCAGAAAGCAATTCAACAGGATTATTCCCGTCAGCTGGTGCCACATTAAATTTATTGCTTCATGTTTGCTTTCAGGTGGAAAGGATTCACGTTAAGTCACTGCAGATGAAGACCCAGTATTTTCTTTTTAGTAAGTAATGACTTTTAATGTGAAGAATTAATAGGAAATAAAATGTCAACTGTTTTACTGCTGTGTGTCATTTATTCTAAAGTTGTAAATTTGCATTCTATGTTTTTATATTTAGCACCATTAAAGATCATCACTTTGATGTTCTAAACTAGGAGACTTTTGAATTTCAGTCCAGCTCTTTGATACGTCTGATGTTTATATTGTATGTTTCAAGCCCTTTTTTGATGGCAAGCATGACAGGCATACTTTTTCACTTGAGCATCAATGAGTGCAATAAATGTTTATAATGAACAAAAGTAACCAACTGGGCAAATTTAACAGTGATATCTATTAGTTAAACGTCTTACCCTGTTTATTTGTAGGGTCTTATTTTTGGTCAAAAAATGCAGGTAATTTTACAATACATATCTTTATAACTGATTTTCTCAAAATGAGTTTTTCTCAAACTCTGAGCCTGAATTCTCCCCTTCAATAGCACTTACCCACACTTTCCAGTTGTACTCCTATCTATATTCTGAAGGTTTTTACACAAGGTTTGTTCATATCACATTCATAGCCTGATATATAGAACATTTAATTTCTAAAAACGTGACAGAAGTTTTTGATTGATATTCAAAATCCCACCTACAAAAACTGTAACTTTTATTATGGTACCAAACTAAAACTAAAAAAACAAACAAAAAACCTGGCTTTATCCAATTTTAAGATTTCTGTTCTGGTAATTCATGTGAATTAATGCATGTATAATTAAACATTTCCTCCACTGCATATTTAACAGAAAATGTTAGTAAACTTGCAATGCAAAAAAACAACAACTGACAATGTAAGTTTTATCCTATTCACCTGTAGTGTCTCACCTTAACTCTAAAAACAAGCAAAATCCTGAATTATACCAAATAAGAAAAAATCTTTAATTCTTAAAATTATAAATGATAAAATTTCTTAATTGCAAAATTAAGTAAAATTCTTATGAAACAAGACACTTCCTTAACTATAAAAATAACCCAAATTCTCCAGCACAAAAGTAAGTAAATTAAAAAATAATCAAAATTCTTAATGACAGAAATAAGTCAGAATAAGGAAATTCCTTGAGTACAACATTTAGTAAAATTATTAGGAAATAGGATTATTTTTTAATTACTAATCAAAGTAAATTTCTGCAGTAGAACAAATAAATGAGCCACTGATTTTTAATCTTGCACCTTGTTAGTTAGCTATGTGACTTCTTTTTTTTTTTAAATCACAAACACCAATAGATTGTCAACATTGCACCACAGATCCAACAATAGATGGCTCTGTACCATATTGTTCTTGTTTTCTGTAGATTCAATTGGTCAAATTTCACCAAATTTGATTTGCACATTGAGTGTTTTATAACTCTGGTTAAAAAAAAAATGGGACACTGTTTACAACATAAATAGAAACAAAATGCAATAATTTGCAAATCATTTTTGGTCTGTATTTAGTTTAACACAATATAGAGACCACATATTTAAAGTTCAAACTGAAGAACGCACAGGTAAACTGGCCAGCTGGTAACATATTGAAGTATCATGAATGGGTATGTCACGCAGTTCATTTCGTTTCCACTGGGTGTCCACACCTTGCAGACTCACTAAAGGGTGTGACTGTGACAACCAATCACATCTGTCAAAAGAATGTATCATATCTAACAAATGGGCCAACCACACCTCCTCACCAAGATAAAAGTTGCTGTCTCTTCCTTGCTCAGAGTTACTCTGAGAACTTTCCTAATCACTCCAAAGCTAGGACTCCTTACTAAAAGTTTTTCGTTCGATACGTTAGGAGCTCTCTGAGAGTATTCTCAGGCCCCAGGTGTTCACAAGCAAGCATGGTCACTTTGTGAAAAACTGCAATGGTCAACAACGTTTCTCAATTACATCTGCGAGTAATTTAGTGATTTCACCATCTAGAATCCATAATATTATCAAAAGATTCAGAGAATCCAGAGAAATCTGTGCACATAAGGATCTGAGATGGACTGACATTAAGTGTAAAAAGTGTGCTGTGGTCTGATGAGTCCATCATGGATGTCGTGTCCTCTGGGCTAAAGAGGAGAAGGACCATCCAGATTGTTACCAGCGCAAAATCCAAATACGAGCATTTGTGATGGTATGAAGGTGTTTTAGTGTCCGTGGCATCATGGGTAACACATGGAGCAACATATGCTGCCATCCAGACTACGTCTCCTATTAAAAATGCGTGGTGCATTATGAAGTGCATATTACAATAATGGAGACACTGGACAGAATTCGTATATCAACCAAGAATGTGAAAGAATTTCACTTTCAAAACATCAAGAATTAGTGTCTTCAATTCCCAAACGCTTACTGAGTGTTATTAAAAGAAAAGGTGATGTCACATGGTGGTAAACATGCTCCTATCCTAACTTTTTTGGAAGGTGATGCTGGCATCAAAATCAGAATGAGCGTTTATTTACAAAAAGACAAAGTTTATCAGTTTGAACATTAAAGATCTTGTCTTTGAACTGTAATAAATAGAATATAAGTCTAGAAGTATTTGCAGATCATTGCATTCTGTTGTTATTTAAGTCATACACAGCCCCCAACTTTTTTGGAATCAAAGTTGTAATTCAGATTTTAGAGGATATGTTTCATGTTTATTTTATATAAAGTTGGGTTAAGTAAAATCAGTGATTTCCTTCTAAACAAATTAAACATGTTAGAAAATGCTTGTTGAAAACATGAAAAGACTGGGACCTGTGTGGTACTATAATTGTGGAGTTTGACCATTAAACGGGTTTTCACCATTTAAGTGTCCAGAATTTTTTGGGCCAGCCTAAAAACATATTTGATGACCCACTAGAGCCATCCTTATCATAACCCCTCCCCTACTATATAAATACTACGTTTCTACCAGTGTTAACCTTGAGCCCAGCACATAGCATCAGTGTCGTTACAGTCAGTTTGCCACGTTCCAGGAGCTCTCTGAACTCTTAAGTCCTGATAAAGAAATAAAGATTTCTCTTAAATGCCACAATCATATGAACACAAGAAAAGTAGCCGTCACTCATGTACATGAAGCGGCCACCTTTGTGTTAATGTTAGATGCTGTTAGCTGCTGAACGAGAGGCTGTTGCAGCAGAGTGGCTCCTTCTTTTGTTCAGGGGTCATGTATGTTAGTGTGTTACTGGCTTAGCTCCTAATGAGTGTTTTGTCATTTTGAAGCAGCTCAATCTTTGTTTCAGCTCCTTCAGCGGACATGACTCCAGCGTCTCAGAGCAGAGAATACTGCTCTTTTTTTCACAATTTTGATATTTTATATACTTGCGCTGACTGCTTGGACTCCGGTACACTTGCTTACAAGTCTGCTTTTCAGATGAAATGTTATATTTGTGAGGTGTTTTTAAAGATTTACGTACTCAGTAGAAACTAGTGGGTTTGGAGCTGAGAGCCACAGACAGGAAGTCAGAGTGTATGAAGAGACTAACAAATTGGTTTGGTCTGTTCATGTTGACAGTTAGAAAAGTATAGTATGTTATGTAGTGTACTAATTCTAACCTTGTTTAAATGGAAAATATGTATAAAATGTAATTTAGATAAGCTTCTTGAAGGTGTTACTCCACTTTCTGAGCTCCTTCCTCTTCAGGTGGCCCTCCTTCAGCTGCAGAGACACCCGGGTTATAATAGAGTGCTCCAGGGATGATGTTTTACTGTAGCTGACACAGAAGTCAACATCACCGTGGTTCCTTCGTCAAAAAGCCAGTGTGATTTTTCCATTGGATTTTTGATTATTGCAGAAAATAAGCTCTGTGGCAAACAAATGTTTATGATACATACATGTGTTGTTCAGCTAGATAATCTTCACAAATGAACACCACTTTCATTATCTTAGAAGCTTAAATGCTAGCCCTGTAAGACCATCCTGATGATGTGAGCTTGATATTCTGTTTGGCTTTCTGTATCAGTCTGGCCCCACTGCTGCTGAACACACTTTCAGTGGGTGGGAGTACTCACCCTGAATGACAAATTTCAGCCAATTAGTGGTGAAACAATTATGACCACTGGATGTGTACCATGGAATAGTGTAGCGACAAATTTAGTGAGTAATTCACACGATCTTGGGGCATTGGAAGACCACTGTTTCTATCAGTGGAGTCTGGTGGCTTTGAGGAGAGCATAACGCTGAGGCATCAGTTTCAAGTTGTGAAGGGCTGTCTGACAGCAAGGTAAAGCTGTGAAAATATCTAAATATAGCGTACACTTAAACTCATGTTGCTGTGTTTTAGGTGGTCATATTTTTATGTGGCTAAAATATGTTTAGCTACTGCCCTCCTCAACAGTAACTAGACTCCTTTGACAGAAACACCAATTTGTTGGAAGAACAGTGAAATCGTATTTTCCTCTGAGAATCTCTGCGAGTGCGTACTCTTGTTCTTGCTGTTATTGACTCTATTCTGCATTATTTCCCTTATTCTTTCTTTTTATTATAGTAACGTTAGATTTAGTGCTTGCTGCTTTGAGAGCCGCCACTACTGCTCTGCAAGCGACCGCCTGCATTTGACATCATCACGCAGTCTCCAATTGGCAGTTTACATTGTCATCTATTGTGATCCCCGATCCCTGATCGTCCAGATTGGATTGCAAGACACAAACTACCTTCAAAATGCATGTATGAGGTTTTTACTGATGTATTTTATGTCATAGAACAAAACGTGAAAGCCTTTTAAGGTAGTGTTAACTTTCTGTCGGGCATCTATCCAAAACTTTATTCAAAAAAAAACACAGACTTTGAGACGGAGGAACCAGTGGATGCTAACAATTCTGGGTTTAAGGACTCATTTCTGGGGCACTCTATAATCCAGCTCAATGTTCTCCTGTCTGCCCGACTGCTGCCCCTGCTGGCCTGCAGAGACATGACAACACACAGGTTTGACTTCCTGCCTCACTCCTCTCTTCAGTGCAATGAACACAGACTGACTGCTTTATTTTAGTCAGAGGTCCAAACAACAGACATGAGTCAGTACCTGACAGTAGAATTAAAGGGCAGTGTTCATCAACAGCAGAGTCAGCGCCAGGACGACCACTCGCATGATGTAAGGTGTTGGAGATGTTGGCTGTGATCCTGAAACACATGAACAGTCATTACATCACATCACATCACACCACATTACACTTCGAGTCCATCAGCTCCAGATAAACACAAACTGCAAAGACCTGAAATCTAAAATCACTTCAACATGGAGCTGATTTATTAGTCCTACACAGACTTATCTCTTATAATACATCTAATTCACTTCATATCAGATGTTTGCACTCGATGTCCTTGATATCATTGTGTTTGTTTATATAGTTATTGCCCTGCTGGTCCATCTGTTTTCTCTGTAAAGACAACATCTTTATCCTGTCTGTGTTCTGAAGATGAATGTCTCCTCTGGTGATGTGGTGAAGGTGAGGTTCAGATTCATGTCAGTGCTCAGACGGAACCTAGAACTGATTGGAAAACAAATCAGAATGGTGTGGAAACAGTCACAGTGTCTGGTTCTCTAGTGAACATCGCTCAGTATCTCACTTAGGGAGACACCTTCTGGTATGACCGATCATAGAGGCCACAGAAGTTACAGTTTATATAAGTTAGAATTTTCACTACTGTTGTAGTGTCACTAAATAATAGACTTAGAGTCTGAGGCCAAAGATTAGATTTACCTCAAATTAATTTTATCTCACGTGTAACCACAACAGAGACAGCAAAGCTAGTGGCAAATTTCATAAGGACTTGCGAGATGAGGCTGTTCTCTGTGGGGTCCCATGAGCGCTGACCACCTGCTGGCCAAGGATGCTGGCTATCCTGATAACTAGAACCCACAACTCCGACAACGTCAGAGCAAATTTTCAATTGGGCTCTGTCTTGATGAATAGACTACATTCTGTGACACAACAACAGCAGTATTTTGAAAATTGCAGCTTACAGTTATGAGTTTTCTCCTCCACCATCACCGCTGATAAGTGTGAGCACTGTTACATTGTTGGATACAGCAGGCAAGATAGACTGGTCCAGTGCATTCTGGAGATTTTTTCTGAATCAGTGTGACATCTGGGTATTTTTAGCATACTGCAGATTTTGCTTTTGTTTGCATACTACATGCTACATGAATCAGTATGTACTGCGAGTATAACAGGTGGTTTGCAGCCACTGTCGCATTCTGACTTTGTCCCTGTATGAGTGTTTTTACCACATGACATGTGAAACAATGATAGCATTCACAGTGTCATTCCAGAAACAACAACATGAACAGACGCTTTGGTCAGCTGATCATTTTCAGTCAGTTTAGACGAATTATCTTTTACAAACCTGCATGTAAACAGCTTACCTGAGACAGTGACAGAGAGCAGACGACTCTCAGAGGAGAAGTCATGAGAAAAAACATGGACGTGATAAAGACAACTGTAGTTTCCTTGGTGGCCTGGCTCTGCAGCAGGAAACAGGAAGTGGGCAGAGTGATTGACAGCTGGCTCTGTGTAGTTGTGTGTTGATTTGGAGGAGGTGAGTTGGAGCTGGAAGTAGCCTCCTGGGTACTGTGGCTGGGTGGAGCAGCTGATGCTGAAGGGCCGGCCTCTGAGTATCTGTAACCCCTGCTGCTGAGCCTCGGAGACCCCATCCATGGAGGAAGACACAGAGATGTTGGGCTGAAGCAGCAGGTCTGAAAACACAGAGACATGATAAAAGGTCACATTCACCCTCTGTTCAACAAAATGGACGCTGAAAATGGATGTGATGTCGGAGGTCTGTCTGTCTGTCTGTCTTTAGGATGTCATTTTCCTTCATAACTTTATAGTTTAGTCCAACAGAAACCACTGACTGTGATAGAGGAAGGAACACACAGGAAATAACTGTCATAGATGATATCATGGATGATGTCACTAATGTCTCAAAACATATAAGAGGGGCCTCCGCAATGCCAGAGCAAACTATTGCTCAGCATTTATAGAAGAAAATAAGAACAACCCCAGGTTTCTTTTCAGCACTGTAGCCAGGCTGACTGAGAGTCACAGCTCTATTGAGCGTTGTATTCCTTTAGCCCTTAGCAGTAATGATTTTATGAGCTTTTTTAATGACAAAATTCTAACTATTAGAGGCAAAATTCATGACCTCCTGTTCTCAGATAGTACCTATCTAACCTCAAACACAGCTGTAAGACCTAATAAATATTTAGATTGCTTCTCCCTGATTTCAGCATACGCCACATCTATGGCGGACATGATGTGCTTGGTATAGTTAGGTGATGGCATCATAGATCACATTCTCCAGGAAGACCACAGGTCTGCTGGTGCTTCACTCCACCACAGCGAGCCAGACAGCTAAGAGCAGGCTTGATAGTTCAGCAAACCAGCCCTGAAGAGAGCTCTGAGGTTGTGTTGTGCATGCAGCGTACACGTTTTATTTTACCTTATAGGCTACTCCTGACCTGTGACAGAAAGCAATGTGCCGCAAGGCATCCAGTCTACCAGACACCAAGCAGAAGAAGAAGAAGGAGTAGGTACGTCTGTCACAGATTGACAGACAGTGCATCTAAACAGAGACAAGGAATCAATGCCCAATAGTACCTGCCTTTTCCATTGTGAGTCTCACTAAATGTTGTGTTTTCAGAAATGTTGTTTTGTTTTCTCAAATGTTGTAGTGTATTTTGAAATGTTTAGTTATGACCCTCAGGGTCATCGTAGCTTACAGTTGTGACTGTCTCCTCCACCAGTGCTGGAGGTTGGTTTGAGCACTTTGCATTGTAGGATACAGAGGCAAACTGGTCCAATGCATACTGGAGAGTTTTTCTGAATCAGTACAACAAATCGGTACACACTGATAGTATTGTGGGTGGTTTTTAATACAACCATAGATGATGTCACTGATGGGCTTACCTAAACAGGTGAGATTCAGGGTGTAGGAAGAGAATTCTGATGTTGCACACTCCGTCAGCGCAGATCCAGACTGACCACAGTCAGAGCTGATCAACCACACATCTCTGTGTGGGAACTCCTCCTTCACGCTTACAGAAACAGCAGAGCCACAGTCCAGCTCTCTACACACAACAGCTGCTGTCTTTGGGGTCCAGTCATAACCATCCACTGGTCTCCAGTCTCCCTGATGTTTCAACTCCAGTATTCCTGCACAGCGACTGTCTCCTCCCACCAACCTGACAGATTCTGTAAAACAAGTGAATTTAATGAGGAAAAATTAGACATATAACTTGACCTCTGAGTGTGCTTTAATAATTCTCTTTTCTTTCTTATATGTTGCACAAATTGTTTTTAAATATTTTCTTTCTTTTTGCTTGAGAAATGCGAAATGTCATTTAGTTTTTGTACTGTGCATAAAAATGACAAATAAAGAAGTTCAGTTCAGTTCATAAAGTTATATATGACAATAAAGCATCCAGTTGCTAATGGAAAACATTAGCCTACTGTAGCATATCCTCTGAAACATTTACTTTATCTTCCTTGTGTGTTTCCACCTACTAGTAACGTTAACGCTACTATCTAACGTTAGCACTGTAACCTTATTCTAAAACTCATCAGTCATCACTGACTCCAGTTGAGTGTCTTGGTTGTAACGTTACACTCCTGTGTATCTAACGTTACCTTGCCAAGGCCTACGTCTATCATAGACGTAATGAGGACGTAATGTAGGAGGGGGGAGTAGGCCTTTGGAGGGAGGTGGAGTTGCAAATTTTTTCTAAGTGCTGTGTGAAATGCAAGAAAGGTAAGAGTTGCTTTAAGAACAACAACAGTTGGTCAAAGTGCTGAACAGGCATAAAATACTTGTGTTAATAGATTAAATAGTACTTAACAGCACATATTTTGTCATTTGTCTGGATCTGTTACTTCTAGGCTGGATTGCTGCAATTCCTTATTATCAGGTTGCTCCAACAAGTCTCTAAAGACTCTCCAGCTGATCCAGAATGCTGCAGCATGTGTACTGATTGGAACTAAGAAAAAAGATCATATTTCTCCTACTTTAGCTTTTCTAGACTGGCTCCCTGTAAAATCCTTCTCCTCACTTACAAAGCTCTAAATGGTCAGGCTCTGGCATTTCCTAGAGAGCTCATAGTACCATATCATCCCACCAGAAATTTGCGCTCTGAGAATGCAGGGCTACTTGTGGTCCCTAAAGTCTCCAAAAGTAGAACAGGAGCCAGAGACTTCAGTTATCAGGCTCCACTTCAGTGGAACCACCTTCCAGTTTCAGTGCAGGAGGCAGACACCATCCCCACATTCAAGACTAGACTCAAGACTTTCCTCTTTGATAAAGCTTATAGTCAGGGCTGGCCCTGGTTTGCCTTTGACCAGCCCCTAGTGAGGCTGATATAGGTCTAGTCTGCCAGGGGACTGAGTCCTTTTTCTTTCTTTCTTTCTTTCTTTCTTTCTTTCTTTCTTTCACTCTCTCTCGATCTCGCTCTCCATCTTTTATCTGCAAGACACACATACATACCCCGACAGCTCAAATGTGTGTAGGTGTGTAGTGGTTCAAAGACAGAGCAGGCAGGAGATGTTGTCAGCCAAGCAGAGGAATCAAGGAACCAGTGATGAAGCAGAGCAATCTCTGTAGCAGAAAGCCAAAGGTGGTGTATGCCCCCACATGGCAAATAACTTCACAGCCCCGGAAAACACAGTCAGGTGAACTCACAAGGAAACTCCTTGAAGAACACACAAAGGCAGAATGTGCAGCCATGCAGCGAGGTAATCCACATAACAGAAAATCACAGGCAGCAGAACAGGTAAACTTGCAATACAGAGTTGTCTGGCAGACTTTCCACACAGCCATGGGGAACTAGCAAACAGAAACCAGGAACATGGAAGCAGAGCTCTTGGTGGGGGAGAGAAGACTGAGTGGTTTACCAGGAAGCAGACAAAGAAGGAAAATCAGAGACAGGCAAGGTCGGCAACAAGGAAGCAGTCTGGGAATAAACACTGGAAAGTCTTGCTTGGATGTGATAAAGAACAATCTGGCAACAAGAGTGACAAGGCAGGGAGTAATGAGCCATAGGTGAGCAGACTTGGCTTGATGAGGTGGATGTGGTGGATCAGGAGGAGCAGGAGACGTGTGGGGAGGTGACAGGCTGGCAGGAAGGTGTGATGGAGAGGCGTAGTGAATGGAAATTTACTGCATTTACTGGGAGAATGGCATGTATGGCAGGTCAGAAATGCCCACTGTGACACTGTCAGTCTGCAACAAACATAAGTAATTCTTCCTCTGTTTGATTTTCAGTGGACCGGATGCCTTGCAGCACATTGCTGCCTCTCACAGGTTGGGAGTATCAGATAATATGAACTTTATTAATTCACTCAGGGAAATTGCTGTGCAGCAGTCTGCAGTGTGCATAGCTGCTACCCCATGGTTCCTATCTCCCAATCTCCCAGCCTATGAGACTATTTTTGCTATGAGGACAGCACCTGAAGGTCCATCTCCAGCGCTGCTGTCTGCTTTCTTCCCGGCTAAGTTGTCTAATAGGTGGGAATAAGATGGAGGGACCAGGGGATGAAGTATAGAGTTTGCGTTAGCTAGTATATGCTGGCTTTTGGCCAGTATCATGTAGTTGTCTGGCAGTTGAAAATGTCCAGTGGGAAATATAATAAATAGATAAATAAATTCAGTACTAGCGTATTAAATAAAATAATATTATGTGACCTAAAACATGTTACCAAGACAACTTAAATATAAACTTATATTATTCAGACCAGATTTTCAGACATTATATACCAACGGATATATTTATCCACCAAAGAGTGGAAAGTCCCTGCCTCTTAAGAGCATACACCACATCCATGGCAGACATGATGTGCTTGGTATAGTTAGGTGATGGCATCATAGATCACATTCTCCAGGAAGACCTCAACACACCACAGGTCTGCTGGTGCTTCACTCCACCACAGCGAGCCAGACAGCTAAGAGCAGGCTTGATAGTTCAGCAAACCAGCCCTGAGGAGAGCTCTGAGGTTGTGATGTGCGTGCAGCGTACACATTTTATTTTACCTTATAGGCTACTCCTGACCTGTAACAGAAAGCAATGTGCCGCAAGGCATCCAGTCTACCGAACACCAAACAGAAGAAGAAGAAGTAGGTACACCTGTCACAGATTGACAGACAGTGCATCTAAACAGAGACAAGGAATCAATGCCCAATAGTACCTGCCTTTTCCATTGTGAGTCTCACTAAATGTTGTGTTTTCAGAAATGTTGTTTTGTTTTCTCAAATGTTGTAGTGTATTTTGAAATGTTTAGTTATGACCCTCAGGGTCATCGTAGCTTACAGTTGTGACTGTCTCCTCCACCAGTGCTGCTGGTTGGTTTGAGCACTTTGCATTGTAGGATACAGAGGCAAACTGGTCCAATGCATACTGGAGAGTTTTTTCTAATCAGTACAACTAATCAGTACAACAAATCGGTACACACTGATTATTGAGTATTGTGGGTGGTTTTTAACAGGACCACAGATGATGTCATTGATGGGCTTACCTAAACAGGTGAGATTCAGAGTGTCTGAAGAGAATTCTGATGTTGCACACTCCGTCAGCACAGATCCAGACTGACCACAGTCAGAGCTGATCAACCACACATCTCTGTGTGGAAATTCCTTCTTGACGCTTACAGAAACAGCAGAGCCACAGTCCAGCTCTCTACACACAACAGCTGCTGTCTTTGGGGTCCAGTCATAACCATCCACTGGTCTCCAGTCTCCCTGATGTTTCAACTCCAGTATTCCTGCACAGCGACTGTCTCCTCCCACCAACCTGACAGATTCTGTAAAACAAGTGAATTTAATGAGGAAAAAATTAGACATATAACTTGACCTCTGAGTGTGCTTTAATAATTCTCTTTTCTTTCTTATATGTTGCACAAATTGTTTTTAAATATTTTCTTTCTTTTTGCTTGAGAAATGCGAAATGTCATTTAGTTTTTGTACTGTGCATAAAAATGACAAATAAAGAAGTTCAGTTCAGTTCATGACGTTATATATGACAACACAGCATCCAGTTGCTAATGGCTAACATTAGCCTACTGTAGCATATCCTCTGAAACATTTACTTTATCTTCCTTGTGTGTTTCCACCTACTAGTAACATTAACATCTATCTGTCTAACATTAGCACTGTAACCTTATTCTAAAACTCATCAGTCATCACTAACTCCAATTGAGTAGTTGTAACGTTACACTCCTGTGTATCTAACGTTACTTTGCCAAGGCCTACGTCTATCATAGACGTAATGAGGACATAATGTAGGAGGGGGGAGTAGGCCTTTGGAGGGAGGTGGAGTTGCAGGAGGGGGATAGGACTTTGGAGGGAGGTGGGACTTTTGGGTGTTCAAATTTTGCTGTGTGATGTGTGAAATGCAAGAAAGGTAAGAGTTGCTTTAAGAACAACAACAGTTGATCAAAGGGCATAACTCCCAAATCGTCGGAGTATTCCCTTAAGACTTGTGGATATAAACTAGTAACAGGGACGCTTGTGGATATAAACTAGTAACAGGGATGCTTGTGGATACAAACTAGTAACAGGGACGCTTGTGGATATAAACTAGTAACAGGGACGTTTGTGGATATAAACTAGTAACAGGGACGCTTGTGGATATAAACTAGTAACAGGGACGCTTGTGGATATAAACTAGTAACAGGGAGGTTTGTGGATATAAACTAGTAACAGGGACGCTTGTGAATACAAACTAGTAACAGGGACGCTTGCGGATATAAACTTTTCTCCGTAACAATGGCAGACAAATGCGGACTACCTCTTCCACCTCCAGCTGCTCCAACAGGGAACCAGTTGGCAAAAGAAGGAGAAAAGACTACTGCAGAAAAAGGTGACACTAAGAGAGAACTCAATGCTGCAAGAGCCAAAACTCCATCGGCTCTGCTTTGGAGCGATAGCGAAGACTGATGCAGCTTCATCCTGAGCTAACATGGGACGAGATGGTCGCAGAGTTTCTGCTGGAGAGGTATTTTTAGTTTGCCTCTAAGTTTGGATCAATATGGCGGCAGCCTCTGCATACACCAGCCACGTAACCACGGTGCAACAAGAAATAAATTCTTCAGTGCAACACAGTCGCAAGTTTGTAACAGACATTCAAAACTGCTGCAGAGATCTAACGCTATAACCGAGAGAGCTCATGATGTGTAGCAAGCTTGGCCTGCTACATGGAGCTAGCCCTGAGATGTCACCTGTCCCAACAGGGAGACGCCAGCAGCACTGTGACAGGACGCGGGAGCAGGGGGAGAGTGGAGGGGTTAGCTCTAGGCTAAGAGCTAACCCCATCAATCCAGCTGTTCCCAGCGTCCTTCTGGCAAACGTCCGCTCCCTGGACACAAAAATGGATTACATCCGACTGTGGAGATCCACTCACCAAGGAGTGATGGACTGCTGCGTCCTTGTGTTCACTGAGACATGGATGAATGGTAACATACCAGACTCTGGTGTGGAGCTGACGGGGCTAACACTACACAGAGCACTACATTAGTCATACCTTGTAAAAAAAATAGTCACTCCTCGCTCAACACAAAATCCTCCTGCTCCCGTTCGGCTCACATGCTCGGTATTATACACATATGATTATTGTCACATATGTATACTATCAGATATTAATATATACTTTCAACATATTGTACCACAATATCCATAATTAGAATTATAATATTATTACTTTAATTAATGTTGTTGTAAGCTACTGTCATTACCGTCTGTCCTGCATCTCTCTCTGTCTCTGTCTCTCTTTCTGTCTCATTGTGTCATACGGATTACTGTTAATTTATTATGTTGATCTGTTCTGTATGACATCTATTGCACGTCTGTCCATCTTGGAAGAGGGATCCCTCCTCAGTTGCTCTTCCTGAGGTTTCTACCATTTTTTCCCTGTTAAAGGATTTTTTGGGGGAGTTTTTCCTGATCCGCTGTGAGGGTCCAAAGGACAGAGGGATGTTGTGTGCTGTAAAGCCCTGTGAGGCAAATTGTGATTTGTGATATTGGGCTTTATAAATACAATTGATTGATTAATTGATTGATAATGGTCTTGCCTGAGCAGGTGAGATTTGTGATGGAGGAAAACAAAGACATTGCTGTAACACACTCCCTCAGAGCAGATCCAGACTGAACACAGGAAGTGTCGATGTTCCACATATCTGACAAATCCCATATGTCTCTTACAGAAACAGCAGAGCCACAGTTCAGCTCTCTACAAGCAGCAGCTGCTGCTTTCATGGGCATGTCAATGGTAAGGCCACCCACTGGTCTCCAGACTCCCTGATGTTTCAGCTCCAGTATTCCTGTACAGCGATTGTGTCCTCCCACCAACCTGACAGGCTCTGAACAGAAACCAGAGAGTCATCAGTAAAAAAAAATTAGAACAGAGTTTCATTAGAACAGAAATGCTGCAGCTCCTCTTCTACCTGAGCATGTGCAAACAAATAGTAAAGTTTGTTCAATCATTGCGTTTATAGACTTTACAAACATCAGATTAGTCTAAACGGTGATATAGTGACGTGAAAAATGTGATATACATATATATATATATATATATATATATATATATATATAGCTAAACTCTGCTGGTTTTCTACCCGGAAGTTTTTGAAAACAACAAGGCGATTCCCTGGGGGCACCGCCGGACGTGAAGTCGATGAGTGATCCCCGAGGCCCCTGCACTTGCCCCTGTACTCGAAAAACTATGGGTAGTGCCTCCAGAGGTAAAGAAAGAATTTTTTTTTTTTTTAAAGATGGATTTCCAGATTGCAATAGCCGTAATTAGAATTATAATATCATTACTTTAATTAATGTTGTTGTAAGCTACTATTATTTCCGTCTGTCCTGCATCTCTCTCTGTCTCTGTCTCTCTTTCTGTCTCATTGTGTCATACGGATCACTGTTAATTTATCATGTTGATCTGTTCTGTACGACATCTATTGCACATCTGTCCGTCCTGGAGGAGGGATCCCTCCTCAGTTGCTCTTCCTGAGGTTTCTACCGTTTTTTTTTTTCCCCTGTTAAAGGAGAATTTTTGGGGAGTTTTTCCTTATCCGCTGTGAGCGTCCAAAGGACAGAGGGATGTCGTGTGCTGTAAAGCCCTGTGAGGCAAATTGTGATTTGGGATATTGGGCTTTATAAATAAAATTGATTGATTAATTGAGTGATAATGGTCTTGCCTGAGCAGGTGAGATTTGTGATGGAGGAAAACAAAGACATTGCTGTAACACACTCCCTCAGAGCAGATCCAGACCGAACACAGGAAGTGTCGATGCTCCACATATCTGACAAGGTCAGTGTCTCTCTTACAGAAACGGCAGAGCCACAGTTCAGCTCTCTACAAGCAGCAGCTGCTGCCTTCATGGGCATGTCAATGGTAAGGCCACCCACTGGTCTCCAGACTCCCTGATGTTTCAGCTCCAGTATTCCTGCACAGCGATTGTGTCCTCCCACCAACCTGACAGGCTCTGAACAGAAACCAGAGAGTCATCAGTAAAAAAAAATTAGAACAGAGTTTCATTAGAACAGAAATGAACCAAATCAAAGCTGCAGCTCCTCTTCTACCTGAGCAGGTGAGTCTAACAGCTCTGCCAGGTGAGCAGGTGTTTCTATCTGAGCCTGAGCTTCTACAGTCCAGGAGAGCAGACTCATGGCCTTCACACTGGAATTCTTTGGTCCACATTGGAGCCTCCATTTCTCCATAGAGCGCCCCCTGGATGACTGAAGGAGTCCCGCAGCCAAGCTCCCTACAGACCACCTCTGCATCCTGCTGGTCAAAGGCAGCTTCACACACTGAGGAATACCACTGATTAGACTGGGCAGACCTCACCTCCAGTCTGCCTGAGCACAGACTGGCCCCATTCACCAGCCTGACAGAGACTGGAGAGATGGAAGAACATAAAACAGAGAGAGATTAAAGACAACAGACACAACATAAAAAGATGTCAACAAGCAACAATTCAGTGATTCAAACTGAATTTGGCACAATTTTATTTAGTGTTCATTAGTAACACAACATATACTCTTTTTATTTATTTTTAAAGATAAATTGTACTTCTAAGAGTAGTTGATTTGTGGAATACTTTTTACTCTTACTTTAGTACATTTGAGATAAAATATATGTACTTGGACTCCACCACACTGGGCTAATTACTTCTTGCTTCTTTTACTGATACATAGGATAGCCTGCACAGAAACAAACACACAATGCAGACCGCGTCCAAGCCTCTCCTTTGAGAATTCAATAAACCCTGGGTTCAACTGGATGCAGATGCGTCACGTTCTGGTGAAGTGATAAAGTCTGTTCACCTGACACCAGCTACAATGCAGCCACCGGACTGATCGTGGCCGTTATAAACAATGCTTGTGTTTCACAAGACACACTGCAGTGTTTCAGTAGTGTCCCAGAAGAGGCTTTGTATGCCACCAGTGACAAAGCCTTTTTCTTGTTGTTTTGTTAAGTCAAGATTTATTTGCAGCGCACACTTAAAGCAACACTTACCTTTCTGGAAATTTTACACATTTAAAATGCTATTAATAAGCTGATGGCACACTAAAATGTAAGTGAATTCCACCAGAAATAAAAACACTAAGACAGAACTCGATTCTGCAAGAGCCAAAACTCAGGTCAACATTGGCTCTGCTTTCGAGTGATGGCGAAGACTGATGCAGCTTCATCCTGAGCTAACACGGGATGAGGTGGTCGCAGAGTTTCTGCTGGAGAGGTATTTTTAGTTTGCCTCTAAGTTTGGATCAATATGGCGGCAGCCTCTGCACACACAGGCGAAGTAAACACGGTGCAACAAGAAGTAAATTCTTCAGTGCAACACAGTCGCGAGTTTCTAACAGACATTAGAAACTGCTGCAGAGATCTAACGCTATAACCGAGAGAGCTCAGGATGTGTAGCAAGCTTGGCCTGCTACGTGGAGCTAGTCCTGAGAAGTCGCCTGTCCCGACGGGGAGACGCTGGCAGCGCTGTGACAGGATGCAGGAGCGGGGGAAGCGCTAGGCTAAGAGCTAACCCCATCAAACCAGCTGTTCCCAGCGTCCTTCTGGCGAACGTCCGCTCGCTAGACACAAAAATGGATTACATCCGACATTGGAGATCCACTCACTGAGGAGTGAGGGACTGCTGAGTCCTTGTGTTCACTGAGACATGGATGAATAGTAACATATCAGACCCCGGTGTGGAGCTGGAGGGGCTAACACTACACAGAGCAAACAGAGAGACAGGGAGGCGGTCTGGCAATATACACAAACAATTCATGGTGCTGTGAAGAGGATCTCCCAGTTCTGCTCTCAGGATGGGGAGTTTTTGACTGTGAAATGTCGACCCTTTTCATCTTACTATTGCACTATATGTTCTTTCTTATATGTTGCACAAATTGTGCATCATATAACCACGTGTGTGGTCGTGCTGCTGCTGTGGTCCTGCCTGATGCCTCCTGCTGCTGCTGTTATCATTTTGTCATACTTCTACTGTTATTATACACATATGATTATTGTCACATATGTATACTATCAGATATTAATATATACTTTCAACATATTGTCCCACAATAGCCGAAATTAGAATTATAATATTATTTCTTTAATTAATGTTGTTGTAAGCTACTGTCATTACGTCTGTCCTGCATCTCTCTCTGTCTCTGTCTCTCTTTCTGTCTCATTGTGTCATACGGATCACTGTTAATTTATCATGTTGATCTGTTCTGTACGACATCTACTGCACATCTGTCCGTCCTGGAAGAGGGATCCCTCCTCAGTTGCTCTTCCTGAGGTTTCTACCGTTTTTTTCCCCTGTTAAAGGAGATTTTTTGGGGAGTTTTTCCTTATCCGCTGTGAGGGTCCAAAGGACAGAGGGATGTCGTGTGCTGTAAAGCCCTGTGAGGCAAATTATGATTTGGGATATTGGGCTTTATAAATAAAATTGATTGATTAATTGAGTGATAATGGTCTTGCCTGAGCAGATGAGATTTGTGATGGAGGAAAACAAAGACATTGCTGTAACACACTCCCTCAGAGCAGATCCAGACCGAACACAGGAAGTGTCAATGCTCCACATATCTGACAAGGTCAGTGTCTCTCTTACAGAAACAGCAGAGCCACAGTTCAGCTCTCTACAAGCAGCAGCTGCTGCCTTCATGGGCATGTCAATGGTAAGGCCACCCACTGGTCTCCAGACTCCCTGATGTTTCAGCTCCAGTATTCCTGCACAGCGATTGTGTCCTCCCACCAACCTGACAGGCTCTGAACAGAAACCAGAGAGTCATCGGTAAAAGTATAAAGTGAGTTTCATTAGAACAGAAATGAACCAAATCAAAGCTGCAGCTCCTCTTCTACCTGAGCAGGTGAGTCTAACAGCTCTGCCAGGTGAGCAGGTGTTTCTATCTGAGCCTGAGCTTCTACAGTCCAGGAGAGCAGACTCATGGCCTTCACACTGGAATTCTTTGGTCCACATTGGAGCCTCCATTTCTCCATAGAGCGCCCCCTGGATGACTGAAGGAGTCCCGCAGCCAAGCTCCCTACAGACCACCTCTGCATCCTGCTGGTCAAAGGCAGCTTCACACACTGAGGAATACCACTGATTAGACTGGGCAGACCTCACCTCCAGTCTGCCTGAGCACAGACTGGCCCCATTCACCAGCCTGACAGAGACTGGAGAGATGGAAGAACATAAAACAGAGAGAGATTAAAGACAACAGACACAACATAAAAAGATGTCAACAAGCAACAATTCAGTGATTCAAACTGAATTTGGTACAATTTTATTTAGTGTTCATTAGTAACACAACATATACTCTTTTTATTTATTTTTAAAGATAAATTGTACTTCTAAGAGTAGTTGATTTGTGGAATATTTTTTACTCTTACTTTAGTACATTTGAGATAAAATATATGTACTTGGACTCCACCGCACTGGGCTAATTACTTCTTGCTTCTTTTACTGATACATAGGATAGCCTGCACAGAAACACACACACACAATGCAGACTGTGTCCAAGCCTCTCCTTTGAGAATTCAATAAACCCTGGGTTCCACTGGATGCAGTTGCGTCACGTTCTGGTGAAGTGATAAAGTCTGTTCGCCTGACACCAGCTACAATGCAGCCACCGGACTGATCGCAGTCATTAGACACACTGCAGTGTTTCAGTAGTGTCCCAGAAGAGGCTTTCTGCTCCACCAGTGACAAAGCCTTTTTCTTGTTGTTTTGTTAAATCAAGATTTATTTGCAGCGCACACTTAAAGCAACACTTAACTTTCTGGAAATTTTACACTTTTCTTTGTTTAGGTTAAAATGCTATTAATAAGCCGATGGCATACTAAACGTATGTATGTGTATGACAAAATTAAAACAGCTGCCTCTGATGGTGCAAGGAAGAATAAAATAAACTATATAAAACAATCTACACTTTAAACAATACTACAAACAAACATTAAATAATAAATAAAATCCAAAATATGACTACAATGATAACAATACTGACCAGAGCTCATGAAGCTCACATGAATAGTTACATTATGTGCAGTGGGAATGATGGAAAGAGGAATGTTATTGCACAAGGTGACAAAAATGGTAGTAATTTATATTATTGCGCAGTGAATGGATATTGCACAGAGATAAGGCACATTGTTGAGTGGGATATGGCTGTCATTTATGTCTTGTTGTTGACATGTGAACCCATGTCTGCAGTGTTCAGCGACCTAATGGCACATGGGTAAAAACTGTCTCTGAGTCTGTCATTTTAGAGCCCTGTACCTCCTGCCTTGTCTTTGCAAATTCCTATGAGATGGTAAAGTATAGGCACATGAAATTTTCACCAATGGTTGGAAGTTGTGGGCAAATGTTACCCAAGAAATATGAGCACAATCTGCCTGATGGTGGTGCTGTAGCCAAGGCCAAAAAATAAAATTTGGAGGGGCCATGCCCATTGCATGGTAAGTCACATTGACTTTAAATTTCACAGACAAGTCCATGTGACAGACAAGTCAATATGCTAAAAAAATTAAAATAAAATCTCAAGAACCATTAAGATCCACCTGACTAGATTTCTTGCCAATTTGAATTCATTTAAATCAACCACTGGGGGCTCTGTATATAAAAAATGGGTGTGGCATAACACAAATTTGACTCCAAATTGGTAATTGTTTGTCTCGTCATTTGTGGATCATTGCTGGATCATACTTATCAAGAGTTATCAAAAGGTTGTTCAAGTCTCATTACCCACCACTAGGAGGATCTACAAATAAAAAAATAAAATAAAATAGGTATGGCATAACACCTTCTGCAAAAATTGATTATAAATCCACGACAGTTTGACCAAACTAATTTTTAATTAAGCTGCTGAGGCATATTTTTCTGCAATTGACAGTGTTGCCAAATAAGAGCATGGCCCTGTAAAGATTTGTAGGTGAATGAATGAGCATCTGGCCCATCATCCAGCGCATGCTCTTAGCATTTGCCTATACTGCCTATGCTAAGGGCGCCACAAATGAGGACGGAAAATAAATGAAAATGTTAATACCATAAATTTTAAACTAATACTAGTATGACTATTGTCTTGAAATATTACATAAGGTCACAACAACATAACTACAGAGCAAAGCATACTTTATTATAGAGTTGGGGAGATACCGGACGACACGTGAACCCAAAAAATGCTGTATCATTATCATGTCAAAACGACGAAATTTCTGTGGTACCCACTCAACTACCACTACACTACTGAGAGGAGTGGATGGGGAGAGAAAGAACATGAAATTGACAGGAGAAGGAGCCTGATCTCAATCCAAAGTTGTCAAAATCTAGCGCTTGGGCAGTGACTTGCAGAAAAAAAGGCATCCTTAAAAGTCAGCATGATACATGGCCAGTGATACGGTGCCTGGCAGCGTCAGGGAAAAAGGCAGCACAACAAAGACAAAAGTGAAGGCAGCAAAAGTTCAAGTGGGCCGGATGGGAGTGGTGGTGGATGGGTCTAACACAGACTGTCATCAAGCGGTGTTGTACCGAAGTGGTGCTTTTATTTTGAAAGAGAGTGTCTATAAATGTTAAATTTCCTGTGAAAACAGATTATCTTGAAAGAAGACAAGGCATGTAACAGGGTGTGTTGGCTGTTACAGGGGTACCGGGTACCTTGCACATCGTATGTGGATGTTGCAAGAATATGGAGATAGATTTGTTTCATAATTATGTTTGTGAACAGATGGACAATCTGTGTGTAAATGTGTAATCTGTAAATATTAAACACCTTCCACAAATACAAAAAAAGATTTGCAAACTCACAAAAATATTTTGCAAATATAAAACGGATCTGCAAATACACAACGACATTCCACAGCGTTAAGTCCTGTAGACAACTTGAATAAACATTGATAGTTGCACTACACTTTGATTATATTTTGAGTTAGGCCATATTTCCTCTGTAAATTGTATTTGTCATCAAATATATTTTATTGTGCTACTTTTACCATAATGATAGAAGTATGTAAGACAGATTTTAATCATAGAGACTGTTGGTATTCTTGAATTAAAAAGTCAAATATGTGGCAATATTGCATTCAAATGAAAATAGGGATCTGTGTGCAAGCTACAGTTTCCATTGTTTTCGGTCGTTATGGAGGGTTAGAAATGTTTCAAGGCTTGGCCAACTTATTGACATTGTAAAAATAGACTTTCATATTCTCCATGTGTGGACAAATGGACAAAACATTCCAGATGTACAGGCCAGGATGAGCTGCATGTGTAAGTGATGTGAATATTGTGATAAGAGTATTTGTGAATATTTGATAGAATTATACCAAAAATGTTTCTGGATTTGGCCATATTTACATTAGAAACATGACTGCAGCAGTAACATACAGTTACAGAACTCACCTGATTTAGGCTGTGTCTCACTGGAAGTCGTGAGGTAGTGAGGTGGTGTGCTGAATCCAGCCAGGATACTGCCTGTTGTCTGACTTGTAGCTGTATTCAAACACACAGTACATCCATATTGTTACACCACTGCTTTAAGTCTGTTGTGTCATTCTGCTTCATATAAAGTGAAGGACTGTACATATAATAATAATATTAATAACAACAAAAATAATGATCAATAATGGCTAAACCTATATTTGTAAGCGAGTGGAGGAGATGTCAGAGAAGGCCCCTCTGCAGCAGCTTCTCGGGGCTTCTTGTTCAAATATTTTCTCATTGCATCTGGACAGATGTAGAGTAGATTTACCTCTTACTGTACAGTACAAGCAAAACATGTAGCTGTAGCAGACAGACTACTGCTTGCACCAGTGATGTGTTCAACATAACATAAATTATTATGTAGTTGTGATTATGCATTACTAAAATAAAATAGGTTGCTCTACAATTATATAGTTGCACATTAGTTTTACAGTTGTCCCTATTTGTTATCGAATTTCAGCACAATATCTAATGTGCTCAGTAAGAGGAGGAGCATTATGTAGCCAGAAGTTAACCAGATAAAAACAGCAATAAACCAGCTCAGCAGCTTAACTCAATCCTTGGCAGTGATCACATCATTATCTACAGTAACATCATTAGGCAACTTTGCTTTATTTCAACTTCGCAAGCTGCTAACTCATACAAATGAAAAGTCAAACCGCATTTTTTAATGTTATAAAAGACATACTTCGACACTGGGACCTCCGCTTTCTGTATGTCGCACCTGAGGGCTTGGAGGTCTTTTCATGATGATAACCCAATAATTTGGGGGGTTGCTTGATTCGAATTGTAATTTCAGGATATGTAAATTATATATATGGTAGCTAATCTAGTCAGGTGGACCTTCATGGTTCTTGAGGCCTTTTGTAGAGCACATTGAGCTGGACTGGTGTATCAAGTTTCAACTCAGTCCAACTTATGGTGCGAGGTGTGTGGCCTTTCCAAAACTGGCCTTAATTATAGCGCCCCCATTGGTTATTATTGGTGAAAATTTCATGAGTCTATGATGTACCATCTCATGGGAATTTGCAAAAACATTTTTGAAGAAGGATAGTAAATCTGCACAAAGAAATAGGGTTTCAGCCCTTTGGGCATGAACCCCTAAATATACTGTATCTATATCAAGGCACCAACTGATGACATTGATTAGATGTTGAATAATAGATTCAAATATCAATATAACAAATATCACATATCAAATCTCCAACTAAATCATTTTTTTTTCATAATGCATCTTAATATTCGCAGCATACCAGAAAATGATAATCAGCTTGTGCGCTATTTATCACTCTTTGAACATAACGTTACAGTAACAGCTTTAACAGAAACAAGGTGTTCTGGTGAAACTAAGGAATTATATGAAATGTACATGTTGTAAATTGATACAGAATCAGAGTTTATTGAAATTTCCGGTAACCGTTCTGAGAAAAATGTGATTGTAATATTATTGTTGGCAGCAATTTGTGTTTGCCCATTCATTTTTCTTCCTCTCGCTCTATGTTATTGTATGCTTTGTACGGTGCCCCCCGGGGTGTTTTGAAAGCTTCCTTTTTTGAATGAAATGTATTATTGTTAAATGTATTATACAGACCGACAGACACAGACATAAATAGCTTCCACGATAGTTTGAATAATACACTGGAATTCATAAATGAGGAGGGGAAAACATGCTTTACTCTTGGGGACTTTAATATCATGCTGTTTAGAAGTGAGTTACTCTCTGCCTGAAGATTTCCTGAATAATTTGTCAACAAATTATTTTATCCACTTATTAAACCGACAATGGTGACAAACAAATCAACAACTTTTATTGATAATATAGTAACAAATTCTATTCAAAATATTTCAACTTCAGGAATGTAACATACAGATATTTCATATAATTTTCTAATCTTCCAAATGTATTTGTCGAGAGGGATGCAAATTTAACTTACAAATTATTTATGACAAAATTTAGTTCAGCATTATCTGAAAGTCTTCCATTAGTAACTTGCTTAAGAGAACTGGATAGAGATAATCACAGTAATGCTTGGTTAACTGTTGGTTTGAGAAAATAATCTAAAATTACAAACAAACTTTATAGAAAAAATGTATGTTCTACACCCCTAAATCTTGCAAATTATAGGAAGCATAAAAATAAATATAATCATTTTTCTGAGAGCAGCAAAAGAAAAAAATCTAAACTCAGTGATCAGTTCAAAAACACTACAAACAATATCAAAGCTACATGGAAAATTAAAAACCAACTACCAAACAAAAAAAATGGCCAAAAGATTTCATTTTAGTTTTTCTGGTGGGAAATCTTTGATTACAAATTTTGTGTGTATTTTATTGATATTTTACTTTGCATCATTTTGTATTTTTAAATCATGTATATTTTACTTTTTCTTTCAGGTGCGGTCCCAAAAAATCTCTAAAATTTCTACCTCACCTGCACACGTAAACTGTTTTTATTTACCCTTTCTCTGTTCTTTTATATCTGCATGTGCAAGAAAAACCTAAACTTGAACATATTCTTAACAGCGGAGTCCTACCTGGTCTCATCAGCAACAGCAACAGCAACAGCAACAGCACCAACAGCTGATCCATGTCCAGGTAGACCGTCTCTCTGCCCTTCTGTCTGTCTTGCTGTCTGGTTGCTGTCTTCTCTGATCATCACTTGTGTTGTCCTCAGTATATATCTGCACACAGCAAGAGGTGGAGTTTTACTGGAAGTGAATTTGTGTTAACTGGTATAGCCGACCAACATGACTAACCCTACTCTCTGATTGGCTAGATTAAGGCAAGAGGACTTGGATTGGTTAGGGTGACAATGTCAGGGTAAACCATTGAGAGGTAGAGTAGGTCAGGTCATGCCTGTGCTTTCCCAAAGAAACTATAAAGATATATATATACATATATGTTCCAAATAATAAAGTATATAAAAAAATAAATAAGGGAACACTTAATCGTCAAAATGAATCGGTTTCAGCTGCTTTAGTGCAAATGAAAATGACAACAGGTGCAGTGGAGAGGCAAAAGCAAGACAACCCCCAAAAAGGGAATGGTTTTACATGTGGTGTCCACAGACAGTTGCTCTCTCCTTATCCTTCTTGACTGATTCTTCTCTAGTTTGGTGGGGAGGCATATCTTTGGAGGGTCCCACAGCCCTCCTTGTCATAGCCAACGGTACCCTGACTGCTGTTAGGTACCAGAATTAAATCCTCAGAGCAATTGTCAGACCTTATGCTGGTGCAGTGGGCCCTGGGTTCCTCCTGGTGCAGTGGGCCCTGTGTTCTTCCTGGTGCAGGACAGTGCCCAGCCTCATGTGTCCAGAGTGTGTGGGCAGTTCCTGGATGATGAAGGCATCGATGCCATTGACTGTCCCTCTCGTCCCTCTGACCTAAATCCAACTGAGCACCTATGGGACATTGTATTGGTGTATGCCAACAAGTACCACCACTGTCCAAGAGCTCACTGATGCCCTGATCCAGGTCTGGGAGGAGATCCCCCAGGGCACCATCCACCAACTCATCAGTAGCATGCCGAGAGTCAGGGGGTCATACAGTCATGCAGGGGCCATACACACCACTGAGTCACATGACGAGTTACTGTGATAAACTCCCTTAATTTTTTGAGCAGTGTACAATACAGTTAGTGCAATCACCAGAGCCAGTGCATGTTGCAGCTCCTTGAGTCTCATAATCGGGATTTTTTTTTTTTTCTCAAAACACGTCATTAAAAGTAACTGAGGGCTTTGTTGCACATCAAGATGTTCAGCCCATACAAGCTTGCATGGCACACATAAGAATTATTTCCATGTACACAGATGTGGCAACAGATATACAAATTACAGGAGTACTCTATTATTAGAACAACAGAATTAATTGTGTGTTCATGTCTCTTGTACTGCTGCAGCTTTTCACCCATCTGTGAAGGACAAAACAAAAATATAACGCATTACCTGAATTTTTAAAAGAGGCAGGTGGATTGTCTGCACACATAAAGGTGAATTTACCTTCTTAAAGACAGTCAGTCTTTTTCAACAATCCACTACAGACTTTAACAGCTTGTTGACAGATGTATGTTCTTCCTGTCATAGTTTTCAGCACACTATGCACAGGATCAGATTCATTCCCTTGGGTTGCAAGATAAGAGGAGGAACATTTGCGTGACAACAAGATTCTATACCTGTTTTACTTGCAAAATATCAAAACCTACTCATGAACCTGTAGATTTGAGTCTCTGATCAAGTATCAAAGTATTTAACCTAAAAAGGTCAGTATTCATTAGCCTTACTATATTAACTACAGTGTTTTCCAATGGGATGGCATGGTGGTGCAGTGGTTAGCACTGTCGCTTCACAGCAGGAGCATTCCTGGTTCGATCCCGGGTGCAGGAGCCCATCTGTGTGGAGTTTGTATGTTCTCCCCATGTCAGTGTGGGTTTCCTCCAGGTGCTCCAGCTTCCTCCCACAGTCCAAAGACATACAGGTTAACTGGTGACTCTGAATTGTCCGTAGGTGTGAATGTGAGTGTGAATGGTTGTCTGTCTCTATGTGTCAGCCCTGTGATAGTCTGGCGACCTGTCCAGGGTTCACCCTGCCTTTCGCCCAATGTCAGCTGGGATAGGCTCCACCCCCCCCCCGCAACCCTCAAACATTAGGGTTAATCATTTTGCTACTGAGTGCTCTGCTTGTAATGTTAAGGGTTGTTTACAGAGGAAAGCTGTTGGTGTAAAGTTAGCTTGTTAACATGCTGTTAAAGGTATAATATGTAGTTTTTCCACATAAAAATTTCTAAAAATGACTAAACCAATATTATATATTTTGTTTAATTGTGTACTTTGATTATCAGAAATGTTTCCAACAATTTTTCAAACCCAGATAAATATGAAATATTAATAACAGTTACGGACCGTGTCAGTAGGTCGCAATGGCGGCGTAACTCCAGTTACCATAGACATTAAATGAAGGAGAAGAAGAAGAAGAAGCAGACCGGCTGGGACATCAGAAAATGAACATTACTGTTGCTAGGCTAAGCTAACTCGTCATGGATCATAATTATGCACTAACGGTTGCTGCACCTTCTGACGCTGAAGCTGTCCCAGTAAACAATCCGGTAAAACAGAAACGTACGGGTCAACCAAGCGATCCCAGAAGAATTTGGGATGAGAAGAGAGCTAAATCCAGGATAAATATTGGTGTGGCCTTTCCGAGATGGAAAGAGCTTCATGAAAATCTAGGACTACAATTCGATAGCTAAACATAAGACGCACTGAGCAAGAGAGAGCAGCAGAGAGGGAGAAGCCATCGCTAACTGTAAAACTAAGTAACTAGCAGTTTGCTCAAATAACTAGCAGATTGCTAACTGCTCAGCTAAAGTAAGTAGCATTTCTGAATAGAGTGTAAATAACTGAGGTTAGCAAGACAGTCGCTAAAAAAGAGAGCCATGACTTTAACACACGGAAAACCGGACATTATAATCAGTTTATTAACGGACGGTATGTGAAAAGTGGACACGTACGGGCAAAAGAGGACGTTTGGTCAGCCTAAGTGACGTTACTGCTGATAGTTAGATCAGAGTTTGATGATCCGGTGTAACGTTAGGTACCAGATCGGCTCGGGCTGCTACACCGGCCGACGGACCCCATTTGCATAAAGTGAAACATAAAGTGAACATAACTTCGGTAATATATCTCGTCCATGAGCATTTCTCTGCTGCTGAAGCTCGCTCTGCCAAAAAAAAACTGCCACGGTCGGTTTCAGTTACACGGAGTGAGGAACATTAGATCTGTATCTGTTAATTAACTACAACTCCCATGATCCCACGCTACTTAGTGACATCATCCAACTCCGTCTTCTGTTATTGTTTTGCTTTGAGACCCCTAGCGGCAGAAAATTACACATTGCACGTTTAACACGTTAAATGTTCACTAGACAGTTAATTTCAATCAGTATTTTCATGGCACATAATATGCAGCACATGTTGAGAAATTCTTATGTCAGCATGCATGGACAGTGAAAATCAAAAGTAGAAAGCCACATTGCTGATACTAAACTAATGTAGCTGACTCTCAATTGTGGTTAACACAGGGCCGTCGCAACCGGACAGGCAAACTAGGCAACTGCCTAGGGCCCAAGCTGGAAGGGGGCCCCCAGAGACAGCTGACATTGGTCCATATCAATGACAATATGATGGAACCCCTATAGACATTGCAACAACGACAACACATTGGAATCCCCCTAATGGGGCCCCCTACTAGCTGCTGCTTGCGAATGGCTAAGTAGGGTGACCAGACGTCCCGCATTGTGCGGGACTGGTATCCAGTGACATTTCAGGTATTAGCTGAGCTACTGAGTATCTTTAAGCAGTGAAAGTTATTATTTATTTCTTTTTACTTGTAGGTTAAATTTGTTTATATTTGCTACAGTGATTTGTTTTCTATGGTGCGAGCATTTTACTCCGATTTGTGACTACAAATAGTTTTGTGCAAGCAAAAGAAATCATTCAGGAGCACGCTGTGCAAGTACAGATTTCAACCAGCAGCAGAAAGGAAAGGCGAATCCTGCCAGTTGTGGGTTGAACGGGGGTCACAGACGCCGTATTCCTGTCAAATACGGTGCAAGATAAGGGCTTACCGGCAACGGAGAAGTCCGGCTCCAAGTCCAATAACTTCCTCTTCTTGGTGTCATGACTGCCCAGAAATACCTGAACAGCCGAGCCGTGGTGGCACACAGGTATGTGATGTGTTAGAGGAGAAATGAGCCGTTCACATTTCTCTCTTTGTGGCAGGTAACAGCCCACAAACCTCACCGCACCGCCTCCAAGGTGCCTCTTGCCCGGGGCCCCCAGAGTGTCTTGAAACAGCCCTGGGTTAACAAAGCCTGCTCTGCTACATCCTGCAAAACTACACCCACCTGGGTGAAACCCTGTGATCTTAGGGAGTGGATAAAGAAAACGTATGAACATGTCCTGCACTACTTCTTTTGGCCTCAGCTAAAGTATGATGTTTCCCAATATGTCAAGATGTGCAGAACACTTTGGCTTGGTGGGTAGAGCAGGCGCCCCATGTATAGGGCTGTTGCCGCAGCAGCCCGGGTTCGAATCCAGCCTGTGGCCATTTGCTGCATATCATCCCCCCCTCTCTCTCCCCCCTTCACACTTACCTGTCCTGTCCATTAAAGGCAAAATGCCCCAAAAAATATCTTAAAAAAAAACATTTAAACCTCTGTATGGTCAGAGTCAGCCTGTGCAGGACGCCCCATCCTTCTGCTCATTTCCCTGAGCCTCAATTTGTTTCCTTAGTAGGTTTATCTTGTTTTTCTTTCTAATTTGCTGCTATTTGTGATCAACAATAAGACCTAATATACGTCTGAATGTCACATTTCTAACCGTTGCATTTGTTTAACACTCATGATTATAATTTCTATTCACATGCTTTGCTTTTCTTTTCTTTTTTTGCAGAGAAACTAATGAGAATTACATTGACACTGTCCAGTTTAATCAAATCTCTTATTTGACATTCAATGGTGAAATGCACTCTAGTTTTTCCAGCAAATCTGGGAGGATTTTATTGCAATGTCATGTCTTGTCTGATATAAAAATCAAATAAGTCATATTGTTCAGTGTTTCATCTCCACACTGAGTCTGTGTACAGCTGGTAGCTGGTCTCTGGCTGACACTCCACTGTTGCACCTCTCTGCCCCTCTTTGGTTCGGTTACGTTGCTTTAGTTCTTTGTTTTGCACTGTTACAACACCTGCACCCATTTTCTAACTATATTCAAATACAAATATTTGAATAATAACACACATTTGAATAATAACACACCTTCACAGCACAGCCCTACCTCAGCTCCATAGCAACAGCACCAAAAGGTGATCCACGCTCAGATAAACTGTCTCTTCACCCGTCCATCTGTCTGCTCGGATCATCACATGTGCCGTCCTCAGTGTGAATCTGTGTACAGGTAGAGGTGGAGCTGTACTGGAAAATATCTGTGGAGAGCACTGATCTGACTGAGTCTCTGTTACATGATCAGGTGTTTCTGTCAGCCATGTTTAAACTATGGCAGTGGATCAGACAGTTGTTACACTGGTGTCCAGAATCAGTTCTCACTTTGGGCTGACACACAAATCTGTGTGTTCAGTTGCTTTGCTGCACAGTGTGTGACCTGGGTATGAGAGCCTGGGAACAGGGCGGGCAGTGTTGAAAAGAAGGCCAGTTGAAGCAGTTTCCATGAGCAAGTGTTGGTTTCTTTAAAAAGTTTAAATCGTACAAGCTTCAAAACTGGGAAACAGAAAGTATCACATCCACCAACAGAGAAGTTCTTCAAGTCTAGTTCAAGTCAAACCCACAGTCCATGCTCTAGTCTCTCCTCCTGCTCTCTCAGAGCACAGCCTCCCTAAATACACCACTCACCTCCTTGATTGCTGGCAGCTGGCTCTCAGTGCTGGTGACCTGGTTGTTGTAGTTTTACAGTGGCGTCCATCTTGGTTATCGGCTGTTGCTTATCTCTTGTCCAGGACACACCCTCTCATGATGCCATGAGTAGTGATCTATAGAAAGAAAAAGAGTTAAAGTTTGTTTGAAGCCAATTTTAATCTCTTTGTCACTTTGTCTTTGTTAAATCAGTCCATTAAAGATGATATTTACACTCTGTAAACGGGAGTTAACTTCTCTGAACTGCATTTCTCTGAATCATTTTTTAGACATCCTTGCTATTTGGCAATGCTGATAATCAGATAATAATTATGACTTCACAGGTGCTTGCTGAATTAATTTCAGCCAAATTTACTGTGAGACTAGATTCATTTGTTTGATTTTTTTATATTGAGCTCTACCACTTGTGCACCCTTGTTGCTAAGCAAGAGATGTTGACAGAGGAAGATTCTCATATGAAAGCTGGCATCAAGTCTCCTACAAAGAACATGAAGGGACGTAAACTGTTTTCAAGCCTGATTAAATGGTGGTTTTCACTGCATGTTTTGTAACAAATATAACAACCATCCCCACCCATTTAATTTCTAATATTAGTTACAGTGACAACAGGCAGTGATGGTGTCATCATGATGCAATCAGAGGGCGAGGTCCCAGTGAGAAGTGATTAAGGTCTGTTGATGAGCAAACAGGATGGTCTGAGGTTTGAAGTTCAACAAAATATTCTCCTTTTTTTTATTGAGAGCAACACTGTGGAATTAAACTCACCCAAGTATGGAAGCTCATTTCTGTCAAGGGAAAAAAAAACAGAAATGGAAAGTTAGAAATTAGAAAATCAAAATACTCATGATAAATCAAAATTAAAAGTGAAAAAGGCCAAATTTCAACTTTCTAAATCAAAATTATAAGATGCTTAAATTGTAGCTTTCTTTGACAAAGATCCACCTTGAAATTCCAAAACAGATGGGAAGTTGGGAACATCATAAAGTCCCAATTTCTATTTGCACTTCTTTTTTGAGGCACTTGAGGCATTTATATCAGAGGTGTGGACTTGAGTCACACAAATTGGACTCGAGTTAGAATCCTGTCACAAATTTGATGACTTTTGTCATGACAAAATCAAAACAACCTGCAACTCAACTTGAACTTTAACACCAATGACTTTTGACTTCACTTAGACCTGAATCTTTTGACTTAAAATATGTGATACCCCCAAATCCAAAGATTAAAGAATTTGTTCTTTAAAAAGTGTTTCCTGAATCAATTAATTTTCCTTTATTTCCTGAAACAGCGTATTGTAACACTATTCATTCCCCGCAGTTCCATTTTTTTTAACCAATCTGACATCATCCAGTCAGGTTGCAGGAGTAAGACCATGAAGAACCAATGTTATGTTACTGGGGGCCAATTGGAAATTTTTTTTTACCAAAAATAATTTTGTTTGTGTACAAAAGCTATGCGGTTGTCAACAAAAAAAGAAGTCCAGCATTGAGTATGTGTGGGTCGATGACAGACGGAGACTCGACAACTTCCAACTTTGTTAAACATTTGAAGTTCAACAAAGGACACTAAGTTGATGCTAATATAAACATACTAAGCTAATGCCTAGCTAACGTTATAAGGAGCCGAACACATACTTCATTTTTCACGCACTCAAACTTGTTGTTTTCAATTGTTTTTCGGAAAAAAATCAGCTCTGCACTCAGGATTTCTGGTGAGTAGGCTATGATACGGTGCTGGTTATGGTTGCCTGGCAACCTCAGATGCAACAAGTCTCCATTTCCTTGAAAGCTGGCACAGAGTAGGCACAAGAGTCATGCCCAGCGCCCGACCTCGCGTTTTCCAGGTGGTTAAAGACGCGGCATGTGTACAGTCACTTACTCTGTTGTTAAAATGGCATTACACTTGGTGAAGAGCACATTATGTCTTGTTTGGGACCTGAAATTCCAAGTTTAGGACTTGGGACTTACAAAGACTTTAGACTTCTTTATGACTTGCAAAACAAACCTTGGTCCCACCTCTGATTTACTGTTTATGTGAAATTGTTTGTCATGTTTAACACAAAACAGATTTAAACACGATGTGAAACAACAGGTGGTGTGAAATGTGGTAACAGTTGTATTTTCTGACTGTTTGTTCTCTAAGAACTCAATTTGTTTCCCTGTGATCTGCAGTTTAAACAGCAGGTGGTGCCAGGTCCCCATCTTATAGTTAACAGACATCACTGGACAAGCTGTAAAAATAACTATTCTTTATTGAGAGTCACAAAGAAAACAGGTAATAAATACAAAAAAAGGACAGAATCACCATTTAACACCCAAATCACAAAGAAGGTTTCATTAACACAGAGACAGAAATCTGATTTTTTTTAATGTTCTACATCTTTGAGTATGATGCCTGACTCCTCCTGCAAACATCGTGTTGGCAAACAAGTCAAAGAACCATGCAGGTAACTTTAATCCTTTTAACTACAAATGTGGTATTCTATCCATCCTAGCTGATCATTTTTTAAATCATGCATCAGTTTTTAGATTTACTTCTCTCCAGTTTATTTCTATTGAAATCAACACGCAGAGTCTTTAAACTTTTAATACCAAAAAACCTTTCACAAACTAAAATCTATGTAAGCTGGCATGTGTCCTGAAGGAAAACAACAAAAACATCTAATTTATGAATAAGAATTAATAAATTGTGCTCTCAAGTTAACGAGAAGTTAAACAATGGTTGACGCCGTCCTGTAGCTCTGTCCTCGTACAAAGAATACAGACTCAAGTTTCAGAAAATCTACTGGTTTGGCAAATGTACATCAGGATAATTACAACGTTAACGAGGATGGAGCTTAAAACTTAGAACAAAGAGTGAAAGATATGTCTGTGTTTTATGATAAAATGAAAATGATGAAAAAATGAAATGCAAATACAAGAAAATGATTTGAGAATTGTTGGTGTATTTTGTTTATTTTGCAGAATCTTTCTTTGTCTTGTGTATAACAGATTAGTTTAAGCTTTCTGTTACATAATATTATAAATTCAAGGTTTACTTATGAGCTCTCCGAAGCTGTATGTAGGGAAGTTTTCCAAAGTCAAAACAAACTTTGAGGAATTTTCTTGTTGAAGATTTAGGAAACAAACTAAAAAACACAAACATGGAAAAACAGTCTGTCAGGTGGTAGCTTAGCTCCATCAAAAATACACCTGCCAAACAAGAACTTCCCATGACGAGATGATTTTGTTGGTAAAACCTCCATCCTTGACTAACAGACAAGGTAAGCATTTTTAGATACATGTTGTAAGTCATGAGAGCTGCTTGGTTTGACACCCAGATGACTTGTAAGTCTGAAATCATTCACTAGGTCACTACTCACTCACAAAGTGTGTTGACGTCTTTTGGACACTAAATTGTATTAAATTCACCTGGATTCTTATAATAAATTACACAGTACTGGATTCAAGAATTCAGGTCATTTTCTTTATTTGATTAAATTTCAGAAAAGGTGGGTAAATTCTGCAACTTGGAGAAATTACTCTGGAATAACTATGGAAGCACCCGAAAGAAAGCTTATAAAATTTAAGGTGAAAATTTAGTTGTATTTCCTCAATCATGACTTAGTATCTTGTATTGTATGATTACAAATAATATTACAGAATACAGATCTAACAACTTTAGAACACAAAAATATGTCATAATCACAACATCTTACGAGATACAGAATCTCATAATGACAAGATTGGTGTTTTATAATTACACAATAATTTTCTTGTAATTACCAGATATTGTTCTCATAAGTATGAGCTAGTTTATTCTTGATTATGAGACACGGATCGCATAATTGATCTTTCACTAAGTCCTGCTCCTGGACGCAGACTGGCCAATCATAACGTAGCATCTGGCCAGCCAGACCAGGGTCTGACACCAACACTGCTGTGCTCCATTTACTCTAATGCAGTCGTTTCAGATTTCCTTCATTTTCAGGCTGGTTTTGTGGATTTGGCGCTAAATGTTGTGCCTGGGGCACGTCGTGTATTAATGATAGTCGTTACCTGGAGAGGTTGGAAAAAGATATACGTTTCTTCCCTGTTCCAAAACCAAAATCAAACCCTGAACAGTGTAGCGACCCTGCTGTACAGGAACCAGTGAAGGGAAGCAGGGAAACTTTGCTCATACTGAACCAGCTGTGTGTCATCACAGTGTGTGAATGAATGTTGTTTGACTTCCCCTGGAGATCCCTGTCTGTCCGCCGGGGGAGGTTCAGGTGCTGGCAGCAGCAAACACTGTTCATCTGCACACACTGTGATGCCACACAGCTGGTTGAATATCAGCAAAGTTTCCCTTTATATTAATTGTCTTGTGTGGCGATCAGCAGTGATTTGGTGGTTCACTTTTACACTGTGATCTGTAGCCTATAGTTCGGCTTTAGCTTCTAACTATCTTTGTCTTTTTAACCTGTTGTTGCTGCTGAGTCAGTTTGACATCCTGGATATATCCTTCAAACACAGACTGTAGACCCCTCTGTCTGCTTCTCTCTGACATCCCTCTTTCATTTCTCCAAAAATATGATCATATTTCTTCAGGGAGTGCAGTTAGTTACAGTGTGGGCTCCATGTTTACTGCGACAGCTAGTTGGACCATCACAAAGGGGCGGGGCTTAGCGGAAGGTCAATTACAAGAAAACTAATTTTATTTTGTGATTACGAGATACAAAAGTCAATTGAGGGACACAGAATCCAGTTTTATTCTTTTTAATATGTAAAATGCAAAATATGTATTTTTTAAAGTGGATTCAACAGATTTTTTTTCATAGTTAGCATCTATTTTAAATAAATTAGCTTCCTTGGCTTTAAATGCACCCTGTAGTTCAAATACACCAGTGCTGCTTCTAGTTCCTATTAAAGTTAGCTGAGTTAAAAGTAATAAAATCAATTTAGCTGACCAATATGAAATTAGCAATGTTTTACAAGTTGTTTACGATACTAATTTTTGTATTTCTATGAGTTTGTCATGTCGCACATTATTTACTGTAATAAATCTGATTACAGAGTCGAACACACACAGGACTGCTTCATGAAAAGTGAATGATTTTTTCTGCTGTTGATGATGATGATGATTGGTTGTTTGGGGGTTTCCAAACATATGCTTCATTAAAAAGGTGGGGTTTGTGTATATATGTGTGAGTTTATATGTTGTGTGTCTTTTATATACATGTGTATGTGTCAGTACTGGTTGGTTAATGTGTGTACAGTATATATACAGAGTGTGTGAAATTTTGTACTTCTATCTTTGTGGGGACCTTACACTCTGCCTGCAAAGTGAGGACATTTTGACAACTGAGGACATTTTGACAACTGAGGACATTTTGTCTCATTTTCACTTCTTAAAGCGGCTGTTTGAGGGTTAAGACTTTGTTTAGGGTTAGGGGCTTGGCTAAGCTTGTCAGTGAGGGACCCAACAAGTGCAGAAGAACTATGTGTGCTTCTATCTGTGTGAGGACAGTTTCTCTACTGCCAAAATGAGGGCATTTTGTCCAGTCCTCTCACTGTCAGGCTGCTTTGATGGTTAATATGTTGTCCAACAGTTAGGTTTGAGGTAAGGTCATCATCACAAGTACAGAAGTACAAAGACGTATGTGTGTGTGTGTGTGTGTGTGTGTGTGTGTGTGTGTGTGTGTGTGTGTGTGTGTGTGTGTGTGTGTGTGTGTGTGTGTGCCTGCTTGCGTGCGTGCGTGTGTGCTCTTAGTTGTTTTCTGTGAAGTCTCGGCAGATGCCTCGGACCAGCAGAGGGACGAACTCAGCGAGGCCGGTAAACTCCCTGGTGAAAAAGGTGTGGCTGTCCTTCGGCTCTGATGCCATTGCTTTGAGGTCGTCCATGGGTGCCCAGGCCACGCCCACTGAGTACATGGTGATGCCTGGTGATTTTTTGTGTGGGAGAAACAAGAGATATGAAAGAGATGTGGATATCAGTACGAAGTGAACAAAACTGCTGCTGATAGTTTAACACACACCTTGCTTCTGCGCATCCACGGCTGGGCTTCTGACATTATCATATGACTGGCCATCCGTCACCACAATGAGGAAGTTGCGACCTGGTCCCGTCCGCCTGGCAGAAAAAATTACACTTTTTACTTATGATTCAAGCGTTTTCCTCCTCCACACAGAATGAATCCTGCTGAGAGAAACCTCAGCCGTCTGAACATCATTCCATGACTGGGTTCACATTTTCTGGCAATGATTTTCTAACACTTCAAAGTTATTTTTAAAAATCTAATATGAGCTGTTTTTGCAAATGTTTTATTTAAATGTCAGTTTTTCCTTTGGCAAACCTATTGTCATTTTGTTATCAAATTTCCTGGGTTTTGAGATGACTAACATGGTAAGAAAACAAAAACATAATATTTACGCAACATAAAATTCTTTTTGTTTTTTATCTGATTTTTTTTCTTGTACATTACTAAAGAACTTTACATCCTAAGGCCTCTAGAAATAATTGTAAAATTGGTAACTGGTCACAAATCGTATACAAATGAACTCAACATGAAATTCACATTGCTGCATTTTTTAATGTCACAAGCGAAAAAGGTGAATGGGGTAAAATTTTTCAGCTAATAGATACCACCATGAAACTTCCCTTGTTGACTTCTCACAATAGGACAATTATTTTATTATATGTATGGTAAAGCTCTTAACATTATAGATCAAAAATAACGACAAGTGAGGAGAGTAAATTTAACTAACAGATATCATCATGAAACGTCCTCAGTTAATTACTGAAGACCTTTTTTTAATATTACACATTTTCTAAAGTTGTATGTTTAAATATACAAATAAGGCATTAACTAATTAAATATGAAATTTTTGCATTAATTCCAAGATTAGAAATCCAAACTGAAATAAAGCTAAGTGTGTATTTTGGACGTTTTCTTTGCAGTAGTGTAGAACTAGAGGACTAGTTAAGGCTTATCCTTAAATTATTAAAACCTGGTTGGGTGTTGTGTAATGTAAAGTGGAACACAACACTCAGGTGTGGTGTCACCTGAACAGGTTCTGGATGGTGTAGCTGATGGCGGCTCCAGTGGATGTTCCTCCACTCATGTAGGGGATCCTCCTCAAGGCGTTCAAGGATTCGTCTTTGGTGGAGTGGTCAAACAGGCCGAACTCCAGCCTCTGATCATAGGTGAACTGCACCGCACCTGGACATCCAACACACAGTCAATCAGCCAAACATCTCATTAACAAATCAGTTAATCTCTTGGTCAAATGATTATTTTCATCCTGTGAAGCTGACCGACACGAGCGCCCACGTCTGAGATGTCAAAGCTACTGGCGATTCCTGCCAAGAAGTCCAGGACCAGCTGGAAGTTTCCCTCTCCGACGCTAGAGGAACCGTCGATGAGGAACCCGATGTTCACTGAGTTGTAACAGGTTCTACCTTAAAAACACACGTTAAATTCAGATGACACATTTTCTCAACTTGGCACTCAACTTTTAACCACCATGAATTTCGCATCAACTATAAAAAGTGGTAATGTAACGTACTTTCACTTGTATGACTTTGTGCAAGTCAAGCATATACAGCATTTGTTTTCTTTACTGCATTTATGACCTGAGAACAGGTAGGGAAAAACATTTTGCTAGGATAATCTTTCGAAGTACCCAACACATTTTTTGACAAATTTGCGACCAAGGTTTGAGAGAAAAACATCTACTGAGTGCATAAAAAAGTCTGAGATCTTAAACTTAAAACTGTGAAAGATGGGAGTAAAAACAAAAGCGTTACATTTAAATCTTTGTTCGGTGTATAAATAATACTTTTTACTCTTTACCATCTGCTCTGAGTGGTGCAGTGAAGAACACGTTCAGATTGATACCACTATCATGTCTGTGTAGTAAATATGAAGCTGCAGTCAGCAGCCTCCACAAATAGTTCAGCCAAATTGACATTTTTACTCCGAGTTAAAATATACAACATGTTAATGAGAAAGATTTAGATTTTGGTACCCTTTTAAGCTAAGCTAACTGTCTGCTGGCTTCATTTCATATTGATGGGACACACACTCTGCAAGTAAATGTTGAACTAATCCTTTACTTATTTGGGCTTGGTTGAGATTTAAAGTCCAGTGTGTAAGATTTAAGGAGATTTAGTGTCGTCTAGTAGTGAGGATTGCAGAGTGCAACCAGCTGAAACTTCTCCTAATTAGATTTCTTAGAGTTTATTGTTCCAGAGATTTTGGAGCTGCATTATCCACAGAGATCTCTTCCTCTCCAAAACAAACAGACCAGCTGGTTTAAACTGTAAAAACGATGAATAAAACAGTTTCATGTTACAATTCAGTGTTTTTCCAACGTCGTTTGGCACGTCAAAAACGGCTCGACCACCACTTGCTAATGCGTGCACACCTTTTTTTCTGATAACTTCAAAGATATAAACGGTTCATTCTAAGGTAAGAAAAACACAACAATTCGTATTTTCAGATGATAATACACTAAAGAAAATATATCATATTCCAGTTCTGTCAATATATCCCCCGAAATCCTACACACTGAACATTTAAGTTTTTTTTTGTACTGATGAGTGTCAGAATAAGCTGAACGGTGTTATGGTGATAAGTTTTGTGTTGTGGTTGTGTCTTACTGCAGAGCAGGCTGTCCAGCGAGCAAAGCCTCTGAGCGAGAGGTTTGACGTGTTTGGTGGTGCTGAACCAGCTGGGGATCAAATAATTGAAGAAACCATTATCTTTACACACCGCCTGAAGATAGAAAACACATGGAAACATGTTATATACAACTGCTGAAAAGTTTATAATCTGCTGCAAATAAAGTTTGGTGGTGTTTGGTCAGATGAGGAGCAGACTCCTCTATATGTCTGAAAGGTGTTCGATGCTTTCAGGTCATAGAAAGTCCTTTATAAAGATAGATGTTACTTATAGATGTTACTTAGTATGAAGGGCTTGTTTTGTACACGGAGAACAAAATGCCATATGATGGTTCAAACTGACAACTAGAAGAGACAAATATTCTCCGTTCTTTCAACATTGGATTGTGTTGTTAATGTGCTAACTGGCTAACTAGCATCAAGACAATCTTCCAGTTCCTTTTATGAATGACGATTACAGACGACAACCATCTGCTGGTGTGAGTAGTTATTTTCTCTCTCTCACACACACACACACACACACACACACACACACACACACACACACACACACACACACACACAGAATGTCTGGTCTTTGTGTTTAGATGCAACTTTTTGGCTGAGACACTGCTACATCAGACAACACAGCGGGGGGCCCTCGTTGCCACTAGTTCTCTGAAGTCGGTTTGGTGCGTCTGGGCCTTAAAAAGTACCCACGAAGACAATTTGAAGAATTCCAAAGCTAATCCAAGGATTAAGAATATGTTACTTAGTTTAAGTAATCCCATGAAATATGTTAGTAATTACATTTTAGGGCATGTATTCAGTGTAACAGCTGATTCCGGTCTTTTCAAAAGTATATATTTTGTACCTTTAGCTGAGGTTCATTTTTAAATGTTGAATAAATGAAAGAAAATGTGAATAAAGTACACACCTTCTTCATGAAGTCCTTGTCTCGCACCATGGGGAGCTCCTCAGGCGTCGGTTTGGCCACAGACACCAAGAAGACGTTGATGCCGGACTCTCTGGCCAACATGGCTGCCTGCTCCAAGTCATCAGATGGCCATCCGTCAACCAGCACCATCATCACCCGAGGGTGACCCCGCCTCCCCCCGTTCTCCTGGGTAAAGAAGGTCTCCGTCGTGTGCATGATGGCCTTACCTGCACGAGGTCAATGACGAGACAAGAAATCAGTTTTCTTTCAATGTTTTTTTAAACATTCGTTTTGTGCCATCACAGTTTAGCTTGGTACTAATCATTGACATATGTCTGCTCTCCATTCAAGTTTGACTTCACAGTAGGCTGATATTGAAACAAAAATACTACAAGAGAGGCAAAAAGCATTTTAAATTACATTTCAGGGATCTTACTGTTAAAGCACATTCATTCAAAATGTAGCATTTGACAGTATTATTTATGTATTTCATTTTGTAAAAATATTTTAAAGATTCCTCCACACACCACTAGAGAGAGCCCACGTACCGTTTGAGAGTCAATGCTGTCGGTGAATAGGAGTCCTTACAAGTACAGTGCAGACGTGTGTGTGTGTGTGTGTGTGTGTGTGTGTGTAACCTGTGTTGGTGTCTCCTCCCCGGTAGGCCAGCTCCTTGATGGCAAACAGCAGCTCTTTAGGCTGAGTGTAGTTGTTCAGTAAGAACTCTGTCCTGGGAGAATCACTGCACACACAAGACAGGTGAAAGTCAACATGTTGTATGAAGTAAAAATATGTAAGTATTATCAGCAGCATGTAGTTAAAGTACTTACATTTAAAAAAAAAAAAAAATTATATATAGTGCAGTAAAAAGTTTTCCTGCTCTATCTGATGTTTTTGGATTAATGTCACTGCTGCATTAATGTCTATGTGTAATTTTTTGCTCATTTCAACTCCTTTATATACTGTTGGGTAGTTTCATCTAAAGCAATACATAATATTCTATAACATCATATTATGTTATATCAGCTTTGTGACGACAACTTTTCCGACGAGTTTATTTAGCTTAAGACGTGGGAGAATTTTCTCAATAACCTTGACCGAACCCTGATTCTGAGCCTCACCCTAAAATAGCCCATTTAGGAAGTAAAGATCAAATGTCCTCACTTTCCACACACACACACACACACACACACACACACACACACACACACTTATATAACACAAACATTCAGCATCAACAAATCTGAAGTCACGTAGTCACGCTGACACAGGGAGAACATGCAAACTCTGCACAGAAGGGCTCCCCCACCCCAGGGTTCGAACCAAAAACCCTCTTGCTGTAAGGCGACAGTGCTAACCACTGCACCACCATGCCACCAGTTCCAGGATAAAGTAGCAAAAATGAAAAAAAAAAATCAAGTAAAATACCTGGATTTTGTACTAAAATATTGTACTTTATTATGGGAATTGCAGCTTTACTCAAATATCTGTAACTGTTTTTTCTTTTTTAAAATATGTTGTACTTTATTTATTAACTGAACCTGCCAAGTAAGATCATTTTCTACTAAAAAGTCTTGTTCCTTGGTATGCTTTTCTTTAAGAGAGCACAATTTATGTTTAAATTCATAATAAACTGATAGTTAAAAACTTTTGGATTTTTTTTTTGTCATGCCATTTTGCAGAAAATTTTCTTTATTGCTCTTATTTTGTATTTTATCACAGGTTAAAACCTGAAATACTGAAACTGTTTTGTTTTTGTGTGAATTCGTTTATTTTTTCTTCAGAAATGTTTTCACAAAGTCTTGTGAGATGACACATTGTAGACACATAACATTTCAGCAAAGAATGGAAGTTTTGTGAGACTGCTGCTCAAAAAATATGATGCCGAATGGCAAGATGGGGGCGCTATAGTTAAGGCCCAGAAATTAAATTGTTGAAAGGCTATACCCCCCACACTGTAAGTCAGATTTACCTGAGGTCCAGTGACTACATTTTCCACTATTTTGAATTTTAATAATTTTCTGTGGATCACCACTGGACAAAGCTTGTCAACAGTTAACAAAAACTTGTTGATATCTTATTACATTTTCAAGGTATTGACCAATGAACTTTAGAGGGGGGCCTTTTGGCCAATCATCACAAAACTTGCAGGAAGTGTCTACATGAATACTAGCAACAAACACTTAAGAGTTCACTCAAATATACCACGAGGGGGCGCCACAAGTACAAAAAATAGACATGGAATTACACAAATCAGACTATAAATCAGAAATTCTTGGTCAAATAATTCCAGACCTTGCAGGATATGTTTTATAATAATGTTTAACCATGCTTGTAAAATTATTTTAAAATCGTTCAATAGGGGGCGCCACCGGTTCAATGGCCTTTTGGAAAATTTGGTTATAAATCAATGATAGTTTGTCCAGCTATCACTAAACTTGGTGAATATTTTTAACTAAGCTATTAAAACATGTCCCCAAAATGTTTCTGCAACTGATAAATAAGAAGCAACAGTGTTGCAGAAGAAGAGCGCGGCCCAGTGGAGATTCGGACGTAATTGAATGAGCATCTGTCTGATTGATAAAACCTGTTGTTCATCTTTAATGCAGGTGTTCTACACTGTTAAAGGTCTTGATGTTACCCAGCTTTCAAGTTTTAAAGGTCCATGCTGGCTTTAACCCCGGAGTTGCTGCTTGCAGCTATGTTTATAATATCACTTTAAATCTAAATGTATTGATTATTTGCGCTGTGTGTGTGTGTGTGTGTGTGTGTGTGTGTGTGTGTGTGTGTGTGTGTGTGTGTGTGTCACCTGGCCTGGATCAGTCCTATATGTGGTCCTGTTGATCCAACTCTCAACATGGCTGCCAGCTTGGCAACAAAGTTCTTTTGCAGGTTATATCTTCGCTGCCCGATGTTGTTACTGCTGTCGATCACCATGGCAATGTCCATCTGACAGTCTGCGCATGTACACACACACACACACACACACACACACACACACACACACGCACACATTAACAGATAAAGCTCTAGCTGCACAGTCTTAGGTCATATTCAATCTTTAAGTCCTGCAGCAAAAGCCTTCACAAACACAAAACAAGTGCACACTGTACCTTTATTTCCACCTGTCAGAGCTTTCTTCACTGATGGCTTCTTCAGTGGTTTCTTTGCTGCAACACACACACACGCGCACACACACACACACACACACAGACACACACACACACACACACACACACACACACACACACACACACACACACACACACACACACACACATAGGTCAGCTGGGGTAACACAGTCTGTCTGGTGGAAACATCACACTCCTGTTGTGTCTGGAAGCCTCAGAAGGAGAAAAGAAGAACAAGAAGAAGAAGGGAAACAGCAGGAGACAGCAGCAGGAAAAGTATTTGTTTACCCCCGGGTTATTACTGCTAATTTTCAAAATAAAGCTGGTTTTCAAATTACAGCAGTTTCACATAATTCTAGGGGGCACTATTGAGCCATTTTCTCACACCCACACACTAAACCCTGAAAACACCAAACTGTCTTCATGACTTTTTGAGCACCTTTAGCCCCTAAAAATGTGACTGCTTTTGTGAAATAATAATTATCAGCTATTTCATTACGGTCCTCAGGCCTTAATAATGTGTATTATTTACCTGGCCGTGCGGCTGCAGGCAGAGCTGTGGTGCTGGTCTCACTGATCAACTCCAGTGGAACATTAACAGGCTCTGGTCACACACACGCACGCACGCACACACGCACGCACACACACACACACACACACAAGCACACGCACGCACGCACACACACACACAGAGGATAGGGTAATTAGTTGTATATTAATGTAAATGCAATAAACAATCATCATCAGTTATCTCTGGTATACTTCCTTCCTTTATTTCCTTCACTTTAATCTTTGGTAAAAGATGTCAGTGATGCTAAATATTAATAATAATAAAATCTTTATTTCAATTAAAAAAAAGGTCAATCAATTAATCAATGGACAGAACAGCTCCACCTACTGGTGAGACTGAAGGAGGAGGTCCAGTGGGGCAGGGCCTGTGATTGGATGCCGTTGGCGTAAGAGCTCATGTAGTTGTGTCGTCCCTGCAGCTTGTGAACCCTGACGTGGCCGCCGGACGGACGCAGCACCCCCCTGCAGAGCGGAGACACATCCGGAACATAAACTTTAAAGTTTCGTCAGCTGACAAACAAAGCTTACAGTATAATTCTGGTTTATAACACCTGGGTCTCATTTTTGTAGTTTTTCAGATGAGTCTGTGTTCGTGCAGCTGGGCCACCACTGAAATTTGCTTTGCAGACTTTCTGAACACAGATGAATTACTGCATTCGACTGGAAGCAGTAGTTTGTCATTTTAAGATGTTAAATTTATTTGTTTTCTTGCCATTAGATCAGAGCTGTGTGCATGGCTCTGCAACAGATGCCTTTCTGTTTGTGGGGTTAATCCTTTGCTAGCCTGTCACGGATAGGCAGAAAAACAGGTTGGCAAACAGCAGAAAGCAGCATGGAGGCCTGTGAAAACTTTACAGTGGTATATTTTTTATCACATTACTCCGCATTTCACACCATATTTAAAATCGCATTGTGTATTGTGACTTAAGTATCGCAATAATATCGTATCATATATCCTAATATAGATATTAGTACATCAAAGTGTCACAGATCTCAGCCGCTAACTTGATGAGTACAAAGTTGTTATTATTATTATTTTTCAATTTCCTTATTTTATTATTTTTGTGCTTTGGGAAATATGACATATAACAGAAAAGATCATATAAGGCCAAGTTGTAAGAATTTAAGGTTCAGTGTGTAAGCTTTACGGAGCTTTAGTGACATCCAGTGGTGACGATTGCACACTGCAACCAGCTGAAAGTTGGCTTGGTTGGAAATCCTTTAGTGTTCATCATTCAGGAGGTTTTTTCTGGGTGCCAAACTGTCTGTAAAGGTCTCTCTCCTCCAAAACAAACAGACCAGGTGGTTTAAACCAGTAAAAACACTGAATGAAGAAGTTTCACGTTACAAATAACTGTTTCTCAGATGCTGTTAGGTGATAAGGCTGCTAGCCCAGCCAACTTTAATAACTTAGGATCTAGATGTTTAGGAGTTTCATTATCTAAAGCGGTCTCTTCCTCTCAAAAACAAACAGGCCCAGTGGTTTAAACCAGTAAAAACACTTAATAAAACCGTTTCATGTTAAAAAAATAAATAAATAAATAAAAATGTCCATTGCTGCTTGTCACAGAGGGGCTGCTAACTACAGTGGCCGAGGTAGGTGCCCTGTCTAGAGCTAGTGTTTGGTTTGTCCGTTCTGGGCTGCTGTAGAAACATGATGGTGTAATATCCGTAGGCGAGGAGCTGCTTCCTATGTAGATATGAACCGCTCGTTGTAAGGTAATGAAAAGATAACAATTCTTATTTTCAGGAGATTTTACACTAAAGAAAATATCTTATCAGATTCCATTTCCACCAACATATCGGCCCTAAATCCTACACACTGGACCTTAACATAGGAAGTTTATAGGAGTATAATAAAGTGTTTTAAAAGCTCAGCTTGTTTGATCTAAATCTGATCACAGTCAGGTTTCAATGTAAGTCCCTCTTCATTTAAAGGACGATTCCTCTCGTGGTGTCCCCATACTGACCCTGGAGCTTTGAATAAAAACCATCTTATAACAGGAAGCACGGTGCGAAAACATTTAAATGAGTCCGACTTCAGAGAAAAGTGTTTGAAATAAAAACAGAGAAAGGACAGGAAGATGAGGAAGATGAGATATGAAGGAAGGAGATTTTCCCCCTGCGGCCCTCTGCAGAGGAAGGAGGAGGTCATTCAGGGTTGAGAGCTAATCCTCCAGCCCTGCACATTCCTTCGTGGTGTTGGTGTTTTGTTGAGGTTCAGCACACAGCAGGACTCACGCTGCTCATTATTATGTCACATCTGCAGCTGCTGTCAGTAGCAGAACAGAGTGTTTGATTCACGTGTCTGTAAATCTACACCCAAAAAACTCCTGGCTGCAGCCAAACCGGCTGCAAACCTCCATCGACCAACCTGACTTCAACCAGTCAGCACAGAGATCTGCTTTGGTGTGACGTTCAGGGGCAGTCAGACACAAAGGATCAGTTATGGTGGCAAACAAAAAAAAAGGAAATAAAGGTACAAAGACAGACGGCAGTTGTAAAATGTGAAATCCTACCTGTGGATGGCAGCTCCACAGACGGAGGAGACGGAGGCGTAGATCCCCGTCCCGAACACCGACACCCTCCACTGGGTGCAGTCTGGAGGACACAAAACCACCACTCGGTCCTCCATCAGGTCAGCTCCACGGGTCACACAGGTCACAGGGTACGGCACTGATCAACAACACACATCAAGGTTCATCATAAGGCAGAAATAAAAGGTTGAAAATACACAAAACAATAAAATATCTGCGTTATTCTTTGAGTGTTTAGTTTCTTTCTGATTTTGCAGTACTTTTAAAACTTAAATATTATTGGTCCTCAGCACAAACTAAAGCTATAAACATTTTCTATAATGATAATACCAGAGCACCTGAACACAACATGAACATAGATGTTTGCATGTGACTTTGGTGTTTAGCTCAAAGCACTGCAGTGTCAGAGCACAGCCTGGCAGATTCTGTGTCCAAAATACAGTCTTGTCACCTAGAAATTACGTTTGTATGTCACTAAACTGCTAATGTAATCACTGCCCGGGCTATGCTCAGATATTTCTTTCAGGTGAAAAAACACCAACATTCATGTCAGCTGTTGGGGAGGATGGCGGGCGTCCAAAGTCTAGGACCTTGATACCAGAGCTTTGGGTTCGTGTCAAGACTCCTGTCTTAGATTTAGTCAACAATCAGTACTTCAGTTAAAGTTAGGAAAAGATCATGATTTTGGTTGAAGTTCATTTAAAGGGTGATAACAAAAACATGCTGTAGTCACTACGAGTGGATTCTGTATTGCAAGATTGCCTATTCTGGTGGACAGCAGTGAACAATTTGCTGATATGTTCAGTATAAAAAATGGAAATATTTTGGCTTTACGTTTCCCTCAAAATAATTTGCAGTTTCAAATCAGCGGTGGCGCCCCCACTGGTGAAGATAAATGGAGGCCGATATTACTTACTTAGTCTTTAAGAGGCTGTGGCCTGCTCATTTATTTAAGCTAGCAGGAAGGTAGTGATATCTTGTGAAACTAGACAACCTAAAGCATCCATTGGTACCAAGCATTTCGGTATAGTTTGTCAGATAAAGGCTCAATAATGCCCCAGAGTTAGACTAAACTTTGGTGAGGGAACACCTGGCATGGCCATTTTCAAAGAGGTTCCTTGAACTCTCACCTCAAGATATCTGTATGAAAATGGGTTCTCCGGGTACCAACGCGTCTCCCCTAAACGTGAGAGGGCTTGTTCCCAATAACTGTTTTGTTCCTTAGAGTCAGTGTCTGTTTATGGAAAAGTACAACTAGCTTTTTCCACCCAGTTTCACTCCGAAGTCGTTGAAAACTGGCACTTGGTCAATGACTTCTCGCGTCAGACGCAGATGAAAAAAGCTGTCTTTTCACTGGTGTTCACTTCCTGTATGATTGTAAAGCCAAACCCTGTTCTTTTTTCCTAAACCCAACTATCGTCACGTGTCCACGTTTGGTCATGGACTTTCCACGTCCAGATACGACATGCAAGGTACCCTGAGTGTGTTGGTTGTTGATGTTCTGGGACGCCGTGTCAACTTCAGCCTGTTAGATGTTTTGTCTGTTTTTAAAATTTCATTCTGTTTTCATAGGAAATCTACCTGCTCACCGTCTCTTTCAAAATAAAAGTACTACGTTAGTATAACGCTGCGAATTGACATTTTTTTTCCTTCAACAACAAACGCACGTGGTTGGATTTAGTAAAAAAACAAACAAACAGGTTTTGGCTTTACAATGTTACAGGAAGTGAACACAGGCCTCCTGGGTGAATGTCGGAGGTTTTTGGACCCATCCCGCACCCTCTTGCATTTCCCCCTGATGCTGCCGGGCACCGTTAAACAATAACAGTGACCAGCACTATATCATGCTGTGTCTGACACTGGAAGTCACTGACCAAGCACCGGTTCAACGACTTCAGAGTGAAACCAAGTTGGCAAATCAGTCATATAAACGTACCTTCTAGGAGACAGGGCTGCTGAAATCACTATTTGCTTTAAAGTACAACACATTTATGCATCTGAGTGAAGAGTGTAAAATATAAGCTCTACTTATAAATGCAAAAATAGTTTTTTTTCCCCAATGAATGAAAATCTTAAGTTACTAAGAGTGTGTTTTGTAGAGGGATCAGTAAATGAGCGAATTAAAGAAGCAGCATAGTCTTGTTTTAATGACAAAAACCTAAATAGATAAGCACATAAATTATAAAAAAAAAACTGAGTAATAGAAAAACAAAAGCATGTCATTGTCATGATATTAATGTTTTCAGCTGTCAATCATAGATATATAGAGGAGGCTAAGTGATGCACAGAACACCTTTAAAAAGAATAAAAGTGACTCAAAAACTGGGAGAAACCAACTGGCTTTACGACAGAGGAATAGAGGTTTACTGTTTCATAATACTATTCATGAGAGCGAGTTGGTAATTCATTCAGAATAATAAATCTGCTCTTTGAAGGGACTGATGCAGGATAAAAGGAGCTTTTCATCTGTTTCATCTATTAGACAGAAACAGAGTTTAGATTTCAGACATTTTTATGATTCGAGCTCAAAACAAACACGGACGTTAAAAAAAAGTTCTGAGGATCAACAACAAGTCATACGGAGAGGTTTAAAGTTACCTCTGCCTGTCCAGAGACAGAAAGACACTGTTTCTGAACAACACACAGGATTAATTCATCAAAGTGAAGAAGAAGAAGAAGAAGAAGAAGAAGAAGAAGAAGAAGAAGAAGATACAAAGCTCCTCTATTGACGGATCAGATTTAAAGGTTAGAGACAAAGATAAAACAAATAAATATATAGTTTCATCAGTAATTTCACTGTAGGTTTTATAAAACAAACAGGAGGGAATAGTGACTTTGTTGGGGACTCTTTTCATCCATCCATTTCCATCCACTTATCCGGGCCGGGTCGCGGGAGCAGCAGGCTGAGCAAAGTACTCCACATGCCCCACTCCTGAGCAACGCTTTCCAGCTCCTACTGTGAGATCCTGAGGCGTTCCCAGGTCAGTTGAAATATATAATCCCTCCAGCATGTTCTTGGTCTACCTCGGGGCCTCCTACCAGTGGGATGTCACCACCTCAACTGAGCCCTTTTGACACGAAGGAGCAGCAGCTCTACTCCGAGATCCCGGTGGATTTCCGAGCTCCTCCCCCTATCTATACAGCTGAGACCAGCCATCCTTCGGAGGAAACTCAGTTTGTCTGCGTGTGTTCGCGATGTCATTCTTTCCGTCACTACCCAGAGCTCATGACCATAGGTGAGGGTTGGGACGTGGATGGACCACTAAATTGAAAACTTCGCCTTCTGGCTCAGCTCCCTCTGAACCACGACAGTCTGGCACATCACTGCAGACACTGCACCAAACCGCCGATCCATCTCACGCTCCATTCGACCCTCACTCATGAACAAGAACCAAAGGAACTTGAACTCCGTTGTGGACTATTTTCAGTGGCAGACTAATTCACATGTGATGCTCTTATGAGTATTTGTAGCAGCAGGACGGTGTGTGTGTGATTGCATCAAACTAAACTACAGTGTGTGAGTTCGTGGTGATGAAGGAACACGTCACCCAGTGACACAGAGTGGCTCACTGATGTGTTTTATTCAACAATGGAGGAAGAAGATCTATCAGGCTGAAGACACGTACCCTGGTGAGACCATCCTGATGGCGTCAGCTCAAGATTATGTTTCGTTCTTTGTGTAAATCTGGACTTAATGCCACACAAAAGTCTTTCTAGAAATTAAAATGCAAGCAGGGCCAATCAGGGATCTGCACCGAAGTTGACAGCTTGCGATGGAGAAGATATTCCCCGCCGTTTTGTGACGCAAGCTGGCTGAAGGAGTTTGTCCCACCCACTGAAAGTGTTCAAGGCGACATCGAGTCCACACTGATATAGAGCGAAACAGAATGTTGAGCTCATGTCATCAGGACGATCTTACAACGTTAGTTGATACACACACTGTACTTGTTTGGAGACGCATTCACTGTTGGGTTGAGTCTTTGTGGAAAACGAAAAATGTAGATAATTACCATGACTACCCTGAGGCCCTGTCTACACGTCTACATCAACAGTACATCAAACACCAGAGAAGAAGATTCTGAGCATATGCAGTGAGCTTATTTTCCTCTGACAATAATCAAACAACCCTAGCATCTTTCTGGTACGCAGTCCGCAGTGCAAAATATTGTGACTATAATGAGACTCGTGTGGACGGATGTCGAGGTAAATTGCCATTGTTTTTGTTGTTTGCGGTGCGTGGTCATTACACAATGCAACAACTGGCATGTGTAAATGAAGGAGGTGATGTCATCGTTTCCTAAATGCTTAGTTTTACACGTCCACATGGAGACAAAGTAACTGGGATTTTTATAAAATCTGCATGTTAGAAAGCACTTTCAAAAATCTCCATTGTGCACGACCACACTGGTCAGAGCTGTCGTCAGTTGTTTAACACCAACAGGAACCATTTTTAGTCTGTAACTTCTGATGTGAAGCTGTCAACGTCAACAGAAACAGACAGACAGGAAACATTCAGGACTGACCGCTGGATTCTGATCCAAACGTCGAGGACACCAAGAAGAGAAGGCCTGCAAAGAAAAAGAAAAACAGATTGATCACATCAACCCGTCATCAAATACACAAGAAACAAAGAAAGTTCAACCACAGACTGATACAATAAAAGAGAACAGAAGAAGAAGAAGAGCAGCGTACCTGTCAGAGGCAGCAGGACAGACAGCTGAGACATTTCTGCACCTGAAACACAGACTGACCTCAGATTACTGAGAATAAGCAACATCAGTAATGCTCACATGTAGAGATGTCCGATATTATCGGCCGATATTGGCATTAAAATGTAATATCGGAAATTATCGGTATCGGTTTTTACTTTTTTAATGACACAACTTTTACACAGTATGCACATATTATACATCAAACTCTTCAGCTACTTCTCCTCTCACTCAAAATGTCAAAATATGAGAGATGTGGTGTATAGTTTTTGAGATATCTTTGTTTGTTTGTAATATGTGTAATGTTAGTTGCCTAAAATGATTTAGTTTTTCTTTTCTTTTTTTTTTCTGGGGGGGGGGACCCCGCATATATCGGTATCGGTTGATATCGGTATCGGAAATTAAGAGTTGGACAATATCGGTATATCGGATATCGGTAAAAAAGCCAATATCGAACATCCCTACTCACATGTGAACAGTCAGTAGAGATGTCTGTCTACATACTGTACACGGAAACACGGTGAAGTCCAGTCAGTCGACTCTTCACACACAGTTATACATTAACCACTCCAGTAAACCAGTCACTAAGTCAGACTGGTCACTCAGTTAGTAAACCAGCTAATGAGTTATACACATGATACAATAAACGAGTAGTTCCCTCAGTCATTACCAGTTATCTGATTATTAATGATTAGCTGCTGTATGACATCTGATTGGGAGTTACTCAAGAACTGATCATTAACTAACTGTTAGTTGCTCATTGGTTCATAGTTAGTTCTTTAGTTCTTTAGTTAGTTTCGTTTTTTGTACCTTACTGTAAAGTGTGACAGAATAAAGTGTCAAAAAAAAAAAAAGTCAGCAACCCAGGGAAACAAAGTCAGTAAATATTTAATAAAAAATCAGTCAACAAGTGCAGAATACGTAGACTAGTTAAGACAACAGTTAAACAGTCAGCAAGAAATTCTGGACCAATGCCAATGTTTAAAATGGCACTGTGGCTGACGATGTTTTGTTTTTTGGTTTGTTTGTTTTTATTCCCCCTTTTGTTCCAGGGAAATAAAGAAATCTTCATTATATAAAAAATAACGAAGTGAAAATAATGAAGTGTTTTAAAGTCATTAACTCATAATTAATTCATTACACTGCCTTTGAATGAGCACATATTCAATCATACACATATATGAAATAACCTTTAATATAACCTTTTACATGAAAAATATTTTTGAAAAACTGCTTTAAAAGTCTTTTTGATATATATATATATCATAATTGACTCCATATAGCTGTATCTATTCAAGCTTCTTGCTTAAAGACTAAATTTTTCAAGATTACATTTGACACATTATAAAAAGCTTTAATTTAACGTCATCCATTACTTCTGCACTTTTACTGAATCAAGCTTGAACACATTGATGCAACCTCTGTAAGCTGTTAGCCCCATAGATGTAAAAAAATATCAGATACCATGATGGCACCTACTCATGCAAGTGGAGTTGCTCGCCTGGAGCATACGCCGGGTTTACTTCTGCAGTATGCGGCTCACTAAACATACGCAGTAGTGTTTCTCCTGTGGCCCCGCCCACCTGTTCCCACTTGGCTCATAGACTTTACATTGTGATGACATCATCCATTTTTAAAAATTTTATAAATATAACACCGCCCTGGCTCCAAAATCATAACAGAAAGAGTCACTATTGACCTCGTTTGCAGTTCGAGGCGTCAACAGTTTTACAGACGTCTCTATCATGATGGTGGTCTATGGGGAAGAAATTTGTTTTACTGCTGCAGGGATTCTTCTCGCTGCAAAGCTGCAAGTGGCCACTGGGAGAAACCTGGAAGCTTGGGGGCTTGGATAGCTCTCAACAGCGATCAGCTAACGTTAACGAGCTCTCTTCCTTGTGATGTCAACACAGACTTGTTGTTCACATCGTAGCATTATAACAGAAACAATAGATTGCCTCCTCTGCGTCAGTAATGAGTTTACTGCATCCTATTGCTTTTGACAGCGTCCTGGGGAAGATCTTTGTTCGTCCCAAACAAGTTTAATCAATGTCATCTTATTTGCTGATAGGTCAATGGCTGTCTCAAGACATCAGAAATCGGTGCATCCCTAATTAAAACCATCGATTAGTTGCCAAGACAATGGATTAATGAACTTGCATCTTACCACACACCTGAGAAAGTATTATATAACGTAAAGAAAAAACCCTCAACCGTTCAGAAAATTCAGGTTCCCTCTATTAACATTATGCTGTCTTTGGATTTAACCAACCACAGGGATGTGACTCTCTCTCTCTGTCTCTCTGGACCAACTTTAACTTAAACTTTTATGCTGATTTTGTTATGTAGTCTTTCATATTCACATAAATGACATAAAATGGAGAGCCACAAAGGTTTGAGGGGTTGATGCTGAACAACTTCTTGTTTTTCTTTCCCAACTTTGATCCACTGGAGAGTTTATTAACATATGTTTGAGCGTCAAAATGTCCCTCAGGTTTAGTTTTAGTACGTTTTCTCTGTACATATATATGGTTAAGGAACAGTATCCCGAATTGTTTTCTGGGTTTTTGCTCTTTGCCTCTTTTCCTAAGTATCTTTGTCCTTTTATTTCTTTCTTTTTAAAATAACATATTCAAATGCACAAATGGAAACCTGCCACGTTTCTGTAACTGCTCCTGCGCTGTAATTTGAGCATCTGGTAATAAAAACAAATCTTTGCAAAAAAAAAAAATAATAATCAATCAATTGTAACCCAGTGATGTCACCAGTGAGCAGACTCACTCAGTCAGTTAGTAAATGAGCCAACAAACACGATTCAAGAATAATACACCGATAACCAAACCAGTAAATCTCTCAACCAGAGGCCAAACCAGTCAGTCATAAACTGCAGTGGTGGAAAGTAACTACGCACATTTACTCAAGTATTGTACCTGTTCAAATACAAGGTACATGTACTTTGAGTATTTCCATTTTCTCCTCCTCCTCCATCTCAGAGGTGAATACTGTACTTTTTACTACATTTGTCTGAAGTCTTTAGTTATGTCCTGTCCAGTGAAAACCACGTATCTCCAGATGTGTTGAATGTTGGTGATAAACTGAAGGATGAAGTGTTCCTTTATGTGCTAAGAAAATTCTCCTCCTTCTGAGGCTAAGTAAACGTTTAAAAAATCCTCTCGGATCAGCTGGAAAAGTCGTTGTTACAAAGCTGAAAACAGGCTGTTTTTCTGACTTTTTTGAAGATACATAGTTCTTATTGTAGATTAAAATACTCAACAGTATATAAAGGCCTTAAAGTGAGCAGCCTTAAACATCTACGGCAGTAAAATGACACACATGCACGTTAACGCAGCAATAATATTAATCTAAAAACATGAGATGAAACAGGAAAACGTTTAACTGCAACATACTGATTTTTACTTTAAATACTTTAACTACTTGCTGCTACTTGCACATACTTTTACTCAAGTAAGTACAGTATTTTTACTTGTAGTGGAGTATTTTCACAGTGTGGTATCAGAATTTTTACTCAAGCAAAGAATATAAAAACTAATTAACAATTGAAGCAATTAACATTATTGGTCAGCCATTAAACCAATCAGTAAACAAGTGAAACGACCAATCAGTAAACTAGCTGGCAGTAGGTACCAGTCTGCAAGTAAAGGCATCAGTAAACCAGGCAGTAACTAGTTAAAAAGGTCAGTCAACTTACTTCACCCACCAGACACACACTGTTAGTCTCTAAACAGTCAGTAAACCAGTTAAAGTTATTCAGTAAACATATCAACCTGTCTGTAAAGAGTCAGACAGTTTCTGAACCAGCTAACTGGTTTACTGGTCAATAAAAATATGCAATCGGTCACTCAGTAAACTGAGCAGCCACTTTACTAAACCAATTACTGTTCAACCAGTCAGGCAGTAAAGTAGTTTGCAGTAGGAAAGAAAATCAGCAGTCGCCTTGATTGGTTTTAAATCAGCCAATCAATCCATCAGTAAACCAGACAGCCATTCACCCATTCATTCATTCATGCAGTCAGTAAAGATCTCAGTGTAGAGAAAGCAGTAAACTCAGCCGTCTTACTGACTGTTTCTTCAGCAGTCGTCTCTCAGGAAAACTGTTCAGAGTTTATTCCCTGGATTCAGCAGGCGGTGAGCTGGTGATGCTGAGCTGGTGTTGATCACCCAGCAAGAGTGAGGCAGCCCTTTAAATAAGCTCTCTTACACACACACACACACACACACACACACACACACACACACACACACACACACACACACACCTTACAGTTGGGAGGTGGGAGGGGCTTCACTGACAGGTCGACCTGAGAGAGACAAAGAGAGAACAGAAAAATGAAAAACCAACCTCAGTTTGTGATGATTCAACAGTGAAGTCATGTTTACGTGTTTATCGTTTAGTTTTTACCGTGGAAACAAACAAATCTAAACAAAACATTTACTGTCTGAACACCCGACACTGTGCAGCAGAACATAAAGTTGCAAAAGCAGGAAACCTCACTTAAAATCCCTCTGACTTTTTTTAACAAAACAAATAACAAAAGGAAGTTTAACTGCAAGCAGCGACTTCAGGATTTAAGCCAGCGTGAACCTTTAAAACTTGAAAGCTGATTAGGATCAAGACTTCCGACAGTTAATGACTTGTGCATTAAAAATAAAAATAACCAACTGGTTTTAAGACGATCAAATCTATACAATTTATACAATGACAAAAACAGGTTACCAGAATGGTTGATATATTAATATACTTTGTTTTGTTTATCTTACAGTTAATATTACTAATTATATTATGTGCATAGATGAATATCATTACAGTAAATATATGGGGTTCAACAGCAACCCTGTTTTAATCTGTAATATTTTTGCACATGTTGGGTGATTTGTTGTCCTCCAAATAGGCTGGTTGTCCTTTTCCTACAAAAGACAAATATACAGCTTGAATTGAAGGAGAACATTTATCATAAGGAACAAACCTAATATTCAGATATCTTGAGCTAACGTTTAAGGGAACCCTTCGAAAATGGGCGTGTTCCCTCGCCAAAGTTTGGAGCATTATTTAGCTCCCCTATCAACAAGCTATGCCAACATGGTTGGTACCAGTGGATGCCTTAGGGGCCGTACACATACTGCGGTTTTGTGCCTTTTCAAAGTGCACTTATACACCAGAGCGAAGCCGTCACGGCGTGCATGCATTCCCAAGCGCCTATTTGTTGAGGTGCGGTGGCTGCGCCCCGAGATAAACACAGTTCAAATTATTGAACGCAGCAGCGTGCACCGTACATCATGTGACGAGGAACAACCAATCACAGCCGACAGATATCTTTCCCTTCTTCTGTAAATATCAGTCTGTGGTAAATATGTTTGATCATGGTAGTGCAGGGCTACCCAGAGCTTTACATCTGTCCTACAGATGATAGGCCTACACAGTGGTGTAGTGGTAGTTGATGAGGTGGGTTTACTACTAGGTAGATAGGTAGGTTACTGATGAGGAAGTGGGCATACTCTCCTATATATTACAATGGCTGTTTTGCTGATAGGTGCGTATACTGTCACTGGATAGAAAAAGAAGTGGGTAAACCCCGTATACCTGAGTATACCCTCCACTACACCACTGGGCCTACACACTTATAAACAGCTCCTGGAAGAAGATCAGCTCTGCACTCAATCACGTAAATGGGCTATGGTGCAGTGCTTGTTAAGGTTGCTTAGCAACCTCAAAGGCAACCTGCCACAGCGCTCTTGAAGGCTGGCACAAAAAAAGGCACAACGGTAGTGCCAAGCGCCCGACCTTGCATTTTCTAGGCGGTTAAAGACGCAGCATGTGTACGGACCCTTAGGTTGTCTAGTTTCACAAGACGTCTACTACTTTTACGCTATCTTAAAAAAGCACACCACAGCCTCTTAAACACAGTAATATCAGTCTCCGTTATTTTCGCCAGTGGGTGAGGCAGCAACTGTATCAGGGGAGGTCATGGCCCATCCTGTCCCCCTCTTGATGGCGCCTACTAAAAGTGAAGAATTTACTCAACATTCAAGTGTGAATATGAGTCATAGTCTGACTTGGTAATAATCAAGTTTAAGTTGGCAATGTCAGATTCGATCACTTCTTGAGTCCGTTAGCAACATAAATTAAAATCCACACTTAGAGAAATAGTTCACCTTAAAACATTGCAAATTGTACATAATACTCACCTCCCTAGGCTCTCTGTGGTCCAACACATTTTTCTATCAAATGGCGTCAAGGAGAGTAGAGAACCTGAAAAATAAAATCAGTGCCAACAGATTTTGACAACAAATCTTTTTGAACAAAAGACAAAAAAAAAGGTTATAAAACATCCCAAAAAACTGCATTATCCAAGTGTCTTGTATCCACTCGAGGGCTCATGGGTGTCCAAAAATGACTATTTTCACACTAAACTATTGCAAAAACAAAGTATTTCTGGATTGTCTTCCTGTGAAGGAATTTGCTGTGCAGAGTAAACCCTCACACACAGAACGTTTTTGGAATATTTTATAACCTTATTTGTTGTCTTTCATTCAGACTCTGTCAGAGTCTGTTTGCATCGATACCCAAGTCAGAGTGTAAAATTAAATCAATATTCAAGTTGAAGTTAGTTTGTGTTTGGTAATTTTTAAAAACAGGACAACCTTCTATTAGATCGGATTATTGACGATGATAACCTAGAAGTGAATCTGAGAACAGGCCTGGAAATGTAAACAGGGTGCTGCGTTGCTGCAGGGCATGAGAGAGACTTAGCTCTGTAAACGTGACTCTATTGAAGGGAAGGGGTCAACAAAGGATGTGGAGGGTATGAGATGACAGTGACATATTTGTCACATATATCATCTGCTGTCACTGAATCCTTGAGTTGTTTTGTTGTCATGATGTCAGCGAAGCCTGAGGGTTGATCTGGAGGTCAAAACTAACCTCACATTGTTACAGTCCCTAAAGAAACAGCGTATCTGCCATGTTGTGTTTCAGTGTTCAAAGTGACGAAATCACTTCCTGAGGAGGGTTTTTTGTTGTTTTGTTGACAAAGATAAAAATTTGAGACCTGAGCTCTGTTAGTGGGAAAAAAGATGAAGAGCAGAGAATTGTGACACTTAATATTCTTCTTGGCTGTTTGCTGGTTCTCTTGTTGAGTTCTGCGTTATTGGTGACGTTTTTTCCATCAGTGTGAAGGTGTTATGATTCAGTTAAAGTGACTGGACCGTGGGAACTGGACTCAGCCAGAGACGTACCTTGGCACCAACTATGGTGGTGATTTTTTTATGGAAAAAATCTCTAAGCACTGCCAAGGCATGAAGAGGGTCCATGATCAATAGGAATGTATCTCCGCTTTTTGGCAGATGATGTGATCTTGTTCATGTATCAGGGCAAGACAGAATGTTAGATCAACAGGCACGTTGGTGCAGATCAGTTGCCGTGGCACTGTGTCTGGGATCACCCTTGGGCCCAATTTATACTTTACGAATCTAAGTCAGGTTCCCTGATAGCAGACAGGCAGGCGGGGGGCGTGAGTTTGCATCTTGCCCAGGAGCCCTTTGTGTCGTCATCAGCCTACTGGGGAAAGGTACTTTTCTTGATTTTGTTTTCCACAGCAGATAGTACCCCATCAATGTAGGCGGGGTTCTTGAAACTGAGTTTCAAGTCTGAATTCATGTTGATGCATAGTGAACAATCTTGGATAATTCTTTATTTATGGGATTTTTGGGGTAATGCATATGTATATTTTTTTTAAAAAATGCATCATTCAAATATTGATTTTGATGTTGATTACCACGGTAACAACCAAAGCATTTGGGTCAGTCCTACATGTTACAGTGTTGCATCTGTCATGCCCCAAACGAACACCTCACTGATTCAGAAATTTCATCTTATTTCTGTCACATTTCTGACGACTTGTAGCTGCAGGTCTCTTCACATTAGCCTCTTTCTATCATCTCTGAAGCTCTGCTCATTGTGGAGGGCCGGGCGGAGCTCAGGGCCAGCTCGGTAATGTTACCTGTGTGCAGGTATACAAGCAGACCAGACAGCAGTGGTCAGGAATTCAGCTTGGCCAGCTCCCAGCATGCAGCTGGTAAAATGAGAAGGGTGAGGAAAATGTCTTTGGGAGGAATGTAACTGGAGCGAAGGAGGACATTTTCTGAAGGCTTTCATAGACAGAGACATAGATAAATAGATATGAAATAGAAATGTAAACAATGCTTCAAGACAAATCACTAGTGTGCACTTCAGTGTTTCAAACGGAAACTCATCTGGAATTTTGGAGGTCTCAGTTTTCAGGGATTCGACTCATAAACAGTTCTTGTCCTTTCTCTTCGTGTGGGTCTGTTTTGGGTCTCAGCTCCTTAGCAACACTAATAATCTTTTCCCGTATGATGGAAGTTTCAGTCAAAACAGTGTTGTTGCCAGGCAGATTTCTAGGAGCTGATCAGTATCAGGAGCATCTTTGTCTGAAAGCTGCGCAGCTTTCTGGAGCTCAGAGGTGCTATTGTATAACGATAAGCGATGGAACATTGGATGATTATTGTTTCTGAATGGCGTAACATCATCCAGGCTGATTTATTTTCCCAGAGGGAGAGAGCATGTATTCTTTATTAAAAACACTGTTCTACTTTTGAAGTCTGGTTCGGAGAACAGAGTCTCAAGGCCACAAAAAACGTCAGCAGTGTCCCAACGTCAAGTTTCAGAGATCTCGGTCTCCAGAGAGAAAAGTCTGGTTCATATTTCCCTGTAGACAACGTGAGACGACTCAGAGTTTGCATTTGCATTTATACTGCATTAATGTGTTTCAACGACTTTGGTACGTTCACATCGAATACAAAATCTCAGTCACAAGCATCTGCCAAAAGTGAGCTGAAGCTAAAGTACATTAGTAATGGGGAAGAAAGGTGATTGAAGTGACTTTGAACGTGGTTAACATGGTTGTTGGTGCCAGACGGGCTGCTCTGAGTATTTACTGGGATTTTCAGCACAACCATCTCTAGAGTTTACAGAGGATGGTCCCAGACAGAGAAAATATCCAGTGAGCCAAAATGCCTTGTTGATGCCAGAGGTCAGAGGAGAATGGCCAGACTGGTTCAAGATGATAGAAAGGCAACAGGAAGTCAAATAAGCACTGGTTCCAACCAAGGTGTGCAGAAGACCATCTCTGAACCAACCTTTGATTGTGACCATCCCGAGGTACACCTGTGTAGGAATGATGCTGTTTAATGCATGCATGCATCTTGATATGACACACCTGTCAGGTGGATCTTGGAAAAGGAGAAGTCCGAACTGACACGGATTTTAACAAATTTATGAATGGAATTTAAGAGAAATAGTCATTTGAAACATCTGAAATCAGGTGATTCAGGTCTTCGATCATCCCTCACGTGGGCGACCCAGTTGAGGGTGGTCAGTCCCCAGCTTGTGTCCAAGCAGCGCACTACACCATAGATCTTTTTCTGCAACCTCACTGATGTTTCTGGTGTCTTGCAACCCCCTGATGCCAAAGAGCCTGAGTGCCCGTTGCATAGATTGTCCTGGGAAACCCCTGCAGCCCACCTAAATTGGCTCACAGCGGGCCCTCCAACACTCTCTTCAGGCGTCAAACAGCTCAAGGTATTTGGCCTTCTTTCGCTCATGGGCCTCCTCCATCCAGTCTTTGCAATATGCTCCCGAAACTTAGATAATAAATCTATATAGTGCAGATCTATTCAGTGCATAAACAAGTCTGAGATCTTTAACTTTAACCTGTGAAAAATGGGAGCAAAAACTAAAGTGTTGCATTCAAATTTTTGTTCAGAGTAGAAACCTGAAAAAACCTTCAGCAGTTCAAATCAGTTCACCTTCAGATTCTGGATCAGTCTGCGGTGAAATCTGGCGACAGACCCCAAAACAAGCCATCTAGGATTATAACTGTAACAACTCCAAAACTCTTCAGTATACTTTTTCTTTCCTGCAGCGCAGACAGCTGAGCAGAGCTGCTAATATAAAGCTGGTGGATCTGTCCAACTTGTTTCTAAAAGTTTTGTTTCTTTGTAAGCCTTCTATCAGATGGGCGCCCTGTGTGACGAGCAGTCATGGCAGGAATGTCATCTTAATCTTATTTAATATCACAGGAGTATTTTACAATTTAATTTCTCCTCCAGATCTGTTTTCTGTGTTTGACTTCGTACGACTGAACCTGACGAACAAGAGGTTGCAGATGCAGAAGTGTGTTCAAGGGCACAACGTCTACGTTTGCTCAGTTCATGTCTCCTTGGTTTGACTTTCTTTCAACACAACTCATGAGTGCATCGCTTTTCAGCAGCCAATTCACAAATCCTGGCAGGTCAGAGTGTCCTTGAATGCATCAACAACACAGAGTTCTTTGGGCGGTCAGCAGCATCGCCACGAGACAATAACGATGCAGCTTTGTCAACAGGAAAACAGACGACATGTCGACTGTGATCTCTTGGCGAGCTTCAAGTCTCTTCAGGCTGATTTGTACAGAGAGGAACTGTTGCGGCCTGAAGGAGGGAAAAGTGAACACCTGTATCATCTTCCACCTGGATTAGTGTAAATGCTCCAAATAACTTTCCCCTGATATAAAACGCTGCTCTCTGCATCACCTGAGAAGCTGCTTTCAGGTGCGGACACCTGATCCATGTGTGTCAGAGAGTCCTCACTGAACAAACAGCTCTTTGTATCAACCACCATGTTATCTCTGTCCTGTAGAAACCTTGTATCGACAGGCCCGGGCTGCTCACTGTGAGACATCAGATCAGGACGACACATTCAAGTGTTTACATGCTTCATAATACGGCGGATGGTCAGCTGAGGTCACAGCAGGATGCCGGCCAATCAGGGTTTTACACTAAAGAAAGGAGTGGTGTTATGAGGCTGACCGCTGACCCAGGATCTGTGCTGCTGCTGTCAGCAGGATGATACAAGGAGATGAAAAACGGGTCAGGATGAGGTCGTAGAACAAAGTGAATCAAAATGTGTGAGACAGCGAACAGTGTTTACTGACGCTGGTCCTCATTTATTTCTCCTGCTCTGACTACTGCGAGGATAAATATTTCTTTATAGTCTCATCTAAACACGTCTTTGGTTTTCATATCTTTTCCTTGCTGTTGTTTCAGCAAACAAAAAACAAAATCTGCACGTCTGACCCGACAGCTGTCACTAAAAACAGTCCTGAGTTATATGAATTTAGTTGATTTCTCCAGGCAGATATTTCAAAGTGTACGAAAACAGAAAACAGCAAGAAGGTATTTTACATTCCTAAAGTCGTAATGCCAGTGTTAAAAGTTCCATGTGTAGGATTTAGGGGATATATTTTTTCATTGGTCTCTGTCACCACATTCTTCATGATGCCCTTGAACTCACTGATGGATATAAGTGTTTCTAATTTAATATCTTTTCAAGACTGTTCCACGCCCATGGTGCAGAGTAGGAAAATGCAGTTTACCCAGATCTGCTAAAACCCAGGGTTCCTTAGGAAGCAGCCACCTGGAGGAGCATAGCTGGAAACTACCAGAGCTGACACACAGACGGGTGCAGAGGTCGTCTGCAGTTTGCCCAATATTGCTTTATACAGGTTGAATCAGTGATGAATCATCTAAATCAACCTGAAACAACTGATCAGATCACATCATAACTGAGCTCAAGCAGCAGCACTACTTGTGACTTTTACTTTGACGAGGCAGCTGTGTGACTGCTTCCTCTTCCTGTGCTGATTAATAAGAGTTTGGTGATTCTGTCGTGTTACAGTACATAAATACTTGATCTGTTTCTGTTGTGTTTTCATTGTTGGCTCGAACGTGTTTTTAGTTTTCTGTCGGGACAAAGTGGCGTCCAGCTGACGGACGACGAACAAAAGAGGACAGGTCAGGTTCCACTTACCTGTCCTCAACTGGTCTCTTGTCTTTCTTCCTGTCCTCCTCGTCTTTATCTCATCACGTGAGACAACACCTGAGAGGAGAGGAGACAAGGAGAGGAAACAAGAGAGGAAACGAGGAGAGGAGACGGGAGAGGAAACAAGACCACAGAAAACAAGAGAGGAGACAGGCGAAGAGAAGACAAGAGGAGAGGAAACAAAGGGAAAGGGAAATAAAGGGAGGAAACAAGGAGAGGGAACAGGAAACATCCTCCAGGAAGCGCTGCTGAGACTTCAGAGTTTTGATGTAACTCTTTGTGACTTTAACCTGATGAGGACCTTTTTACGTAACATCATTATGATTCCAGTGAATTAACTGGGAACACTGGTGGTATTAACAGAGTATTAAAGTGGTTTTAATGGTTTCCTCTGCGGGTTTGACGGGCTGGAATAAGAACATCACAATGTTTCCTCTCATCCAGCAGATAAAACCTGAACTCCCACGTTGATCAGCAGCTGCTGACAGTCACGAGGAATAATGTGTGTGTGTGTGTGTGTGCGCATGATTGCTCTTGGAAGTGTGCCTCTACACGTGCATTTAAGTGTGTGTGTGTGTGTGTGTAAAGACTCCTAAATGACCACGTGTCTATATAAAAACATCCCTGTGTGTTTAAAGGGAAGATGGAGATCAGTTTCGTCTCTGAGTCCAGGATGTGGTTAGCTTAGCTTAGCACAAAGACTGGGAGCAGGTGGAAACTGTTAGCCTGGCTCCACTGAAGCAGAAACAAGTCTCAGGCCTCTTTCTAAGAACTCAGCAGGAGGGAATTCTCCGTCCTGAACCTCCACTATCATGATCAGAGGAGAAACTCTTTGATCCTTTGAACACACAAACTGACGGTGATGTCAAACTGAGGCACATGTGCTCTCACTTCAGCCGTCTCAGAGTCCGTAAACACAACAAAGAGATCAGCTTCAAAATCTCATCATGGAAAATTTTTATTTATCATTAACTTTATTACAGAGTCACAAAGACAAGTAACACCCTGTTATGTGTGCGACCCACGACGGGAGATTTAAAAAGTAGCTGAAAGCAGTTAGCAGCTAACTCAAAGAAGACGAACAGTGGCAAAAAATGTCCGCAAATTGTGAACAAAAAATGATGTCCAGGAGCTCCTTACAGTCCAAGCAGAAGATGAGATCCGCTGCCATTTAACACGGACAGTAAATGGTTGCTTTGGCATGCATCTATTTTCATTTGCTTATCCAGGGCAAAGTCGGGGGGGCAGCAGGCCAAGCAAAGCACCCCAGACGTCCCTCTCTCCCCAGCAAGCTTTCCAGCTCCTCCTGGAGGACCCCAAGGCGTTCCCAGGCCAGATGATATACACAATCTCTCCAGTGTGTTCTGGGTCTGCCCCGGGGCCTCCTACCAGTGGGACGTGCCCAAAACACCTCTAACAGGAGGCGCTCAGGAGGATCCTGATCAGAAGTTGAACCACTTCAACTGACTCCTTTGAACATGGAGGAGCAGCGGCTCTACGCTGAGCTCCCTCCAGATGCCCGAGCTCCTCCTCACCCTATCTCTCAGTCTGAGCCCAGACACCCCACAGAGGAAACTCATTGCAGCAGCTTGTATTCACCATCTCATTCTTTCGGTCACTACCCAGAGCTCATGACCACAGGTGAGGGTTGGGACGTAGCTTGACACTCAAACCGCCTCAGGTCATGCTGGAGGTCACAGTGTGATGAAGGCAACAGAACCACATCATCTGCAAAAAGCAGAGATGCATCCTGGGGTCCCAAAACCGGACCCCTTCCTCCCCCCGGCTGCGCCTCGAGATCCTGTCCATGAATATCACAGATCAGTGACAAGTGACAACCCTGGTGGAGGCCAGCACCCACTGAGAATGTGTTTGACTTTGTGCCAAGTATGCAAATGCAGCTGTTGCCATGTAATGCCATTGTTATTGTTTACAAAGCGTTGCCAACAAGTATACGTCACTCTGGAGGTCGACGCTGTTGTGCTGTGCGTCAGAATTGTCGAGGAGGCACTCTTTCAAGTTTGATGTTTTAACTTTGACTCCAGTTCATGATCTCTGTATTTTCATTTTGATCATTTAGTCATTTATTCTTCCCTTCGTCTACTTCTATTCTCGCACGTTTCTCCTTTTAACTAATCTTCGTCACTTCCTCAAAAAACTCTCCCCATCCTCCACTTCTCCTCTTCTAACTTTCCTCCTCCTCCTGTTTCTCCTCCTCCTCATTATTTCAGCTCCTGGGTCAATAAGTCAACATAACAAAGTCGACATCACTGACACTGAGCTGGAATTACCTCTGTGTGTGTGTGTGTGTGTGCGCGTGTGGGCGGGTGGTCTCTGCAGTGGAAACAATGGAAACAGAAACACGTGGGGTTTCATCGTGCCGTCACGCTGAGCTGAACTCCAGCAAATTTCAAGCAAATGTTTCAGAAACTAAAATGTGAATCCATCACGTTTCCTTCAGAGGAAACATCAGGTTTATGTCTTTTGGTAAAAATGGAACAATAAATGATTTATTGTTCAACATGTTTGTGTTGATCAGGAGTCGGCAGCCGGTAGTCTGATATCTCAGCTTCTTTTCACGGGAAAGTCCACAACATACAGAGTTCAATAAGTGTCATCACCGTCACTTCAAACAGACGTTTGTACCCTAAATATTTTTTTTTGTCCTCTGAAATTAAAACACGAGTAACTCCTACCTTCATAGGAACCACGCACTCAAAGTGTTTCCTCGTTTCCAAAATGTTTTGTTTGTTCACAATTTATCAGCTGCGTCGACTACTGGAACTTTTTATTTCCCAGACTAGTCACCACACACACACACACACACACACACACACACACACACACACACACAGATTAAAATGCCATGGTGACATAATCCTCAGATTGATCTCTTTGTTTTTGGTTGTGTGGTGTTGGAGGAACATGGCCGCAGCAGCAGAGCTGAACCACACTGTGCCAGGCTGCCTTTAAAGTGATGGATGATGTGTGTGTGTGTGTGCGTGTGAGTGTGTAATGCCACAAAGTCGTCCTGCTCCTCCTCAGAGTTGAGAAACTTTCCAGTCTGCAGGAGGAAACAGTTGATGAGAGTTAAATGAGGCAAAGCTGCTGCAGATGAAAATGCATTTGATTTTCTCTGATGATACAGTGTTGCTGCCAAACAGAGCTGCGCTTAACTTTAGTTTTTCCAGTAATGTCATTTATTTATTCCATTATGAAGTTCAGGCTGTGATATGTTTTAAGTGGGTGCCTAAATAATGATGATGATTGGTCCATTTGTCTGTCCAGCACTGACACAGAACAATTTAAATCCCTGTCAGTCATACTGTCTGTTGATGTCCTGATCTGATTCCTGCTCACAAGACATCCTGAGCAGGAATTATTGCTGTGTCCAGTTTTCTTTATGGATGTATACAGAGAACTGGATACAGCCTTCACTCCTGTCAAAGTTGCTCAGTAGCACATGAAGCCAAAAAGTTCAGCCTCCCGCCAATAAAATTACTCAGATATTCCACGTCCAGGGTTCCCACACATTTTCATGGACAAAAATTTCCAAACTTTTCCATGATTTTGTTTCCAAGGACCCATAAATAAAGATTTTTTTTTCTTGCCTCAGTTGCCGGCGTTTTTCAAACTCTGTTCAAAAGTTATTTCAGCTAGCTGCCAGGAGAGTACGGGAGGGAGAGTATGACGATTTGTACGTGACGCGAAACAAAATGTTGTCACATATCGACGCCTTTTATATATGTACAAGCGACATTACGTTGAGAGCTACAGGAAATTAATTTACCGTTATGTTACATTACCTGGAAGGTTATCCACAGAAGATTACTGTAATAATTTCATTATAATTCCATGACTTTTCCACGTTTTCAGCTCTGCTCTCAGGATCTCAGGTGAATAGATTTCAGGTTATACAATGCTTGTTTCCTAAGTAATAAATACGCACTTACCCCGTTTGGAGGAGTCGTACTGTTGTTGAAATGAGCCACAGCTGCTCTTCTGGCTGCACGTGAAATGTGCAGACAAAAAAGAAAACAGACTTCATGTTGAATCTGAATCGCCTTGAAGCTCCGTCCGATCCCACAGAATCAGTTCTTTGGTGTTGAACTGAAGCAGGAATCAGAGAACTGGTGCTTCACCAGGACAACGTACAAATAAAGAGTGCAGCCGCCGTGAGTTGAGACAGTTTTATTAGCTTTATTAGTGCCGGGTGGAAGAGACAGAAATTACAGTGAAGACAGGAAATGTTTAGTCCATTTACAGAAGAAGAGTTTAATATAAAACAACTGGAATAAAGAGGTGAGAGGGGACCTCGAGAGACAGAGATTCACATGTCGTTGGCGTCCGCTTTACTTTTGGCCGAGTTGGGAGAGCTGTGGAGAGGAAAGGAGAAGGTCAACAGACACGTTAAAGAAGTGACGGACTGCTCCTTTAATGAGCAACAGGAGGACAGGTGTGTTTGTGTCTCACCTGTTTGACAAACTGAGCAGCGTTGGAGAGTTCACTGCAGCCGTAAACGACCTTCTTCCCCTGTTTGACCTGAGGACACACAGGAAGTCAGCGGCGGAAAGTAACTAAGTACATTTGAGGCAAATATTGTACTTTTTACTGCACTACATTTATCTGTCAGCTTTAGTTACGTCCTGTCCAGTGAAAACCATGTATCCTGAATGACTTTAAAACAGTTTCGTTATTTTTTTTAATAATGCATATTTCTGTGGTTGTTCGGCAGTTCACAAATTTATTCACAGAAACAGAGAAACAAAAAAATTGCATGTACAATTCATGAAGAATAATGGAGGTGTGAAACAGAACACCTTGATAATAGGGGCCCAGGGGAATAAATAAAAACAAAAACAAATTGGCCCGGTGCATCCCTACTATAGATAATAAAAGTAGCTTGCAGTAGTACTCGCAGTGTTACTGTACCTTGGCGTAGTCCACCAGGTTCTGGTACTCGATGTAGTTTCCTCCTCCCACCACGAACACGATGGCCTGAAACAAAGACATCAACAGCATCATGCTTCTGTCTGCAGGAGCACAGAAACACATTCGGAGCTGGAAAAATGCAGAATAACAAACAAAAAACAGAGTGTTGTCTTTCTCTTGTGTGGTTTTTCATAATAAAAGCCCTAAAAGGAAGAGAACTGACGAAGGCTTTTATTGTGAAGTGTGTTTTAAAGGTTCTCTGTGGTTGTTTCAGACCTCTGGTAGATTCACAGACCTGCCTAAAAGAAATTAAAAACTCAAGAAATTAACTCAAGAGACAGCATCATTTCCAGTCCGTCTTGTATTCCATTTTCATCCTGTGTTTGTCCTGGAAATAACTCCGACTGAATCTCATCAATCAAACTTTAGTCCAGAAACAGAAACTCACCTCCTGAAACGGGTTCTTGTTCCTGGGAATGGAGCTGAAGAGGAGGAAGAGGAGAGACGATGATGAGACATTCCTGAGCTTTATACCAGTTTTACTGAACCTGAACACTTTAGGTAAATGATGTGATGAGCAGGGATTAAAAGCATGTCAGAGCGGTACCTCTCGCTGCCTCGCAGCATCTTTGGGTCAAAGTATCGATAGTCATCTGTTTCCTGGAAGAGACAAACATCAGTCAGAGGAGCTAACAGCTGATTCATCAGGGGGTCACGTCCACAAGGATCATCTGAGTTTGTTTTGGATGAACCTGAAATATCTTAACATTCACTGAACGGATATAAACTCTCCATAACCGTCTCTGTGTTATACCAGTTAAAACCCGACAGAGTTAAACTGGATCCGCTGCAGCTCTGCTTCACCTCATCCATATTTATAAGTCTTTCATCTGCGACATGTTTCTGCTGAGAGATAAACCTCTGACCTGCAGCTTCATCTTCATCACAGTTTATCTGACACAAAGTGACTCAGTCTGGAGCCCCGAGGGAATCAAACGTGAATAAATACACATGAGGTTACAAAACATAATCGAATGAGAACACAAAGTGTGTGACATAAGCAGAAATGTTTTCTGGACAAAGCAAGGCTAGCTGTTTCCCCGTGTCCACTCTTTACACTAAGATTAGCTAACACCTCACAATGTTGAACTGTTCCTTTAATATTCTACAGCAGCACTTTTCTTATTGCGTTCAACATTAGCTCAACACAACACACACACAGACACACACACTGAGGATAATCTGAAAGAGGGAGAATGTGCTCCTCTATTTCTTTCATCTTCATCCCAGTTCTGTCTCCCTCCTCCTCCTCCTCCTCCTCCTCCTCTCTCCCTCCGTCAGATTCACAACAACAGGATCTTTGTTGGTCATCTGTAACTGCAGACGCTGAGAAACCTGCAGTGTGTGTGTGTGTGTGTGTGTGTATGCAAGGTCAAATGACTACCTGAGCTAAGAAGCTGAATCAAAAAAATTCACTCATTCATCATCAAACTGCGTGTTTGTGTGTGTGTGTTAAACTGTGTGTTGATGGGTTCATGTGTGGTCACATGTGAGTTCAATTATGTGTGTGTGTTGGTGATATTATCTCTCTTACACACACACTGTAGTTTATTTGGACTCAATCCCACACACACCATCCTGCTGTCACCAGAGCAACACATGTGGATTGATCCGCCACTGAAAATAGTCCCCAACAAAGTCACTACTTCCTCCTGTTTGTTTGATAAAACCTGCAGTAAGCAGCTGTTTGAATAAATTACTGATGGAACCATTTGTGTTTTTAAAGATCTTCAGTAGGAACCAATGAGCTCGGAGCTGAGAGACACAGACAGGATGCCAGGGAGTGTAGAGAGACAGACGGTCACATACGCTCTCATCACTGAGAAGGCACACTTTTAAACTATTCCAAATGCCTAACTTTTTCAAGATCTTGCTAGCGTATCACTCGTGACCAAACTGTCCCAGTTTCAGTGCTGCTGAGACCAGGTCGGACATACAAAGCTATCCCTAAGTTTAAAAATCCTTTTTGAGAGTAACTTATAATCATTCTCTGAACCCATTGGCTGTATTCGGCGTCTGACTTCCGTCAGACAGCGCATATATACACCAATCAGCCAAAACATTTAAACTACTGACTGACTGATGACGTGAAAAACATTGATTATCTCGTTACAACCTGATGGTCTGCTGGGAAACTTTTGGTCCTGGGATTCATGTGGACGCCACTAAACGTGCTCCACCCATCAAAACGCCACCGGACTATTTAAATAATGATTTGGAGGTTGATAACCATGGCAACGTTTGAAGCTTTGACGCATTTGGGTCAGCCCTACGATCATGGCACAAATTAAGGAGGCAGATTTTTATACAATTGCAGATTTCAGGAGGAACAACTGCAGAAGTGAACAGTAAAAATAATCATGTTCAGTGGCCTGTAGACAAGCTCTCTACCTAATGTTTATCAAAATCAGAGATATTATGACAACTAAAAGAAAAAATGAACAGACTCACAGGGTTTGACTTCATCTCCATCAGGTTGTCCAGGATCCGAGTGACTGGAAGGTTCTGGAAGATACATCATCATCACATTGTTTATTTTGGTGTTACATTTAATCTGTGTATACATTGAAACAGTCCTGTCTCCAGGAGAAAAATAATGTAGGGCCATCTGTTTCTCCAATGCATTTATTAATCAATTAGAAATTTATACAGGCAGGTAACAAACTGCAGGAACACCTGAGTTGAGTGGAGAAACATAATGAAAGCAGATGCTTCACACGGTTATTGGCAGTTCTGTCAGTCTGTCGACCACAGATAGGAGTATTTAATGTCCAAGTTTATAATGTTATTAATTTATTTCCACCCGCTGCGCTCCAGGTTTTAACAGTGAAACCTCACAGTCATCTCGTCTTTGCTCTTTCTTATCCAGGTTGGTTTAAAAAAATTCAGATGAACCAGAAGTTTCAGTTTTAATCTGCAGGAATCTTTTGTTTTATTTCATTTGGATTCTGTTCTCAAAAATTTAGCGAGCAGCTATTTTCAAAATATTGGAGATGTGAATGTGGAAGAAGTCTGTAAATATCCTCTGTGACTGAGTGTCAACAGCTCCATCCAGACTGCGAGAGTCGGTAATGTTCTGGCAGCTCCGCGGAGCATCGAGCTCCGACTTCAGCTGGTCCCAGTTCAGCTCCTGTATGTAGAAAACAGACACCACCTCCCTCTGTGTGTGTGTGTGTGTGTGTGTGTGTGTGTAATGATTATAAATGACTTCATGTTAGTGCCAGTTTCACCCTGAAACACCCCATCATCATCCTTGTTGTCATCATCCCTGCTGCTGTCCAGGAAGGAAGAGTCCGTCACATTAGGTACGCTTGATTTAACCTCCTGCCAGACGCAGACGGGTGGGAGTGGTGATGCTTTAGAGGTGAAATCAGGTCAAATAAAAGCATGATCTGCTGTTCTCAGGTGACAACGTACAGCTGAGGGATGGAGGAATGTTTCAAGGCTGGTTGCCAACGGTTACGTGGGGACATGCTGCCATGTTGGAGGAGTATCAACAGGAGAAGAGAAGACACAGAGACAAGGGAAAATGACTCAAAGAAAAAAGACAGAAAACGTCGCGTAAATTATGAGGAGGGAGAAGAGATGAGGATTACAGTCTCTGTCCTCCAACATGGCGGCTGGTCACAAAAGCTCTCACTCAGGAGTGTAACGGCACACAGGAGTCGCGGCTCGGTGTGAGTTCAGTAAAGCGGGGAAAAAAAACTCCCGAAAAGCACAAAGGTCTGTTTGTTTTGGTTTATTCAGAACAGACAGTCGTCAGAAGACACAACCCTCCTGCTGGGGACTGAGGGAAGAATCTGGGGAACTATTTTCATTCTAAAAGTGGAACATTAGAAACTGTATGAACATTTTCCTCGTCTCAGTGACTGGCTCATCTGAGTGATGCTGTTGAATTGTAGAGCGACACACACATTGTCCGCATCTTACACACATCTCTCTCTCTCTCTGTTGTTGTTGTTTTTGTAGCAGAGTGGGAACCTGCAGGCGGGTCCACCATTTCATTTCATCGCCATTGTGTGACTGACTCGCAGTCAAACAGCTTGTTGTGCTAACCTCAGCACATGTTGCTAACGGCTAAAAGTTTCCAGGCGTCACTCGCCTGTGTGAAGTTTGGTTCCACATTATGTCCATCAATCTACACACTGTGTATTCTGTGTGCGGCTGCATGCAGCGGGCTGTGACGGTTGAGTACAAATATATGAACCATTACAGCCCAACTACTGCTCATGATGTTGAGGGTTTGTTTGGTTTAGAAGTTTGATGATGAAAAAAGAAAAGAGAACCACCAAAAAGTGAGAGAAGGGAAAGACTTGTGTCAAAAGATTTAGATTGAATTTAGGGCTGGGCAAAGTGATGACGTATGCAGCATATACTGTATATAATTATCTCTGTCTCTCTATATTTGGTTTAACAGGACAGCCTCATGACAGTATTAGATTTACAAAATATTTTTTCTTTATGTACAGAAGAATTTTGATTTTTCAGTCAGTTAATGTTTCATACAGTATATGTTTGAATTTTCATGTGATTAAAGTGTTTTCCAAATTATTGTGATGTAAAAACAGCCTGCAGGAGGGACGTCACGACAACCGATACATCTGTATCAAGTCGATGCCGAAATTCTAAAAACATGACCGTTCCTGTTTTTCTCTTGTACCATAAGGCCTGTTTCCACCAAACACTTTTGGTATGGTACCTTCAGAAATGGTACCTAGACCCTCGGTGTGTTCAGACAGTCCTCTTAAATGTGGGCGGGGTTGTTGTCATTCACTGCTCCGTCCAGCACTCGCTGTATTTCCTCATCAGCGGTGACACAGATGGAAGTCTGCACCTGGTTTATCGTCCACAGAACGAGGCTGCACGCCCACATTTTCAGAACAAAATAGAACAGGCTGCAGTGAGAGTCTCTCTCCATGGGATATTTAAAAATAGCAGCTTTGTGCATTTAGTCCTTCTCAGGCAAGCTCAGGGGTTTAGTGTTGCTGTAGCCCATAGGAACAACACTCTGCGATGCTTTTTTTCTCAGACAGAGGATTAGAATATATGCAATTCACATAACCCTGTTGAACAGGGTTAAAAAGAAGTCGAACGCCTAACAGCATTGAAGAACAGCAACACGTAGAGGACAGTAACGAGTGCAGCTGCGACAGTTCCTCCTCGACTTGTCAAAAATTAAACTGTTTTTTTTTTAATAGGACAACCTATTTTGCAATGAAAGTGCCACATATTTACACTCTGCTACAAACAGCAGCAGCGTGACAACACGCTGAGCGTCTATTCTGCTAAGAGTGCTGCACGTTTTTCTTTTCTTTTCTAGGAGCCAAAAGTTAAAAAATGTTCAACTTTTAGTCAACCTCTGCACTTATCACGTCATTTTTTACTTTGGGTGGAGGAAATAATCAATATGGCACAGTATGACAAATGCTTTCATGGCAATTTTGTATCAAATACACAGACGCCAAGTAATCATAATTATATTGTTTCATGACTCAAGTATCGTAATATCATCGTATCCGCACCTGTCCCATCACAGTGGAGGAGGGGCGGGACAAAAAGCCTACCACAAAGACCACCTGTCACATCTTACCTGTACAAGTGCTTCGATAGATGCAGGTTTGTCGGGTTCAGATGATGTTTGTATGAACTTGTGCTGATTGTACTCACATGTTGTTTGACCACCAGGTTCTTTACTCCCTCCATGACAAACTGGGAGCCGGTGTTCATCACTCTGGAAAAAAGGCTGCAGAGGACGCAGGAGGAGGGGGAGAGGAGGGAGGAAACGAGGGGGGAGAGCAGGAGGGGAGGAGGAGGAAGAGGTAAGACAGAGAGGAGGAGCAGGAGGAGGAGGAGGAGGAGGAGGAGGAGGAGGACAGGGTTAGGCTGGTAGTCTGAACACAACCCTGTTTCAACTGACTGAATAAAAATACTGTTACTGATACTAATAATACTGCTGATACCACACTTTGTACTACTGGTGCTACAGTGAAGACTACGACCACTACTGCTACTGCTACTGTAATGCAAAAACCACTGGTGTCAACTGAAATGATGACTTATTGTTTTTATTTCAACTGTTTTAGAGAGGAGTCACACTTTAACTGACACTTGAGCTACTTTTACTGACAGCTGAAATACTTCAGCAGGCCTTTCCACTGCTGTTTACCAACAAACACTTTAACTGATGTCAGTTCACACACTTCAACTATCGCTGGCACTTAAACTGAAACTTAAACTGCCTTCATCCTTTATAGTTGAAATGCTTTTATCTTACACACAATTCAGCTGTTTTCACCTCTCGGTTTTCAGCTGTTAGTTCAGCGACACTCAGTGCTCAAGCTTCAACTTTCACTTAAGTGCTTTCATGGCTCACTATGATATTGACATGAGTAAAATTTCATTTGTGGCGAGAACACACAGGACTCCAAAGGAAATACTAATATATTTCCTGGACGGACTAATTTCAAAATTAGGAAATCCTTCAATGAACAAAAACAACACGAAATTAAAGACTGTGAGATGTGAAAGAAGCTGAGGAAATGTGAGTGACTGGATGACGAGGTAACAATATTTGTCGAACTCTAAAAACAGAACAGCAACTGAACAATATGACCTTAATGAAGGGATTTATCACGTGACTGTTTTAATAATTAACAAGTGACTGAGTATTTATCACTGGTGGAAAAGAAAAATGGGTTCACCCAAGTATCGCGATTTTTCTTCTTACAATATTTTAGACAATTTTGTAAATGCCTCAATCGATATAATGTGACGTCATTTGCGTTTCAAGAAAAAGAAAGCAGAAACAAGAAAGTCGGCATGGCGGACGGTCCAATGACACAGAATTTCAGCTGCTCGAACAGCAACTCAAGTTCAGCCAGTGAAGGGTTGGCTAGCTCGCTAATTCTTGTCTCATTCATGGCCTGTGTGAATCAATGAATTGAGCTCAGCTTCCATGTCAGTGAAAACATGGATGCTTCACACACAGAAGATCTACGCAATCAGCACAGGTTCAAGATTAGAGTCACCAATTCAGTATCTGACCAAATGTCTCCCCTTCTGTTCCTGAGATATGACGTTAAAACATGATGATGTCACAGTCAAGCTGACCTTTGACCTTTTGGATATAAAATGTCATCATTTGATTATTTTATCCTGTTAGTCATTTGTGTGAAATTTTGTCATAATTAGCGTAAGAATTCTTGAGTTATGGCCAAAAACATATTTTGTGAGGTCACAGTGACCTTTGAGCACAAAATTGTAATCAGTTAATTCTTCAGTCCAAGTGGACGTTTGTGTCAAATTTAAAGAAATTCCCTTAAGGTGCAATTGAGATATCATGTTGACAAGAATGAGACAGACATGGTCACAGTGACCTTGACCCCTTAACACCAAAATCTAATCAATTTATTGTTGAGTCCAAGTAGGCATTTGTGCCAAATTTGAAGAAATTCCCATGAGGCGTTCTTAAGATATTGTGTTCACAATGACAGGACCGACGGACAACACGAAAACATAATGCCTCCTCCCACAGCTATCACCAGCTGGGGGCATAAAAAACAGAATTGTTACTTAATAAAAATCACAAGGCATATTGAATCAGCACCCAGATATCATGATAGTGTTGAGTCAGGAGATAAGTATATCGTCCCAGTCCTGTGGGTTTATGTATTTCTGTGTTTATGAGTAAACAGAGTTATCTAAAAGCTGAATTTCTAAAACTGCTTTGAATTAAAAGAGTCAAAACATTAATTAAAGTGATGAAAACAAATTCAAATGAGACTTATAACAGAAGGTACAATGTGATTTATAAGATGATGATGAGTTTGCTGCTTCTGTCTAAAACTAAAATAAAACAAAGAAAGAGTTTCCAAAATCTAATTATCTAAAAATCAGTTTAACCCCATCCAACGTTAAACAGTAGATTTTTATTTTTCCTACATGAGGAGTTTTGGAAATTCTAAGTGCCTTGCTCACAGGTTGCTTTAAAAGTAATATTAGTAAGACAGAGTGTTTTGTATTTATCGTCTCCAGACGTATTTCTCAGCTGTTGGAGAGATTAATGAGGTAATACGTTGTATTTCCAGCTGACGTCGACTGCTGCTGATTCACAACAGAAACTTTTCCAATAAACACACTTCTGAGAGTTTAAATCACTAATTATTACTCCCTCTCACAGAGCTGGGTTCATTTCATGTCTTCAGCAAAAAGGTTTTCTGCACAATATTTTCTCTTTTACATTTTAACAGAGGTTTTAGAATTTTTGGGTGTGCATTTATTTGGAGATTTGAGAAGTTTTGAGCACCATGTGTCGTAAAATTACCTCTAATGTTTCTAACTTACCCCATGGGTTTGACTCCACTGTTGCCATAGTTGGCCGGGGTGGCGGCCATCTTGGTAAAGGCCCTGGAAAAGATGAGAGGAAACGTGAAGAGTTACACTCTGCTCCATCAGTTTTATTATCCTGACAATAGAGCCCAAATATTTTTACTTAAAGCTACAGCTGAAGGTTTTTGTGATTTTAACTTTGTGTCACATTTGCTGACACTGTCACTATGTTCTCAACAAAGTATATGAGACAGATCTACAGTCAGTCTCATAGACGGTCTCAATATGTTTTGAAATTTTTTGTTGATACAGAGACAGTTTCAACAGATATGATGAAAAGTTATTTTATAAAAGTGACCAACTACAGCTTTAATTTTTCAGAACAGAGATGACGTGTTATTATAGTGTGCTCTCTTCAGGGTGTTCCCAAAAATGACACAAGGTTGTGGTGTTGGAACAAAATGAAACATGACTATAGGACATAAATCAAATCGTTCCAGTGAATTCTAAAATTAAACATGTCAACAGACAAAAACTGTCGGAGGCTCAAAGCACACCAAAACTGTTCAAAACCAAAGCTGTGGTCTGACGATGCTACAAAGACCTTTGAAGTTTATTACATTAGACCAACTTACTTCCACTGTTTGATGTAGTTGAGAGGTGAAAGGTCGCAGCCTGCGTCCAACAGAGCCGTCTTATACTGCTCCAGGTCCGTCTGAAACACACAACATCAGACAATAAACTTTTAAATAACAAGATGAGATAACAGAGAAAAAACAAGAAAGATAACCCGAGGGCTGAAACACGAAGACGTTCAACACAGCCGGGTTCTCTTTGTCTGAGCTGGTTCAACAAACCCTAAAGCCTCAGTCAGAGATAACAGGTACCTCAAAAACCTAATCTCATTCTGAAGTCGTCGATTACTGCCGCTTGGGCAGCGACTTCCGTGTCAGATACCAACAAGAAAAGCGAGGGAATGTGGGTCTGTGAGGGCACACAAGCACGTACAGCGAGCAGCAACAGCGACCCAGCATCCAACACGGCACACCGCGAGGGCGGAAACAGAGGGCTTGTCGGGGACAAAGCACCTGCCGCAGAAAGCCAACATGCTGGCTGTGGTCATTTTGACTTGACCAGCGGACTTCACTACAAGCTGATTGGCCGTTGAAACAGGTGACATGCTTTAAAACCAGCCGCTGGTGATTTGTCAGGTAACACCATCAGCCGGCTTGAGTCAAGCTCAGACCGGCCAGTTCGCACAGCTGACACTTTTCTCTGCAACGTTTAAAACGGTTTTGTCTCGTCATGAATCACTGGTCTGAACTGAGCTCATTTTATAATCTGCAATATTTTACATAACTTTTTACTGCAAATGTTAAATTTATGATTCTTGATTTTTCTTGATTTCAATTTTGTGAATTGATTTTTTGACCGTCATGCACCTACACACAGAGGCAACCACAGCAGCCACACCACCTCAAACGGTGTCAGCAACACTGGTTTCAGTCATGAGTTCATCATCACACCAGCTTGAATCTGTTGTTTCAGAGGCCTCTCTGCCTTGCAGAGGAAAATATCCCTTCATCGATCTGCACGCTATGAAAACATTCCTATTTCCTATGTGCGGCTAGTGAAGGTGACAAGTGTATCGCCCACTTTAATAAGCTCCTGACTGGCACCTCAGCAGGAGGGATTACACAACTGCTGAGCCACGTGAAAGTGTGTCTGTGAGACAGTGTGTGAGGCTGTTTTTGTAGGAATGCAATCCCACCACATCAGTGAGAAACTCAAGCAGCACTCTGGAGCCTCTGCAGCAGATAGAGGGAGGGAGAAAGGGGTGAGAGAAAGAGAGGGCTGAGAGGGGGAGAGAGATCAAAGGAGGGAGAGGAAGAGGAGACAAAAAGAAACAGACAGGAGGCCAAGAGCTGGTCACAGAGGGAGAGGGATGGCCACAGATGACAGGAGGAGAGAGGGGGTGGTGATGGAGGGTGAGGGGAGTAATCCCGAGGTGATCCATCTCTCAGGTGGGTGAAAGAGGGATAAAAGAAAAAGGGAGGATCATTTCTTGGCAGAGGGGAGAGCTGTCACACCATCCGTCAGCAGAGGAAGCAGAGGAAAAGTCTGAAAAGATGCTGAGAATCACGGCAACGCTACGAAGGCCTCACGGACAAAATACAAGGGGCACGAACGCAGCGTGACATGTTTGCCACACCACGTCCGCAGAAGAGCACGTCTAATATACCACGAACTAAGACTCTGTGGACGTATTTACTATTTCTAACCTCAATGTTTTCAGAAACAGCCAAGCTCGAATTACTTCATAAACCAGTGGACACTTATGTTGGCTGTTGGTTCTGGGTCTGTCCCGGGGCCTCCTACCAGTGGGACATACCCAAAACACCTAGGAGGATCCTGATCAGATGCCTGAACCACCTCAACTAACCCCTTTTGAAGCAGCTCTACTCCGAGCTCCTCACCCTATCTCTAAGGCTGAGCCCAGACACCCTACAGAGGAAACTCATTTCGGCCGCTTGTATGCGCGATCTCATTCTTCCGGTCACTACCCAGAGCTCATGACCACAGGTGAGGTTTGGGACTTAGATGGACCAGTAAATCAAAAGCTTTGCCTTATCAACTAATCAGTTCATCATTATGTCCAAGATGACGGTTGTGCCTAACCTGAAGAAATTCCCCTGAGGCCTTCTTAAGATACGCTGTCCTGAGAATGAGACAGACGCAAAGTCACAGTGCTCTTGACCTATGACCACCATATTTGAATAAGTTCATTGTTGAGTTAAAGTGGATGTTTGTCCACATTTATAGAAATTCCCTCAAGGCCTTCTTGAGATGTCGCAGTCACGAGAATGAGATGTGCACAAAGTCACAGCAATCTTGAACTTTTGACCAACAACTAATATCTGGTTCACGAAAATGGGATGGACAGCGATCTTGACATATGATCACCAAAATGTTATAGTTCATCATTGACTCCAAGTGGATGTTTGTGCCAAACTTGAAAAAATTTCCTTGGGGCCATCTTGAGGTATCGTGGTCATGAGAATGAGACACACGCAAGGTCATAGTGATCTTGACCTATGACCACCAAAATCTAATAAGTTCATCGTTCAGTTCAAGTGGACGTTTGCTAAAATAGAAATTCCCTGAAAAATGTTCTTGAGATATCTGGTTCACAAGAATAGGATGGATGCAAGGTCACAAGGATCTTGATCTACGGCCAATGAAATGTAATCAGTTCATCGTTGAGTCCAAGTGGACGTTTGTGCCAAACTTGAAGAAACTCCCTCAAGGCCCTCTTAACATATCACTATCACGAAAATGAGACGGACGCAAAGTCATAATAATCTTGACGTATGACCACCAAAATCTAATGAGTTCATCGTTGAGTCCAAGTGGACAAGTCCTGCCAAAGTCAAGAATCATAAATATAAGACGGAAATTTACAATAAAAAATATGAGTAATGTGGGCGGCTGCAGCTACTGTCAACCATCAAAATCTTCCACTAACTAAAGTAATGTTTCATCAATATTATGTGACAATATTCATCATCTCTGGGCGCTATGTGGGGAAACGGAGGTTAAAATGTCCTCTGACATCCTGGCACGACAACCTGGAGACAACTAATGATGCTTGTTTTCATTTCCTTGTGAAACCAAAGCGCAGAAATGTTTTCCACTTCACTAAACCTCATAAAGTCATAATCAACTTCAACCGCCAAGTATGTGTTGTTTACATAAAAAGACCTTCAAAATAGAGGAAAAGCTGAGAAATGTGTACCTGTATGAAAACCTCTCTGTCACAACACTGATGTCACTGACCATCAATAACCCAACCCAGAGTTTTTATTGGAGAGGCCCAACAGCTTTATTGATGAATAACGATGACTTGTGCTTTCAAATCTTGGCTGTTTTACGGATGCTGAATGATCAGTGACTGAATAATTGAGACTGATTTTTTAAATTATTTCTGCAGGTGTACAAGCAAAGCTCTCTGCCCACAGCAGCCGCTGGAGTCCTGGACCTGGACCACTGACTGACTGTCTCTCAAGGTTTGGGGAAATTTCAGAGGCGAGAAAAAAGTTTTGATTCAAACGCTTAGTGGCGTTCAGGGAGTTCTGAAACCTTGTGTGGGCTTCTTTGTGGAGTAAGTGTAAACATTGTCAAAATACACTGACGAATAAAAAGACTGAACTCCTGGTGCATTCGATCTTTAACAGCAAAATGAAACTAATAACAATCACAGTCCTGTCATTTCATAAAGGATGAGAGATGTCTTCTGCCAAACTAAACCTGATCCAGCTGTGCTCCTTTTACACTGACTCTAACCAGGTCTCTGTTTTCTGAGAAGAACTCTGTGCTTCATCTCAATCATCTTTTTTTTTTTATCATCATGGCTAAAAATGAAATCATGAATATGATAAAGCCAAGAAAATGCTTCTGATAAAGCCTTCCAAAATGTGGCTACTGATTAGTATAATGATGTTTTGGGGACATTAGGGCACAGCTGACTTGAAACCATCTGTCTAAACCATTTCTACTGTTTGCCAATCCACAGCTGGTGATGTAAGCGTCCCCTGAGCGACGGGGAAGAAGCCAGGCCCGGGACGACGGGAAGAACTGAGAATCTGTCATCTGAGACGCCAAGTGAATTTTTGTTTGTTTGATTTTGTTCAGTGAAGCAAATCTCAAGAGGAATTTCTGCAACCTCAGAAACAAACAGCTTCGCTACATCCACTTAGGAGAAACCACCAGAGTCGAATGCTTCACAGGTCTTTAGCAAGATGCTGCAAACACACTCTCGCCCGAGTAACTATCTGACCCAACATTTCTGTTCACTTTGTTCAGAGATACTGACACTGAGTTCATGTTGGTTGATTTCTAATTGGGAGCGAAGAGTTCAGGGTTTCCCACACATTCATTCATTTGTGGTGGCCCACCATGATAACACTATATGTCACCATGTACTGATTTCCTATTTTTTATAAATACAATGTAAAATGCCATAGGCTTGTGCTAATAACGTTAGCATGTTGTATTTGTGGGGAAAATGTGTCCAGATAAAGACAAGTGTTTGTCTGTGAATGCTGCGAGTTATAGTGAAGCTGATTTGTGTACTTGTGTTTGTAATTGTCTCTATTAAGTCACGTTTAATGTGTGTTTAGTGTGTGTTTAATGTGTGTTTAATGTGTGTTCTGAATCAAATAAACTCTACAGCACCTCACAGAAACCTCCACCCCCAGCTAGTGTTTTGGAGGTGTAACTGCAGAGTGACACGTAGGCACATGCGTAGGGTCTGCATAGAGCTAATGCACAAGTATAAATTTGCCTTTGGATGATTTCTGTCCTCAGACCTGTGCTGGTTTGTACGTTACATTGATAAATTAGGGCCATTGTGAAATACATTTATCACCGTTTGTGGCTTGAATCAGACTCAAGTTGCAAATCTGATGACTTCAGACATGACAAAGTACAAACAGTGTTGCAACTTGACTTAAACTTTTGACCTGAAATTACTTCATTGCCACAATGAACACAAAGTTAAAAATGCTTTTATGCTATTAAAATTTTGCTTAATTGGGTTTTTAGCATTAAATGTTTTGCTCATACAGATGGACAGAGGAGGAGTGGGACCCGTAGGAGACGATTAGAATAAATCATAACTGACAGGAATTCAATTCTCCTGTTATCTTAAAGAAGCAAATTCACAACTTTTAATAACCACCTATCAAACATACTTTCAAGATATTTTAATAGTTGGTTTTTTTAACATTGCCTCAGACTAAAAAGAAGTTGAGTCACTTTGGTGAGGAGGACCTTTAATCAAAGATTTGAGGGATTAAACGTCATCCTGCAAATTCAGTAAACACCTGGCGAATGCTGATGTAAGCTCGTTTAAATCTCACTGACGGATGAGCAGCAGCAGCCTCGAGTGACTGATGTTCCTGAAATCATAGACACAGTTTATTGTATCAGTTACGTCTGTAACCACAGAGTCAGACACTGTTTGTTTGTCGGATTGTTAGTGAAAAACGGCGGAGATAAACATAATGTACTGACATGAGGAGCTCCAGTTCTAGAGTTAACTAAACAGAGCTGCTGTGCCAGTTCAGGGTCGATTGTTCAATACCTGAAAAATGATCAACACTTTGAGCAGAGTTCTGGATCCCACACCAGCACGCATGTTTTTAAGACCCAAACTCACTAAAACCTGATCAGACCTGACCTGAAACCTAGCGCTTTTATTTTTGTTGTTCCATCGACGATGAAGAAATGATTTGCTTATTTTGGACCGGTGGTTTACAAAGTCAGACACTGTGGGACCCTCTCATACAAAACTGAGACAATTCGCCCCTCCAACAAACTCCAGAAAAACCCCCATGGCTGAAGTTTGACATTTGAGTTTTTTTGGACATTAAGTCAAAGACAACACACAAACATCCTGCTTATCTAGTGATGTGGGGAATCAGGTCCCCCAGAAAAGTTCGCTCAACAAAAACCCTTTGTATCTATCTATTTAAAAAAGCTTGACGTGGCGGTCTCAAAAGCCTTGTTTCCTCTGAGCAGCACGGTTCAGTTCAGTTCAGTACACATTTTTTGTGTTCCATACTGTTCCCATTTTTGGTCCGCTCTCTGTTAGGGTACCTAGCGCACAGATCTGGTACTGAAAGGCCTGGAAAGGCCTGGAAATTAGACTGTGAAATTCTATGACTTTTCCAGGTTTTCCATGACCCAGGGAACACTGTAGTGCAAAAGCAACAGCATTTGAAGGTATGCATGTCCCTCATTGTGACATTAAATCTTAACAAAAACACATGTGGGGATAAAACACAGAGTCCTGACCTTTGACCCTGACACAGCTCAAGGTCTAAGAGAGAAGAATGAGGAGCATTGTCGTGCTGTGTTTTTAATTTCCCAGTCTCCTCAGATCTCTTACGTTCCTCAGAGTCTCTGTTTTGTTCTTGGAAGTAAATACTGAACCACAGGACGGTCACACAAAGTTCTCCCAAGAGTCACTGTCTTCTTCTTCTTCTTCTTCTTCAGTGTGAGGTTTGATTTTGGCAGAACAAACGCCAGTGGGATGATGAACCAAACCACGACCCTCACGTCACACTGTGAATCATCTCTGATCTTATACAACTCCTAATACATCCCATAAAAAGCTTATTATCCCCACAAAAACACCTTCTACTGCTCTTCTTACTGATGCTAACTCATTTTTGTTCTACCTCTCTCCCATGTTTACGCTGATGGGGTTGAACTAACGTCATAAAGCAGCGCAAAGTGCAAGATGCACTGTTTAAATACAAGAAATGACCACATTTACAAGATTTGTTTCACATCTATGTTCGTGTTCGGTTCAATTTTCTGACACCAGTTTTACACCAAGATACTTTTCACGAGCATATTTTAAAGTACTGGATGTGTGAGCGGTCCAACACGGACCTACCAAGCAAAGTTTTTTAAATGCTCGCAAAGTCCAAGAAAGTTTCAAGTCTCTGAAACTGATTTTCGACAAATGAAGTGAAACCAATGGGTGCCTGGAAGGAGGGATATTGATCTGAAAACAGATGATTCAATCAAGAGGAAAGGAAACTTTATACCCTGCGTAGCTGATGTGTTGAGACAACATCACCAGTATGGCCCCTTTAAACATCTGCACTGGAAAATTATTTGAAGCTTGTTTGTCCTGCAGAGAAAATTAAATTTCGGTCAAATGATTGTTGTTAGTTTGTATTCTCTCCTGAAGCTGAAGCTGCATCAGGGCCGTGCTGAGTTACTGGTCATTTAAGGGTTGGAATGGTGAGATTTTAACGTCACAATCACCATCTCAGAAAATATCATTATTTGGTTACACAGTATACAGCATTACATTATTATTATTATTATTATTATTATTATTATTATTATTATTATTATCATCAGTAGGGGTGGGGGAAAAATGCAGCATAATATCACATTATTTTATCAATAGTATTGATTTTGTATTATATAAATAATAAATATTGCAAATACAAATTTAACTTTTGGTGGCGTACTAGAGTAATAAAATCAACTGTTTTTTTAAATTCACAAGACACATTTTCATGGTCCTAATGCATAAGGAGTTATTTTTGTGTTCTGAGGGTCATTTATACTCCCTTTACATACAAAGATAGATATGTAGGTTTCAAATGTTGTAAGCGTGACTGCCTTCCTACTTCACTACTTCAACTCAAACCACCAAAATATATCATTTAATCATTACATTCATATCAGAAACATGCAGGAGACTAGTCCACTGATGGACCCTTTTGAGGACTTTTGGTCGACTAGGAAAAACAGCCCGAGATGAGAGGTACACTCCAGTATGTAGACAAGGCTGTGCATTTACTTTGGCCAGATATTAAATTAGCTACAGCAACATACCATCGCTGTGATAATGTAAAAATCCACTTCAACTTAAGGGACCCCTGAACTGTGTGTTGTTGTGTCGTCATGTTAAAAGGTGAACTTCTGCCGAACAACCGTCACTGATGTGACTTAACTCTCAGAGAACAATTGAGACATCAGAGCCAAGCTGGTGCAGGGGCGGTTTGGTGACTCACGCTGGTCTGTGGTCCCAGTTCACTTCACTCAGCATCAAATACGATGACACTTCCAATAACACACTTCTGAGGTCGGACCGTCCACATCCATCACAGCAGCGGTTTGGACGCACTCGCATTTTGGTGAATACAAAGAGGAACTGATTTAAAATGAAAACACATTTCTTAACATGGAAAATATTTGTTGTGCGTTCTCAAAGAGCCAGACTTTACTCATGGATATTATTAGTTACACTTAGCTTGTTGTCAAAGACTTCATTGTTATGGCTGCACAAAAAAAACCTGAAACACTCTGCAGCTCTTTCACAGAATATGTTGAGGTCGGATACACATGGGAACAACTTTCTCTACGTAATGTGTCAGCACTTCACAGCTTCAAAGATTTGTTGGAGAAGGCCGTGCTTATGTGTAACTCCAGAGGGCTTCAAGGGCTAAAAGCTATTTGTCATAAATCCTGCTAGTAGCCATGCACTGAAAAGGTTCAAGACCTTTTTGAGATGGATGTCTTTAAGACTGTACGCACTGAAGAAGCTGTGATTTTGTAGTTTTTACGCTTTCTTTTCTTTTCAAAAACGAATCTGTTGCTGTTTCTAATTTTACTCCGTCTTGTTTTTAATAATTTGAACCATAAGTTGTGGTTCAACCTGTTTATGGACTGTTTTGTTCAAATTACCGTTTTTTTGTTGTTGTTTTTGTCTGTAACACATTTTATAATGTTGGCTTGTTATTGTAGTTATCAGTGTGTGTGTGTGTGTGTGTGTGTGTGTGTTACCTCTGAAGGAGCCTGTGGAGCAGTGATGTAGTAGATGAGGAAAAGTCTCATTTTGTCTTCTGGGGTCCCGGCTGATGAACACAAACATTTACACACACTTTAGTTTGTCTGATATTTTACTGTAACACACAACCTCCTCTGCCTTAACGAGCCTCAAGCTCCTCAACTGCATTTATGATTTGCAACCAGAATTTCCCATTTTGCCGGTCCGGTCCAGTCCAGTGTACGAACTTAAACCAGTTTGATTTTATGCAAACCTGCTTAACCAACCGTTGTCATTATGACACATTCTGACAAATTAAAAAGTTGCCTACATCAGCAACCTGTGCTAGGCGTCACAGCGCTAGATCCGACTTGTGCTACATTAGTAATAAGCAATATGGAAACATGATTTACATAGCAATGTGTTTGTTCATAAAGAAACGTACAGAGACCAAAGTGTCTGACCAGCTGTGAACAGAGCACAGCAACATGGAGATGAAATTTAAGTAGAGGTGGGAAAGGCAGAGCGGTGCAAGCTGTGTTTGTTTACGTGAAAGTTCATGTGTTTTTTGGGGTGACAAGAGAAGACATGGCAGAGACAGTTGCTCAAGAAAACTAAAATGGCACCAATTTGGCAACATTTTGGATTCGAAGCTGATGAAAGACGTGTCATAGAGTTTAGCTTTTGTCCGGTGCTGTGTTTACATTAACTCCTGTCGCCTGCTTTGAAAGAGCCACAATAAATACGTAATGACTGAATCATGAAGTTGAAATAAAGAATTATCCACACAATGCCGCCATATTTCACTACAACCTACATCAGGTGAAGGCTGGCTGGAGACAGATCGCCGGGGAGCTGAAAGTGTCTGGTAAATGACCATCGCTAAAAACAAGCTAGGCTACTTGCTGTTGGCTTCTTTATGTGTCATTTGTAAGACATGTGTTTTCTTTTTTAAAAAGTAAAGTTACAAGCTTAGAAAGATAGCAAGTAAGCTACTCACTGATCTTTTGAGTGGTTACCATATCCTAAAAGAACTCGAGCTTCAGACTATCAGATAGTATCACGTACCATGGGAGCTCTCTGTCCACACTGAATCTATTAAATATGCACTGTTGTCAAATTGTGTAAAAAAAAAAAAAAAATCCACGTAAATATCAGCTGTGCACTCGAGATCAGTGTTATTATGTTACTCTCAGGGAGTGGAGTGCAGCACCCACTGAGGTGGTAACATTTGGTATATCGGTCAGGGTCAGTGTTTGGTTTAATAGCAGAATGCCTTTTGATAACCATGAAGTGCAAATGTGTATGTGTATCTGTGTGTGTTCATACCGTCTGGGTCAGTGATGATGTCCAGCAGTGATTTGTCTAAAGTCGACTTGCTCATCAGTTTTTCTTCATATTCAAAGTAAACATCCAGTTTACGACTCTGAGGACACACACAGACAGAATCAAGTTACATTGTGTCCTGATACGTACTAGTACTAATAGGTATGTACTCCTTATGCACTGATCTTCACACGTTGGCATACTAACTTTGAATCTTAAATGTTAACTTTGACGTTAGCATGTCTGCTGATACACTGGAGTTAGGAACTGGTACTGCTCCATTTTGTCCGTGTCCATAAACTCTCAAAAACACATGCACAAATATGTACGAAATGAATGCAGAGTACAGACATAAAGCTCTGTTTGCGACCATATACGAATCTAACGTTGAGCATATATGAGCCTTCAAGGTAAAAATCCAAGAATAGAAAATTTTACATCTATTAAACATTTTGTTCTGCATGGACGTGTTTATTTACATAAACTAAAAACTGTTGAGTTTGAAACTAAATAAAACCCAACTTTGAAAACACCTAAACAGAAAAACTAACCACAAACATCGCTCTTTCATTCAGTTTGTTTTGACAACGCTGGCATAAAGTGTCAAGAGTCATTTCATTGGTTTGGAGAGCGACTGTGGTTTGTACCTTGATGTGGTCGAGGACGGCCGTGGCGACGTTGGTGTGCAGGTCGATCAGCCTTTTCTTCTCCAGCAGCTCGGGCAGAGAGCTGCAGCGCACACACACACACACACACACACACACACACACACACACACACACACACACACACACACACACACACACACACACACACACACACACACACACAGAAGTACATTTTGAAAAGGAAACTCAATCTGCTGCACTTTAAACTTGAGTATCTCACACTACGATCTGTGGAAAAAGACGGTAATTACACAACTAACAGACCTCCTCAAACACTCAACACTTCTCCAACTGTCCCTTTCACCCAGAAACAAACATCCCTGTCAATCCCACTCTACAGTCCAGCTGAGCTGTGGAGCAGACAGCAGGTTGTTTTGGTTGAGTTTCGAACACAGTTTCATGGTTACAGATGGAAAACAACCACAGAGCTGTGGTGGAAATCACAACCAAAAACTTAATCACATGTTCCCTGGCTCCGGCCTCATCTGTCCTCTGATGTTTTGGAAATTCTGTCTTCAGAAGTTACTGAGAAACCTGCTTAAAGGCAACCAGAGATATTCACTGAACAGAAGCAGAAACAGAACTTCTCAGGGACACTGCGATGTGATCGAACAGATGGGTGTTCTGGGCTTTCCTGAAGGGCACCTCAGTGGAAATTGCTCTTCCAGGAAAGTTATTAAGTCTGTGGTTATTTTAAAACTAAATGAGCAGCAGACAGAGATATGAAATGGAAAGTAGAAAGAGAGAAGATGCAGTCTGTCCAAACAGATTAAGGCAGACAATTTATCCTGATGCAGAAGTGTTGGTCCATTCCCTTATTCCAAGTCACTTGTCTACATCAGCGTCAGAGACAGTGGAGCCATGAGGCATGAATACTACATGCAATTTTTATTGTTCTTGGGTGGACTGCACTTATATGAATGCTGTATGCAACACAAAAAGTGATCGGTTTGAGTGATATAGTATGATTTCGGAAATGTAATTTGAAGATACATCAATAAACTAGTTTGTTTAGAACTGTAAGCAGCATATCCAGTGAAAGCTGAGACAATATTGGTTAATGAAGATCACTGTAGACTCAGTGTTCAGTGTGTTCAGTTACCTGACAGCAGAGGTGAGCTTGGCTGTGTTGTCTGACAGCATGCTGATGGCTCCTTCATCCTCCCCCTCTAAACCCTGCAGGCACACAGATCAATAAACAATAACCAAACAAGACTACACTGGGATCAACTGGAACCAGTTAGACGTGAACACTGTGGTGGGACCCAGTCACCTCAGATATTAACTCCACATCACTTCATTATTATCTCTGCCAGGTGTTAGAGTGGAGGGAATTGTGTGAGTGTGTGTGTGTTTCAGTCTGTCAACAGCAAATCTTGCGAAGTACTGGACCAATCAGCCTCATATGCTATTGCCTGTTTTATACCATCAATGACTTCCAGTAAGGGCCCAAAGTTTTCCAATAATCATCTCGGCTAAAAACAGCAAGCCTTGCCGCCTGCTGCAGGACACATTTTGGCCTTCATCGTGGCTAAAAAACTGACATCCACAGATAACCATTCTCTCATTTTGAACTGAAGCCTCTGCAGATTAATTCCATACCCAATATGTTAAGACCCACTGAAGATGTGCACGATACAAGTTGATATGTTCCCCGCCATCTTGACTTTAAGCGAGTCTGGAGGGACAATTCCACACGCAGCAACCTGGTTTTGTTCTGTCCCTCACACAGCGTCACATCACACCAGAAGGGTTTCAGTAGACTTGAATTTTTCCTTGATGTTGGTGTTTCTGCCATCGGTAAGTCAGCGGGCTGTGCAGCTAAATGGCTTCCATTTTGCCTGTTTTAATTGTGTTAGTTGTCCGACAGCCCGACAATTACCAATTACCACATCATCACCTCGGACATGGGCCGGGCTCCGGCATTTTTTTTTAACCTGCCAATTAGAGAGGTGTGTGTTTGTGTTTAACCAATTTAAATGGCAACACTCAAACGAAGCAGCCGCTGTGCCCCTCCCTCTCCGCTTCATATCACTCATCATATTTTACTGATCCCATTCGTGCGTCCAACCCACAGGTCCCGCCACAAACATGGACAACATAAAGAAAAAGATTGAAGACGGAGAACTTAAGACAGTGAGCAACACCAAAGGAAAAGCTCAGTATTGGACAAAATTTAAACTTGTTACAACAATTCAAGATGAGCCAACCGGGTTTGTTCAGTGCAGTCACTTCAAAAAACAAAATAATCAATTAAACAACCCCAAAAATGCTTCATAGGAGGACCTCCGACCATATCTAAGCACTTTTAATGGCATAAGTGGGTATATTTCGTTTCCTTTCAATATTAAGATTATTTAGAAAAGTGTTTGAAGCATTTTTGGGGTTGTTTAATTGATTATTTTGTTTTTTAAAGTGACTGTGCACTATGCAACTGCAACAGTGCGCAGCAACAGTTGACAATTCTCATTAAATAGGAGAATACAGTCATTAAGTTAAAGAAATTCATATTTAACTTTATGCTTTCAATCAAAATATAAAGAATATAGCTTAATACCACGCTGGAAACCCCAATTAAACTATTTTAATGTCTGCAACGTTAACGGCCTACATGTTGGGCTTTTTTTCAGGTTTGGGCATGAGAATTCTGAAAACCTGTCGGGCCGGGCTGGGGCTCCACCCCCTCGGGCCAGGGCCGGCCCAGATAATAGGCCCGTGCAGGGCACTACCTTGTTGTGCTGTAGCCTACAGACAAAGTAAAAAGTCCAGTTATGAACGACATGGATCAAAGATTTGTGGCTATTTCTGCTTGGAGATGCAGATTTAAATTTTGGGAAGTTGGACTTGAAGATAACTTTAGTGAAGACATGAACTCAGGGACTTGAACCTGAACCCTAAATATGACCTTTGTGACTCAGAAATGACCTCTGACTTGGACTTGATGTGTTGCTAGTCTACCAAAAGACAGCCAGTTGTGTGGGTGAGTGTCTCACCATGATGCTCTTCAGCCGTTTGACCTCGTCCTCCTGTGCTCTGTAGGTGTCCAGCTCCTCCTGGACCGACTCCGCCACCTCTGGGAACGGACTGCAATACAACATGATTTCATCATCATTTCATACTTCCTGAACCAACTTGATTCCTGTCACCAGCTGATCGATCGGTGCATCTCTAGATAAAATAGATCTTTATTTATCTTAAGGGAAATTGCTGTGTGGCAGTTTGCAGAGGAAAAGAAGTGCAAGTAAACAAGTTACAAACAAAAGACGCTGAGTAGGTTGTAAAAACCACACATACACAATTACAGAAAAGGTCAAAGGTAAGGTGTGAATCCAAATGAGAGCAGAACTAACTAACCGTCTTGAATTGGATAAAATCTATATTGGCAAAGTGAGTATTGATAAGGATCCAATATTTAAAGCCTGTACCAAAACCCTTCCTCCAGAAGAACTAACCTGCCCTTGTGTTTTTGCCAAAACTTGTCCGCACCAGTCAGGTCATAGGTCTTTCTGTTCTTCTTCTTTGGTCTGGCGCCAGCAGGAGATGGCTCGGCCCCCGCCCCCTCCTCCATCACCACCCTGTTCAGCTGGTAGTCCTGGTGGACACAGAGAACACACATACACACATATTCACAAAGATCTGCTGTCAGGTGATCTTTGAAGTTTGGCTTCACTAGATGTTTTGGCAGGCTGCAGCTCAGCTCTGCCAGTACCTGTGAAGAGCTCATCCATTTTTTTTTGTATTATAAATTGTTTTTCCTGCGTTTAATGATCTAAATCAGCTCTTTAAGTCTTTTGAATGCTCTGAATCCAAAGTGAAACCACCAAGAAAAACCAAAGACGTCATCATCTAACTTAAGTTTACAGTCCTAAAATCCTAGACCTGATTCTGAGACACGTAATGAATATAAAACCTGATCCAGTACCAGATGAAGATGAAGCCCTGCTGTGTTAAAGATATCTGGGACGGAGACCAGACCGAAGACAGCACATCACTACTAATTACACCACAGTGGATCCTGACGGAGGCCGACGGGGAACAGATCCTCAGCAGCAGATCATAATATCGCTGTTGCCAAGGAAACGGCGGAGGGATGAGAGGGGAGATTTAGTGTTGGGATCTCATCCCCTGCCGGGTGGTAGACGGCTGTGTTCAGACTCTGACATGTTTATAGGAAAGAAAGGAAGGAGAGGGGGAGAGTGCTGCCATCTGGACCGGCCGTCACACAGGGAGCTTCACCAGAAACCAGATCAGAGTCTGGATCCTGGACGACTGAACAGAGAGGCTTTTTAAAAGATGTTAAAAAAGAATATTAAAGTGGAGCGACGTTATTTCACCTGTTTCCAAAACAAATGTCTGAAGTGTCATTTTCTTGACTCTGCTGCAGCGACATGTCTCCCTCTGACCTGTTTTAAACTGCTGACGGTCATTTCTAAACTCCTAAAACAAGGAAGTATTCAAACTTCTGTTAAAAAAAGTTCGCTGCCACAGAGTTTGCTGTTGGCCAGTCAAATGTGTGAGAGGACTCCTCTATATGTCTGAACGGTCTCTGATGCCTTTAGGTTGTAGAAAGTCGTCTTCACAAACAGATGTTATTCAGTACGAGGGACTGTTTTGTACATGGAGAACAAAACACTGTACAATGGTTCAACCACACTGATAACTGAAAGAGACAAAGATCCCTCTGAGCAACAGTTGAGTAAGAAAAGAGGAAATCAGCAGTTACTGGTAAAAGAATCTGGAAGTTTAGCATCAAAATGTGTGCAGATTTAAACAGGAACACGTTCCTGTTTCACAATAATGCCTCTAACAAGCTGGAACAATACAAACAGAAGGTTACTCCAGGACTAGCACTGTTAAAGTATCGGCTGAACATACGATGGACTGACAAATCACAGTTAAAACCTCTTCAATCGAACCAGAGGACTAACTCAATATTTAGAGCCCAGTTGCTCCTTGGTGGTTCAATAATGATCGAGGGTCAGTGAAAACAAATTCAACATCCAGGTTCACACTGTCTCCTCGGTCATGAGACAGTCAGTATGTGTACAAGCACAGTTAAGTGCTCGATGAGGACATTTAATTAGACTACTGTCCTTGTCGCAGTACACGCACACATGAGAGGAATCCATTTATTGATCCAAGTATGTGCGACTCCTCTACGATAGGTGGAGATATGCCCCCTTTCAGCTTGTTAGTATTGGACCTTTTTCCTGTTGACCTATTACGTCACAGACCAAACAATGGACAAACAAGTTAGCTACGGTTAGCTAGCAGCTAACTGGTACCATGGTGGACAACTTTACAGCTCTGTACATTTCGTCTGTCCAAAAAGTCACAGCTCTGGATGTAGATTTCGCCATGTTGTTACCGGCTTCTTCTTCTCTTACACATTTAATGCTATTGGACTTCCGGGTCAAAGCCCGAGGTGGAAACTATGGAGCATGCTCAGAGCGCCTCGGCTAGTTTGGGTCCAACTGACTGTATACATGCAGGAGGAATTCAACTCCCAAACCCATTATCTGGGTGTGTTAGTCCGACTTTGAGAAATTAGATTTAGTACGATTTAAGTTGGACCAACATGTTCACATGGATTCTAAAAGTCTGTTTTTCGTCGGACTGACACAATAAATCAGTTTTGTCTAATGTTATGTAAACGTGTGGAGACATCGACTCATTTCACTCTTCTTCTTTTCAAATGTCAATAAAACATCTGCTGTCTGAGTTAAACTGATTTTATCCCTGTTACCAGTTATTATTGAAGGAAAGAAAAAAAAACCCATAAATACAACAACTGATCTTCTCCAAGATTTGCCACCTAAACATGGCGGAGGGGTTTGCGTGCCCATGTGAACCTGGGAGCTGTGTTGTCCGGGGCTAATGGCCCCTGGTAGGGTCTCCCAAGGCCAAGAAGTCCAAAGTGAGGGGCCAAACTAAGAGCGATTCAAGAAGACCTTAATGAAACAGACTTTTCAGACCTTGAGTACTTTGCCCAGTATGGGGATAACAAGAGGGTCGCCTCGATGTGACTGTGATCGCTAAGAGCAGGTGTCTTACTGTTGTTTGTACGTACACACTGAACAGCAGTGTGGAGTACCCAGCCTTCTTGGAGTCTCTGGGTGGTGTCCTGGAAGGTGTGCCAGCTGGGGACTCTATAGTTCTTCTGGGGGACTTCAAAGGTCACATGGGCAATGATGGAGAAACCTGGAGGGGGATGATTGGGAGGAACGGCCTGCCTGACCTGAACCTGAGTGGTAGTTTGTTGTTGGACTTCTGTGCTAGTCATAGACTGACACCATGTTCGAGCACAGGGAGGTTCATAAGTGTAGCTGGTACCAGAACACACTAGGACAAAGATTGATGATCAATTTCATGGTTGTATCATCAGATATGTGGCCGTGTGTCTTGGATACTTGGGTGAGTAGAGCTGTCAACTGATCACCACCTGATGGTAGGTTGGATCAGATGGCGGGGGAGGCTGCTGGACAGACCTGGTAAACCCAAACGTGTAGTGAGGGTGAACCGAGGCCCCTGTCCGTGAGGTCTTCATCTCCCACCTCCAGAGGAATTTCTACCGTGGGTCTTTAGAGTCACAGATGTCAGATTTCGTCACTACAGCTGGTGTTATAATGTGTCAGGTAGATATTTAATTAACAGGTACCTGCACATAGATCAGACTTGGTATCAGCAGATAGCCAACATTAAATGACTTGGATTGTGGATCCTGATGATGTTGTCATCACTTAATCACTTATGTTTTTACAAATTATTATCAGTATTAGTCCTGTGATCATGTAGCGGCTCATCCAGGGTGTACACCACCTCTCACCCAGTGTCAGCTGGGATCAGCTCCAGCCCCCCCGTGGCCCTGAACAGGATAAGCTGTTAGAGACAACAGACAGGCGCATGGATGGAAATATTGGTTTTAAAAGTCCAGACAGTTTGTTCCTTTAAAGGAAAATTAGTCCTGAAGGATGAATATGACACTAAAGGACTTGTTAAGATGTTTTCATGCTGCATTTGCCAAATTTTGCTCTATTGGTGCCAGTAGCCGTGTGTGTGTGTGTGTGTGTGTGTGTGTGTGTGTGTGTGTGTGTGCGTGTGTGTGCTGATGACGTGTTACGTAACACTTCCATGTAACTCTACATTCCAGTGCTGTCAGTATTAACCTCAGCACCTCAGTAGCTGACAGCACTCTGGCTCTGTGTGAGTATATATGTGTGTGTGTGTGTGTGTGTGTGTGTGTGTGTGTGTGTGTGTGTGTGTGTGTACACCTTTGGGGATCCCTGAGACACACACATGCTGCTGTTCTGGGGTGGAAACTGTGGAGCATGCTCAGAGCGCCTCAGCCAATTTGGGTCTGATTGGCTGTATACATGCAGGAGGAATTCAACTCCCAGTGGCATTATCTGGGTGTGTTAGTCTGACTGAGAAATTTAACATGATTTCAGTTGGACTCACATGTTTACATGGATTTCAAAAGTCTGGTTTTCGTCAGACTGTCACAATAAATCGGTTTTATGTTTTAAATACCAATATAATAGCCTACATTTAAACAGCAGCACAACACTTCAAATTCAATAACTTGTTCTCTTACACATCAACACAAAATGTGCATGAGTTCATTTTGAGACAGATGATTGACAGCTCACCAGGACATCATGGATCAGCGCCTGATAGGTCCAGGTGTGATGGAGGGGCGTGGCCATGTCCGAGTTACGATCTGCCAGCACGAACAGAGGCCTCTGGAAACTGGAGAAGAGAAAGGATCACGACAGCACTGCATTGTGGGAGGTGGAGTTTCCCATGATCTCACACTGTTTCAGTTTTATCCTTCATGACAGTTAACACGCCGTTTACCTGAACTGTCCGGTGGCCATGTTGTCTCCGGTGAAGAGGCTGTTTCTGGCGTCCCGCAGGTTCTCACGCAGCTTCTTATCCAACTTCTACAATACACACACACACACACACACACACAAACTTGAGACTTCAAACACAAAAATATGAATATTCCAGTGAAAGTGTCAGAAGTTTTTGATAGAAAATCACAGCCTGGAATTTTCTATGATGCTCCTCAAGGTCTTGGTGTCTTCATGTGGTATTTTGAAGGGATTTTTGATCGTTAATGGTCACAAATACTTAGATTTAGCACCAAACCTGTGTAACAAATGGTATCAACCCCAAAAATGCTGCATCAACAAAGCTGCTGTGTTATAAAGGGGACATAAATATCCTCATATCTACCAACTCTACAATAATTAGAGCAAAAAGTCATCTCATAAATGTTGAGAGAATTGTAGTTGATTACATTTCCTAACGAAAACTGTCCGTTATCTTTGCAAAGACAATTTTGTAGCTGTTGAGACTTTTGGATGAAACTGAAGGTGTTAAAACTACAAACATGTCTGCTTGTATCACACATGAACAGTTCACTTTAAAAAGAGAGGCAGAGGTTTTCATCTGACATCAGCCTGAATAAAAAGGTTAACGTCCAAGTGAACTCACCACGGCGACCATCTCTGCTGCATTTCCCCGGGGACAGCGAATGATCGGCACCGCACCTGATCAACAACAGCAACAACACAAACTTTAAAAACAGCCTCATCCTGTTAAACACATGAAAATATTACAGACAACAAAACAACCTGAAGGACTCCTGTGTGTTTTATCATCCATAAACTTAATGACAGATTTTTTTTAATCAGTGTGATCATTGTGACAGAGCGCTACTGAAGATTTAAGGGAACACTTCCACCTTGTGGACAGAAACAGAATCAAACTGAGAAACTGATTAGATCAGGATTAAAAATAATCTGTTAATAAAAAAGAGACAGGTTCACTTCTGCCACAGTTTATTCCACACTACTGAAGCTGCTCCTCTTTTTGGAACCACTGCAGAGTCTGTAATAATTTCGCTTTCAAAGATTGGAGACTGCCCTGTGCTCCAGGCTCAACAGACCGGAGTCTCTTTTTAGACAAATGCATTTTGTGAGAAACAGTCGAGGTGATTCAGAGCGAGCCAGGTGAGCGTGCTTGTTTTAAAGCTAGTAACCAATAGAAACTTCACACAGCCACAGATCAGGACAGATTAACCTTATTTGGGTACGTGGAGTGACTCGCGAGGGAATACTGTTTGGGTTAAATGCAAGGACACCCTCAGAATCTCTGATCAGCACACACAGTGTTACACAGTGTTGCTGCGATTCTCCTCAATAAAGTCTTCATTAAATATTGAGTGTGACTCTCCTGAAGTCTTCAATACAATATCATAACAACAACATCTTATTAAAAATTATAACAGTATTATCGTGAACAATATGATACGGCACACCCTAGTTTGATCTCAGTTTGGTCTGAGTGAAAGAGTGCATCACGTCTCTCTTTTGATCTCCTTCTTCTATATATATTCTAATCTTTGTGTCAGTGGCGGGGGGCATATGAAAACGCTGAAGTATATTCTGCAGTTCAAGCAACAGCCTGCAAAATTTGAGCTGAGAGATGAGCAGGGAGATCTGAGCGCTGTTAAGATGGAGGCAAGTTTACCACAGTCCATTTGCACCTACAACCCACACTGTTATGATACACAGCTAGATGAAAATTGGCAAATTATCGCTTTAAAATAAACAAAAGTATCTGCCAACAGAGCAGGAACATTTCCGCCCCCTTAGATTTTTTAAAACCAGTAAAAATATCTAGTTTCATCTTAAAACACACTAAAAACAAGCACATTTGTCTGGACATGTTAAATCCACACTGCAGATATCAGGGGAGCTGCAGCTCATCACACAAACTCACCCAGAGTGACGAAGAAACAGAAGAGACTGTCCACGATGGTGTCCATGATGGCCTCCATGTCTGTGTCCTGGATGTCTGCTCTGTTGATGGCTGCAGGTGAGACAAACATTTAATTCAATTCATGTCATGACCCGTTCTTACAGCACTGACAAGATACAAACACAAAACCTTTTTTTAGTCATTTGGATTCAAAACGACCAATCACAAGTCTTCAGGACTTGTAAAGAAAAGGTCATGTGACTCAGGTGTAGCTTGTTTATTGGACGGAGTTGTGGTGATGTTTGCAAAGCATTATAGGCCGACTGTCACTTCTTCTACGAGAATAAAAACAAGGAGAGAGACAATTTGTTTCGTTGTGTTGGGCTTTTTAGTGCACCTCTCTTAACCATAATCTGTGTGTGCGTGTGTGTGTGTGTGTTACCGTGGTAGGAGATGAGCTCCTTGTTTTGATGGCAGAGGGTGAACATGTCGTCTTCCAGAGTGATGAAGTTCAGGTACTGATCATAAACCTGAGACACACACACCACAGAGTCATCACACAGAATTCCTGACACTGACACTGCACTGTCTCAGAGTGGGGGTGGACACAATAATGGAAACACCTGACTAATAACTTAAAATAAAAACTCTACAGAAACTCTTCTGTGATTGAGCTGTGCGTCGTTTCTGCAGCTGGACAGAGGATGGAGAGAACAAACAAACAACTCTATCACTGCCGTCTTCAGTGTGACAAAATCAGAGGTAAACTTGTCTGCCCATCAGAATAATGACGCAGCACCTGCATCTCTCTTGGCCCACCGTATCATTCTACTTAACTGGAAATCAACAAAGCCTCCGTCATTTATACAATGGATCAAAGAGATGATGAGCGTCAGAGTGGGAGATATTAACTGTAACTCTGCACCTTTTCCTCTCAATGGAAAAAAAAAAATCACACAACGCTATACTAATTTACAAAAGAGATTAAATAACAGAATAATCGGATGCTTCACACAGTAGTATTAATTTACGCTTGTTTCAAGTTTTCAAGCTGCATTCATTAAAATAAAATTACTCCTGGCAGGTAATATTCACTCCCTCCAGGACTTGTTTTTGGGACTGCTGCAGCCTGAGATGCTGATTTCACGGCAGCTCCTCTTAAAAATTGTGATGCTTGTTACACACAAGTGTCGCAATGACATTCTGGGGACAATGGACAACGAGGGATCACCAACGATCAGCTGCTGCTGTTAGACGCAGCACTAGAGGACCGTCTCTGTGAGCTGCTCTCCTCCTGCTCTCTCTGCCCAGTTAGCACAAGCTAACACATCACGTGCTCTCATTACTGTGCATCATATTAAGCTGCTTGGGCAGAAGCTCCGCAGCAGTAGCCTCGTGATAAACAGAGAGAGGGGGCTGAGCAAGTCAACATGAAAGTTGCTGATTGGACAAAATTGCAAGGTCGTGCAGAATTCACGAAACCTGAATCTAATCAATTCCAATGTTCCAATGTTGCCACTGAGTAGAATCGTACACAGTATTATGTAATAATAACAAATCAGACTAAAGAAGGATAAGAGTAACTATGGTAACCTTAGTGACTTGGTTGACAGCGTTAGCAGCCAGAGCGGCGCTGGCGATGTCCTCCAGTTTACTTCTGCTAATGGCAGAGATGAAGTTCAGGTAGTACGACTCATGCAGCTGGTTCCTCAGGTCCTACACACACACACACACACACACACACACACACACACACACACACACACACACACACAGGCACACACACACAGGCACACAAATCATTACCTCTATTGATTATAAATTAGCTTGACAGAATGAATGCTAACATGCTAAATAACAGCATGCTGATGCTGATGTGCAGCTGGAAAGCAGAGATCCAAAAAGAGAGATGTTCATTTTTGTTAATGGCTGTGTGTGTGTGTGTGTGTGTGTGTGTGTGTGTGTGTGTGTGTGTGTGTGTGTGTGTGTGTGTGTGTGTGTGTGTGTGTGTACCTGGCATATCCTGTCGATGTTCTCCTCTGTGGGCATGATGAAGTAGACGGCGGGGACATCTGGGATCGGATCTCTGTCCGAGTGAAGCAGACTGAAACACACACACAAGCTCATTTTAACACGCTGCTTTAATGACAGCTGTAAATGATCAACAGAGGCAACTTTCTGTGAGGACATTTTTTTTTCAGGAGCTGTTGAACAGTTAAAACTAAGGCTGTTAATCGTTTTAAAACATCCAATCGCGATTAATCAGATAATTGTCCATAGTTAACGTGCAATTATTCTATAATTACTCACACACTTTTTTATCTGTTGTAAATGTACCTCTGAGGGATATTTTTCAAGTTTTTAATACTCTCATCAACATGGGAGTGGACAAATTTACTTGCTTTACGTAAATGTATGTTTATTATTATTGCAAAATTCCAAAAACCATGACAAATACTGTCCAGAATATTCTCCAGAATAACCTTAAACGCACTGCATGTTTAAAAAATATGCTGAAAGCAAACCACGGCAAACTCAAGCCCAACAAGCAGCGACAGATGAACATATTGACCATATTTAACATTACTCAGTAATACTAACACAGTGTAGCGTCCAACTTCACACTTAACAAAAGGTTAACTAAACATCCTGTTTTATTTAAGCAGCTTGACTCTGGTAACTCTGTTCATGTTGACAGTAACTGCAAATAACTTTAGTCTTGTTGAGAGAAGCATCTGTCAGAGCTTTGACGCTGAACTTGCCGCTCAAAAGACCTCTTTCTTTATCTATTTCTGCTACTGCTGCATTGCTTCCTGATTTCCCAAACTACGGGGTGGGCTGAGGGTCATAGTTACAGAATGCACATGCGTTAGGTGCCTTGTTTTTTTTTTTGCAAACGTGTGTGTCTCTTACAGGTGCAGCGTGATGCCCATGTCTCTCAGCTCTTTTACAGACAGCAGAGGGGAGATGATGTCTTGGCCGAACCTGTCGTATATCAACACCTGCACACACAGAGACAGAAGGGCAGAGGCACATGATACAACAAATCCCATAATTTCATTTCAAACATAGATAGAGACAGAAACCTGGCAGAGTAAACAGCTGTAGTTTTTGGTTGCAATGGTTCAAGAACATCACAAAATGTTAGAGATGGTTTATTAAGGTTTATGGAGACCAAAGTATTTTTTTCTGACTCTTCTGGCATGTTGGAGACAAACCAATCTAGAGCCAGTGTTTGATTTGACAGTTCTGGGCTACTGTAGAAACATGGCAGTGCAACATGGCGATCTCCGTAGACGAGCACCTGCTCCCTGTGTAGATATGAACGGCTCATTCTATTCGCTCTTACCTGAAGAGTTTAATTACATAATGTGTAACAAGTATTTTAGTTAACTTGACAGTTATTTTGAGAGTGTTGCGGTGTGTTACCTTCCATACTGGCTCAGCTGCTGTGTTCTTCAGAGGAGGAGCGTTGAAGTTCAGCATTCGCTTCAGAGCGACTGCAGGTACAAACAAACACAAACTGTTTACAGCCAGAGAAACAAACAACATGAGGGTGGAGAACAATGTCTTTAATATCCCGTGTATTTCTCCGCTGAGGTTGGATTTTCTGTTGTCATATTTTGGGTTTTAGGTTTGTTCACATTCTAGACGCAGAGACCACCAGAAAGCCCCAAATTCCCTTTGTGGTTTGCTGTTTTTTGGTGATTCAGTGACCATCTCTGAAGTACAGGTCCTGCATCATTACCCGATGTCATGGTTGTATCTGACAGACAGGCTCTGTGTCAAAATCCAGTTTCATTAGTGTCCAGAAAGCAAGTTTTTGCTCTGAGAGTCCCAAATACAACATTCTAAAAAAGTTGCCCCAATGGTTGAATAAAAGTTCCCTCAGCTCTATGTTTCCTAACCCTAGGTTTGATTCCATTAATGAGGGAACACAGGACCAAGGGAACACAGGGCCAAGGGAACATAGAGCGGTTTCCAACAATGAGGGAACACAAGGCCAAGGGAACACAGGTTTGTTTCCATTAATGAGGGAACACAGGACCAAGGGAACACAGGACCAAGGGAACACAGGGCCAAGGGAACATAGAGCGGTTTCCAACAATGAGGGAACACAGGGCCAAGGGAACACAGGTTTGTTTCCATTAATGAGGGAACACAGGACCAAGGGAACACAGGACCAAGGGAACACAGGGCCAAGGGAACATAGAGCGGTTTCCAACAATGAGGGAAAACAGGGCCAAGGGAACATAGAGCAGTTTCCAACAATGAGGGAACACAGGGCCAAGGGAACATAGGGCAAAGGGAACATAGAGCGGTTTCCATCAATGAGGGAACACAGAGCCAAGGGAACACAGGGCCAAGGGAACATAGAGCGGTTTCCATCAATGAGGGAACACAGAGCCAAGGGAGCACAGGGCCAAGGGAACATAGAGCGGTTTCCAACAATGAGGGAACACAGAGCCAAGGGAACACAGGGCCAAGGGAACATAGAGCGGTTTCCATCAATGAGGGAACACAGAGCCAAGGGAACACAGGGCCAAGGGAACATAGAGCTGTTTCCAACGGTTTCAGGCCAAGGGAACATAGAGTGGTTTCCAACAATGAGGGAACATAGGGCTGTTGCCAACAAAGACGGACCATGGGCTAAGGGAACACAGGACTGTGTAGCAACGAAGGTATACATGACAGCGTGAACACAGGATTTTTTCCAACAATAGGGGAAAATAGGACTAAGGTAAGATATGGTTTCCAACAATGAATGAACATATAAGTTAGGGAACATAGGCCCTTTCCCAAATTTGAAAATGTCTTTTAGGGAACACAGGGATATTTCCAACAGTGAGGGAACACAGGAATATTTCCAACAGTGAGGGAACACAGGGCTGAGTGACCATAGCGGCTGTTGCCAACAACACAAGGCAACACAGAGCTGTTTCCAGCAATAAGGGAACATAAGACTTAGATAACATATGGCTGTCCCTAACAATGAGGGAACATGTGACATGTGAGGGAATACAGGACTGTTTCCAACAGCGTGGGAACACAGGACTGAGGAAACATAGGGCTGGTTCCCACAATGACAGAACATATAACAGGGGACACATTTGAAAATGTCTTTGAGGGAACATATGGTGCTTACAGTGAGGGAACATAGGGCTGAGGGTTTGCAAGTGAGGACCCCACACTCTGCTCTACGTGCTGGTATATTAACCTCTTATTATTATATTAAGTACAGATGTTGTGACTGTGGTCCTGGTATCATTTGGTATAAGACTGAATCCACATGTTGAGCTGTCACACACCCACACTACAGCAGATCTGTCACATCTGGGGCGAAAGCAGAAGTATTTGAACCTACTGACAGGTGTGGTTGAATGAACAGAGAATTCATCATGTCCAAATTTACAAATAATCATCTTTAATCTTTTACAGACTTCACTGAGTAAGAATATCTCCTGACATGTTCTCTCTCAGTCACAGTGTGGTGTCCTGTGATATTTGTTGTCCTAAAAGTACATCATTAAATTATAGTGTAGTATAGTGACATCACAGTAAAACCTCCACCACATGTTTTAGTGTTTAAATGAGGGATAACTTAGTTTCTACCAGAGACACTGAAGCTCTAAAACACTCAGACTGAAGTCACTTTAAGAAACAAAATGATTTCTTCACCTGTAGCAACAGGCTAGCTTCGCCTAGCTAGCTAACAGTAGCATTAGAAACCTAACAGTACCGTTAGCTAACAAGCTAATCTGCTAGTTAACTCATTAGTTAGCAGCTTGTTGAGTTAATTAACCAGTACATGGGGGAGGACTGTGAGGAGTGTGTGTATCGGTAGTCAAATCAGTTTGAGCCCAACTAGCGGCACCTCCGGGACGCAGAGTGGTCAGTTAGCTTGTTAGCAGCAGGACAGTCCTGTGTTAACCTCTCCTGTCAGACTCCGGGTCGTTAAACGCTCCTCCGCCGGTTACCGTCGCTGTCCGCCGCTGAAATACAACCGTTAATAGAGGAATTAAACCAGTTTGACCAACCTGTCTGCTTCTCCCTGACAGACGCCGCCATGTTGGATGTTGATGGTGGTGACGGAGCGCCCGATGACGTGGCGGCAGCCCGTCAGAGAGGAGCAATGAGAGAAGAGGTCTCACTCCGCAGCTGTTTCCAGAAACCAACAAGGACGTAAAAAGAAAGAGGTCTCACTCTGCCAGTGTAGGAGAAGTCGACAGATGCACCAAATGTTATCAAAGTCTGCTCTGACCCAGGTGAGCTGACAGGTGAATCTCACTTTATCATAAACAACCTATAAGCACAGGTAATGCTCCCAAAACACCATATAAGGGCAGGTGTGGCGCCATGTGCAAAAACTCACGAGCCAGAATTGGAGAAGTGCAACCAAAAAAAGGCTGTAAGAACTTCTGCGGTTAGTTACTGTTAGATAAGCTCAAACTAAGTATGATTTACCAGAGGAAGATTAAAAAAAGAAAATAATAATTTAAAAAAAGAATCAGAAATGGCTAAACAATTGTGATGCTGTAAATGTGTCTGCAGCAGTGGTGGAGGAAGTATTCAGATTTTTTACTGAAGTAAAAATATTAATATCACACTGTAAAAATACTCTTGTACTAGTAAAAGTCCTGCATTGAAAATGTCAGTGAAGTTAAACCATGTAAGTGCAAGCAGGAAATGTATTTAAGCATTAAAGGTAAACGTGTTCTAAATGATCTAAATACATTTAGATCATTGAAATAATTAAAAGAAAAATTAGCAAGTCCTCGTGCATGAATTTGGGAAGCTGAAACCATCAAATGTTTTTTAATGAAAAATAACTCAATCAAATAATCATTTCAGCTGCACTTTTAATGTTTCCATATTGTTTGTGTGCAGAAATCTTAATTTGTAAAGCAACTAGTAACTAAAATTAATAGTGGAGACAAATAATAGTAATTATAGTATAGGAGTAGAGCTAGAGAGTTGCATGAGATTAAAATACTCAAGCAATGAAAACGTAAACTTTGGTACAGTACTTGAGTACATGTACTTGATTGTATTCCAGCAGAGGGACGCAGTAACTGGGATTAATGGGTCAGGTATAGTCGAATTTCTTCAGCCCACAAATTTAATAATCCAATCCCTGGATCTTCAACAGGGGGTCCTCAGAGTTACTGCAGAGGGCCACTTTTTTTTCAAAAATTAAAATATATCTGAAAATACAAACTATAATACAACATTTACCGGTAATTTACAGTACACAATATAAATGATAGGCTAATTGTTACCCATTAATTCTTGTGCAAATATGCAGCACCTGTCCACAGTGAGAACAAACATACTGGCCAAGTATCTGCATTATTATTCCAGGTGTACGGACATTCTTGTGAGACACAACAGATGGTTTTATACCTTTTCGAGCGAGAGACTCTGACACACTGTCCATCTGAGAGTTCATCAGAAGAGCAGTGGGTGAAGTTTATGCACCGGGTCATGCTACAATAGCTGCTGGCTGAGCTGCTACAGGCGAGGACATATGAGAGAAGACCCAAAATATTCAGAGAATTTTCTCAAATTTGACGATGTTCATGCAATCTTTTTAAGTGCCTCAAACAAAGTTGTGTTTCCTCGTGTAGGACAAACTATCTGTGGACTGTGAAAATGAGACGTTTTTATTTTTCTTCGTAAAAGTGCTCTTGACCACTTGTAAAGTTTTCTCTGACCTAAGAGAAGAACAAAAATAAGAGAAGACCGGTGAATCCCAGACATCAGCGGTTACTAACAAAATAAGGATGAATTGTGGATACGAGCAAAAGGAAGAGAAAATTTGTTTGTCTATGGCTTCCTGCATGAGACTGTATATGAAACCTCACAACATCATCAACATAGAGACACATTTTAGTGTCCCGAGCTTCCAGACCACATCTCAGCAGCACCTGTTGGTCTGATCAAATCCATTAAAGTCCAGTATGAGCAGATTATTATCAGTCAGGAAGCACAGGCAACATTTCTTTTCTTTTTTTTTCTGACCCAGGTGATAAAAGTTCTATACCTGTGGCAGAGACAGAGCTGTGTTCAGTTACTTAACCTTTAAGAAATCAGGACAACAAAACAGTTTGTTTCTGTATTTATGATCCAAACAAAGACAAAGAAAAGTCATACTTGTAAAACATGCAAAAAAACATGCAGTAAACACAACACTGATAGAAAACAAGAGAGTTAAAGAGAGGGACAGAAAAATGAAACGTCAGAAATCCACCGACTGATACCAGACAATGACTGATATTAAAAGAATGAATCCAAATTACAACTGATCCTGTAGTTTTACAGTAAAGACCCATGTGTTTGTAACAGCAACAAAATGTTTGCTCAGATTTGACACTGCATCTCTTCATTTTTACTTTAAATCTCTTTTAATTTACCTGATAATTATGATATAACTACATGTTTTAATGGGATGTTAACAATCCTTACAATTACCCAAATAAAATCAGAACCATCCATTTATTTCTCTGTGAAAAGGTGCCTTATTATTTTTATAATCATTTCAATTAAAGTGAAAATACAGGGGCGGCCTCTCTGTGGTTAACCTTAAGGTGTTATTACCACTAACAGCTGAGGTGATAATCAATTAAAAAGTGACTGAAAAGTTAAGTTGGGAAGTGATGTTTGGCCTTTACAGAGATCAGAAAACATTTGAACATCCTTAATAAGATGGGAAATCGGTCAAATCAGGAGGCAGCAGGTTTTGTTTCCGCCTGTGCAGCGCGCCCTCGTCACTCAGAGACAGGACGCATCAAATGTCACATGTCGGCAAAGTCTGACAGATCACACAACATAAGACAAACACTGATGTTATTCCTCAGAATCTGATCAGTGCGAGCTTTTCACACGTCGTTTCCAGAAGAATTAAAAATAAAGACGACAACATGACAAACGAGCACAAACAGAAAACCTCATCAAGAACAAGCAGCATGTAATGCTTTAGAAAAAAGTATGTACAATAAAAATAAGACCGATTCAAAAGCAGCTCTAAAGGCAAAGATCTAAAAAAAAAAATCAGCACCATTGTTTCTGAACTACTAAACATGCAATTTACAAAACTTGATGTGACGATAATTTCATTATCACCACATCAGAGCTGGATGTTTACCAAAAGAGCAGAAAAAAATGACAAAGTTTTAAAAAGGCAAATTTAATACTTCTGTGTTGTTTCCTGCAGTTGAGTTTAAAGGAACAGTGTGTCAGATTTAGAGGGATTTAGTGGCATCTAGTGGTGAGGACTGCAGACTGCAACCAGCTGAAACTTCTCCTGGTTAGTCAGTGTTCATAGTTCAGGAAGTTTTAACCTGGAGCTGAATTATCCACAGAGGTCTCTTTCTCCCGAAAACTAACAGACCGGCTCATTTTAACCGGTAAGAACACTGAATAATGAAGTTTCTCATTAAAAATCAGTGTTTCTCTGTAGCTGCATGTTGTGGAAAAACTTCTTATTACACTGGCTGACGCAAAAGGAATGTAGATTGGTGCACAACGGAAAATCAGTTCAATTTTAAATTAATTGATCGAACAACCAGGCTTCGGTTTGTCCATTAAACCAATTGATAGCAGCAGCCGCTAACATCCGACACCAAAACAGCTTGACTCTGTCGTTAAACCAGTTAATAACCGTTGGGTAACGTTAGCTGTGTGATGCCAATAGGAAAGCTGGATTTATACTTCTGCAGAGCCTACGCCGTACCCTGACGTGCACATCCCTAGAAATGTAACTACATGTCGCAGTGACGCAGACCTGCTGTCTGTTTTGTAAGCTCAAACCATTTCCCTCAGTGGAAACAAAGCTTTTATTTAGCCTTCTTTAATTTCACAGATAAGAAACAAATTGTGAAGACAATAAAGCCTCCACAAAAATAGTATTTTAAGTCTTTTGTGTGTTTTATACTGGCTTCATATCAGCAGAGGAAATGTCTGCTAGCTGCCAGGCTAATTTATACAATGTAAAATGCCATAGGCTTGTGCTAATAACGTTAGCATGTTGTATTTGTGGGGAAAATGTGTCCAGATAAAGACAAGTGTTTGTCTGTTGATGCGTGTTTAATGTGTGTTTAATGTGTGTTTGTGTGTTAAATGCGTGTTTAATGCGTGTTTATTGTGTGTGCACTTCACAGAAACCTCTGTTGCCGACTAGTGTTTTGGAGGTGTAACTGCGGAGTGACACAGACACACCACTGCAGTATAAATGCTCAGCCTTCAGCCCTGGCGTTCTGTGTGTGTGTGTGTGTGCGTGTGTAGGCAGACTCTCACCAGCTGTTCCCCAGTGTGGAGCTCACACTCCCGCAGCAGTCGTCTTGTGATAAACAGAGAGAGTGATAGCGGGGCAAAGAGACGCTGAGCAAAGCAAAACACTGCTCGCAGCTCTACATTAAAATAAGTTCATACCCATTTTAAATACTAAAATATATATGTATATAAAAGTCATGTTCAAATGTGGGAGGGGCGGCAGCTAGTATTCTATACTTTGAGCGAATACTGACGTCCAAACGAGCACTCACGCCCAACCTTAGAAGAAACATGGCAGTGCAACACGGCAGACTCGGTAGAAGAGGACCTGCTCCTTCTGTAGATATAAACGGCTCATTATAAGGTAACAAAAACACAACAATCCTTATTATCAGGTGATTATACACTAAAGAAAACATACTTATTATATTTCTGCCAATAAATCCCCCTGAATCCTTCACACTGGACCTTTAAAAGGGATGAGGTTTGCTTTGGCCGCTTTCAGCTTCATTAGTGAGTAAAACGAGAAAAGCTTTAAACTGTAAATGTGCTGCATGAGAACAGAGAGAGAACACCTCTCCTCCTCCTCCTCCTTCTGCACTAACTCTCTGTGGGGAGGAGGTGCACATGGTGGCTGACAGCCTGCTCCATGGAGCTTTTGAAGGCCTGGTATGAGGAGGAAACGGGCAGGAGGAGGTGTCTGGAGCTGGGCACACTCTGAGGAAAGAGCCCCTCGTCCCTCCTTGTTCTGACTCCCTCCCTCTCTTCTTCTCTCTCCTCCACAGGGTGGAGGAAGGAGATGGAAGGAGAAGGGAGAAGGCCAGCTGCAGGGAGCTCCTCAGCTCCTGTGGCGAAATGAAGAAGGTCCTGCAGGGAGATGGAGCTCCTCCCAACTGAGGAGAGGAGAGGAGAGGAGAGGAGAGGAGAGGAATTCAGTACAGGGTCTTGTGATCGGGGCCTTGGAGGGGCTGCTAACTACAGTGGTCAAGAATGGGCCTATCTAGAGCCAGTGTTTGGTTTGCCCGTACCTTCACACTCCCGCAGGAAGTGTCTCCAGAAGCTGATGACGGGTGTCTCTCTGCTCAGTCTCTCCTCCTGCTGAGAGAAGTTCGCCGTGAAGATCTGACCGACCGTCTGAGCCGTGAGCCGATCCGCCGCCTCACAGAAAACACCGCAGAACAACGACGGGAAGAGCTGAACCTGGATCAGATCAAAGGTTTGTCATTCTGATGAAACCTTCGAACAAACACTGTGTTAATACAAGCAAACTTAAATTACCTGATCAAAGACGCCCAGAGTCTGCAGGCCCTCCCGAAACCTGCAGGACAAACACATAAACAGATATTACAGTGAAGCAGAGATGTTACTGACCCTCTGCAGCTTATTTCATTTATTTGAAGTCACTGTTTGAACATATGGTGTCACAGATTGTGTCATTTTTAAGGTTTCGCAGCTTAACTTCTGGCACATTAGCGGGATAAGAAGAGGAGAAATATGGAGATGGTCACTACAAATTATATTAATAAATTAATTAATTAATTAATTAATTAATTAATTACAGCAAACCCCTAAAACTTACAGATAAAAGAGCCGGTAACATCTGAGCTTATCGATACTACAGTCTTTAATAATGTAGCCAAGGCTCATGAGTAATAACTCATACTGAACCTTCAGCATCACACCAGTGTCTGTTCTTTTATCTGCCTCCATAAAAACACTGAACGTCTCTCTCTACCTCTGCAGTGGCAGCTGCATCCTGGTGATCATAGTGAAGCTGACCAGATCCTCCACCAGAGCCTCTCTCTCCTCCAGGCTGCTGATTGGTCGGTTGCAGCCAGCCAGCTCCAGGTACTCCCAGCTCGCTGCCATCACTCCTCTCAGGTCGTCTAAAGACTGCGCCTCTGCCATCTGAAATCAGCCAGTCAATCACTCGACCTGCGATTATACAAACATCTGTAATGACACATGAAGTTTACCAACAAAGTCGTCCTACTCACCCTGCTGACTCTGTGGGCGAAGTGCGTGTCGGGGGTCATGTGAGTGATGGCGAGCGGCCGGTTGGCTGGGTAGTTGAACAGACACTGGTAGAGAGCGCGAGAGAAGAAGCCGACAGGAGGGCCACCGTGAGCCAGAGACAGAGCCAGCAGGCAGCCGACGTCAAAGTACAGGTCTTCTCTCAGAGCTGGAGACACACAGAGCTGAGTTACCTGCAGGTTCATTAACACTAGGATGATAACAGGTGTGAGAGAGGACTCCTATGTATCTCTGATTAAGATTTATAAGGAGCAGTGTGTAAGATTTAGGGGGATTTAGTGGCATCTAGCGATTGAGACTGCAAACTGCAACCAGCTGAAACTTCTCCTGGTTAGAATTCTGTCAGTGTTCATTGTTATGGACGTTTTTACCGGGAGCCAAATAATCCGCAGAAGTCTCTTCCTCTCCAAAACAAACGGTAAAATCAGTGAAAAAAACTGTTTCACGTTAAAAATAAAATCACATGTTTCCGACACTGTCCACGGACATACTTAGTATAATATAATCCATCTCTGTCAATAGATCCCCGTGAAGCAGACACACTGGAACTTCAAGGGACGCACCTGATAAATACATGACTGTGAATAGTGAAGAAAATAATGATTTGTACCCTGAGAGTCCAGCGCCATGTTTTTGGATCCATCTGGACCCTCAAACACCACACAGTCCTGGATCTGCTGCACCAGCAGCTTCAGGAAGTACTGCTTGGCTGTGTCGCTGTCCTGGAGGCTGCTGGGAAATGTGGTCTGCTGGTCATCGTTAAACCTGGATGGTGACAACAAGAAGAGACAAATTACACTGTTTGCAGTAGTACATATTTTGATCAGATGTTGATTTTACCAACAATTAAATGGAGAAAATAAGAGGTGATTTTATGATCCACTCACCTGACAGACAGAGCGTGTGTGGGGTCGAAGTCGGCCCTCCTCACCAGCTCTAAACCTGCAGACAGAGCCTGATCCCCGTCCACCTCCACCTGCACACTGTCGGGACGGAGCTGAGGGCGCAACACCTGCAGGATCTCCTCAGGTGATTCAGATCTAACAGGTAACGACGGTCTAATACAGAGAGACAGAGAGGTTTCATGTGACTGTTTATCAAATGTAAAGGAGCATTCAGGCTATTCTGTACTTTTACTCCATGAAATCCTGATGACACAGCTTGCAGAGCGCTGTGGGGAACAGGGAGCTAAGGAAGGAGTTATCACGGTAGCCAATAGAATGTAGTAGCCAAGCTGACTTCACATGACTACTGCTAATTGATCCAGGTGGAAGATGCAAAAAAAAAAAATGCATCAGACAGGTTTGTGTACCTCTTACAGCTGATGGAGGAGCGGATGGGGGACAGGTAGCGTTTGGACAGCAGACTCCTCCTCTGACCTCCCTGAGGAGACGTAACGAGGGAGGCTGGAGAAGACGAGCACATGGTTCACATTAACAAACAGCTGCAGCATAGTAACGACAACAAAAATTAACCACATACAGTTCTTGAGCCGTTCCTTTTCCCACCACAGACAGAAAGTTACGTCATTCCTGCAGATCTTAGTTAAAACCAAGACACGAGACGGTGCATCAGAGACTCAGACCTTTCCCGTCAGTAGCCTGCGTGCAGTCGCTGCAGGCCCAGTCCCTGGTATCCACCTTCAGCCCCGAACATTTCCTGTGAGTCCCTCTGGAGCCACACAGCCGGCAGCGAATCACCTCAAACCAGCTGAAACAAACAACAACAGGGTCACACACTGAGCGCTCTGCAGGTGGGACTGAGAGGAAACACTCAGTACGTTTAGAGGATATCAATTTATTGTGTCAGTCTGACTAAAACCAGACTTTTAAAATATACGCCAACATGTCGGTCTGACTAAAATCTACATCCAGAGCTGTGACTTTTTGGACAGACCAAATGTACAAATACAATGTAAAAAGGTGTCAGTTTCTTCCTGGTATTTCCAACATGAATCATCAGTTAATAAACCCATCCTATACAGCCTGGCTGGTGTCCAGTAGTATCTGTGTAATATTTTATACCGGCTAAATTTGCTCTTGGATTCTCTGGACATATTTACCACTGTCAGACAGAATTTTTAACCATTGCTCTTCGTCCAGAGTAATCTTGTTCAGTTCTTTATATTAAACTCCAGTTTGACATTATACCTTGTGTCCATCTGTGTTAACATTGTGGATGAGACATAAGAACATAAATACCCGCTCTTGGCGGAGTGCATCCGTCCGTCGTTGCAGACGCAGCTGAGAGCATCACAGCGACTGTAAACCTCCAGCAGCTCTGAATAAGCGTTTGCCTCCAACTCCCATGAGGCATCTCTGCAGAAAAGAACACACAGTGAATTAGAACACAGACTTTTCTTTCATTCTATCCACAATGCCCTGTCCTCTGTGGTTCCTGTTGAGTTCAGGTGTGGTGAGAACATGCTGGCGGTGAACGCACCCTAAACACCTCGTCATGTGCTAATGATCACGTTACCTCTCTGGGATGTAGATTCCCATCCTCAGCATCTCCTCCTGGAAGCTCTCCTTGTTGTTACAGAGAGTACATCTGAAGAAGAAGAGGCCGGCGTTGTGGGCCTGACGCTGACACACACACACACACACACAAACACACACACGTAAATGTGGAGCACACCTGGAAATATGATACCAAATAAATCAGAATGCTGTTGAAGGTTTAAATGGTCAGTTCGTCCAAATCCAAAAATTATATTGTACCATTTAAAGCTGAGGTAGGCAGTTAAATTTTAACTTTAAATTTTAAAGAGTGTTTTTTAATCCAATTGTTTAATTATTTGATCACAAAAAATGATAATTATACACACGACTCAATGCTGCAGCGTGACGTGGAAAACATGATTTTCTATGTGCGTATTTTGGGTTAACAGATACTTTTCATTTGCAACGCCGTCAAATGACTTCAATAAAATAGAATAAAAGAGAGTGACAGTACCTGCACACAGTCCCTGTGGAACCAGCTGGCGTGGCAGGATGGACATTTGAGGACAGAGTAGCTGAGGACGGGATCGATGGAGTCCAAACAGATGGAGCAGGACTGAGGCAGACTGAGGTCTGAACTCACACACAGAGACTGAGTGGGACTGTGATCCGGACAGTACGACCTGAACACAGACAGACAGACAGACAGACAGACAGACCACATGAACCTTCTCAAAATGTTTTATACTGAGTATCCAGTTTATTAGGTACAAACTGATAAACAGGTGTTCAGATTGTGTCTGCGGGATCACTGTGGAGGTTGTAGGTTGAGTTTGAACTGTGTTGTGTTACACAGAGAGGTGTTTCTGTTATTTAGTCCGCCCTCACTGATATAAATGTGACACTTACAGCAGTGAACAGCATCTCTTCTTTGTCTAATGTTACCTTGTCTTCCTCCTGCTGCATTTAGAGGCGTTAACGTGTGTGTGAAGTGACAACATGCCAGTGACAGTGCAGGGAGCAGTGAATGAGGGAGGTGAGAGTTCAGAGAAATGCTCTTCTCCCAAATACACGTTTAAATGGAGAGCTCTACGTGAGACATGATGAACCACGAGCCCTTATTTATAAAGTTACAGAGTTGAATGAGCAGTCGGCACTCACGGGAAGAGTCCAGTGAACTGAGAGACGAACTGGTTTTTCATGGCGCAGGGAAAGTGAGCCACCTTCCTGCAGCTTCTGACGTAGCAGCCGACACACGCTCCCTTCCCCTTACAGAAGCTACACGTCTGAAACACACACAGTAAACACAAACAATAAACACACAGTAAACACAAACAATAAACGCACAGCAAGGATAAAACATGATGTGTTTTAGTCTCTCACCAGTCGAGCCGACCGGCGGCACTCCTGTTTGATGTCGTCCACCAGGAAACCAAAGACGCCCTCGCCCTCTTCTCCACGCTGGTAAACTCCACAAGACGTCAGCTGAGACACAATACACACAGATGATGTCACACATCACAGTATGAAAACCAGACATCTGACAAGAACCCCATCAGAAGCATGAATATGGGCACACAGGGCTGTGTGTGGAACCTCCAGTGAATCATTTTAAACATTATTTTGTTAAAACAAAGTTCTTCAACAAACCTCTGTCAGACAACATGAAACAGTGACATGGTTAAAAGGTTTGCATGATTTTCTTGAATTAAATATAAATTTTCCTCCAGAAAACACAGCATGAAACATGAAGCACATTAAAAAATATTTCAAAAATACCTTCTACCACTGCATCCATACACAGAGGTCCATTAGTCAGTGAACTAATGAAACCAATTCACCGATGGAGGCCTCATGGGAACAAATTTAAGATCCAAAAGAAGTACTAAAGGAAAAACTAGGGATGCTCACAAGTAAAATAATTCTCCATGAGTCCTGCAGATCTCGAAGAACAATGACAGCTTGATGATTCATGAGAAACTGTAACCTCTTTAAAACACACCAACACACAAACTTACCAAACAGAAGTAGTGGACAGAGAATTTGTGCTCCTTGAGAGTGACTTTCTCCCCAAACGTGACCGGGTCATCATCGCTGAGCCTGCAGAGCGCACAGCCTGGACACACACACACACACACGCAAATGTATAATCATGTCATTTATCAACAACCATATTGTCCACATCTGTAAAAACTTTCCCTCGCTGTATTTATTGGTACAAACACAGCAGGACAACTCGTCATACACTGTAAATCCCTCTGAGGAAATTTGTGATTTAGGCCTAAATAAATAAAACTGAAGTGTAAATATCAGGATGTAGATCACTCACACTCCTCCTTGTTGCTGCTGGCACCTGCGACATGCATCATCCTCGCTTTCTTCTTCATGTTGGTGTGATGAGACCCTGCAGGGACACAGACAGACACCGGGGGTCAGAGATCAAATCTACTGAGATTTATATATCTTATAGGGCTGCAACTAATGACTATTTTCATTGTCGACTAATCTGTCGATTATTTCTTCAATTAGTCGACAAATAATTTTATCAAAAATTGTGTTAAAATGTTGAAAAATGTCGGTCTGTCTCTCCCAAACCCCCAAATTATGTCATCTAATGTCTTGTTTCATACTCACGCCAAAGGGTTTTAGTTCACCGTCATGGAAGAGTGTGTAAAGCTGCCAATATTTGAACGTAAGAAGCTGCAGTAAGAGTATTTTGGGTACTTTCATAGTACTTTTCTATGAAAAATGACTCAAACAGATTAGTCGACAACTAAAATAGTCACCGATTAGTCGACTAATCGTTGCAGCCTTCATATCTTATATAGCTTTATATATCTATATATATACATACATACATATCATGAAGTAAAAATTTGACACGTAACGTGAAGACGCAAAATTTTAAGGCTGCAAGTACTGATTATTTCTATCGAACAAACTGTTGATTATTGTCTTGATTAATCACTTAATCATTGGTCTATAAAATGTCAAACAATGGTGAAAAATGTCCCAATGTCCAAGGCCATGTCTTAAAATGTACCTTTTTGGTCAAGAAGTTAAAACCAATCAATATTCAGATTAATATCATAGAAGCAGAGTAAATAAATACAATAAACCAGCAATGATTGACATTTAAACGCCGAGACAAAAGGATTGGGCACTTTTCTTTTTTTAGAAATATTCTGAGAAGGATTCATCGATTATCATTACAGTTTACTGGATCAGCTGGACCGTAGTTAATTACTATAAATGTTTGGGGTTTTAAACTAAGAGCTAAACTCAACTAGCAGTGTTGTGTGAATGAGCCGAGTGACGGTAAAAAAAAAACGGTTACCGTCGAATATATCATCAAAACATCTTCAACAAGTCGCTAACTAACACATATATCTCATAAATATATCTAATCGATGTATACAGAGTATAAAGAACTAGAAGGTGCAGACAAACATTGGATTAAAGTGAATTTCTTTAAAGAGTCTCAAACAGGAAAGTGAGGTTCAAACGTTCCGACATGAAAATAAGACCCGGATTATCTTCAGCGGTTTCAAACATGAAACATGACGAAATGTTCATAAGAGACATACTTTACATTCAGGGGCGACAAATGTCAGACTGCGGACATTTTCGTGTCGTTTTCGGGAGGATTTATTCCGGCTGTTTGTGTTTACTTCTCATTAGCCGTAGAAATTTAAATTTCCCTCTTTCAAAACAAAAGGGCGTCACTTCCGCTTCCGCTTAGTCGTCTTCTTCTACGGGATTACTGCGCTTTGTATCCGGTACAGCTTCAGCGCCCCCTCTGTTAAGGACCAGCAGTACAAGTGTCTGACACAGGTAACATCAGCTCAACAGTCTAAAACCCTGTTTAGAGAGGAGTTGTGTACACTTGCAGGCCGTATCTATTTAATTTATATGCTAAGCTGTGCAATAGCTATTCTCCCATCAGCCATTCAGTCTGTGTCAATTATATTCTGCTTCATTTTGCTGCTTATCCATTATATTGCTTTATGTTTTCAAACAGTTTAAACTGATCTGTGTGTTTCTTTTTACCAATACGGGTTTATACATTGCTTTGTTTTATTTCTCTACTGGTGCTTTGCCCTCTCCCTCTGCAGCTCGAGTGCAAATTTCCCCACTGTGCAATGCACAAAGCATTATTTTTATTCAATTCAATTTTATTTATAAAGATCAATATCACAAATCACAATTTGCCTCAGAGGGCTTTACAGCATGTCCTTTGGACCCTCACAGCGCATCAGGAAAAAATGATAGAAACCTCAGGAGGAGCAAGTGAGATGTCACGTGTCCAGAGCAGATCAACATAAATTATCATTATAAATATATAAATCATCTTATAATGTGTTTCTTTTGCACCTTGTCTTGATGCTTTCGATGTCTCTTCAGAGCACTTTGAACTGCCTTGTTGCTGAAATGTGCTTCATAATAAACCTGGATAAACATGGCGGATCGTCTCCACATCCGTTGCTATGGAGACGGGATACAAACACACCGGCGACTGCTGCAGCCTGAACAGCTCCGACATCTGTCAAGTTATCTTGTCACCACACAGGTGGGTCTGACTTATTTCACTTTACACACAGAGCCGTCAAAGTCCCGACTGACGTCACGCGTTTTAAGGGTTTGATTTATTTTCACAGTAAATGTTATTATTTTACAGTCTGTGGTCACAACAGGTAAAGCTGTCAGCACCGTGGCTGCCACTTCTGAGTTTTGTTTTTCATCTATTTAACCTATACTGAGCCAGGGGTCAAGATGGCGGCACATTCTGCTTAATAGTTTTATTTTAATAAAAAAAAAAAAAGATTAACTATGTCACATGGTAAAACATAAAAGCAAGAAGAGGAAACAGTGGCAGAAAAGGGAATACAAGCTAAACCATGACATCCAGGTCCAGGGATATATAAAACACAACAGGCTACAGACCACATCCTTGTGATGCCCCTGCTGCTGTTTGTCCTCCTGAGACGCCCACGGTCCGCTAGAAGCTGCTGCTGCACTGACAGGGCTAGCTGTTAGCATCACACAGCTAACATTAGCTAACAGTTAATAATGGGTTAAGGAGGGACCGTTTGGGTGTTGGACATTAGCCGCTGCTGCTGTGTTAGCTCGTGCTAACCCCTTAACCGGTAGAAAAGTGGCTCCAGAGATGGTCCTTTGACGCTGCACTCGAGCTAAAAAAGTTAGCAAATTTTAGCTCACCGGTGAAAAAGAAAAGTGGCCCCCTCAGTGTGGCCCCCCCGCCGAGGGGAGCTGAAGTCCACCCGGTCCTGCTCCTCCTTCTGTCACCGAGCTCAGAGTTGGTGATGAAGTTCAACAGGTGTTTCCACCATCACTCAGATATTTTACGGTTTTTTTTCAGCTATCTAGCAACTAGTCTAATTGATGATGACACCGAGATACCACGTGACACCATGAGTCGTTATCCTATTGGCTCACAGGCTTTGTTAGCATCAGAAACCGAACGTCAGTTAAAACGTCAGTTACAAAAATCATTTTGGATCCGACAAAAGTTTTTTAAATAATTAATTAACGTACAGATGCAGTACTTATATTTATATACACGTGTAACACAAACAGAACTGTGTAGGACAGTTATTTAGATTAAGTGCTACAGAAAATATATTCCGCCGCAGTAGGAAAATCACAGGTGAGACTGACGCCATTAACGATGGCTCAGTTCCATTTAGTGTGCCAGCTAGCTACTCCAGCCAGCATGGACAATACCAGGTCCTCCCCTAATTGGAATGCAGCCACCGACTACTGTGACAAGTTAAAATGTACGGAGGCATATTGCATTTTTAAAAAAGAAAAATGTTTTATTTTTTAGTTTTATTGAGTAATTTTTTTTATTTTTCGTGGTAATTTTGTTTCTGTTTTTCGTGGGGGTTTTTTTCAGGGTAATTTTTTCTGTTTTTCTGAGTATTTTTTCTGAGTTAAGAGAGCAATAGAACAACAGACACTTTCATTCCTTTCTTGAGAGCTCGATATAATGGAAGCAAACATGACCCGCTTGTTTAGTTTAATTCAGTTTTACTTTGTTTTGGGTTATGTGTCCGACTGATTCTGGAGAAACACTGCAATGTCCAGCAGATCTGAATGGGCTTTTCGTCTGAACAAATGCAAAGTCTTGAGGTGCCTGCGTAAAGTCTATATGACTTAAAGACAAGAGCATCTCCCAGTGTCTCAAACCCAACACAAAGTAAAACTGGATTAAACTAAACAAGCGGGTCGTGTTTGCTTCCATTATATCCAGCTCTCAAGGAAGGAATGACAGCGTCTGTTCTGTTAACTCAGAAAAAAATACTCAGAAAAACAGAAAAAAAAAATTACTCAATAAAACAGATTATTTTTTTATTTGTCAAGTGAATGCAATACGCTTCTGTAAAAATATTGGCCGCGAAAAAGGCCAATCACTGATAGAATTAATATGATTATACAATACAACTTTTACAGGTTTTCCATGACTGTGTGAAGCCCATGTGTCTATCTAAATAAATATATATATATGTAAGGTGTAACCTCCAATGTCTGACTGAGGAAACAAATCAGCTATTATTTTTGTTGTAACCTGGTCAGATACATTGATTAAACTTTGTCTAAGCAGTAACTCTACAACAGAGGTGGAAGAAGTAAAAGGTAGCAGTACCACACTGTAGAAAAACTGCACTACAGGTTTAACTCCTGTATTCAGAAGTATTCATTCTTACTTAACTGAAAGTAAACAAGTTTTGGCATCAGAATATACTTAAAGTACCAAATGTAAAATATACAGATTCTTAGGGTGTAAGTATTAACTTTATAATCTGAAATGAAACTGATTTCTTCACTGTTCTGCAGGCAGATATCAAAGAAAGCAGCAGAGTGAGGAGGAGGAGGAAGAGGAGGAGGAGGAGGGATCATCATGAAGAGAGCCAAGAAAGGAGGAGGTAAAGGTGGAGGGAAGACGGAGGAGGAGCGGCTGTTGTTGCTGCAGCAGAGAGCTCAGGCTGAGGAGGAGATGACAAGGAAGAAGGAGGAGATCCTCACACTGTTCCTGAAGGTCCGTCTCACTTATATTCTCCTTCAGCTCTTCCTTAAAGTAAACTTTACATTTTAAACAGGATTAATTTAATTAACTGTGATGCATAAAATTCTGACCTTTCAAATTTCTTCAGTTCTCTGTAGTCCAAGAAAATGTTCACCCAAAAAGAGAAATAGATGTGTATGTATGATGTATGTGTGACGGAGCACTGAACACATTGATGCATCGTCTGTGTGAAATCAGGACAAGCTGCAGAAGGAGGAGAGGAACACTGCGGTGAACCTGCTGAAGATCTGTGAGAGCTGGAGGTCGATCCTCCGTCAGAGCCGAGCCGCCGAGGGGCACAGAGACTCTGTGGTGCACAGCCAGACGCATGAGAGGCAGCTGGACCTGGTGGTCAGCGTCGTCGAGGTGAACCCACCTGCTCCACATCCTGTTTTCAACAGAACTTATTTTCTTAATTTGTTCAAAACCCAAAGCAAAACATTCAGGTAAATCAGGTAAACAATAGCAGCACAAGACAGGTGACAGCTACATAAACAAACAAAAAGCAGGAGTACATATGAGCGCGTTACAAACAGTCACCGACAATCCTGCATCATAAACCTCGAAGGTTAAAGGTCCAGTGTGTAGAACATAGTGACCTCTAGTGGTGAGGTTGCAAAACTGAAACTTCTCCTGTGCGCAAAGCGCCAACGCAGAAACACAAATGTCCCTATCTAGAGCCAGTGTTTGGTTTGTCCTCTCTGAGCTACTGTAGAAACAACATGGCGGACTCCTTGGAAGAGGACTCGCTCACTCCGTATATATATACAGCTCATTCTAAGGTAACAAAAACACAGTTCTAAATTTCAAATCCCACACTGGACCTTCCCAAATTCCTAAGGTAAAAAAAATTAAGCAAAATTCATATTTAATAAGCACATTTTCTAAGAACAAAATTAATCAAATTCCTTAATTACAAAATCAGGTAAAATTCTAATGAAACAAGAAAAATCCTTCATTATAAAAAAAAATAAGTAAAATCCTTTGGAACAAAACTAAATAAATTACTTTAATACAGAATTAATGATCAAATTCTTGATTACAAAATAAGCAAAATATTTTCATTACAAAATAAAGTAAAATAATTATGAAATTCAAAAAAAAAATCCTAGAGTACAAAATTAAGTAAAATTATCATATATGCAAATAAGAAAAAAGCAAACGTAGTTGTGAATATTATATTCCATTTCTGCCAATATATCCTCCTAAATCCTACACACAGGACATTTATGTAAATTCCTGAGGTGAGAATTAAGTAAAATTTGGATTTTATAAGAACATTTTACAACTACAAATTTAAGTAAATTCCTATGAAATAAGGAAAATCCTTAATTTTGAAAAATAAGCAAATACTTGAGCACAAAATTAAATAAAATACTTAAGTACAAATTAATGATCAAAGTCTTGATACGAAAAATAAGCAAAATTCTTATTTAATAAGTGTGTTTCATAAGTACAAAATTCAGTTAATTTCTTAATTACAAATTAAGTAAAATTCCTATGAAATACGAAAAATCACTAGTTATAAAAAAATATGCATAATCCTTTAGCACAAAATTAATGATCAAATTCTTGATTAGAAAAATAAGCAAAATTCTTATTTAATAAGTACATTTTATAAGTACAAAATTGAATAAATTCCTTAAATATAAAACTAAGCAAAAATTCTGAAAACTAATCCTTTAGCACAAAATTAAGGAAATTATTTTAATACTAAATTATTTCAATATATGCTGCTAAATTCTACACACTGGACTTTAAAGTAGGAGACAGACAGGGTCTCTGCAGGTCCTTAAAAAATCTTATAAAATAAATATTAGGCCTTACAAGTCATTAAAAAGTCATAAAAGTTGTGAAGATGTTTATCAGTCTAATTTGATTCGTCCATCTTTTCATTTATTTTTGTGAGAATGAGCCGAGCCCGTCTGTGTGAAAGTCCACATTTCTGTTGTTAATATATCTTTAAAACTAACTCTGTGGTTTTTCTAATACTTTAACTGTCCTGTTGGTAAAATGTAGATTAACCTAACTCACTGTAGTAACCATATTTATATATAAAACCTACCTCAGCCCAGGACGACATATACTGACCTTTATACTCACCTGAATGTTTGAATAACAAAATGTTGATTTGTCCAAAAATCTGTCTTAAAAATTGTTAAAAATTCTCTTTAAAATGTTTTTAAACTTAAATGTAAGTGTCTGATACCTGCAGACGCCCTGACGGAGTTAGCAGCTTCAATAGAAATGAGACTCTGGATCTGTCCAAAATTTTGGGGATATTTCATAATCCAAAACTAGGTGCTTCTAAATGCTGTTCCTGCACTCGTGGCGATGCTCAGGATGTCACTTCCTGTTTGTGTTGTAGAATCTGGAGCACGACCTGCAGCAGGCGGAGCGTCAGTTGGCTCAGGCGCGGCGTGTTCACCAGCAGCACCAGGAGCGTCTGGTGGCTCAGCACCACAAACAGCAGGAGTGTTTCGTGCAGCAGCAGTGGGACGACTGCCTGCAGCACCTGAGCTCCACGTTCAGCTCGGAGAGGTCAGTGAGGATCCGCAGCGCCTCCCTCTGAGCGTGGAGAGCAGACGCTTGGGTTCAGTTTGAGATGCTCAAGTGGAGATTTTAGCTTTCAGAAATCGTCCTTGATCTGTAACGTCTGTGGTTGTTTTTCAGGGAGCAGAAGTCGTCTCTCTCTCAGCAGCTGGGAGATAAACAGGAGCATGTGAAGACCACTGTGAGGCAGCAGCACCAAACTGAGATGAATGAAATCCTCAAACTGTTGGCTGAAAACATCCCAGCTTACAAGAGGATAGTTTTTGAAGAGGAGGTACCTCACACAACCAGCTCTCTTTAACCTTCTTCAGTCAGAGACACACTAATGTTCAAAACTTCATAATCTGCTGCCTCAGAGTCTGATGTGCTCCAGTCAGACGTGTGAGAGACAGAAGACTCAATCATGTGTCTGAATAGTCTCTGATGCTTTCAGGTTGTAGAGTCCTCTTTACAAACAGATGTTACTTAGTATGACGGGTTTGTTTTGTACATGAGAAAATGATGTACGATGGTTCAACCTGACTGACAACGTAAAGACTCAAAGATCCCGCTGAGCAACAGCTGAATACGAAGAGACGAAATCAAGTTTGAAGTTCAAAGTTACTTACTGGTCAAGTGAACAACAATTTTAAGAGCATTCACTGCCACTGAAATACGCGGGTCTAATCCTCCCTCTCACATTGATTTAAATATGTACAAAAAAATTAAAATAAATAAATAAAATTTAAAACAACAACAACAATAAAATAATATAATAAATAACCATAAAACATTAAAAAAAATAATAATAATGATAAAATAACCATAAAACATTAAAAAAAAAATAATAATGATAAAATAATATAATAGATTTTTAAAAAAATAGAATAAAGATCAAACACTTATTCTTGAGAATTGAGACAAAATATGTCCTACAAAAAAAAAACAGGTGACACATTATTTTAAAAGTAAAATATTTTTATGAAATAAATATGATTTACAAATTATTTAATGATAATGATAATAATAATAATTTACTTTTTTCAACTTTCAAACTCGCCCTGAGCCAAAAAAACATTCTCGTCCCAGACAAAAATTCACAACTTCAGACAATTAAAAAATGTGTTAAAGCCTTCAGAATCTAAAACTAACAGTACAAATTGGTCAGTGTGAAAATGTACCGTTATAATGTTGTCCTGACACCAAGACGTCAAAGCTTGACCTCCTCTGTGTAGGCCATCTCGTCGCCTTCTGTGATTATGATGATGACGGTCATGTCGTCTAGGGTTGTAGCGATATACTTTAAAGGTATACCATGATTTTGACATTTGCTCATCTACAATATTGAAAACAAAATGCAACTGGCCGTTGAATCTCCCCTTTATCTTAATTATTTTCAAGGGGAGACTTTTTACACGAACTTCCATTAACTCTTGTGCCGGTGCAATCCAAATGTCGTCAGCAAACCCAATGATGGTGTTGCAGCTGTGTGCGGACACGCAGTCATGCATGAACAGGGAGTACAGGAGAGGGCCAAGCACACAGCCCTGGGGGGCTCCGGTGTTAAGAGTCATGGTGGAGGATGTGGTGGTGCCTATCCACACGACCTGGGGTCTGCCAATCAGGAAGCTCACACTCCCATGTCTGTGAGCTTGATGACAAGACATCATAACACGATGCTACATCACAATCATTGATGAAAGAAACTGGAAGCATAGCATCAGAAGGTTAGTCACGGATGGAGTATCAGCTGAACACACCGTGGACTGACAAACCACAGTTTAAACCTCTTCAGTCGGACCACTGAGTCGACTGAAGAGAGATAACTCAATATTAAGAGCCCATGAGACACTGTGGAGACATCCACTCACTTCATTCTTCTTCTTTTCAAATGTCAAGAAAACATCTGCTATCTGAATTTTACTGTTTTATCTCTGTTACAAGAGTTATTATTGAAGTAAAGAAGAGAAACATCAACATAACAGTGGTGTTTGGCGTGTCCTGATCTGAGTCTCTGATTCGCCTCCTGTCTCTTCTGTGGACAGGAAGCTGATATGATCCAGGAGAACAAAGACAGGCCGGAGGAGGAGGAGGAGGAGGAGGAGACCCCTCAGAACCAGGAAGCTGTGCAGCAATGCAGCGTAGAAACAGAGAAGCTCAGAAGAAGTCAACAGAAGAAGAAGAAGCTGAAGGTCAGTGAAGACAACGTTTCTTTTGCATCACGAAACAGAAAACTTTAGACAGTAAATTAGACAAATTAAAGACAGATGAGTTTCCTGTACCTCGTATCCTGATCTCTGCGATCAGATGACATGTTGGATTAAAGTTTTATGCCTGCAGGTCCAGAACAGATGATGCAGCACCAGTCTCCTTCCTCTTTCAGGAAGACGTTGTCCGTCCGAGGGCGAGGCTGAACTCCAGTATGAGAGAAAACGAGTTGGTGGAACAAGATCTGACGGCCGACATCCGCCAGGTGAACAGGTGTACTCATGAGCTCCGGGATCAGCTGACTGAGACTCGCGCGGCGGCCAGGGAACAGCTGACTGAGCTGACCGTCCAGAGCAACGAGGCTGCCAAGAAACTGCAGGCGGTCCTCACCAAGGTGACACAAGGTCTCACACCCTGTTTGTCCACAGCTGAGTCCTCTCTGTTCTCATTCATGTTTTCACTCTGTGCTGATCCAGGGTGGGAAGGTTTCACGAGTCATCGCGATGTGTCAGAAGCTGGAGAAGAACGTCTTATTATCATTACCACCTCCAGAGGAAGTGAGACAGGAGAGAAGTGGACCTGCGATAGACGAACCTGTGCAGGTAGGATGTGATTCATGTGGACATGCACCAAATACCTCTCACATTAACGTCACTCAAAACATGATAGTGGAACCAACAACACGCAGCTAGCTGTCACTCGCCCCTTTTACACTGCTTCTCCAAGGCGGGAATTTCATGTTACTCAGCGGAGGTAGAAACACCCCCAAATCAACATCCACAAATACAATATGCTAATGTTTTTAGCACAAGCCTATGGCATTTTACACTGTATAAATTAGCCTAGTGGCTAGCAGACTTTTCCTCTACTCATATGAAGCCAGGGACAACAGCAACATTTAACAAAGGTAAAGTTACAAAATTCAGCTCCATTACAACTCACAAGGTTCACTGACAAAACATCTGTCTTATATTAAACACGTTTTCCAAACATATATAACATGCTAACGTTATTAGCATAAGTCTATGGTATTTTACATTGTATAAATTAGCATAGTGCCCAGTGGAGATTTCCTCTGCTCATATGATAAATCACAGTAATTACATTTCTGGGGAGGTGCACGTCAGCTCTGCGCCGATGTAGAGCCTACGCCATAGGTATGGTGTCCATTCGACGCAAATCCCGCTTTATGTGTACAATGCATCAGCAGCGTAGAATAAAGCACTGCTGACGGGTTTATGTCGCACTGGAGGCTGACGCTGTGGTGTTACACATCACACCTCTTTTCCTTCCAGGTGCCATTTAAAATCACACGCTGTAGTGGCCCCGTAGCACCATCTCAGGACAACATGGGGCCGTTCAAGCTTTCACATTGGCCACCGTAGTTAGCAGCCCATCTGCAACGAGCAGCATCGGAAAAACACTGATTATTTACCATGGAACGTCTTTATTCAGTGTTTTTACTGGTTTAAATCACCTGGTCTGTTTGTTTTAAAGAGGAAGAGACCTCTGCGGATAATCCAGCTCCTGGTAAAAACCTCCTGAACAATAAACACTGAAAATGTAAAAAGAAAATATAACCAGAAGTCAAGTTTCAGCTGTTGCAGTGTGCAGTCCTCACCACTAGATGCCACTAAATCTACACGCTGCTCCTTTAAAGTGGCTGAAACACAAGTTTTTATAGTAACAAAGTGTGAAATGACAATGTGAGTGTTTAAGAGGAAACAAAGTGGTGACCAGTAAACTGTTGCCTTCACTGACCTGTGTGTCTGCAGGAGATATCAGAGCTGCAGCAGGTGATGAGGAGCATCAACACGTCAGTGCTGCAGCGAGAAGCTCAGAGGAAACAGAAGCGCGACCTGATCCAAGAGAACCAGCAGCTGAGGATTCTGCTGCGTCAGCACCTGGACGCCATGACGGTCAGCGACAGTGACATCGACACACCCCGCGCTCTGCTCAGCGTGTACAGGGCCCCGGCCACAAGGGCTCCCCAGGTCACCGACAGACGCCACAACGTCATCGAGGCTGTTTACGTCGTGCAACACACACTGTGAAAATGTTACTGCAGAGCTGAGACCAGACTGGATCAGAGGCAGCTGATACTAGGTACTAAATAAATCTACACCTGCTTCTGACTGCTCGTAGTGCATCTGTAAATAAAATATCAGACATAAATGTCGCTGTGCTGTGTTCTGTTCACAATACACAGATGACTTTGAAACACACGAGTTAAACATGACAAATGATCAAAAATATGACACATTTAGATATATCAGTTGGCATTTAACACATTTAATCTTCAGATTAAAGTTCGTAAAAATGCGAATGAGTTATGAAAATAGATTAAAAATGTGTTTTCTAGAGAAGTCCACAAATGTATCTTCTGTTAGAGTGGCGAGACTGTGAGACCCACGTTACTGACCAAACACTGAGCTGTCAGTGATCGCTGTTAAAATATACAGCGATTTGTCACTTCATATAACACGTACATCACCGTGCCATCTGAGTTTGATCCTGAGTGCTCCAGTGGAGGCATGTGACTGTGGCTGAGAAGAGCCTCCTGTAGCTTGTGTTGTGTTTAAGATATTACAAGACCAGTACCCTCAAAGTGATCCTGATACCAACAGAGTATCTGATATGTTTTCTCTACTTCCATACCCACCATGTGAATGGAGGCAGTCAGTTGTGTAAAATGTCACCAGGTTCCTCAGGTGGAACCGGTCCTTAGCGTCCCCATGTTTGCTCCCCCCTCTGTTGGGGTACCTAGCACACAGATCTGGTACTAAAAGGTGGAGCTGTGAACACTGCAGTCTGATTGGTCAGTAGAGGACGGTCACTCTGCTCAGGGCTGAGTTGTGTCTGGTTTTGAGGCTCATGTAACCACTGTTCATACTGTGGAGAGTTTCATCAGTAAATTGTAACTATAAAATGAAAGGATGTTTTGCTGCCTCTCACAGCAGCACTTTTAAGGTGGAACGTTAACTTGTGATGTTACTCAATGCATGAGTTGATGACGTGAATCCATCAGCACACCTTAAATTTCACTGTGACAACTTTGACCATCACTTTAGTTTTTATATGACAAACACTTTTACCACTATGGTAAATTAAATGTCACACATGGATGCATATTAAAGCAACATTATGTCAGCTACAGAAAACAAATTTGCTTTTATGTTAAATTTCATGGAAGATCATCCACGAGAGATTACTGTAAATAATCCATTACACAACAAAATTCTATGACTTTTTCAGGCCTGGAAAATGTGATTATGAAATGAGTTTTCTGGGTTTTCCATGACTGTGGGAACCCTGTATTTTGATTATTCTGCCTGGCTTTTGATTTTGAAATTAAAAAAACAACAACAAAGAACCATGTTTAACTGATGTGTTAAACTTTGCCTCAACTTTTCCTTTGGGGGTCCATTTCCTAAGGCGTTTCACGCAGCGATAAACGTTTCAATAGAAACCAGATGTCACTGTGTTCACACAGAATGATGAGCGGAGCAGCAGCGTCTGTACAGGTACACCATTTAA